>CM065682.1:75413088-75444134 GCA_017654935.2 Phymorhynchus buccinoides | reverse complement strand
ATTCTGAAACATCTGCTGTTTGAAAGGAAAGGGTTTGGTCAAAAGTAACACCTAGATTGCGGACGGATGCCGATAGCGTGATCTCAGTGCCATCAATGTCGACAGAACCTGGGAGAAACTGAGTTTTAATTGTGTGGTTAGAGGAAACAAGAATCATCTATGTATTTTCAGCATATAGTTGCAGTTTGTTTTATAACATCCATGTTTTAACAGCAGAGATTCCACACACACACATAAAACTTAGAAGAAGAAATCATTTGATATAATTGACTCAGGGGGGCAGAAATGTACAGCTGATTGTCATCAGAAAAGCTATGATGTAGAATAGAATGATGGTTGATGATGGCGGAGAGAGGTCGGGTATAAAGAACAAAAAGGATAGGGCCAAAGACTGAACCTTGGGGCACACCGTAATGAAGACCTTTGGAAAGAGATGAAGCCACCATGACAACAAACAGTAAGTATTCATCATATTTTAAAAAATGTTTAAAAAAACACAAACCAAAGTTTATAGATATATATATATATACAGGGTACTAATCATTACTAGATATCTTATTAGTAAAAGTTTGATAATATCAATTTATATCATTGAATATCGCAGTGATGGGAGCCCACCTGGCAGCAAAATCATCATACAATACGTTTCTGTGTTAAATATATTCTTCTATTTTTTATCTGTACTTCAGTTTTTTTAAAGTAAAATTTTTAAGGACAGTGTTGAACTTACAGTGGTATATGTATTCTTTTGGGAACAACAACATAAAATAAAAGATATTACCGATTTGTATATTTTTGTCAAATCCAAGAATTCCAAGTGCTTCTGAAATACGTAAGTTAAATACATTTTGATATTTATCATTCAATGCATCAGACAACTGAGACCAAAAACGTTGAATAATATAACATTTCAAAAACATATGGTGGATGCCATCTTTTGTTGTATTACAAACATTGCATAGATCATTGTCTCTCGCGCCTATCTCTTTCAGAATGACATTTGTTCCTAGGCATCTATGTAAAATTCTAAGTTGTAACCATTTCATTTTATTATCTACATTTTTGTTTACTTAAAAGAAGCATTCCTTCGAATCATTTCCATAGTTCATTCTTTCGTCCCACCGAGTGTACAACATTTAGGTTTTACATTGTTTTTCTATCAGAGTATCGTAATACAGTTTCGATCCTTTCAAAATGTATGGTTTTTTTTTTTAACAGAGAGGCATATCTATATACAAATTGTTGCCGATGTTTATTCCTAATTTTTTAATATATTCTTGTATGGCTCTTTTACATCAGGAAAAAGTCAAAACGTTCATGCTGTTGTTGTATTTTTGATTGAACTCATTGAACAAAATAAACTGTCCATTATCAAGTACGAAGTTCACAATATTATATACACTTTTCACAAAAAGTTAATGATTTCTATGAGAAAACGATGTGCGCTATTAACTCAGTTTGCTATTCTATTGTTGTCTCAATCAAGCCAAATTGTTACTATTTCTTGTTCACCGGTTATTTTTACGATGTTACTTTAGTAAAATAATTGCACTTATAGGCTTTAGTACTGACCTCTGTCCAGCAAATGAAAAAGCGGAAACTTAGAAGGGTTGTTACGATTTCTGGTCCATATCTTAATATATGCATTAAGACACTGCACAAGTTAAATGGAAAAACCAATATGCACGTTCAAGCAGTGCTGTGTATGTGCTTTCTATGTTTTCTCTTCCTTGTGAGTTATCAGATGCCGTAGCAAAAGTTTTTAGTTCTGGTATGCCAATACCTCCACGTTAGCTATTGAGCCAGTTGGATATGAGACGAGCTTTTCCTAGGTTCCAATCTTGTCTTCCCAAGCGAAAAGTGGCCATATGACTTCAGGTGTCCATCTCGGTCAATGTCAGACTGATTCAACGCTAAAAAGTCATCAGGAGGGTCCATGGTAGACGCAGATCTGTGTCAAATGAATTAATTTTGACTCCACGTCAATGATTTTAAAATTGAACCACTCTTCCCAATGGTGACAAGAACTGCCTTTTATCCAGCATCATCTGAATACATATCTAACTGGCTGCTAGCATTGTCCATAAGCCAGTTGACCATACGGAACCACCTTCATGGGTTTAACATCCGTTCTAGTAAACCAAATGTACGGCTACGCTTATCTCCAGATTTTAGGGCAGATTTGACTCTAAGCCTACAGTGGTTCATATTGAACTGGATACGTCAGTTTTAGCTGCCAGGTCCTTTTCACTGTTGATTTCTAAACCTGATTTAGTGCCACAATAACTTAACTACTGAGGATATACAGGCGCCCAGGGGAATGATTTCTTATCGCCACTGTTAACAGAAATTCTGTATCATCTGCATACTGAGGAGATTTTATGTTCAACATTGTTGATCACAATTCCCTGAATATTTTCATTTTCTCTTATCATTATAGCGAGGATTTCAACACTGGAATCCGAAACAAATAAGGTGACAATGGATCTCCTTCGTCCACTGGCTGTGCCTACACTGCAGCAGATAGGACCGCCGGCTGTCTACCAGGATGAAAACGCTCGCCCCCACAGGGCAAGGGTAGTCAACGACTTCCTGCAGCAGTCTGGAATCAACAGAATGGAGTGGCCAGCATGCAATCCCGACCTCAACCCGATTGAGAACCCCTGGGATGAGCTGGATTCGCAAAGTGAAGAGGCTAAACCTCACCGGCTCCCCCCTACCCAGGGATAGCCCAGCACCTCTAACCTATGCTGCAGGCTGCGTGGCAGGCGCTTCCACAGAGGATCTTCACCACCCTGGTCAACTCCATGAGGACTCGCTGCGTCGAGTGCCAGAACAGCCATGGCGGATATACGCATTACTGAACTTTTGGGAGCATCAGAAAGCCCTGTCTTGTGATTTCAATGACTTTGGGAAAACAAATTTCGATACGTACCCACTTTGATCAAATTTACAGACCAAACGATTGCTCGAAATTAAAGGCAATTGTGTATCGTTATCACTAAAACATTGAATTAAATGTTGGCCAAAATTAAACGCATTGGCTTTCTTATTTGGAAAGTTATGAATTAGTTTGAAAGTGATCCTTAACTTTTTGTGGATAGCTACATTTTCATTAAATACCATTTATTACCAGCGATGTAACTATACATATTGGTATTCTGTTGTTTAAAACTAACTGGTTCATGCTAAAATTTTCACCGGAATTTTTTACATTTTACTTTATGAAAGAATTCCTTATAGGCTTTAAATACCTCTGTCCAGTATGTATTTGATTTTGGAAGGGTTGTTGATTTCTGGTCCATATCTTAATATATTATTACGAACTGGATAGTTTAACAGAACTATAGATTTCCAGTTATGTTTTGTTCTTTCTAGTTTTCTCATCCAAGTGAGTTTCAATGCCGTAGCAAAAGTTTTTAGTTCTGGTATGCCAATACCACCGTTAGCTATATTTTTATGAGCTGTTTTCCTATTTATCTTGTCTTTTTTCTTATTCCATATGAATCTATAACAATAGTTTTGCAATGTCTTAAAAAAAGTCATCAGGAGGGTTAGGTAGCAAGATCCACAAATGAATTAATTTTGATAGGATCAATGATTTAAAAATTGCCACCCTTCCCAATGGTGTAAGCTGCCTTTTTATCCAGATTCTGAATACATATCTAACTTCTGCTAGCTTGTCCATGCAGTTGATATAAACACACTGTTTAACATCATTAGTAAACCAAATTCCTAGTATCTTAAATTTTTGGGGATTCGACTCTAAGCCTAAGTGGTTCATATATTGAACTGGATAATTTTTTCGGCTGCCAAGCCAGGTTACACTAGTCTTTTCACTGTTCATTTCTAAACCTGATTTAGTGCCAAATAATTTAACTATGGTTATACAGGTTTCAAATGATTTCTTATCGCCCGTTAACAGAAATTCTGTATCATCTGCATACTGAGAGATTTTATGTTCAACATTGTTGATCACAATTCCCTGAATATTTTCATTTTCTCTTATCATTATAGCGAGGATTTCAACACATAATATAAACAAATAAGGTGACAATGGATCTACTTGTCTGCATCCTCTTTTAATTTCAAACCAAGTTGAAGCCTGGCCATTTACAAGAACACACGACTTAATGTTTTTATAGAATGTTTCAACCCACTGACAAATGTCTGCCCCAAAGCCAAATTTTGTCAATACTTTAAACATAAAATCCCAACTCACTGAATCAAATGCCTTTTCAAAATCCATGTTAACTAATAGACCAGGCAAGTTATGTTCTTCTAAATGCGCTATAGTGTCATATATCAACCTTATATTATCACCTATGTACCTATTTCTAAGAAAACCAGTTTGGTCTTCATGAATGAGTTTGGGTAAAACTATTTTCAACCTATTTGCAATGCACGACGAGCCAAGTTTATAGACTACATTTAAAAGGGATATTGGCCTCCAGTTCTTAATCAGATTTCTAGGCTTATCTCCTTTAGGAATACAAGTTATCATCCCTTGTCTTTAAACACAAGATAGCTCCCCTTTTTTAAATGCTGTATTTAGTGCTCTAACAACTAAATTCCCAATCTTGTTCCAAAAGAACTTAAAAAATTCAACAGTAAATCCGTCTGTTCCTGGGCTTTTTTTATTTTTCATATTTTTCAGTGCTGAAGTTGCCTCTTCTAAATTAATTTCTCCTTCTAAATTATTTGCTTCGTCTACTTCTAAATGAGGCATATCATTTACTAGTTTGTCAATTTCACCATCATCAACCTGTCTTTTTTTTATACAGATGTTCATAAAAGTCCTGAACTTCTCTTATAATATCTTTTTGTTCAGTCCATTCATTACCATGCTTATCATTCAATCTAGGAATGCTTTTGCTAACATAGTGCCGCTTTTCTAAGCTACAAAAATAACTAGTCACTTTTTCCCCCTCAGCTACCCATCTGGCTCGTGATCTCAGGAGTACTCCCTCTATTCTTTTTTCTCGTATAACTTTTAGCTGTTCTTTCATTGACTCTATGATTTTCACTTCTTCTTCACTCATGTTTTCTTTTTTCTGTAGCGATTGTATTTCTTCTTGTAAGTGACACTCTTCCTCGTTGATATTTGTTTTCTTCATAGTAGCATAAGAAATAGTTTTTGATCTAATTTTCATCAATAACAAATCTAAACATCTATCATCAGGAATTGAGAACTGTAGGTCAGCTAATAGGATATTCTCAATTGACTCTCTTGCATATGGACTAACTGCATATTCCTCTTTTACTTTTTTTATTTCTTCATTAATTTCATCAACGAATGCTTTGTCCCTTAAGAGCGACGAATTAAATTTCCAGAAGGTATTTCTCCTTATGTTTTCCCCAAATTTAAGCTTAAGAACAATCATAGAATGATCAGTTCTATATCCACAATCAATATCCGTGTCCTCAACAAAAGAAACCACGTGATCCGAAATCAAAAAGAAGTCTAGTCTAGCTTGCTGGAGGGGGTTGTTTCTCCTCCATGTGTATCTAAGGTTATCTTGATTAAAATATCTCCATATATCGTTTAATTCTAAGTCAGTAATGATGTCATGAACCATATCTTTAGCTTTAGAATTATTAACATTTTTATAATTATAATAATCCATTGTAGGATTAAGAACTAAATTAAAGTCTCCACCGATTATTACATTGTCAGCATTAAATCCTTTAATTTTGTTGGCTAAATCGTTGTAAAACTCAGGATTATCACGATTTGGGCCATATATATTTACAAAAAGAAAGTCCTTCTGTTGAATTTCAGCCAGTACCATAAGACTATTTCCCCGTCCCCCTTACATACTTTTTTAACTTTAAATTCAAAATTATTATTAAAAAGTATCGCTACACCCCTTGAGTTGGAGCTAAAGCTGGAAAAATATCCTTGGTATCCCCATTCTGACGAAATATAATGTTCCTTATTCTCCTCAAAATGTGTATCCTGCAGAAAAAAAATACTATGTTTTTTGCTTTTCAAATAGTGAAATATGTCTCTCCGCTTTTTAGTATTGTTCAAACCCTGGCAGTTCATTGAAATAATTGATACAGAACGATCCATTCGGGCACAGTGAAAGAAAAAATATTGTAAACGTTATAAAAATAAAAAAAAAATACACACAAAAAATGCAAACTGTTCGACAACCGCGAGGCAAGCGATAGGCGTATGAATTATCAAAAAACAGAGCAAACATAGAGCACAATACTCACAACAGTCCACCAAGAAAACCGTGCAAAGAAACATGAATAACTGAAGTCTCCCCTGGCCCACCCCACCCTACTTTCTCTAGCTGCAACTGAAAGAGAAAATGCTTCTTTCGCTGCCCCCCCCCCCCCACCCCACCCCACCCCACCCCCTCTGATTTTACAAAAAAGGAAACAACAGGCAACAAGACTGCTGTACACACCCACCAACCACCCACTAGCTCTGCCTCCCAATCTTACTTTAAAGTGAGAAAATTATGGGTAAATTTACACGAATACTGAAAAAGGGAAGAACCATAACAGTGTCTTGATTATCTAAGGTACAACATTTGAATTTAAATAAAAAAAATTATAATTTCAACCGCAACAGTAAAAATGAATCTTAAATATTTCAAAGACAAAATTTGAATAGCAAAAACATATTTGTTTCTTTCTTTTTTAAAACCAAAAACAAAACAAAAGAAAAAAGGAAAAACTATGACACCTCATATAGGTCGAGCGTATACATCATGGTTTGTATACCCAAATGCATTTAATATAAGTCACCATTTGCAATCTTCTGTGTGCGTGCACACACACATACATTCACACACACACACACACACACACACACACACACACCACACACACACACACACACACACACACACACACACACACATTTATTGGCAGACAGAATATCAATATGTGAGGTGCTCCCCCCATCTTCCGTCACATTAAAAATTATATTATTACCATCCCCGCCACCTGCACTACCACTGCTATTAAACAACAAAAAGGCAGTCCCATATTCTCACAAATACATCAGGGGGAGAGGGGGGAAATAAAAAAAAAAAAAAAAAAAATGTTCCATCAAACTTTTTTTTCCAAATTAACCCAAAACAAAACTCATTCTTTAATAGTATAATAATGTTCAGTAAAAGGATTGCTTTTACTTTTTATTAAAGTCAGCAAACAGTTACAATAAATTTCATTTGGTGAAAAATATATTATACATAATTATGATACTCTGCCTAAACTAGAGGAATGGCGACCCCCGCAGGAGAGCGTGACTACAGCCAACAATCCGCGGAGAAGGCCGACCCGCCGCACACAGCTCCACAGTGAACACCATAGAGATCCGACACGGGCCCACCCGGGCCCACCTCCCCGGGAGACCACTGACCACAGCCCCACCACCCCACGGGGGGCACCATCCCCCACAATACCTGCAACTAACAAACTATTATCACACCACAGTCATAATACACACAAATATTGCCTGTCATTTATCAATACATATGACTCCTCATTCCTTGAATTTTGAATTATGTCTCAAAAGCATTCATGACCAGCCAATCACATTCGGGAAAACATGCCAAGCTGTATACATACTCATTCGCACATGTATGTACGCTGGCACACACACATACACTCACTCGCACGCACACACACATCTACCCACCCACCCACACACACGTGCGCTCACGCACACATCCACACACACACAGTGACACACTGCTGCGATTGAAAAATCAACAGACACGCTATTACTTTATCTATAGTGGGATATCCTTTCCCGTATTTAAAGAAAATAGTTGGACAACAATTGTATTAAAAAATAGATAAACAAATGAACTAATAAGTAAATGAGGGTAAAATAAGTGAGAGTCAGAGAGAACTGATGGTATACATTTTTGCCTTCTTGCAAACATCATCACAAACGAGCAGGGAGTGGCTAGCGCAAAGAAGCTAGCAGATCCCCCAATGGATTCCAATCATCACAACCTGTGTAGTGCATGTCCCAAAAGAGACAGATACATATGCCCTTCTTTATGAATAAACCATAAAAGCTCGTCCAAAAAAGGCAAGGTCAGCAGCAGCATAATTCACCATGAATTATTTGATTACGCATTAAGCTACTATCCAATTTAAACACAATATAGAGTAGGCATCCACTGCAAATGGATCTTTTTAGCTGGTAATATCAGTGATTAAACCATTTGTTTAGCATCATCATTTTAAATTCAAAGCAATGCCCCAATCAACCAGTCCTCCCTTTTCCCTTTTCAACCCTTTTTTGTGTGTTAACAACAAAAAGAACATAAACAATTGTCACCACCATACATTTGTAAACGTGCATTATTTTTTTTTTAAAGATAGGAGGATTGTTGACATAGCATTATGTAACTTCACAGTCACTAGGCCTTCAATTATTATGTCACATGTATAGTTGGACCTATTTTTGAGGAAATAAATTGGAGCATATATATACATCATACACATTAAGTAAAGTAAACCACAAGCAATAACAACCAAAAACCATTGCACAGGTCAAAAAGTATTACTATGAGGGTTACACATTATTCACCTTTCTCCTCTTTTTTCTCCTCCCACCACCCCCCCTTTTTTTTAAACGAAAAAACATTTTAATTATTTATAATCATCTCCTAATTTGGTGATTCGTCAGGCCAGCCACGGGTTGCTGTCACTCCTGCCTGTATCCCTCCCACCCCCCCCCCCAACTTGTTTCACTTACAGCAGACGTCACGAGGAATGGCGACCCCCGCAGGAGAGCGTGACTACAGCCAACAGTCCGCGGAGAAAGCCGACCCGCCGCACACAGCTCCACAGTGAACACCATAGAGATCCGACACGGGCCCACCCCGACACGGGCCCACCCTCCCCGACACGGGCCCACCCCGATACGGCCCACCCCACCCCGATACGGGCCCACGGGCCCCACCCCGATACGGGCCCATCCGGGCCACACCCCCCACTGTATCGGGGCCCACGGGCCCACCCCCCCACCCCACCCCACCCCCCGCCCTACCCCCACCCTCCCCACCCTCCCCCACCCTCCCCGGGAGACCACTGACCACAGCCCCACCACCCCACGGGGGGCACCATCCCCCACAACACCTGCAACTAACAATAAACTATTATCACAATAAAGCTGCATATTTGTTAGCAACAGATTTTTCAAAGGCATTTGATTCTATATCTAAGACCTTTTTGCTACAAGCATTCTCAATTTTTGGCTTTGGTCCAGACTTTCAAAAATGGGTCTCAATATTGATGAAAGACAGTGTTAGCTGCATAAACCATGATGGTTGGATTTCGGAACCATTTCATATGCTATCTGGTATACGTCAAGGGTGTCCCTTTTCCTCATTAGCCTTCATATTAGCTATCGAGCTTCTTGCTGTGAAGATTAGGAACAGCCCAATTGTAGGAATCGCTATTCCTTCTCCAAACAATACCACCTCCACCCCTTCTTTAAAAGTAAAACAGCTAGCTGATCACATGACTCTGTTCCTCAGAGACAAAGAAGACATGCTAACTTCAGTCAATATATTGACAGATTTTCAGAGGTTTTCGGGTTTAAAGTTGAACGCTCATAAAACTAAAGCTTTAAGACTGGGCAGAGAAGGATACGATGCGAATCTTCCATTCGCTTCTGCCCTCAACATCATCCAGGACCTGAACAACAATACGATGATGAGGATGATGATGATGATGACGGAGATGACAATGATGATGATGATGATGATGACGACGACGACGACGACGACGACGATGATGATGACTCACCTATCATAATCACCACAGTCTTTAACATTTTCCTCTCCAGTCTGTAGTTGTTTCTCGCCAGTTGGCTGTTGGCTCCCCAGGGGGCACTGCGGGCGATGTTCCGGACCTGCAGTGTGACAAGAAACATAATAAATCATTAATAGATCACATTCAATCACATTAATAAAGCATATAATGAAGTCAACATACACCAACAACTTAAACACATCCCAGGGGGCACTGCGGGCGATGTTCCGGACCTGCAACATGAAAATAAACACAATAAAGCTCTTTATTAGAGCACATTATTGAAGCACATTATTGAAGGACATTATTGAAGCACATTATTGAAGCACATTATTGAAGCACCAGCAACGAAAGACACAGTCCAGGGTGAACTGCGGGCGATGTTCCGGACCTGCACCATGACAATTGACACATTAGAAACAGAGCCCATGATCTGTAGCATTACAATGAACACGTTAGAAACAGAGCCCATGACCTGCACCATGACAATTGACACATTAGAAACATAGCCCAGGATCTGTAACATGACAATTGACTCATTAGAAACAGAGCCCATGATCTGTAACATGACAATTGACACATTAGAAACAGAGCCCAGGATCAGTAGCATTACAATGAACACGTTAGAAACAGAGCCCATGATCTGTAGCATTACAATGAACACGTTAGAAACAGAGCCCATGATCTGTAACATGACAATTAATAAACAGAGCCCATGATCTGTAAGCATAGACACATTAGAAACAGAGCCCATGATCTGTAACATTACAATGAACACATTAGAAACAGAGCCCATGATCTGTAACATGACAATTGACACATTAGAAACAGAGCCCATGATCTGTAACATGACAATGAACACATTAGAAACAGAGCCCAGGATCAGTAGCATTACAATGAACACGTTAGAAACAGAGCCCATGATCTGTAACATTACAATGAACACGTTAGAAACAGAGCCCATGATCTGTAACATGACAATGAACACATTAGAAACAGAGCCCAGGATCTGTAACATGACAATTGACACATTAGAAACAGAGCCCATGATCTGTAACATGACAATTGACACATTAGAAACAGAGCCCATGATCAGTAGCATTACAATGAACACGTTAGAAACAGAGCCCATGACCTGCACCATGACAATTGACACATTAGAAACAGAGCCCATGATCTGTAACATGACAATTAACACATTAGAAACAGAGCCCATGATCTGTAGCATTACAATGAACACGTTAGAAACAGAGCCCATGATCTGTAACATTACAATGAACACGTTAGAAACAGAGCCCATGATCTGTTACATGACAATGAACAATCAATGACCACATTAGAAAAAGAGCCCATGATCTGTAACATGACAATGAACAATCAATGACCACATTAGAAACAGAGCCCAGGATCTGTAACATGACAATGAACAATCAATGACCACATTAGAAAAAGAGCCCATGATCTGTAACATGACAATTAACACATTAGAAACAGAGCCCATGATCTGTAACATGACAATGAACAATCAATGAACACATTAGAAACAGAGCCTTCTGATTAATACCTTCTATTCATTCCATGTTCATTCCATCCGCAAAATGTCAATGAACAAGCAGTAAACAACTGCAAATAATAGTGAAAGCATCAATGTACATCAACAAAACACAGCCTGACGTCAGTGAAGCATCAATGTTCATCAATAAAACACATCCTGACGTCAGTGAAGCATCAATGTCCATCAATAAAACACAGCCTGACGTCAGTGAAGCATCAATGTACATCAATAAAACACAGCCTGACGTCAGTAATGTCCATCAACAAAACACAGCCTGACGTCAGTGAAGCATCAATGTACATCAATAAAACACAGCCTGACGTCAGTGAAGCATCAATGTCCATCAATAAAACACAGCCTGACGTCAGTAATGTACATCAATATAACACATCCTGAAGTCAGTGAAGCATCAATGTACATCAATAAAACACAGCCTGACGTCAATGAAGCATCAATGCACATCAATAAAACACAGCCTGACGTCAATGAAGCATCAATGCACATCAATAAAACACAGCCTGACGTCAATGAAGCATCAATGTACATCAATAAAACACAGCCTGACGTCAGTGAAGCATCAATGTACATCAATAAAACACAGCCTGACGTCAGTGAAGCATCAATGTACATCAATAAAACACAGCCTGACGTCAGTAATGTCCATCAATAAAACACAGCCTGACGTTAGTGAAGCATCAATGTACATCAATAAAACACAGCCTGACGTCAGTAATGTCCATCAATATAACACATCCTGACGTCAGTGAAGCATCAATGTACATCAATAAAACACATCCTGACGTCAGTAATGTCCATCAATAAAACACATCCTGACGTCAGTGAAGCATCAATGTCCATCAATAAAACACAGCCTGACATCAATAAAACACAGCCTGAAGTCAGTAATGTCCATCAATAAAACACAGCCTGACGTTAGTGAAGCATCAATGTACATCAATAAAACACAGCCTGACGTCAGTAATGTCCATCAATATAACACATCCTGACGTCAGTGAAGCATCAATGTACATCAATAAAACACAGCCTGACGTCAGTGAAGCATCAATGTACATCAATAAAACACATCCTGACGTCAGTAATGTCCATCAATAAAACACAGCCTGACGTCAGTGAAGCATCAATGTCCATCAATAAAACACAGCCTGACGTCAGTGAAGCATCAATGTCCATCAATAAAACACAGCCTGACGTCAGTAATGTACATCAATAAAACACAGCCTAACGTCAGTAATGTACATCAATAAAACACAGCCTGACGTCAGTGAAGCATCAATGTACATCAATAAAACACAGCCTGACGTCAGTAATGTCCATGAATAAAACACAGCCTGACGTCAGTGAAGCATCAATGTACATCAATAAAACACAGCCTGACGTCAGTGAAGCATCAATGTACATCAATAAAACACAGACTGACGTCAGTAATGTCCATCAATAAAACACAGCCTGACGTCAGTGAAGCATCAATGTCCATCAATAAAACACAGCCTGACGTCAGTGAAGCATCAATGTACATCAATAAAACACAGCCTGACGTCAGTAATGTACATCAATAAAACACAGCCTGACGTCAGTAATGTCCATCAATAAAACACAGCCTGACGTTAGTGAAGCATCAATGTACATCAATAAAACACAGCCTGACGTCAGTAATGTCCATCAATAAAACAGCATGACGTTAGTGAAGCATCAATGTACATCAATAAAACACAGCCTGACGTCAGTAATGTCCATCAATAAAACAGCCTGACGTCAATGAAGCATCAATGTCATCAATAAAACACAGCCTGACGTCAGTAATGTCCATCAATAAAACACAGCCTGACGTCAATGAAGCATCAATGCACATCAATAAAACACAGCCTGACGTCAGTAATGCATCAATGTCCATTAAAAAAAACCACAGCCTGACGTTACGATACAATTACACTACAATTAAACTACAATTACACCACAATTACACTACAGCTACACTACAATTACACTACAATTACTTTACAATTACACAACAATTACACTACTATTACACTACAGCTACACTACAATTACACTACAATTACTTTACAATTACACAACAATTACACTACAATTACATTACAATTACGCTACAATTACACTACAATTACACTACAATTACATTACAATTACACTACAATTACACTACAATTACACTACAATTACACTACAATTACACTACAGCTACACTACAATTACACTACAATTACACTACAATTACACTACAATTACACTACAGCTACACTACAATTACACTACAATTACACTACAATTACATTACAATTACACTACAATTACACTACAGTTACACTACAATTACACTACAATTACACTACAATTACACTACAATTACACTACAATTACACTACAATTACACTACAATTACACTACAATTACACTACAATTACACTACAATTACACTACAATTACACTACAATTACACTACAATTACACTACAATTACACTACAATTACACTACAATTACACTACAATTACACTACAATTACACTACAATTACACTACAATTACACTACAATTACACTACAATTACACTACAATTACACTACAATTACACTACAATTACACTACAATTACACTACAATTACACTACAATTACACTACAGTTACACTACAATTACACTACAATTACACTACAATTACACTACAATTACACTACAATGTCCAGTGATTACTCCATGACACTCACCGCCCTGTAGATGTTGGCGTAGCAGAAGGTCATTTACACGACAATTACACTACACGACAATTACACTACACTACAATTACAATGCCATGTTCAGTGATGACTCCATGACACTCACCGCCCTGTAGATGTTGGCATAGCAGAAGGTCATGGTGACCAGAGGCAGCAGGAAGCAGAAGACGAAGACGGAAAGGACGTAGCTGGAGTTTCCAGGGTTGTCCCCGGGCTGCCAGCTGACGGAGCAGGCGACGCCGATGCCCTCCAGTGTGTAGCGGTTCCAGCCCAGCATGGGCAGCAGGGTCCAGAGGAGGCCCCCCAGCACACAGACCACGATGGCCATGGCCGCCATGCGCTGCGTGATGAAGGCGGAGGACAGGGGCCGCACGATCACCACGTAGCGGTCCACGGAAATGGCGGCCAGGAGGTTCAGCGAGGCCAGGCTGAAGAAGAAGATGCAGAAGCCGTCCAGCACGCACACGACCTGGCTGCTGATGACGGTCTGCCTCCAGGCGTAGGACGCGGGGATGGGCATGCCTATCAGGCACATGAACAGGTCGCACACACACAGCGCCATCACGAACGAGTTGGTGGGCGTCCTCAGCGCCTTGTTCTGAACCCAAACCACCAAAGCCATGCCGTTGAAGAACAGCCCCACCGCGCATGTACAGCTCAAAATGGCCGCCACACTGAAGAACATGGCGGTGGACACGTGACCAATGGGGTGGGCGGGGAGGACGGGGGGGGGGTGGGGGGGAGGGGAGGGGGGCAGGGTGGTGTTGTTGTTGTTGAGGCCAGACTCTCCCATGGTGAACTAGGAAGGTCACCGATTATAGAAACTACAGTAGAGTACCACAAAACAGTGTGTCTGCTATGGTGTACTAGGAAGGTCACCGATTAATATAAACTACAGTAGAGTACCACAAAACAGTGTGTCTGCTATGGTGTACTAGGAAGGGCACTGATTATAGAAATTACAGTAGAGTACCACAAAACAGTGTGTCTGCTATGGTGTACTAGGAAGGGCACTGATTATAGAAATTACAGTAGAGTACCACAAAACAGTGTGTCTGCTATGGTGTACTAGGAAGGGCACTGATTATAGAAATTACAGTAGAGTACCACAAAACAGTGTGTCTGCTATGGTGTACTAGGAAGGTCACCGATTGCATTACAGTAGAGTACCACAAAAACAGTGTGTCTGCTATGGTGTACTAGGAAGGTCACCGATTGCATTACAGTAGAGTACCACAAAAACAGTGTGTCTGCTATGGTGTACTAGGAAGGTCACCGATTGCATTACAGTAGAGTACCACAAAAACAGTGTGTCTGCTATGGTGTACTAGGAAGGTCACCGATTGCATTACAGTAGAGTACCACAAAAACAGTGTGTCTGCTATGGTGTACTAGGAAGGTCACCGATTGCATTACAGTAGAGTACCACAAAAACAGCGTGTCTGCTATGGTGTACTAGGAAGGTCACCGATTGCATTACACTAGAGTACCACAAAACAGCGTGTCTGCTATGGTGTACCAGGAAGGTCACTGATACAGTACTGTTAAAACATCACCAATGAGTACCACTAAAAGAAAGCGTATGCCATGGTGTATTAGGGAGGTCACCGATTAATACAAATTATTATAGAGTACCACTAAAACATCACCCATTAGTAGAATTATAGAGTACCACTAAAACATCACCCATTAGTAGAATTATAGAGTACCACTAAAACATCACCAATTAGTAGAATTATAGAGTACCACTAAAACATCACCAGTTAGTAGAATTATAGAGTACCACTAAAACACCACCAATTAGTAGAATTATAGAGTACCACTAAAACATCACCAATTAGTAGAATTATAGAGTACCACTAAAACATCACACTGTGTGTGATCTCCCCTGGCGCACCACAGCTGTGCGACAACCACCGTGTTTAGTTTTTTTGTTTTACATGCTTTTTGTACATAGTTTGATATGGAAGTTGTCAAAGAAAGGTATGAATGACTCTAGTATGTGATCGTGTAAGTTGAACTGTAAATGTATGCTCTAGGAATAGAAATGGGTTGCAGTAATGATGACGCGTCTACAGGCTCTACTTTGACTAGTTTGAGCCACTTGAATAGACCAGATCTAGATCTATCCCAACAACGAAAACGACCACCGCGCAAAAGAGGGAGAAGGGGGGTGTTGCTGCACGAATGAGGCGTAGAAAATACAAACTGCCCATGCCCAGCATCGTTCTAGGAAACGCACAGTCAATGAGAAATAAGGCAGATGAACTCAAAGCCTGCACGCGGTATCTAGGTCAATACAGAGACACTAACTTGTTATGCTTCTCAGAAACGTGGTTCAGTGACACAGATCCTGACCCAGATTTGCCTGGCTTCCAAATTAGTCGTTGTGATCGTTCACAGTCAGCAACTGGTCAAAAACAGGGGGGAGGGGTGTGTGTGTTTGTCAACGAACATTGGTGTACCAATATCAGTACAAGGGAAAAGCACTGCTGTCAGAACATAGAACTGCTATCTGTGGCACTGAGGCCTTTTTACCTTCCGCGTGAGTTCCAGAGAGTGTTCGCTACCATCGTGTACATTCATCCGAAGGCTGACGTGAAGATTGCCACAGAGAAGATCCTTCAGGTGGTGCAGCAGCAAGAACGAGACTGCCCTGACTCCATCAGACTGGTTTGGGGCGATTTTAACGAGTGTCGCCTCAACAAAGTGCTGCCCAGCTATAAACAGTACGTGACGTGCAAGACATGCAAGAAGAGCACACTAGATCTATGCTATGGAAACGTTCCCAGAGCCTACAGGAGTGTGCCCCTCCCTTCACTCGGTCGGTCCATCCACAACGTGGTCAACTTCAGCCCACCTACAAGTCGGTGCTAAAATCCAACAAGCCACGCGTCCAAGCTGTCAGGAAATGGACCCCAGATGCCTCGGTCACGCTCAGCGCCTGCTTTGACTGCACCGACTGGGACCTGTTCTTCGACTCCAGTGAGTCCCTTGAGGAGGCTGTGGATGTGGTGACAGCTTATGTCAACTTTTGCACGGGCATTCTGGTGCCTACAAAAAAGGTGAAAGTCTATGCAAACAGCAAACCCTGGGTCTCCAAGGACATCAGAGGCCTTGTGGAAGACAGGCAGAGACTGTTCTACGAAGGTGACGAACAGGGAACCAAAAACAAACAGAAGGAGCTGAAAGACAAGATCGCTGAGAGTCGGCAGCGCTACAAGGAGAAGGTGGAGGACTCCTTCAGCTCAGGCAACTCCAGGCGGCTGTGGCAGGGCGTGCGCACCATGACTGGCATCAGACCATCCAAGAAAGCCATCAGCACCCAGGACAGCCAAGCCCTGGCCAACCAGCTCAACACCTTTTACGCCAGGTTTGATCAGCAGGACTTCCGCACTGAGCAGACGACGGTGTTGGGAGAATTGGCAGAGAAAGACAGCTTGTCATTACTTTTGGACGAATCTGAGGTCAGGAGCTGCTTCAAGCGTCTGAACACACGCATCGCTCCTGGCCCTGACTCCATCACCGGCGCCATCCTCAAGTGCTGTGGAGACTCCCTGGCGCCTGTCTTTACGCGGCTCTTCCAGTGGTCCATGGACTCTGGTCAGGTGCTGCCTCTCTGGAAGATGGCCACAGTTATCCCTGTCCCCAAGAAGCCAACACTTACAGTGTTAAATGACTACAGGCCTGTGGCGCTCACGTCAGTGCCTTTCAAGTGCCTAGAGAGACTGGTCCTGCAGCGTCTTATCGCAGAGACGAAAGAGCACCAAGACCCCCATCAGTTTGTGCTGCGAGAACGCAGTCAACCTTCTCCACCAGACGTATGAGCACTTAGAGAGACCCAAGTCATGCGTTCGGTTGCTGTTCCTGGACTTCAGCTCGGCATTTAACACCATCCAGCCGCACCTCATGATGTCCAAGCTGCTGATGATGGAGGTCAACCCGCTGATCATCCGATGGGTATTCAGCTTCCTCACCGACAGACGGCAGAGGGTACACATCGCCGGTCCCACCGACGTCTGGTCGGATCAGACGGTCACCAACACGGATGCTCCTCAGGGGTGCGTCCATTGCCGGCATGGTGACGCAGGGGGACGAGACAGCCTACAGATCTGCTGTTGCTGACATGGCTGCCTGGTGCCAGGGGAACCATCTGCTTCTCAACGTCAGCAAGAAAAAGGAAGTCATTGACTTCCGGAAGAACCCTCCTGCTCCTCTTCCTCTGCAGATCAATGGCGACCAGGTTGAGAGTGTCCAGGAATATAAGTACCTGGGCACGTCTCTCGACTCCAAGCTGGACTGGTCCAGGAACGCCGCTGCCATCCTTAAGAAGGGGCACCAGCGCCTCTACTTCCTTCGGAAGTTGAGGTCATTCAACGTCAAGCCCGCCATACTGATGATGTTTTGCCAGGCCATGGTGGAGAGCATCCTGACCTACAAAACCCTTTGCTTCTTTGGCAACGTGACCTGCGTGCGACAGAGCCTCCAGACTGCACAAGCTGACCAGAACCGCCAGCAACATCATCGGGCGTCCAGTGACTGACCTGCAGTCCCACCACGACAGGAAAGCAGTCAGGCGGACGGGCTATCCTCGCCGACCCATCCCACCCACTGCACAGTGTTGACGGCCCAGAGAGCGACCTTTGGACTTCAGAGAGGTTGAGGAGCCTGTCAACAAGGACCTGCCGCTTCCACCAGTCCTTTTTGCCATCGGCAATCAGGTTGTTCAACCAAAGTGCTGGCTGAGCAGACTGCTTCCAAGGGACAAACCGAAGATCCGGGGGGGGGGGGGGGGGGGCAAGGGAGGGGGAGGTGGAAGGGTGGCGATCTGTGTGTCTGTTAATTGTAAGCAAAGAGATATCTTGGCGGCCTGTGTGTCTGTTAATTGTAAGCAAAGAGATATCTTGGCGATATGTGTGTCTGTTAATTGTAAGCAAAGGCCTGGCACAGAGCAGGCAGGCCGGCCTAGCGGCCCTTCAGAGGCTTATGAAATGAATAGGCTAGGCCTAATGCATTAGGCTACTATGCCATTAGGCCGTTTGCGGTTTTGGCTTTGAATCGTAGGCCTAAATGTGTAGACCTAGGGCTAGGCCTGTTAGCATATCGTAGAACTAGAAGAGCAAGAGACAATCATAATATGACCCATTATCCTTTACACAAAGAGACGCATGAAATGTGACGCCAGTAGCGCAGTGCTCATGAGCAGGAGCAGACGATACGAATAACTCCGAGCGTGACGGGCACTATCATTTCGGCAACGAGGCCTAGTATTACTTTCATGTCATGATTAATAAGGCTGCTACATTTAATTAATAACTTTCTAAATGTTCTGCCCCACAAACCCTTATAGCGGGGGTTCTATGTCGCAAAATCGTGCACTTCATGCAACAAGCACCAAATTTGGCAGAGATGGCCAGTTTTATGTCCTGAACAAAACCTGATTAGAGCCACCATGAAAAATTTGTAAAAACGTGTTTTGGGGGCATTTTTCAAAATGGCCGACACAAAAAAATGGAATATATTTTGCATAATTGTTCATTTAATGCTACAAACACCAAATCTGGCTGAGAAGGACAATTTCATGCCCTGAACATAACCTGATACAGGTCTATTTTTAAAAAATGGAAAATTTGAGTATTTGAGCAATTTCCAAGATGGCCGCCAGCAAAAAGGGGAATCGTATGCTGTACAATCATTCATTTTCACCCATAACACCAAATCTGGCAAAAAAGGACAGTGCTATATCCTGAAGAAAACCTGATGAGCCACAATCAAGAAAAGAACAAAAAAATGTTTTTGAACAACAAATCAATTTTGAATATCATTCCCGCAAATGAAAGTGAGTTTACATTGCTATTCATGATAATAGATGACGGAACCAAATCAGCATAACCACAAGTCATCCAGACTCTCTTCAAGCAAGAAAGCCTTC
Source organism: Phymorhynchus buccinoides (assembly GCA_017654935.2). NCBI lineage: Eukaryota > Metazoa > Mollusca > Gastropoda > Neogastropoda > Raphitomidae > Phymorhynchus > Phymorhynchus buccinoides. The sequence continues at coordinate 75,424,097 of CM065682.1, read as the reverse complement.
ATAATGTAGATATTTTACAATAACATATATTGTGTACATAACCAGTTTTGTGTACTGCCAGCAGGTGCGGCGGCACGAGGGGTGGGGGGGGTGGGGAGGGGGGGGGGGCTGTGTAGGGTGACTCACCTAGTTGCTGCTGGGTTTCGATGACAGGCAAGCACAACTGCAAAGAGCAGTGCACTGTAGTCCCTGTTTCCGGCACCCACAGTGTTTTGTCCTGCAGGCCTTCTTGCAGCCACATTTCAGCAGTTCTCTGCACACTCTAGATGCTTCTGGAAGGCTGATCCAGAAAGGCTCCCACTGTCCTGCAACGAACCACCAACCCCAAGCAGACGGATTTGGAAGAGTTTGTACTGGGCGGTCTGCCTGGCCCCAAATGTAGCTGCCTTGGTAGATGGCCCTCTTTGTGTGCTGCAGCAGCGCCTCACTGGTTGGTGGAACATTCTCAATCTGCCGGCCCCTTTGGCTGAATAGGTGTCTCCTGGCACTGTTGACGTCGAGACAGTTGCTTGTCTTGTCATACAAGAGCACAACAAAGCGCTCCAGTGCTGCTCTGTCTGTGGATGTCAGCTCACATGGAGGTTCAGACAGTGCCAGAAAAGTCCTGGTGACATCCTCAGAGGCACCCCATACATCCCACGCCTTCTTCTTCCCCACTCCACTGAAGAAAGACACAGTGTCATAGCCTGTGAAACTGTGAAAGATGGGCAGGCAACGTGACTTCTCCGGACCAAGGGCCCCTGCCATGTGATGAGCAGTGATGTGTCTGAGATCCTTCCCAGTACCCATGGACACCCACACCTCATGTGACGGATGGCGTGATGCTGCGGCAACAGCTAGGACGACGACGTCAGTGTCCACAGTTCTGAGAAGGATCCTCCTGCTGTCCTTGGCAGCATGGCAGATGTGGACCATTATCCGGCTGTCAGCTTCCTTCTGTGTGCATGGAGACAGGTCACTCAGCTCTGCAGGACTGTTGGAGACAGCAATGGACCCTAGAGTGCTGATGATTTGTTTGTCAGTATCAAGCGTGATAGCACACTGAGCGAGGTAGTGGAAAAGCTCAGATTTGTTTGAGTCAGCCCTGAGAAAACTGTGCCAGTTTGGTGGTATGACTGTTTCAGGGCTGACTCGTCTCCTCTTTCCAACTCCTCTGTTGTCCCTGGTGCAACTTTTCAAACTGTCAGATCTGTAGATGTCAAAGACAAGATCCAAACGATCAACATTCAGCAGCATCTGCGTGATGTAAGGCAGGAATACACTTTCTGCGTAGGATCCAAATGTTTTTGCAGCCCCTGGCCTAATCATGTTGACAACAGCAGCCCCATCAACAATCATCACATCCGCTGCAGGCCTATTTTCTTCCGGTGGATGCACAGCTTCAAGGCACTCAAGCAGGCTTGCTTTTGAGGCGGACCTGAGTTTTCCTGCAGAAGAGAGTGAGGGAGGAGTGGCCTGATTCTCATAGGTGAAGAAATCATCGAGGCCTCCACTGCGTGTCTGGCAAGCTATGTATAGCCTGGAGAAGAGGTGGCAGTCATTCTTGAGGCTTGATAATTTGTAGGAGCTCGCATTTTTCTTCTTCCCCTTTACGCCTGAAATCAATACCAGGTTGTTTCTCTTGATGGGATCTGACAACAGCTTGGTCTTTTTCAAGAGTCGATCGTGGATGAAAGCCTTGAATTGTTGATCTCCAGTCGCCATCAGTTGTTTCATGGACTCGTGTGCTGCTGGACACACAATGTCCTTACTGTGAAGTGTGATGAATTCGGCACTCCTCTCTGAAAAAGGGTTGCCTGCCTCTTGGGTGGTTGCAGTCAGCTTCATCACATCACTGCGGAAGGCTTCTTGAAACGCTCTTGACTGCTCATGGTGAATTGATAACTCATCATTATCATCTCTTTCCAGGGATGTCTCAAACTCTTTGATGACACGTGAGACTTCAGGGCCACTGACCATCCACCGTCTGAGTGCAGACGGATTGTCTGTGAGTCCGACAGCGCCACCTTCACCTTTGACTATGGCGTTGTTTTGCTCATGGGCATGGTCTAGTGCAATCTTGGAAAATGGGCGAGCAGTTTTCTTGAGCACAAAGTGGCCTTTGTTGAACTCATGAGACTCATTGGCACTGATGTTCCCCATGTCATTTATGTGTACAGTCAGCCACCTTGCATAATTCTGCTGATCAAGTGCAAAGAACACTGGTGCCATTCTTGTCATTGATTGTAGGTACAGGAGGAAATCGCCGCTTCTCAGTGAAGTAAGAAAGACCAACAGCAGCACCTCAAGTTCCATGATCAGAACCCAGAAGTGAAATGTGGGGCTGCTTTCAGCCATGAACACTCTCCATTCGTCAAGTGGCAGGGCAGTTTCTCCATAAATCCATAAATCACCTCTAAAGACGAAGTTTTCACTGGCAAATTACGGACACGCGATCGGAAGCCGCCATTTTGATTTTCCCGCTGCGGGTCTACAAAGTCATGAAAAATTAAGGAAACAAAATAAGGCCCGCAAATTTTTGGATCAACATATGTATTTTCATACACGATATATCATTGTCCAACGTTTTAGCATTAGAAAATAATTTTAGCTTACATTCATTTTGCTTGATAATATTCACTGCGGGCACCTCGTGCTAGAAAATCGTCTGCAGTTTTGGCTCATCTTTTTTATTTATTTCTCAAAATAAAAAACGATTTTGAAGTGGCTTCAAATCTGAAATCAATTATAACATTGTAAAGAACAATATACCAAAGTATTGTGCTTGTTGCACGAAGTGCACAATTCTGGTTAATTCTGCAACATAGAACCCCCGCTATTATGTAGCCTTTTCTACAAGCCTCTTACTGCACAATGCTATGAACACAATATCTTACCCTCGTCAGGCGTTCAGTGGTCCAATATTATAATTGTTTTACAACAATAGTGTTATGGCCCTTTCAGCTACTGGCCTCTTTAGTTATGATGTTATGATTATCCAACAAATAATGTTATGGTCTTCTGGTTACAACGTTGTAATTGTTTTATAACAACAGTGTTATGGCCCTTTCAGCTACTGGCCTCTTTAGTTACGATGTTATGGCCCTTTCAGTGGCGCTCTGGTTACAATGTTATAATTGGTTTTACAACAACAGTGTCATGGCCCTTTCAGCTACTGGCCTCTTCAGTTACGTTGTTATGGCCCTTTCAGTGGCAAACAAACAATGTTACAACAACAACAACAACAACAAAACAAATAATTTACCATCAATAATAAATAAATAACAAATGTTATGGCCCTTTCAGTGGCCCTCTGGTTACAATGTTATATTTGGTTTTACAACAACAGTGTCATGGCCCTTTCAGCTACTGGCCTCTTCAGTTACGTTGTTATGGCCCTTTCAGTGGCCCTCTGGTTACAATGTTATATTTGGTTTTACAACAACAGTGTCATGGCCCTTTCAGCTACTGACCTCTTTAGTTACGATGTTAGGATTTTTTTAAAAAAAAACAAACAACCAACAACAACAACAACAAAACAAATAATATACCATCAATAATAAATAAATAACAAATGTTATGGCCCTTTCAGTGGCCCTCTCTGGTTACAATGCTATAATTGTTTCACAACGTTTATGGCCCTTCCAACTTGTGGCCTCTTTGGTTACGATGTTATGATTCTCTATAATTCTCAATAATATTATGGCTCTTTCAGTTGCCTTTTAGTTACAATGTTATGATTGTTTAACAACAACAAATGTTATGGTCCTTTCAGTGGCCCTCCTTCGTTACAATGTTATATTCGTTTATCAACAACAACAAAAATAAATGTTATGGCCCCTTTTTATATGGCCCTCTCTTCCTCTTTAATTACAATGCTATGATTTATTTTTTAAAAAGAAGAAGAAAAAAAAGGGAAAATAAATGTTAAGGCATTTTCAGTGACCCTATTTGGTTACAATGTAGTGATTGTCTACAGGGGTTCAACATCAACAATAAATCTTATGGCCCTTTTCAGTGGCCCTCTTTGGTTACAATATATACATTGCGTAATACATTTATGGCTCTTTCTGGCGACTTTTTTTTATACGATTATTTAACATTGAACCTGTTTGGCCTTCCGTACATTTGTTGCACAATATTTTGCACAACTTTGAATTTAGAAGACCCCTGAAGTGTAAGCACTGCTTATCAGCGTGCATGAACATGGGTTGCTGAAGTAACCAACTTGAGGTATCATGCTACACTAGCTTGACCCCTTCAGTGGGCAGGAAGACTATATCAAGGAAACTAGACCTGGATTTCCATCAAATAACACGGCTCTGTAAATAATGATTCCCCTTGCAAACTAAGCATGCCCATTCTGGCCATAGACAGCGATTTGAAGTTGTCTCATCTTATACATCCATACATGTAATTATTATTTTATATTTAAAAAAAAGAAAAAAAAGAAAAGCTGTGTGGAAAATTATTGCCTGAACATTTGTAAACTGGATGATAACTCTGGATATAAAAACATCTGCACTATGCAGAATGGAAACACACTCATAAGCTCTTCCTTTGGTTGTGACTATTTAGGATATTCTTTATCAGTTTTGTTAAAATAGTGGCCATATTTTGAATTGATATGAATTGATATGTTCGAATGCTTCAGAGTATAAGAGCAAACCCATTCTGGTTACATAATGGGGATATTGCACTAACAATGAAACAATGACACCCATAATTGGGAAATAAATTTCTGTCATGATCATTTAACAATAGGCAGAAAGTTGATTGCCTGTACAAAGTTAATTGAAACTGAACACCATGAGAATGTGGATTAGTAACCCAAACAATGAGATCAATATATGCGTATTAAAGGCTATAGTTATATGCACTGTAAAGTTTTAGATGGCTAACAGTAACACTTGGGTCGAGTTAAAGCATAATAGTACTACCCAGATACTATAACTGCTGTATCTGCAGTCCTGTAACGAACATAATAGTACTATCCTGTATCCAAATGACTATAAATGCTGTATCTGCAGTCCTGTGACGAACATAATAGTACTATCCAGATGACTATAAATGCTGTATCTGCAGTCCTGTGACGAACACAATAGTACTATCCGTATGACTATAAATGCTGTATCTGCAGTCATGTGACAAACATAGGAAACACTTTTTGTGGAGGCAGCTGCAGACTAAAGACAGGCAACAGCAAGTGTACTGTAATAGTGCATGGTTTCGCACGTACCACTTGAGCAGCCAGTACATGGTCTACATGATTCTCGTCTCCTTTCCATTCCCTCCATCCGTCTCAAATCTGCTGGCCAACGTTCTTTTTCTTGTCAAGCACCATCTCTGTGGAATTCTCTGCCTTCTCCTCTCCGACACTCCAACTCAGTCTCCTCATTCAAAACCTCTCTTAAAACCCATCTTTTTCCTGCTGCGCCCTAAATATTTGATCAGTTGTCTATCGTGTGCACGTGAGGGAAGATTGATTTAAGAGGTTTGTGCTGTGTTTTGTGGTGCGCGCGCGCGCGCGCGCGCGCGTGTGTGTGTGTGTGTGTGTGTGTGTGTGTGTGTGTGTGTGTGTGTGTGTGTGTGTGTGTGTGTGTGTGTGTGTGTGTGTGTGTGTGTGTGTGTGTGTGTGTGTGTGTGTGTGTGTGTGTGTGTGTGTGTGTGTGTGTGTGTGTGTGTGTGTGTGTGTGTGTGTGTGTGTGTGTGTGTGTGTGTGTGTGAGTGTGTGTGTGGTGTGTGTGTGCATGAACTTGTGTGTATTTTGGTTTTGTGTTGTGTGTGCACGCATGTGTGTTTGTGTGCGTGTCTGTCTGCGTGCGTACGTTGTGTGTGAGGGTGTTTGTGTATGTGTGTTGGTGTATGTGGTCAGTCCATGCGGCTCAGTTGCTGTGGCTTACCGAATGGGGTATGAACGAGTTGGCGTCAATAATTGTGTGTTTGTGTGTGTGTGTGCGTGTGTGTGTGTGTGTGTGTGTGTGTGCGTGTGTGCGTGTGTGTGTGCGTGCGTGTGTGCGTGTGCGTGTGCGTGTGTGTGTGCGTGTGTGTGCGTGAGAGAGAGAGAGAGAGAGAGAGAGAGAGAGAGAGAGAGAGAGAGAGAGAGAGAGAGAGAGAGAGAGAGAGAGAGAGAGTTGCTTTGCATATGCGCTGTTGGTGGTTGGTGTCACTCTTGAATGTTGTTTTTTGTTATTTGTTGATGAATAATTGATTGTAAAGCGCTTTGGGCTCATCTGAGGTAAAGCGCTATATAAATGTACTATTATTATTATTATTACATCACATCACTGCAGCAACATACTAAAAGCAACCACTTTCAGTTGGTTTATAATTTTATTGTTAACTCAATGTATCATTTGAGCAACAAAAGTCTACATCACATCACTGCTGCAACATGCTAAAAGCAACCACTTTCAGTTGGTTTATAATTTTATTGTTAACTCAATGTATCATTTGAGCAACAAAAGTCTACATCACATCACTGCTGCAACATGCTAATAGCAACCACTTTCAGTTGGTCCTAATTTTATTGTTAACTCAATGTATCATTTGAGCAATTCAAGTCTACATCACATCACTGCTGCAACATGCTAAAAGCAACCACTTTCATCTGGTTTATAAATGTTATTGTTAACTCAATGTATCATTTGAGCAACAAAAGTCTACATCACATCACTGCTGCAACATGCTGAGCAACCACTTTCAGTTGGTTTCTAATGTTATTGTTAACTCAATGTATCATTTGAGCAACAAAATACTACATCACATCACTGCTGCAACATACTAAGAGCAACCACTTTCAGTTGGTTTATAATTGTATTGTTAACTCAATTAAGTCTCTCAGCCACTCAGTCTGAAACAATTTATAAACATATAATAATTATGTCCTTTCCATGAACATGCGTATATGAAGCTATTCAGTTGATGAATCTATAGGCACACAATGATACATGTGATCTTGCACATAAAAGTTGTGGTAACTGTCTAATTCACGGTTCAATTGCTGCGATTGACCTCCTCCTCTGAAGTCTCATGTGGGCGCGACTCCCATCGCTGTGCGATAAATAATTCTAAAATTAACCAAGACAACCTGTCAGTTGAAGGTTAATTTGGATTATTTGGAGCACAGTGATGGGCAGGACTCACATGCCCTCCCTTTTTAAGTAACCCACCCTTGTTTCGGTACTAGAGGAGGTCAATCATGTTTGAAACCTGACACGCGCCCAAGACATCTCATGTGAGCGCTCCTGCCCATTTGCTGAATCCAAATTAACCTTCCTGACAGGTAAGTATTGGTTAATTTTAGTTAAAGACACACAGATCGCCGTTCAAGTGAGCTGTTTGTTGAAGCACAGACCGCCGTTCTATTGAGCTGTTTGTTGAAGCACAGACCGCCGTTCTATTGAGCTATTTGTTGAAGCACAGACCGCCGTTCAAGTGAGCTGTTTGTTGAAACACAGACACACCGATAGCCGTTAAAGTGAGCTGTTTGTTGAAACACAGACCGCCGTTCAAGTGAGCTGTTTGTTGAAGCACAGACCGCCATTCAAGTTAGCTGTTTGTTGAAACACACACACCGATACCCGTTAAAGTGAGCTGTTTGTCTGAAGACGATGATGTTCAAATAGGCTACATTCTATTACAGCATTAGGCCTAACCCTAACCGTAACCCTAGTCTATATTCTATTGCAGCATTCGGCCTAAGCCTAACCCTAACCCTGGCAGTTTCAAACCACCGTCACGCGCTTCACTTTCATACACAAGACGACGATGTTCAAATAGCCAACATTCTATTACAGTAATACTAATAGGCCTATTTTCATACCAAGTCTTTTATTTGGTTATTTGTATGGTAAAGTAAAAACAACTCGAAAAGTGAATATTACTGTCCGATGATAAAGAATAGAGCGTACATTTTCGTAAATTATTGTCTGTATTCTTTACGAATTGAAAAAGAACAGAAACAGTGGAAGCAGTTCTGCTCTGAGACCTGGGCCTGTATTCCCATTAAGATAGTATGAGACTTATCATCATGTTATCTTGGAACTCCTTTTAAAATAGTAGGATAAAAATAGGACTTTATAAGGACTTTTAAGATATGATGATAAGTCAAAATGTCATCTTAATGTGAATACAGGCCCAGGGTTAGTAAAGTGTCATGTAGTGTTTAGTGATCACAGAGAGAGCCAGTAACAGTAAAGTGTCATTGAGCTGTGTCTCCTGCTAGTTTTGTTTAGTGATCACAGAGAGAGCCAGTAACAGTAAAGTGTCATTGAGCTGTGTCTCCTGCTAGTTTTGTTTAGTGATCACAGACAGAGCCAGTAACAGTAAAGTGTCATTGAGCTGTGTCTCCTGCTAGTTTTGTTTAGTGATCACAGAGAGAGCCAGTAACAGTAAAGTGTCATTGAGCTGTGTCTCCTGCTAGTTTTGTTTAGTGATCACAGACAGAGCCAGTAACAGTAAAGTGTCATTGAGCTGTGTCTCCTGCTAGTTTTGTTTAGTGATCACAGACAGAGCCAGTAACAGTAAAGTGTCATTGAGCTGTGTCTCCTGCTAGTTTTGTTTAGTGATCACAGAGAGAGCCAGTAACAGTAAAGTGTCATTGAGCTGTGTCTCCTGCTAGTTTTGTTTAGTGATCACAGAGAGAGCCAGTAACAGTAAAGTGTCATTGAGCTGTGTCTCCTGCTAGTTTTGTTTAGTGATCACAGACAGAGCCAGTAACAGTAAAGTGTCATTGAGCTGTGTCTCCTGCTAGTTTTGTTTAGTGATCACAGATAGAGCCAGTTATAACTGAGGATAGATGAGTGACTCCCGATGACGCTGATAGGATTGCACAGGATTACAGCCAATCCGTCAATCCTGTCAGGGCACAGCAGACGTAATCCTCCCAGAGTCCCCTGCCGCCGGCCATGTTTGATCAGGGGTGACAACTCTGTCATCACTGACACCGGAAGTGTAAGGAGGGTCACGTCACACAAAGTACAAAGCGGACAACTGGCTACCTCCGCCAAGGAAGCACAAATCGACTGACAACTTCATTGGCCAACAGTACCTCCGCCAAGGAAGTACAAATCGACTGACAACTTCATTGGCCAACAGTACCTCCGCCAAGGAAGTACAAATCGACTGACAACTTCATTTGCCAACAGTACCTCCGCCAAGGAAGTACAAATCGACTGACAACTTCATTGGCCAACAGTACCTCCGTCAAGGAAGTACAAATCGACTGACAGCTTCATTGGCCAACAGTACCTCCGCCAAGGAAGAACAAATCGATTGAAAGTTTCATTGGCCAACAGTACCTCCGCCAAGGAAGCACAAATCGACTGACAGCTTCATTGGCCAACAGTACTTCCGCCAAAGGAAGTACAAATCGATTGACAGCTTCATTGGCCAACTGGCACACTATGGCCAACAATTATGACTACCATCCTCCACGGTCAGCACAGTTTCTGTCATTGTCTGTCTGTGGACATCTTACCCTAACCCTACCATCCTCCACGGTCAACACAGTTTCTGTCATTGTCTGTCTGTGGACATCTTACCCTAACCCTACCATCCTCCACGGTCAGCACCGTTTCTGTCATTGTCTGTCTGTGGACATCTTACCCTAACCCTACCATCCTCCACGGTCAACACAGTTTCTGTCATTGTCTGTCTGTGGACATCTTACCCTAACCCTACCATCCTCCACGGTCAGCACCGTTTCTGTCATTGTCTGTCTGTGGACATCTTACCCTAACCCTACCATCCTCCACGGTCAACACAGTTTCTGTCATTGTCTGTCTGTGGACATCTTACCCTAACCCTACCATCCTCCACGGTCAACACAGTTTCTGTTATTGTCTGTCCGTGGACCTCTCTGTCTGCCTGTCTGTCTGTCTGTAGGCTTGTGGACATCTGTGAAACTGATGGGAAGATTTAAATGTAAAAACATGACCGATTAAGCTATCACACAGAAAACAGCCCATTACATTTGAGATGTTGGTGTTCATGAACGAATTCAAGTACTTGTCAAGGTAGAATACATTAAACAACTTTTACACAGAGAGAGAGAGAGAGAGAGTAGAGAGAGAGAGAGAGAGAGAGAGAGAGAGAGAGAGAGAGAGAGAGAGAGAGAGGAGAGAGAGAGAGAGAGAAGAGAGAGAGAGAGAGAGAGATGAGAGAGATGAGAGAGAGAGAGAGAGAGAGAGAGAGAGAGAGATGAGAGAGATGAGAGAGAGAGAGAGATGAGAGAGAGAGAGTGTGAGAGAGAGAGATGGAACAGAGATAACGAAAGAGAGGGGGAGAGAGGGGGGAGGGTGTAGGAGGGAGAGACAGAAAGAGATGGAGAGAGAGAGAGGTGGGGAGGGTGTGAAGGGGGGAGAGACAGAAAGAGATGGAGAGAGAAGAGAGGGGGGGAGGGTGAAGGGGGGGAGACAGAAAGAGAGGGAGAGAGAGAGGGGGAGGGTGAAGGGGGAGACAGAAAGAGAGGGAGAGAGAGGGGGGAGGGTGAAGGGGGGAGAGACAGAAGAGAGAGGGTGAGAGAGAGGGGGGAGGGTGAAGCGGCGGGGGGGGGGGAGAGACAGAAAGAGAGGGAGAGAGAGGGAGGGTGAAGGGGGGAGAGACAGAAAGAGAGGAGAGAGAGAGAGAGGGAGGGTGAAGGAGGGAGAGAGAGAAAGAGAGGGAGAGAGAGAGGGGTGAGGGGTGACGGAGGAAGACAGAGAAAGAGAGGGAGAGAGAGAGGGGGGACCGGTGAAGGAGGGAGAGAGACAGAAAGAGAGGGAGAGAGAGAGGGGGGGGGAGTGAGAAGGGGGGAGAGACAGAAAGAGAGGGAGAGAGAGAGGGGGGGGGGTGAAGTGGGGAGAGACAGAAAGAGAGGGAGAGATAAGAGAGGGAGGGTGGAAAGGGGAGAGACAGAAGAGAGGGAGAGAGAGAGAGGGGGAGAGAGGGTGGAAGGGGGAGAGACAGAGAGTTGAGGGAGAGAGAGAGGGGGAGGGTGAAGGAGTAGAGAGAGAGATGGGGAGGGAGAGGAGAGAGGGGGGACGGTG
>CM065682.1:75403088-75405588 GCA_017654935.2 Phymorhynchus buccinoides | reverse complement strand
CATGGCGGGGTAATCAAAAACGGTCACACACGTAATGTTCTCATCCCTAGCTGATGCATTTGTACCTTAGTGTTAAAAGTGCTTCTCGCGCGCTGTTGGGATGATCCCTGGAGTCCTTTAGTCAGGGTAAGCCAACCAACCAAACTTCCGTCTAAAAAGTAATTCGTTCACTATATTCATTGCATGCAAAGCAACAACAACAACAAAAGGTGGCGCGCCTCTGGCCGCAGACGCGCTCTCCGGGTGGGAGCAGCCCGAATTTCATAGGGACACCTCTGTGACTATAAAGTACCAAAAATATATGCATATGGATCCCCAATACACGAATAACATATGTCTGACACTAAAACAACACATGAACGTTCGTACTTTATGACGTCATTATTTGATGTTACATCATAATTAATTTTTGTGTGTCACAACCATAGATATGGCCTGATGGAAAAGTGAGCAATTCACTTGGAAATTTGCCACAAATGATATGATGGGCGTTTGTGGTTTTTTGTTTAGTGTCTTGATATACTAAAAAAACACAACAGAGTAGTTCATCACGAGTCGTGTCCAGGAGGTACCACAAACAAAGTCTTTTGCTACCAAATCTGGTGAGCGTAACTAGTAGGATTTTCATCAGATTTCATTTAGACAGTACAATTTCACAAGAATCGGGCTCTCACAAATGCTACAGTCGGATCGCATCGTATGTAGCCTAGCGGCTCCCATAACAAAAACTGACCTTTTATCCAAAGTTCCATCACACTGTCCTTCTTCCCAGATTTTGTGACGTAAGTGGTCCCGCGCGACCCATCTTTCTTTATCTACACAACCCCCCCCCCCCCCCCCTCTCCTTTTCATTTCTCTCTCCGGCCGCCACGTTAATTGCCACCCACCATCTAAAGAACGCCGATTAAAGGCAATTATCACTTTTAACCCCGATCCTTAATTACCCCATCACAAGAAAGTGACAACCATGGTCGGCCCCATTTTGAACACTTGCGTTACGAGGCACGTGTTAAGGATTTGAATGGTCGGCACGGTGATACGGATGTAACCGGCGCGTGATTATTCGGTACTAGTATGCATAAAATTTACAGCATCCTCTGGTTGATGTGTCGACTTGTTATACACCAATAGCAGGCTTTTATTGTGTGAAAGTGAAGGCTATATAATTGGAGTAGTGAGAAAAAAGTTTTCACACAAGACGCTGAAACGTAGCTAGAGCAACACTCACAACCAGTCATGAAATAGCCCACCTAGTAAGTATTATTGATGACTGGTGATTGAGACTGGTTGTTTGTTTGGATCATATTTTTGATCTAGATCCTATGTTCAATGATGAATAAGGAGTAGATAGATATGTTATTGAAAAGAAGTGGTAAACATTCTATTCTATTTATGTGCACTGATTAATTTGTGTGTGTGTGTTTTTGACTTGAACACTTTTGGTACCAGAACCGGAGTTTATGCCTACTAACCCTTTTGTCTATTTTTAGTAGGAAACCTATGGGCCGCAATCTTGCACTTTATGATACCATTCCTTTCCAGGTGTTGGATGGAGAGTGATGATGGATTGATCACCTTTTATGTTTTACTGATCTCAGTTTGTTAACTGAAATTCAGTTTATTTATTAACTAGTGCTATTGTACAAGGGCAGCCTTCTAGCCGGTTGGGATTCACTAATGCCCTGCCGGCTGAAGCCCCTTGTCTCTAAGCCATAGAGATCTACATCCACCTTCTCCTGTGATTATCAGCAGGGCATCGTGGGCCGGAAGATCCATCCCGGACTCAAGCACCAAGACGGGACCGCCGCCAAGACAACCCGCACCCAGAATCCGCGAGGAGACCACGCCTGAACCCGTGCCATCCCGCGAAGCCGTAACCGGAACGACTGGGAGCTACTCTCATCTGACGAGCAAGCCCAGCCCCACCCCAGCACTCGCCGATCACTACGGAGGAACTTGACCACAGCTAAGTCCCCCGGACTGCGCCAATCATTTGAACTTTCCTCCGGACAATGAAGATAATTAGTGATCCTTCCTGCTTGGGGCTAACCTAGAAGGTTAGACAAAAGTCTTATAAATCCTTTCAGATTCCATTGTTTTTTCATCCATATTTTGTTTTGGCGCCATTGAACTGCTTTATTATTATGTGCTGCATAATCTCATGCAGATTTTGTGAGTAAATAAAATACAAGTGTCAAATAATCTTGAACCCTTTGGTCAGACTGATGAAAATGGGAGATTTGCAATTTTCATGTAAAAACCTACTTATCTATGTCCGTCATTTACAGCAAAGTCAAAAAAACCCCCACCCATGATTTCTTACATTCATACGAGCCAGAACACAGGCACAAAATTTTTAATATAATTTTACTAGATGAAAAAGGGCCGGGAAAGTTGCTCATCTCCCATACCCATACACCTAAAAGTCTCCCCCTTTAAAAAGGGGGGGGACTTAGCCTTTCAACCACATTACCTCGTCACAGTGTGACATTATCGTAAG
>CM065682.1:75397627-75402588 GCA_017654935.2 Phymorhynchus buccinoides | reverse complement strand
ATCACTATGAAGACGATTTTGAGAGAGAAAAAAAATTCACGAGTAAATATATTGGAAAAAAACTTACAATAATTGAACACTTAAAAAAAAACACCCAACTAAAACTGCAATGATTATCATGGTGCTATTGTAGTGTCCTACAAAGCCGCCTAAAACTATCCAACCCAGTTGGATGAAACTGGTTGAGACCTTTCATTTCTACAGAAATCACAAATGTCAATTTTGGTCGGATGAAACTCTACGAACGAAAAATGGTGTTTTACGTCCTCTCGGTCTGGAACAGACACATTATGGGACATTTTGTAGATACAAAGATGGTGGGAACAATACTGGAGGCAATGCCCGGAGGCAGTGCACCACCAGTAAAGTCCCGATTTTTTTTTTAACAATACAGATAGGTGTAGCAGTAACCACGCCTCGGTTAAACCGGCGACAGACTATGTGACTGCCTCATGTGACTCGATCAGGTCGTGACGTTTCACCTCATTTGCATACCATCCTTCTCGATCAGTCTGACTCAGTCGGGCCCAGTCAGGTGACAGGGCCGAATAGGGCGGGTTCTAAATTTCACTGATCGAGTCTGATCGAGTCAGATGGCTTGTGACTTCTTCTGTGCGGGAAACAAAATTTGATCTACGTCACGACCTGATCGCGTCATATGAGGCAGTCGCATAGTCTGTCGCCGGCTTTAAAGACCCACCACGTCACGTGTCAAAATCATGGTTTTCACGTGTTTTCCCTCTTATAGCTGGTGATAAATCTTAAGAAATCTTCCAAGCATAAGAGGGAATGTGACACGTGACGTGGGGGGTCTTTAAACCTCATCGGCTATGGTACCGCCACACATAGTGCTTTAAAAACAATTGCATCGACCGGGAAAGTCTTCCAACCCGTCGGAAAGGAACTGGCGACCGCACCACTTACTTCCAATGCAACTCACTTACGCAGTTTGTGGAAGCACGGCCAATGCTTGCTGGTAGTGTGAAGCCGGTGCACGGCCACAACTAATTGAATGAAGTCCACAACTGAAATGTTTTCCAAATAAAAACTGGATAATCTAAGGCGGCTTTAATGACTCTCGATAGATACTAGTATGCAATTATAGTTCGGGAAAATGTTGAAATCGGCGTTCGGTTCTCTGACACAAACGTTCAGATGGATTCAAATAAATGTTTTGCGTACAGCCCCGCAAATGTACAAACGTACAGATTCCATGTTATGACAGACACCCAGGTCAGAGTTTTAAGAAAACAAATTAATCCTGCTTGTGGTAACAACAACGAAAACAAAAACAGCAAAGTGTGATGGCAATGGTTGCAGATCCATAAATTATCAATGAAATTTGTTGTTGTTGCTGTTAGTTGTTGTTGTAGTTATAGTCAAAAGCATCATGAAATCCACGGGTCGCACGCACACACGGCTTAGCACCACCACTGTTCCTTCCTCTCACACACACAGAATCGAAAAGAAAACACAAAGTATGCACGAAGGTACATTAACACTGGCACCGTTGAGAATCCGTTTTTTGAAAAAAATACAGAAGAAAAAACCCACACACAAAAACAATCCCACACACTTTTCATTACAGCAAGTTGCTGTCTCAAGATCTGAAATGTTGAATGTCATCCATCTCATCTATTGAGCATGAGGGTTTCATAGTCTTTGCATTTTGATGTAACTATTAATATGTGTTTGCTTTTATCTGAAAGTCTTTTTCAGTCACAAAGTTCAGCGAATCACTGCATCGGAAAACCCCCCACACGTTTCCGAAAATGTCCAAAATGTTCAACACCATGATGGAAAACAATCCCGCATCATTAATACGAAACGTCAACCGGAAAAAGATCGCGCTCACAAACACAACAGATTGCTTTCTTATATAATAACACCCCAAAAATCCACATGCCTAATATTATATTGTTTAGGGATTTCACCAAACTTCATCAGCACTCCATTTAGGACACAACCCCCAAACACCCGCTCTCCTCTAAGTGAGTGGAAGAGGAGGAAGACGAGGAAGACATGTGTTTAAGAGAAGACGAAGACGATGACTCGAAACTCATGGCATCCTCATCGCCCTCATCATTGTTGTTACCATCACCACTGCCCTCGCCGTTAATATCATCATCATCGTCATCATCATCATCATCATCATCACCACAGTCATCAGGCTGGAGGTTGTCTCGCACCGCGGCCAGCTCGTAAGGCGGCATCTCGCTCCTCAGCTCGCAGATGACGTTGGTCAGAGCCTTGATGTAGTTCTTGGCCAGCGTCAGCGTCTCGATCTTGCTCAGCTTGCGGTCGAGGTTGACGTGGGGGATGACCTCCCTCAGCCCCTGGAAGGCGTCGTTCAGGGTGTGCATCCTCTGCCGCTCGCGTTCGTTGCTCTCCAGGCGACGGAGGTTCCGCTCCCGCGCGTTGACGGCGTGCTTCCGCCGGCGGGCCGAGGAGGAGGAGGAGGACTTGAGGGAGCAGACGCGGGCTCGTTTCTTCTCCGAGGTTTGCTCCTCCGAGTTGGAGCTGACTCCGGAGTCTGAGGGGGAGTACGGGTTGGTGTGGGTAGGGGTAGGGGTGTTGCTGTCTCCTCCTCCTTCTCCTCCTCCTCCTCCTCGTTTGCCTTTGCCTCGTTTCCCTCGCGTGTTGTTGCCGTCTCGCTGAGGAGGGAGAAGGGTTTCCTCCTCCTCCTCCTCCTCCTCCCACGTTCTGGATGTGCGTGTGTCTGGGGGTAGTTCGTCTGTCGGGGAGACGTCCATATCCCCCGAGTGCATGGCCTGGAAAACAGGACAACGGAGAGATGGAAACGTGATATATATCGATTAACTCATTCGCATCGCAATGATTTCGAATTTTAAAAAAAACCTCAAAAACAAATCACTCCAGCCATACACACAAACAAAACATACATAAACAAAAAGAGAAATGAAAGAAGATTACAGGTTTTTACTTCAGGTTTAGACATAGGGTAGTGGTAGATCAGACCTTAAAAAAATATAATTACAGACTTTATATGGACAAATTACCTACAGCAATTAGTTACCCCACTTTCAAACCAGTACATAGTAAGAGGTAAAGGTGTGGTCTTAGGGTGCGAAGCGAGTTTAGAAGTGACCAAAGTGTGGTGTCCACACAGATTTACTTCCCTTGAAGCAAATTCGTCAAATTGACAGCTTTATATGAATTCCGGCCATATATGGGTGGAACGACTTGAATGCTCGACCAGTCACATTACATACGATT
Source organism: Phymorhynchus buccinoides (assembly GCA_017654935.2). Lineage (NCBI taxonomy): Eukaryota > Metazoa > Mollusca > Gastropoda > Neogastropoda > Raphitomidae > Phymorhynchus > Phymorhynchus buccinoides. The sequence goes on along the minus strand of CM065682.1, from coordinate 75,399,351 downwards.
TGACACACACCCCACCCCACCCCCACCACGATCCGATTGTGACGATGTCTGTGATAGGTCGAGATTCACGTGAAATATTTCCCGTCTAAAACTAATGCTACTAAGTTCGCTCACTACACTCAAAGCTTACCTCCAATACACGAATCAAATAAAAGATGTGCCACCCCCTCCCCCTGCTTTCTCGGTTAATTGCAATTTTCCGTTTTTGCCTTTCTTACCAAACATAAAGCTGTATTTTACGAACCTTTTTAGCTAATAAACTTTTTGGAATACTAACCCTATCCCTAACCCTATCCCTACACCACCCCCCCCCCCCCCTATAAGACGGGAAAACGCAATGAACCACGACTGTGACAAATGGCGCCGTGTACTGCAGTACAGGGGGGGGGGGGGATGTCCTATTAGTTAATGGCCTAGGGTTAGGGATAGGGTTAGTATTCCAAAAAGGTTATTAGCTAAAAAGGTTAATAAAATACAGCTTTATGTTTGGTAAGAAAGACAAAAACGGGAAAATGGAATTATCCGAGAAATGCAGGGGTGTGGCACATCTTGACCTTTACCACATTTTGTTAATATATCAGATTCGTGTACCGCGGACTACAGATTATAGTGAACGTGATTAGTAGGATTTCATCAGAATTGTGTAGACAGTAGAATTGCACATGCATCATGCCTCACAAATGTTAAAACCGGGTCACAGTGAATCGAATCGGGTGCGCCTCACTTCGCCTAATTACACGTCGCCTAATCCTTTGATCTCGACCTTCCGTGCCGGCATTAACTTCCCCATGTCACGAAAAACCCAAGCGTAACATTCCGCCTAAAAAACATTAGCACGACTCGCCTAATCAGCCTCAACATGGGTTATCGTGAAACAGCAAACCCAAGCCGACATGGCTGTGAATGTTCACATTTTAATGCGAACCCTAACCCTAACCCTAAACCTATTTAAACTACATTTACAAGCATTTATGCTCTTACTTAGAGTTGAATAAAATATACTAAAGATACCTTATTTGTTGAGGTTTGGAAATTTGTAGGCGAAACGTTACATATGATGGAGACTCGATAAACATTAGGCCAAGAGTAATTAGGCGAGATATGATTAGGCTAGATGAGGTTTGGCGAAATGTGATTAGGCGAAGTGTGATGCGCCGGTTGAATCGTATGTAGTGTAGCTAGGCCTTGATCTGATTGTGATACAATATATGTCCCTCTCTATAGGCCTCCCCTCTAACGTTCACTGGCTTCATTAACCCTTTCATCGCCAGCCATATTTCAGCCAAAAGTGTCCATTAAATTGACCTGGGTAGAGAACAAAATCCATCTACAGTATTGGGGATTCTTCTGTAACACATATAAAATAAGGTCTATCCTTACTTCCCAAAACTAAGACAATAGGGTCTTTGGATAATAGACCCCAATTGGATGCCTTATAGTGACATAGGTGCTGAATCACTGTGGTGCTAACATGCGACTTTGGCGGTGAAAGGGTTAAGCTTGCTCATTATGATTGAAAAATTAAAGTCTATTTCCGATGTCAATAATATTGTTTACGGTCTGTGTACACGTTAACATATCTATATGTCCCCATGGCAACGCATTGTTATGCCATGGTGAAATAGTGATATTTTGTGAATAGGTTAACGTGTACACAGACCCAGACTTGGCTTTTCATTGAGAGCATAAAGTCTATTATTGATGTCAATAACATTGCTTAGTCT
>CM065682.1:75390127-75395127 GCA_017654935.2 Phymorhynchus buccinoides | reverse complement strand
CAACACACACAATACCCCTTCCTCTCTGTTCTGTTCTGTTCTGTTCTGTCTGTCTCTAGTTGTATGCGGGAATGGTGTGTGTGTGTGTGTGTGTGTGTGTGTGTGTGTGTGTGTGTGTGTGTGTGTGTGTGTGTGTGTGTGTGTGTGCTCGTGCTTGTCCAGCTTGTGTGCGCGTGTGTGTGTGTGTGTGTGTGTGTGTGTGTGTGTGTGTGTGAGAGAGAGAGAGAGAGAGAGAGAGAGAGAGAGTCGTGAGAGAGAGAGAGAGAGAGAGAGAGAGAGAGAGAGAGAGAGAGAGAGAGAGAGAGAGAGAGAGAGAGAGAGAGAGAGAGAGAGAGAGAGAGAGAGAGAGAGAGAGAGAGAGAGAGAGAGAGAGAGAGAGAGAGAGAGAGAGAGAGAGAGAGAGAGAGAGAGAGAGAGAGAGAGAGAGAGAGAGAGAGAGAGAGAGAGAGGAGAGAGAGAGAGGAGAGAGAGAGAGAGAGAGAGAGAGAGAGAGAGAGAGAGAGAGAGAGAGAGAGAGAGAGAGAGAGACAAAGAGAGCGAGACAGACAGACAGACAGAGAAAGTGAAAAAGAGAGCTGATTAGAATTATTATAGTTCAAAACAGGCTCAGACGATTTTTTAAAAACACAAAGAATGTCAATCACAACAATCTCCTGACAATATTTAATTACAACTCACGCAAACAAATAAAACAAAATAAAATAAAATAAGTGAAATAATAAAATCACAGTGTTCAACAAGTTCTCTGCTTTCATATCCGAAGGGAATTTCTTGAACTTTCATCACACGATCAAGTAGCATTGTTGTCTAATAATAATAATAATAATAATGAGCATTGCTTATTCTTAAACAAGCCTTAAGCGCTTACAATAATAAACAAATAAATGAATAACCCCCCACCCACCCAAAACAGCCGTAGAAAACATGAGAATGTCAAAAATGGCTTCGCACACGCACACGAACACACACACACACACGCGCGCGCGCGCGCGTGCGCACACACACACACACGCACGCACGCGTCCCTAAGGAACGCGTGTTTTGTATATTAAAGGGAAATGCACGCACGTTTGTGTGTTTTGATGCAAAGTCACAGACACTCACTCACAATCCAAAAAACCCACCAACACACACAAAGAGAGAGAGAGAGAGAGAGAGAGAGAGAGAGAGAGAGAGAGAGAGAGAGAGAGAGAGAGAGAGAGAGAGAGAGAGAGAGAGAGAGAGAGAGAGAGAGAGAGAGAGAAGAGAGAAAGAGAGAGAGAGAGAGAGAGAGAGAGAATAATAATAATAATAGTACATTATATAGCGCTTTACCTCAGATGAGCCCAAAGCGCTTTACAATCAATTATTCATCAACAGACAACAAAAACAGCATTCAAGAATGACACCAACCAGCAACAACGCATATACAAAGCAACTCACTCTCTCTCTCTCTCTCTCTCTCTCTCTAACACACACACACACACACACACACACACACACACACACACACACATATATATATATATATATATATACGCGCGCTCGCGCAAGCACACACACATATTTATCGACGCCAACTCGTTCATACCCCATTCAGTAAGCCACAGCAACCGAGCCGCACGGACTGACCACATACACCAGCGCACATCCTCAAACACCCTCACACACAACGTACGCACACATACAGACACACACACGCACACAGACACACACACATGCGTGCACACACAACCCACAAAACCAAAACACACACAAGAACACATATATGCACACATGCATGCTCACACACACACACACACAACACACACGCACCACAAAACAGCACAAACCTCTTATTCAATCTTCCCTCGACGTGCACACAACGATAGACAACTGATCAAATATTTAGGGTGCAGCAGGAAAAAAGATGGGTTTTAAGAGAGGTTTTGAATGAGGAGACTGAGTTGGAGTGTCGGAGAGGAGAAGGCAGAGAATTCCAAAGAGATGGTGCTTGACAAGAAAAAGAACGTTGCCCAGCAGATTTGAGAGAGAGTTCAATGTCTAGGATTGGATTAGATTCGCGACTGCGAAACGAAAATGTATTGGCGTTATGTAACCATGCAGAACATCCTGTTCCCAGTTATAAAATGGCGGTCATAATGATGACGACGTCCTCCGAAGTCGGAGTGTGGCTGCCCACGTGACGGGGTAATCACAACTGTCACACACGTAACGTTCTCACCCTTGGCTGGTGCGTTTACACCGTAGTGGTCAAGTGCTTCAGCTGTTGTGATGATCCCTGGAGTCTTTTAGCCAGGGCACGACAACAACATAATGGTGACAATAGATGATGACCACGACGACAAGAAGAAGAAGAAGGAGGAGGAGGAGGAGGAGGAGGAGGAGGAGGAGGAGGAAGGAGGAGGAGGAGGAGGAGGAGGAGGAGGAGGAGGAGGAGGAGGAGGAGGAGGAGGAGGAGGAGGAGGAGGAGGAGGAGGAGGAGGAGGAGGAGGAGGAGGAGGAGGAGGAGGAGGAGGAGGAGGAGGAGGAGGGAGGAGGAGGAAGGAGGAGGAGGAGGAGGAGGAGGAGAAGAAGAAGAAGAAGGAAGGAGGAGGAGGAGGAGGAGGAGGAGGAGGAGGAGGAGGAGGAGGAGGAGGAGGAGAAGAAGAAGAAGAAGAAGAAGAAGGATGAGGATGAGGAGGATGAGGGAGGAGGAGGAGGAGGAGGAGGAGGAGGAGGAGGAGGAGAAGAAGAAGAAGAAGAAGAAGAAGAAGAAGAAGAAGAAGAAGAGTAGGAGGAGGAGGAGGAGGAGGAGGAGAAGAAGAAGAAGAAGAAGAAAAGAAGAAGAAGAAGAAGAAGGAGGAGGAGGAGGAGGAGGAGGAGGAGGAGGAGGAGGAGGAGGAGGAGGAGGAGGAGGAGGAGGAGGAGGAGGAGAAGAAGAAGAATGAGGAGGAGGAGGAGGAGGAGGAGGAGGAGGAGGAGGAGGAGGAGGAGGAGGAGGAGAAGAAGAAGAAGAAGAAGAAGAAGAAGAAGAAGAAGAAGAAGAAGAAGAAGAAGAAGAAGAAGAAGAAGAAGAAGAAGAAGAAGAAGAAGAAGAGGAGGAGGAGGAGGAGGAGGAGGAGGAGGAGGAGGAGGAGGAGGAGGAGGAGGAGGAGGAGGAGGAGGAGAAGAAGAAGAAGAAGAAGAAGAAGAAAGGGAACACACACACGCGCATAATTATTTTTATTTGTATACACACACAGTCTCTCTCTCTCTCTCTCTCTCTCTCTCTCTCTCTCTCTCTCTCTCTCTCTCTCCTCTCTCTATCTCTCTCTCTCTCCCCCCTCTCTCTCTCTCGCTCTCTCTCTCTCTCTCTCTCTCTCTCTCTCTCTCTCTCTCTCTCTCTCTCTCTCTCTCTCTCTCTTAGAATACGTTTGTAAAAATAAAAAAGATGCACACTTATATGCATTGTAATCGACTCCAACATGAATTCTCTTTGAATCTCTACAGTTGATTGTCAGTGGAAGTGACTGATGTGGTCCCTAAGGAACGCCAGTTTGTTTTGTATATTAAAGCAAAGATATTCTAAAGGGGAAGATAAGCATCCGATATATTTTCCCTATATGAGTAGTGAGGACATAAACACTGGATATGTACCTTTTAAACAGGACACATTTTACACATCGATAGGCCAGTTGAATTCTCCGTTCAAGTTCCAGTCTGAGTTTTTGGATAGACTCCACTGTGAAAAGTGTACTGTCCCCACTAACGATAACTCTATCAGCCCGGTTCGCCGAGCTCTTAAGTAATCCATCTTACCCTTTTAGAATATCTTTGATTAAAGGGACATGCACGCACGTTTGTGTGTGTACATGCAAAGGCACAGACACTCACTCACATGCAAACGTTAGTGTTGAGACGTCACTTCCGGTGTGGGCTATATCATGAGCCAAATGAAAGGTGCCCGACTCTAGCTGGAACATTTCGGGTTGGCTAAATAAGGCTTTACGCCCTCTTCGGCCATGTGGGGCTAAACATTTCGGGTTAGTAGGTTTGGTTTGGTTTTATACCGGAAAAGTTGCAAATCGATTTTTTAAGTACATCCTGAAAATACAGTAGCATTCAGTTCAGGCGGTTTGGAGTTATTCAATATTAAAATTATGCCTATTTTGTCGTTTTTCGGTCATGTTTTCCGGAAATTCGGTAATTTCTGACTAAAGTGGAGAATCCTAATGGAAAGATTTGAAACAAAACCAAGGGCATGGAATAGCACACGCAGTGGGCATTATCTTCTATCCCAGACACACGTCAAGGCGATTCCATGCATCGTTTCGCTCAGTACAATTACGTGCCTTCAGTCTGATCGACATTCGTTTGAACCGTCAACTTTCCACTAAGAATGAGCGATGCGATAACCACAAAGATGTCGCCCAGCACCACGAAAGGGACATTAAATCGCTGGGTTAGTTTATCACAAGAGGCTTGCAAAATAAAACAACAACAAAAACAGCTCATTGTTTTAAAAAAACTCAATTTTGAATTATGGGTATTTATTTTCACGCTCTCTTATATCTTGTCGTTCGTACCCATAAAGGATAATCTTTAATGTGGTCTCTAAAGGTTTCCAAAAAGTGCTTTAAAATTAGTAGGTTGATGCATTTTCTTAAGATAGGCTAGACTGTAGACTGTGATTTATCAAAATGACCGACAGTCACATTACCAACACTAAATGCTCATAACACTGCAATAAAAACAAGGGCGTCGCCGAGCGGCAGACATGTCCGTCACCAGCAATGCCACGCACTTGCGACACCCCGTAGAGTGTCACATCCTGACACAAAATTGGAAGGGATTCTGTCTTCTAGTTCACGAGATACAGCTTGAAGAAGAAGCATATAGCGCAAAGAAGGAAATTTCGGTTTTCAAGGTCACACTTCAAGGTCAAGGTCAGCATGGTGATAATTTATGCTCGGATGTTTTCTTCTCTAGGGTATACAGTACCACACACAATCTGAAGCGCTTCTGTCAAGCACAAATGTGGAAAATATGGCTTAAAACCC
>CM065682.1:75362627-75367627 GCA_017654935.2 Phymorhynchus buccinoides | reverse complement strand
TCACGCACGCACGCACGCACGCGAGCGCACACACATACACACACGTTTAAACATAAGCACACACATACATTTCAAAACAAAAAATAACACACACACACACACCCGCGCGCGCGTACACAGGGGAGGGGAGGGGGAGAGAGAGAGAGAGAGAGTGAGAGAGAAGGAGAGAGAGTGAGAGAGAAAGAGAGTGAGAGAGAGTGAGAGAGAGAGAGAACTCAGAAACTTTATTTTACAAAGAAAAGAATTTAGGCTGGGCCTAGTCTTCCATTCTGTCCTTGGTTCTAAGCATGTAATACATAACTACTACTATAAATGAACATTGAGACAAAGGAACATCGCCAACAGAAAAACAACAACAAAAAACACCCCAGTAATATAGCAACAACATGGCAGGCAGAGCATCAACATAAGCAATAAAAACAAATAAAATAGAAAACTAACCAACCAGTTAAACAAAGTAATAGATTAAAAACACCTCTATTACTACAATATACTTCTTCTACTACAATTACTACTACTAGTGTTAGACGGAGCAAAAAGCCCATGGGCGGGTAAGAAGCCCACTCCAACTATGCCACAAAACAAAGCAAATCTCGGTCACATTCTGCCCATGAGACAAGTGTAAATGTTTAGCATTCGTCTCATGGACAAACCCGACCGAAATCCGCCCCACTCCATGAGACAACCGGCAGGGGCCCTCCACCCGCCCAGGGACCCTCTACCCCGTCTTCACCAACTATTACTATTACTTCCACCATCACCACCACCATCACCACACCACCACTACTACTACTACTACTACTACTACTACTACTACTACTACTACTACTACTACTACTATTACAATTACTATTACAATTACTATTACTACCTCCATCACTATCACTACTACTACCACTACCACTACTATTACTACTAGAGTGCCACAGTAATGTAACAATAACACGGTACGCAGAACATCACCATCAGTAATAAGAACAAGCAAAACAGAAATCAACCGGCCAAACAAAACATAAATGAAGAAGAAATAAAAATGACTTCCACCACAACTTACTTCATCATCATCTACTACTACTACTACTACTACTACTACAATTACTATTACTACCTCCATCACCATCACTACTACTACCACTACCACTACTATTACTACTAGAGTGCCACAGTAATGTAGCAATAACACGGTACGCAGAACATCACCATCAATAATAAGAACAAGCAAAACAGAAACCAACCGACCAAACAAAACATAAATGAAGAAAGAAAAAAAATGACTTCCACCGCAATTTACTTCATCTACTACTACTACTACTACTACTACTACTATTACTAATAATAATAATAATAAGCATAGCATCATAATAACACAAGTAGGCTAATGTAAATCAAATAAAAAGTAAAAGTAATCATAAAAGCATAATGACACAAGTAGCCTAATGTCAAACAAAAAAACAAAAAAAAACACCAAGCAAACATAATCAGAGAAACAAAATGACAGCATTAGTCTAAACAGACAAAATGGCTCGTGTGTGGTGCATTAAGTGATAGTAAAGTTTTAATGGATGGGATTAAGGAGATGCCCCCGTAAGTTAGATTTGAAATTTGATACTGACGAAAATGCCTTTACATCTGAAGGCAGTGAGTTCCAAGCATATGGCCCTGAAAAGGAAAAGCTTGTTTTGTAAAGGTCAATGCGGGTGCGTGGAAGAACATATTTATCAGAACGATAACTACATGTGGAAGGAGTTAGGAGATTTTCTAGGTACTGGGGTGTCAAGTTACTGTGGACTTTATACATTAGGACAGCTGTGTTGTACTGTAACTGGTGTTCAAGTGGTAAAATTTCAAGATTATGAAACTTTTCTGAAGTTGACAGAGATGGATCTGGCAGGATTAAGTTGATCGCTCTTCTGTGGAGCGATGCTAGTTTTTTTTAGGTGTTTTTTTTAGCAGCATAGGACCATAGAGTGGATGCATAGTTGATGTGCGAGAGGCAGTGGCCATAGAAAAACATTTTACGTGCGTCTAGGTCTAGGTAGGATTGAAGTCGTTTGAGAAGGAATAGGTTGCGTGCTAGTTTATTTCTAACGTGATTTATATGTGATTGCCAGTTGAGTTTGTCATCAAGTATGACGCCTAGAACTCGATGTTCATGGACTTGTTCGATATCGTTGCCATCAATAGTTAGGTTAAGGGAATGGTGTGTTAGTTGATGCTTTTGGCGGGAGGTTACAACCATGCACTTTGTTTTCTTGGGATGAATTAACATAGAATTATCCTTGCACCATTTAGATACATCATGTAAGCCTGATTGAAGAGAGTTTTGGATGTCAGTTACATCTTCCGAACTGGAATGCAGGGAGGAGTCATCTGCAAAAAGATCGCATGAAACATTTGGGTTGGATATAGACAATGGAAGATCGTTAATGAAAATACAGAAAAGTAATGGACCGAGGACAGATCCCTGGGGTACACCACATTTCACCTTGCCTGTAGAAGAGGACTCGCCATTACAAAAAACGTATTGCGTTCTATTATCCAGATATGATGAAAGGAATGTTAGGGAGTGCTGGTTTCTGAGATAGTGTGATAATTTGTTGATAAGTATTGTGTGGTCGACAAGGTCGAAGGCTTTTCTTAGATCAAGAAAGACGGAACCAGTTAACTGATGCTTGTTTATTGCTGAGAGCCAAGAATCACACAAACGGACAAGAGCTGTGTGACAAGAATGGTGATTACGAAAGCCAGACTGAAGGGGGTGAAGGAGGTTGAAGTTTTCTAGATATTTAGATAGGTGACTGTGGATGTGCTTTTCTAGGGGTTTTGATAGCACTGACAGAAGTGAAATAGGTCTAAAGTTGCTTAGGTCATAATTATCGTTTGTTTTGGGTATTGGGATAACTTTAGCTGTTTTTAGGGCAGAGGGTATTGTTCTTAGGTCTATGCACAAATTATATATATATATGTAAGGGGTTCGACAATGTATGGAAGAGAAAGTTTTAAAAGAGAGGCGTTTAACGTGTCAGGTCCCATTGATTTTTTATTCTTTAAACTAGTAATAAGAGCTCCTACTTCATGAACTGCTAGTAAAGGTATCTGAAAGGAGGAGTGTTGGTTTGTTCTCTCCTCGCAAAAGGTTTGGAGCAATGAGGGGACCGTGTATTTATTAGGGCATAAGGTGTCAGACTGCATGGCTGAGCTTGCTAAGTTGAGGAAGTGCTCGTTGAATGAGTTAGGAGACCAGGTGTAGCTGTGGTTTCGTTTAGTGCAGTTCTTGTTACTGAAAGTATTTATTGCTCGCCATAATGAAGCCGTATCTTTGTTTGTGGCTAACATTTTTTTTATTAAAGTAGTTTCGCTTTGACACTTCAATAAGATCAACTACTTTATTGCGTTGTTTCTTGTATTCAGTCTCCTTCTTTTCTCTGTCAAGCTTATGTTTCTCTTTGGCAGAATCGGAGAGTTGCGCATTATCTGCGTTCTTTTTAGGTAATGTTTGTTTTTGTAACTCATCTCTCTCCTTCTTTAGTATATCCCTCTCTTTCATGGACCCCTGTATGTCAGGTGTGAGCCAATCAGGGAGAGAAGGTTGTTTGACTCTTTTCCTGCGAGAGAGAGAGAGAGAGAGAGAGAGAGAGAGAGAGAGAGAGAGAGAGAGAGAGAGAGAGAGAGAGAGGGGGGGAGGGAGATAGAGAGAGAAACAGACATATAGAGAGAGAGAGAAAGAGAGAGAGAGAGAAGAGAGAGAGAGAAAGAGAGAGAGAGAGAGAGGGGGGGAGGGAGAAAGAGAGACAAACACACATATAGAGAGAGAGAGAAGAGATGAGAGAGAGAGAGAGAGAGAGAGAAGAGAGAAAGAGAGAGAGAGAGAGAGAGAGAGGGGGGGGGAGGAGGGAGAGAGAGAGAGAGACAAACACACACATAGAGAGAGAGAGAGAGAGAGAGAGGAGAGAGAGAGAGAGGGGGGGGAGGGAGAGAGAGAGAGAGAGAGAGAGAGAGAAGAGAGAGAGAGAGAGAGATAGAGAGAGAGAAGAGAGAGAGAGAGAGAGAGAGAGAGAGGGGGTAGTGGGAGAGAGAGAGAGACAAGACAGAGACTGACAGATAGAGAGAGAGAACGGAGAGAGAGAGAGAGAGAGAGAGACAGAGAAGAGAGAGAGAGAGGGGGGGTGGGGGAGAGAGAGAGAGAGACAAACACACACATAGAGAGAGAGAGAGAGAAAGGAGAGAGAGAGAGGGGGGGAGGAGAGAGAGAGAGAGAGAGAAACACACACATTAGAGAGAGAGGAAGAGAGAGAGAGAGAGGGGGGGAGGGGAGAGAGAGAGACAAACCACACACATAAAGAGAGAGAGAGAGAGAGAGAAAGAGAGAGAGAGAGAGAAGAGAGAGAGAGAGAGGAGAGAGAGAGAGAGAGAGAGAGAGAGAGAGAGAGAGAGAGACAGAGAGAGAGAGAGAGAGAGAGAGAGAGAGAGAGAGAGAGAGGAGAGAGAGAGAGAGAGAGAGATAATCAAATGCAATCTAGTTTATTCCTTCTCAACCACAACACTACCATCACGACGGTTGGAACATACGACTTGCTTGAGAAAAAGAAAGAAAAGACAGACAGACGGGAGAGACAACAAAGACAGAAAAAACAAGTGCAACGCCGAGCGGCTGCAAAGTCCCCTCGCAGCATCGCCGAGCTACTCCGAAATCGGAATGGCGTAAATTTGACCTTAATGTAAAACCAAGTACATCAGTGGATAACTTGCATCTTGTGCAACAAGCATACCAAATTTGACGATAATAGAACTGAATAGTTTTTGATATATAGCCTTGGGGTTCGGACCCGTGATTTGAGCGCGCGCGATCATGCGCACACGCGCGCACAGAAACATTCATGACAACTGTGTTATAGACCATTCATCAAGAAATGTTGTGGAAAAAACTGCATTGAAATACATGCAAAGCTTCGCGAGATATTAGCGATTATGTGTTTCGGGGGTTGAACCCCGTAACTGGC
>CM065682.1:75342627-75357627 GCA_017654935.2 Phymorhynchus buccinoides | reverse complement strand
CTTTGTTTACACACAAATAAGGACTAAGATGGCGACACTTCCGTTGGAAGGGTCGAGATGCGCACGCAGGTGGGTTGGAGCCATAGAGACGGGGGCACAATGCTACGTAAGCGAACTGGAACAGAATGAAAAATGGTGCTTTACGTCCTCTCGGTCTGGAACAGACACATAATTATGGGACATTTGTAAATACAAAGATGGTGGGAAGAATACTGGAGGCAATGACGGAGGCAGTGCAACTCCAGTAAAGTCCCGATTTACGATATAAAAATTGGCGTCGCCGACAGGAACATCCTTAGGATTAAACTTATAAACGATGGCCCTGATCCTTTTCCCGCTAAGTTACCTGAAGCCACCTGGATCGGGAGAGAACTAGGGGGGGGGCTACACGTCTGCCAAATAAAAACTTGACAGCGACGCAAACATCGCGATCGAAGTAAAGACAAAAAAATGTCCAAAAATGTTTGGTATTCGGTGCTTTATAGTCGCAGAGGCATCTCTGTAAAATTCGGGTTGCCCCCACCCGGGGAGCGCGTCGCAGCCAAAGGCGCACCATTCTTTTGTTTTAATTTGCATGCGAGTTCTGTGTGAATGATGAGGAAGGAAACATTTTCGTTGGCACTGGGTTTAACGTATGCTAAGTGCATGGGCACACGTCACCTCGGTTTATCGTCTAAACCGAAAGACTCCCCACGTTCAGACCGTGCGTAAGGCCCAGTGCAGCGTGAGAGAAAAAAGTCCCCTGTAGCCAGGTTCGAACTCGGGTTTATTGTATGCGAGGCGAACGCGTTACCTCTGTGCCACTCTGCACTGCGTATACATTCAATCATCTATGTACTTTATGCACGGATAGTGCAGAGACGTGCCCATAATCTGTCGAAAGGGTTGTTCTTGTTCTTAGTTCCCGAGCGAAGCTTCGGGGAGTATTGTTTTTGCTGAATATTAAAACCGACAAAACAAGGTGCAAGCAAGATCAACGACAAAACGCCCAGCAACGATCGCGCGTGTGCGTACACACACACACACACACACACACACACACACACACACACACACACACACACACACACACACACACACACACACACACACAGAGTTCTTAACGTTTTGATAGTCGCTTGTATCGACCCTAAAACTATGTCCAACTTCTTGCGAAGCATGATTTGTTATCCATTTTCCCATGCATGCAAATGTGTCGTTCCTTGCTTGTATTGTGCTTGTACGAGATCACACTGTCATCTCACCTAACACACACACACACACACACACACACACACACACACACACACACACACACACACACACACACACACACACACACAGAGTTCTTAACGTTTTGATAGTCGCTTGTATCGACCCTAAAACTATGTCCAACTTCTTGCGAAGCATGATTTGTTGTCCATTTTCCCATGCATGCAAATGTGTTTCCTTGCTTGTATTGTGCTTGTACGAGATCACACTGTCATCTCACCTAACACACACACACACACACACACACACACACACACACACACACACACACACAGAGTTCTTAACGTTTTGATACACCACACACAACACACAGAGTTCCTTAACGTTTTGATGCAAATGTGTCGTCGCTTGTACGAGATACTGTCGACACCCCTAACTATGTCCACACTTCTTGCGAAGAACGCATGATTATTACACTGACGCAGATAGAAGGCGAGGGTATTTTTGACACACCCAAATCACACACACACACACACACACAGAGTTCTTAATTTTGATAGTCGCTTGTATCGACCCTTTATGTCCAACTTCTTCCATTTGTTTAATGCATGCATGCAAATGTGTTTCCTTGCTTGTATTGTGCTTGTACGAGATCACACTGTCGCCTCACACACACACACACACACCCCTACACACCCACACACACACACACACACACACACACACACACACACACACACCACACCAAAAGAAGATACGCAGATGGCGATTATTACACTGACGCAGATAGAAGGCTTGAGTATTGGTACGAGATATTTTCTGACACACACAAACACACACACACACACACACACACACACACACACACACACACACACACACACACACACACACACAGAGTTCTTAACGTTTTGATAGTCGCTTGTATCGACCCTAACTATGTCCAACTTCTTGCGAAGCATGATTTGTTGTCATTCCATTTTTCCTTAGTTTTGTTTCCATTTTTAATGCATGCAAATGTGTTTCCTTGCTTGTAGTGTGCTTGTACGAGATCACACTGTCACCTCACACACAAACCCCTACACACCCCTACACACACACACACACACACACACACACACACACACACACACACACGCTCATGGCACACACACACACACACACACACACACACACACACACACACACACACACACACACACACACACACACCAAAAAAGATAACGCAGATGGCGATTATTACACTGACGCAGATAGAAGGCGAGGGTATTTTTGACCACCCAAATCACATCACACACACACAACACAACACACACACACACACACACACACACACACCACACACACACACACACACGCAGACGATTATTACACTGACGCAGATAGAAGGCGACACACACACACGCACGCGCGCGCGGGTTCGCCTGATGTCGGACAATTAACGACGTCTGGAGGATAGAAATAGCTCGATTCCATCCAAGAAAGATGGTTATCTCGGGGTGGGCGGGCAGTCTTCGCTTTCCGGCCGTAATGTTTTCTCTGAGGGGCTTCATCCGTCGCCGGCCTCAGATCAGGTGGTGTACTTACCTCAGTTTGCCCTTGTTCCTGGGGCCGAGTTTCACGGGAGATCGCTCTGCGCGCGCATTACGTTTGCGTCTACGAAACGACTTCACCAAAACGTTCGCGGGAAAATATCACAATCTCTTGTTTGATTGGCTAAAAAAAAAAAGTTTAAAGATGCAGATCAACACCCCCTGTCACAGTCTTGGTTCATTGCGCTCTTTCCGTCTTGCCTTTATCTTTTACTGTTATTGAATGCATATTTTAAATTGTGCAAACGGATGAAAATTAACGTTAAATATATATTTTGTTTAAATACGATAGAGGTTCAACTGCTCAATACTGTAGAAAATGGTATATTATAGTACAGCTCTCATTTACTATTGGCCCTTTCTACAGGCTAATGTCAACCAGTGATAAAAGCCATTAAGAGTAAAGGGCCCTTACAGACGATTACTACTACAGTGGAACCTCCCTTATAAAACCATCAAAAATCATCCCAAATGAGGTCTAATGAGGGAGGGGTCTTATAAGGGAGGTAATGTTAATACTTACAAAGAAGGTCGCTGTCTCAGAGAAGCAGGTCTTATGTGAGAGGGAGTCTTATACAGTGGAACCTCCCTTACAAGACCTTAAAAAAGCATCCCAAATGAGGTCTTATAAGGGAATTTTATATACTTACAAAGAAGGGCGCTGTCTCAGAGAAGCAGGTCTTATGAGGGAGGGAGTCTTATAATGGGAGGTCTTATAAAGGGAGGTTCCACTGCATTGCCAGTATTAGCATAATACGACCAGACATGCATCCAAGGAGGCAGACAATTAACGGCATTCATCTCCCAGAGACCTGTCACAATGCGGACAGCATTACACCACTGCATGAACTGCTTATCAGATCAACTCCAGGAACCCCGGTCCGGGACCCAACGAAAATGTCCACCGTGTCATGAATAATGCATCAGGTGCTACCGTCGTGTGGCGGGATCCTTATTATAAGAATCGTAAAGAAGAATCGTAAAGAAACACTAACGCACCACGATTAAGTCCCTAGGTTTTTTCTGGGTAGCTGTGACCGACCCATATACAATTAATGTTCCCAACTTCAAATTGAGGCTGCTCTTTAAAATGATGTTTCCTTTTCAATTTGGGGGCATTTGTATGAGAGTAAAACCTGGTCAAAACAAGATTTCTTACCAGCTATAAGAGGGATAACACGTGAAACCCGTGATCTGGTGGGTCTTTAAAGACCCCCCACGTCACGTGTCACATTCCCTCTTATGCTTGGAAGATTTCTTAATATTTCTTACCAGCTATAAGAGGGAGACCTCGTGAAAACCGTGACTTTGACACGTGACGTGGTGGGTCTTTAAGGTCTGAATGCAAGTTAACATTTTTCACCCCCCCCCCCTCCCCACCCCCACCACCACGACAACACAGTGATATGCCAGTCGTAAAATCGCTTATTTATCAACTGGTGTGCCATGGGGAAAGAGTGACAAAAATGTTCCCGTGTATTTCGGCTTTTACCGGTGAAGCTGACAACATTGAAATGTTGGTGTAGATAAAACTCTCTCTCTCTCCCCCCCCTCTCTCTCTCTCTCTCTCTCTCTCTCTCTCTCTGTATCTCTCTCTCTCTCTCTCTGTTTCTTTGCTTGATTTGTTATTAAGTTGACATACTTTGCTTACCCCCTTGTCATGAGACCTTTTATAGTGATGACAATAAAACTGTCAAATTGTCCAAAACTCTCTCTCTCTCTCTTACTCTCTCTCTCTCCCTCTCTCTCTGTTTGTTTTCTTTGCTTGATTTGTTATTAAGTTGACATACTTTGCTTACCCCCTTGTCATGAGACCTTTTATGGTGATGACAATACAACTGTCAAATTGTCCAAAACTCTCTCTCTCTCTCTCTCTCTCTCTCTCTGTGTTTGTTTTCTTTGCTTGATTTGTTATTAAGTTGACATACTTTGCTTACCCCCGTGTCATGAGACCTTTTATGGTGATGACAATACAACTGTCAAATTGTCCAAAGCTCTCTCCCTCTCTCTCTCTCTCTCCCTCTCTCTCTGTTTGTTTTCTTTGCTTGATTTGTTATTAAGTTGACATACTTTGCTTACCCCCTTGTCATGAGACCTTTTATGGTGATGACAATAAAACTGTCAAATTGTCCAAAACTCTCTCTCCCCCCCCCCCCCCCCCCCCCCTCTCTCTCTCTCTCTCTCTCTCTCTCTCTCTCTTCTCAAGGAGCGTTTTGAAGCTGAAGCCTACGGCTGCTGTGATTATTTGCTGTGCAGTTGTGTAGGCGTAGATAGATAGTGGGTTGGATGTTTGCTTTATTTCCTTTGAACAAGCTGTTTCCAATGCTTACGTAGCAATGCTAAACCTGCTGAGAAAGCTTTTTGAAGATAAAAAAATAGGGGGGGGGGGGGGGGGGGCAATCTAATCCGTTTATTCTACTTTTATGCAGTATTTTCTCTGTGCGTGCTTTCTTCTTCTTCGATCGCTCAGACAACTTCCTGTCAATGATGAGCGCAGATGCGTCATGCTGCCGTTATGCGCCTAACTGAGAAAATAGTTAGGGCCCAGCAAGTCCGACTTCGGCTGGAGGAGGAAATCTTTTGGAAAGCGTTTCGTCGAAAAAACCGAAAAGAAAAAAAAAGGACCGGGTTAAGGCAGAAAGGGAAAAGGCAGAGTCAAAGAGAGACAGATTAGAGGAAGCTACAAGCAGAGAACTTCCAGAAGGTGGGGGAACTATTTATGCAAAAGACCCCCCCCCGGGAAAAGTAAGATTCATACGCAAGCACGGGCTTAGCGTGGGAGATGGTCATGATCATTAATTACACTGCTGCCTGCAGAGTTAAACGTCAGGTAATCACGGACAGAATCAGACAGTCAGCACGGGTAGTAGTATGTACATTAGGCCTAGCCTTATCTACAACATTTTGTCTGATCCGTCCGTCCGGTGTCCGTCCGTCCGTCCGGCGTGCCTCTGTCCGGCTATTCGTCCGTTTTTCTCAAAAACTATTCAGTCTATCATCATCAAATTTGGTATACTAGTTCGCTAAGATGCAAGCTATCCACTGATGTATTTAGTTTTACATTAAGGTCAAGGTCGCGCCAGTTACGGGGTTCAAACCCCAAAACACATAATCGCTAATATCTCGCGAAGTTTTGCATGTATTTTAATGCAGGTTTTTTCACAACATTTCTTGATGAATGGTCTATAACACAGGTGTCATAATTGTTTCTGTGCGCGCGTGTGCGCATGATCGCGCGCGCTCAAATCACGGGTCCGAACCCCAAGGCTATATATAAAAAAACTATTCAGTTACGTGCTGTTTTGATGCGTTTTTATGTAGTTACGTGCTGTTTTGATGCGTTTTTATGTATGTGCACAGCCGACACATTCCGATTTCCGAGTAGCTCGGCGATGCTGCAAGGGGACTTTGATACCGCTCGGCGTTGCACTTGTTATCATTGTTATACAAACTATCTGGGATACAAGTTGCACAAATTGGAACTTTAAAAAATGTAGTTTACAGTCATGAAATGATCAACATTGCTACAGTCATATCCAGCTCTGGAATGGCAAGATTACTTTAGTTCATGAGTTCATTAACTTTCATTTTATTTTCTTTGTCACTTTTTTTAAATTTATTTTATTTACCAGTCGCGAAGCGAAGCTGGTATTGTTTTCACTTGGTCCGTCCGTCCGTCAGTGTTCAAATTTGCTCAAAATGCATATTTCGGTGTAAAATGGCCTCACATAGAGTTATCAGTGTGCTTCAACAACAACAAAATGTTTGTTTGTCTGTCTGTCTGTCTGTTTGTCTGTCTGTCTGTTTGTTTGTTTGTCTGTGACAGCGATTACTCGAGAACGCTAGGATATATCAACATGACAATTTACAGGTGGATACTAGGGGTCCAAAGCTTGGACAAGTTCGAATTTGAGCAAAATCGGGTTAGCGGTTAAGGGTTTAGGTTAAGATTAGGGTTAGGGGTGCAAGCGTGTGTCGCGACTGGGTCAGTTTACGCAAGTACTCTAGTTATTTGTTGCTATTAATTGGTTAGGGATTTTTTGGTGCTGTTTTCCCCTCCACAGACATAACATCATATGCATAGTTATACTTACACTACTCGAGTTAACGGTGTCGTGTTGAATTTCCCCCGACTCGCCTCTCGCTGTCGCCATTTTTTTCCCCTTTTCGAAAGCAGCAGCAGGGTTATACAGGGAAAGAAGCCACGTAAATTCAATCAGCTTTGCTTGGCTTCCTGTCAACATCATTGCGCGGCCTTTATGAATAATGCATGCAATCGCATGCACCTCTTTACTCGAAATATAGTCCAATACATCGCCAACGTTAGAGCGCATTAGTGTTTGTCGTATTTCATTGGGACAAGCTGTTTCTAGTGTTTGCTCAGCAACATTGAAACGTTGATTCGCATTACCCCCTTTTTGGGGGGGAGTTAATCGCAATCCCATCGATACTGGAGCATAATCATGGGTTTTAAAAAAAAAAAGCTTTAGAATCACGAAAAAAAATGACTGTTAGAGTAGAAACAGGTCTGCGCGTTGGTGGGCTACGCGCGTACCCCATCTTGAAATAGTAGAGATTGCAGAGAAACACGTCATGCTTGCGTCATTGTTTGACTTCCCTTTGGGGAAAAGCAAGGAAATACCATTAAGAAAACAGTGGGGTGACGAAACGTCATATTACACACACACACACACACACACGCACGCACGCACGCACGCACGCACGCGCACGCACACGCACGCACACGCACACACACACAAACCCACCCCTGACCTATGCCCCCTCACCCTCTCCCCCAATTTACATCGTACCGGTGTCATAATAAAAACGTAAAGTTGTTTTGAAAAAACCCTAACATTTCCTCCAGGAACAGATGTGGAGGGTGCTAATCTACATCTTTGCCAATAAATCGATGTGCAAACCCATGCCATTGTTTGCGCATTTTTTTCCAAAATGGCGGACGATGCAAACAAAACGACCCATGCAGACAAACATAAGCAATAATACATTTCAGAAAAAGTATCACTGACCCCTATCTCAATATGTAGAGTGGCGCAGTGGCACCGCGTTCGCCTCGTGTCAAGTAAACCCGAGTTCGAACCTGGGTACAGGGGATTTTTTCCTCTCACTTTACACTAGGCCTTGCGGTCTGAACGTGGAGTCTTTCGGATGAGACGATAAACCGAGGTCCCGTGTGCCCATGCACTTAGCACACGTTAAACCCAGTGGCAACGAACAAGTTGTCATTTGGTCAAAATTTACCCCCCTCCCTTCCTTCCTCATCAGTCACGCAAAAATCGCATGCCAAAAAAAAAGAAAAAAAAAGTTGGGTGGCGCGCCTCTGGTTGCGACGCGCTCTCCAGGCGGGAGCAACCCGAATTTCACAGAGACGCCTCTGTGACTATAATGTACCTAACCTAACCTAAACCTCTGCTCTTCCGGCATGCCCCCAGACGCCTCTGAATGTGTTCAGGGGGCGAATCCTTCCCACACAATCAAAGTTTAAGTTTAACGTCCTCGCGGTCCAACTGGACACATGTGAGACATCACTGTCTATAAAGCTACGACCTTCCCACACCGACTTCAACATTTTTCCTGGTGTTGCATTGCCTCCGGGCATTGCCTCCAGGATCGTTCCCATCATCTTTATAATATCTACTAGTGTCCCATATTGTGTCTGTTCCAGACCGGAGGACGTTAAACAGATTACCATCCATCCCACACCCGACAGATTGCAGCAAACGGTTCGAATGAGGGAAACGGGCATCATTTCATGCGGGACGTATTCTTCGCGACACCGGGTGCATGCACGATGATCGGGTAGATGGAAATCTGTTTAACGTCCTCCGGTCTGGAACAGACACAAATGGGACACTAGCAGATATAAAGATGGTGGGAACGATCCTGGAGGCAATTCCCGGAGGCAGTGCAACACCAGGAAAGCCCCGAATTTGTATCAATATAGATAGAGCTACTGACTTCAGAAAGCAATATTAACCTTTCACCGCCAATGCTGCATTTTAGCACCACAGCCATTTAACACCTATGTCATTAAAAGGCATCAAATTGAGGCCTATTATCCAAAGACCCTATTGTTTTAGTTTTGGGAAGTGAGGGTAGATCTTATTTTATATATGTCACAGAAGAATCCCCCAATACTGCAGATGGATTTTGTTCTCTACCCAGGTAAATTTAATGGAAATGTTTGGCTGACATATGGCTGGCGGTGAACAGGCATGAGAATGACAAATTATGATTTAAGCTGAAAAAGGCTGAAAAAAGGTCGCAGCCCCCTGACACTGAAGCCTTTTAGTAATCTAAGCCTTGAAAACATCATCACAAGTAGAATTGATATATTGAGTTCATTTTTATCCACTCATTAGAAGAATTGCTATACTCGGTTAGTCTCTTTTTTCATCTAAAAAAATCACCTCTGGGGCCATCCAAAAGCTTGAAATCAGCCTAAAGCCTGAGACATCTCATGCCTGGTGAAAGGGTTTAAGATGATCGGGTAGAGTTTATTTTCGGCCCGTCGTTTGTCCGTCGTACATGGCGAAAGCCGATACGCGACGCTAAACTGAACTTCCATTATTTTCGGGTTTTATTCAGTGTGCCGCACCGAGATAGACGCCCGCCATTAAACGTCTAGAATTCCCTGATATTCACTTCCGGTGGGGAGAGAAATCGGATCGAGCCAGATATGTAGAAAAAAGAGAGAATAGAGAGAGAGAGAGAGAGAGAGAGAGAGAGAGAGAGAGAGAGAGAGAGAGAGAGAGAGAGAGAGAGAGAGATACACAGAGAGTGAGAGAGACAGAGAGAGAGAGAGAGAGAGAGAGAGAGAGAGAGAGAGAGAGAGAGAGAGAGAGAGAGAGAGAGAGAGAGATACACAGAGAGAGAGAGAGAGAGAGAGAGAGAGAGAGAGAGAGAGAGAGAGAGAGAGAGAGAGAGAGAGAGAGAGAGAGAGAGAGAGAGAGAGAGAGAGAGAGAGAGAGAGAGAGAGAGAGAGAGAGAGAGAGAGAGAGAGAGAAGAGAGCGAGCGAGAGAGAGAGAGAGAGAGAGAGAGAGAGAGAGAGAGAGAGAGAGAGAGAGAGAGAGAGAGCGAGAGAGAGAGAGAGAGAGAGAGAGAGAGAGAGAGCGAGAGAGAGAGAGAGAGAGAGAGAGAGAGAGAGAGAGAGAGAGAGAGAGAGAGAGAGAGAGAGAGAGACAGAGAGAGAGAGAGACAGAGAGAGAGAGAGACAGAGAGAGAGAGAGAGAGAGAGAGAGAGAGAGAGAGAGAGAGAGAGAGAGGAGAGAGAGAGAGAGAGAGAGAGAGAGAGAGAGAGAGAGAGAGAGAACGAGCGAGAGAGACGAGAGAGAGAGAGAGAGAGAGAGAGAGAGAGAGAGAGAGAGAGAGAGAGAGAGAGAGAGAGAGAGAGAGAGAGAGAGAGAGAGAGAGAGAGAGAGAGAGAGAGAGAGAGAGAGAGAGAGAGAGAGAGAGAGAGAGAGAGAGAGAGAGAGAGAGAGAGAGAGAGAGAGAGAACAATTGAACAAAGTTTTAATTCCTTTAGGCCATTAGCCCATAGAAACAGGGTCACGGTACAACAATTCAAAATAACACTAGACTAGAAACATGGTTAACCTTCCAAATACTCATCCATACGTTTCCGCATACGAAGGGAATAGAAAATATATAAAGCTAGAGAGAGAGAGAAAGAGAGAGAGAGAGAGAGAGAGAGAGAGAGAGAGAGAGAGAGAGAGAGAGAGAGCGAGAGAGAGAGAGAGAGAGAGAGAGAGAGAGGATAAGGGAAAAAGGGAATGGGGAAAAGTGATATACAGAGAATTAGGCATTTTATAGTCACAGAGGCGTCTCCGTGAAATTCGGGTTGCAAACGTGTGCTAAGTGCATGGGCACACGGGACCTCGGTTTATCGTCTCATCCGAAAGACTCCACGTTCAGACCGTAAGGCCTAGTGCAAAGTGAGAGGTAAAATCCCCTGTACCCAGGTTCGAAGTCGGGTTTACTTGACACAAGGCGAACGCGTTACCTCTGTGCCACTCTAAACCTGGCAAAGGACAAAATGGCCCCAAGAACAATTTCGAAGGAATATAAGAGAAAGACATTACAGAGAGAAGTTAAAGAGAGAATGGGATTATGTTTTGTTGGTGAGGGAAGGATAGGAAATGAACTCCATTCTTCATATGGAAGTCAAAATTCAGTGCAAGGGAAAACCAGACATAATGGAATTTGGCATAAATTGAGATTTTAATTTTGTCATGATGGAGCAAAGATTCCTTGCTAATACACAGAAAACCTAATTGAGTTATCTTGTCTGGTTTTTATTTTATAATTATTTGAAGTTTGACATTCGAAATAGATCATTTGCAGAAATCGGGACATAGAAGATACAACTTTGCCTCTTTGTTTCTATTGATTTGATTTAGAAAACAATAAAACAAACAAAGAAATCATTCAAAATTGTCTTTCATGCTGTGGATACTGGTAGAATTAATAAAAATAGACATAAATATGCCCTAAACAGAAAATTTATATTTTGGGGGTTGGTTACTATTTTTGGCTTTTGCTAAACATATTCTGAGCGACTTATGTAGTTTTTTTTTTTTAATGTAGGAGCGTTACTTTGCTTACTTGCGCAGTCTCTTGTCATGTGCGTGCGTGTATGTGTGCGTGTATGTGTGCGTGTATGTGTGCGTGTGTGTGTGTGTGTGTGTGTGTGTGTGTGTGTGTGTGTGTGTGTGTGTGTGTGTATGTGTGTGTATGTGTGTGAGTGTGTGTATGTGTGTGTGTGTGTGTGTGTGTGTGTGTATGTGTATGTGTGTCAGAAGTAAGAACCAAGGACAGAATGGAAGAATAAGCCCAGTTAAATCCTCGTTAAATAAAGTATCTGAAGTCTGAATCTCTCTCTCTCTCTCTCCCCCTCGTCTCTCTCCCTCCCCTCCCCCCCCCCCTCTGTCCCCCCCCCCCCCCCCCCCCCCCCCCCCCAAGCAGGCTCCGTTGTCTCACAAATCATTTTGAAATGCAAAAGACATTATGCTACCAGTCGATATTTTGCAGTCAACAAAGCATTTTCAACTTCTCTTCTCACGCAGTCCAGGGGCGGATCTGAGCGGGGTTTCCATGGTTACCGGAAACTCCCCTTTGCCGCAAGCATGTACTTTATACAAAGGTAAAAGCTAAGAAAGTGACTCACTTTTTGCTTTAATAATAACTAAATTGCAAAATTATCCGGGGACTTCGCCCCCTGGACCCCCACAAGGCCACCTTAACTCAAACATATGCAGCTCAATCGACTCCCGCGGACTCCCCCCCCCCCCCCCCACCACCACCACCCTTACGAATCATTTGGTCCACCGCTGCATGCAGCAGATCGTTTCAGGGGAGAACTCCTCTAGGCCGAAGTCAGAGAGTTGATGGGATTTAGATAATAGGGCGGATCAAGAAGTTCACATCAAAGGGCTACGATAGGAAAGAGCAAAAACGAACCCAGTATTGTCTGGCCAGCAACCCATACCAGTAAAATAATGGGATTTAGATGGCTGAACTCATCGTGGGGATACCGGGGGGTCTTTTGTAAAAGATAGTTCCCCCACCTTCTGGAAGTTCTGTGCTTGTAACTTCCCCTAATCTGCTACTCTCTCTGACTCTGCCCTTTTCCTTTGCTTTCAATCATCTACTATCTTTCCGACTTATTGGCCCCATTCTCCTGCCCTTGTTTCAAAAACATCTTCCAAATCTTGTTTTCCTTTGAGCTCTTCCGAAATCAGAATGCGTCGGCTCTATGCAGCGGGGAGACCAGTGAAAACTGAAAACCGGACACATACGTACCTTACCCATTGTGGCCATATAGCCTGGGAACGCAGAACAAGAAGAAGAAGGCTGAACCAGCGCGACAGGTCAGACTGGGAAGAAGGGGTCGGGAGGAAACGAAGGGAAAGGAGAGACAGAAAGAAGTGTATGGCGCGCCAAAGATACAAATCTCTATCTAGCTGTTCGATAGTTTCGAAACTGCATCTATCAGTTCGATAGAGTTTGAAAACCCTATCTAGCTGTTCGATAGAGTTTCGAAACTGTATCTATCAGTTCGATAGAGTTTGAAAACCCTATCTAGCTGTTCGATATAGTTTTAAAACAGCTAGATAGGGTTTCCACAAAATAACCCTCTCGAGATATAGTTTTTCTATCGCGATTTCTGATTGGTACATGGCAGGGCAGTGACCCGTGAATTTGAATAAGACAATAGGCCTAGGCCCTACACAGTCAAAGATACTAGTCCTATCTACCAATGAAATGCTTCGTTTAAAAAAGTATCAAAATGGCGCGTTCGATTTTACGACGAGAAACTCTATCTAGCTGCTCGACAGAGTTTTGACACTCTATCTAACTGCTAGCTATAGTTTAGAAACTGCATCTAACAGTTCGATAGGGTTTTTCAACTCTGTGTGTTGAACTGCTAGATAGAGTTTTGGTCATTCGGCGCGCCATAGAAGTGGCTCATCCTAGAACGACAGTCGATATCCTTAACTCGAAAACAAAAATCCCTATGGGCACGCACAATGAGATTTCAAAGACCCAGTTTGGGGTTGATGCGATGACAGGAAACCCGTTTAAGTTAAAGACCCACCTGGTCACGCGTCAAAATCACGTTTGCCCTCTTACAGCTGCTAAGTAATATTGCTTTGACCAGGTTTGACTCCCATACAAATGTCCCCAAATTGAAAACGAAACATTTTAAAGATACACAGACGCGCCACGATCAAGTCCCTTGTTTTTTTCTGGGTAGCTGTGACCCATATAGAAATGCCCCCATGTTCAAATTGAGGCTGCTCTTTAAAATGATGTATCGCTTTGAATTTGGGGGCATTTGCATGGGAGTGAGACCTGGTCAAAACAAGATTTCTTTCCAGCTATAAGAGGGAAAACACGTGAAACCCGTGATTTTGACACGTGATCTGGTGGGTCTTTAAGTTTTAAGAAGCGGCAGATAGTTAGTGGTAAAGCTTGTGCCACGGCGTCCGAGTCCTCGCTACGAGTGGAAGGGCGAGTGGTCGCGCGAGTTGTAAACAATCTGAGATTGCCATTCCGCGTTGCGAGAGAGCAATGGCGATGGGAGAGATCGCCTGCACTCAACATTCTCTGCAAATGAACAATTAAAAAGAAACACCCGAAGGTGCTGATGGGAATCAGAGATGCACCAGCCATACCTGTCCTATAAACACGAGAGCAGCCTCTCTCTCTCTCTCTCTCTCTCTCTCTCTCTCTCTCTCTCTCTCTCTCTCTCTGTGTCTCTCTCTCCTTATATCTGTTTGCCTTATCGTTTTGCATTAGTCTTGTCCCAAGGACAGATTGAAAGAATAGCCTTAGCCTAAAATCAATCCTTGCATAATAAAGCTTTCAAGTCTCTCTCTCTCTCTCTCTCTCTCTCTCTCTCTCTCTCTCTCTCTCTCTCTCTCTCTCTCTCTCTCTCTCTCTCTCTCTCTCTCTCTAATAAAATAAAATAAATAAAATTTCGTTTTCGTTTTCATTTTTTCTCTCTCTCTCTCTTCTGTCTGTCTGTCTGTCTGTCTGTCTGTCTGTCTGTCTGTCTGTCTCTCTCTCTCTCTCTCTCTCTCTCTCTCTCTCTCTCTCTCTCTCTCTCATGCTTAATGCAGCATGCATTCCTTTGTTGCACAGTAAGAGCCGGAATTTGCAACAACATTTTTAAGCTGCACTGAATCATTTAAATTAATGATTGTCACTGTTCTCCATAGAAACACGAACCAAAAACTGTAAAAACAAAAGTTGAAATTTCTTTGGAAACAAACTGCTTCAGGAAGTCAACAATTTCCCCAAGTCATTTGTTTCCTTCTGTAGCATCGGTATGGTAATAGGCATAGGTATAAACAAGCGCAGATTCGCAATCGTTTGTGGCAGCGGTCTATTTTTACCACTCCAATCATTACATACACTGAGTCGCCTCCCCTGGCTTTTCAATAATTTTAATCTGTAAACCAGAATGTTATCTCTGCACCATTTCGTAACTTTTTATATCTTTTGGAAAACATTTCAAACTATTTATCCTACTTATACTCATCGAAAGAAGCACCGCATACTCGTCGTGTCTGTTGCAGTGTCTGTATTACGTATGTTTATTATTTTGTACGCTTTACAATGAAGATCCATGTGCTCTGTTTAGTATACAATGCTTTCCATACCTAAGGACTGTAGATATGACAACTGAAA
>CM065682.1:75335127-75337627 GCA_017654935.2 Phymorhynchus buccinoides | reverse complement strand
CCCTCCTCAATGTTTTTAAGTCTTTCCTTTATTACTGCAGATTGAGCACTTAATCCTTTATATTTCACGTTAATTTTCATCCCTTTAACGATTACAAATAAGCATTCGATAATAGTAGAATACAGGGGGAGGTTTATCGAACAGCCAATGAATTCTCCCGATTCAGTGCATTTCTACTGGGACAAACA
This sequence comes from Phymorhynchus buccinoides, assembly GCA_017654935.2. Classification (NCBI taxonomy): domain Eukaryota; kingdom Metazoa; phylum Mollusca; class Gastropoda; order Neogastropoda; family Raphitomidae; genus Phymorhynchus; species Phymorhynchus buccinoides. The sequence continues at coordinate 75,337,439 of CM065682.1, read as the reverse complement.
CCAGGTGTATTATTTTGTCACATGAAAGTGACGTCACGAGCGGGAAAGTCCGATTACGGCTGTTCCTTCTTTTGGACTAAACTTAATGCCATCTAATTATTGCATTTATTATTAGTCTCAGTGATTATTGAAATAATATCATTAGCTCGAAATTTTACTAAAATACTGCTTAAAGTTCTCACACAAAAAAGGACGGAAAAGGCAAGGCTAAAAACACAGAAAGAACCAAGAAATGGAGAGGGGGTGGTGAGGAGGAGGAGGAGGAGGAGGAGGAAGTGTGTGTGTGTGTGTGTGTGTGTGTGTGTGTGTGTGTGTGGTAATATACATGATTCCCGACTGGCGTATAGAAGTCAGTGGAAGCAGATGGGGTTTTTGTTCTCCTCTAAATTGGCAATCATCCGCATGCTGAGCCCTCAAATATGTGACCATTCTCCACGTGCAGAGAGCTTCAGAACTCTCATGACTTATTCATGGTGACTTGTCACTAACGAACAGGGGTTTGCTTTGTCACACACCCAGTGATTTGGAATGTCATATGAGGGTGAATTTGTCTACAAACAGTTTATCACTACTCTATTGCCGTGCTGGGGAAACCGAAAAAGTCCGGGGCGACACGATTGTAAGAATCACGACTCTCAGAATCACGGCTTTCGGATGAACGGCTGTCAGATGAACGACGGTCAGAGCACGGCTGTCTGAATGTAAAAAGACAGACAGACATGAACACACACACACACACACACACACACACACACACACACACACACACACACACACACACACACACACAATTTTTTTTATAAAACTACACACCTGCTATTGCTGACACACTTACATATATTTATAACTGTGCATAGATAAGGGTCAGTTTCCTAAAAACACAAACTAGCTAAAGTTATACCTTTCTACAAATCAGGTGATCACAGTCCCTCTAACTATCGCCCACTGTATATCACTTCTGTCCAAACCACTTGAAAAACACACAGCACCGATATAACCTACTTCATGAAAACCACAGGTTTTCGTGAAAATCACTCGTGTCACACGTCCCTCATTCAGTGATAGATGTCTTTCTAATATTAACAATAATGATTTTACACATTGACACATTCGATGTTATTAATCATTCCCTGTTAGTAAGAAAACTCAAACTTTACACGATCAAGCATTCCTTACCACCCTTAGCAACGTCATCAGCTTGTCGAAGTCGCAAAAAGATCAGCACTACTCCCAATTAATGTTCCTCAGGGCTCAGTACAGACCTCTCTTGTTTTCCCTATATATCAATGACTTGCCACTGCATTTACAATGCTCTTCTGAAATGTTTGCAGACGACACGTCTTTACACTCCTGTAATGGTAACCCCAATAATTTGGTCAGTGATCTCCAGAACAATGTCAATAAATTAATGACATGGACTAAAAAGAACCATATGGCATTAAACAAACAAAATGCATGTATGTCGCTACACGACAAAAAAGACAGAAAATGAGCATCACCCACCTTTATACATTCATCAAAAGATAGAAGAAGTGACATCACATAACGTCTTAGGCGTTACTGTATCATTTATTATGGTCTGATCATATTTGTTATCTTGGCAAACGCCAAAAAGGATATATCAGCTTGGCTAGTTTTTGAATCTCCACTCGCGAAACGTTCTTCTATGCTCACATCTTATCTCTTGGTCATCTTATGGCAGTCACTGAAACCAACATGAAACACATAAGTCGTTTGCATAAACGAGCAAAGATTAGTTCTGATAAAATCCAACACCTTGTGGCTAATGAATACAAAACATTAAATATTTTACCACTAAAAGACAGGCTACATTTTAACAAATGCCTTTGCATGTACAACATGGTGAATGGAGTCGCTAAGAAAATTAGAAGACAGTTTTAACATCAACCCAAATCGACGACCTCGTACAGACCCCGAAATAATTTATGTCTATTACTCAGGGGGAGCATGGAATAATTAGAAATTGTGCAAGACGAGATTGTGGGTCGATTGAAGCCTTGTAAAATAACCAACGCTACTTGTCAAAATAAAGGCCTTGTGGGTCGTATTTACATATGACCAGATTAGTATATCTTTTAAACAAAGCTTTGTGGGTCAATGCTATGTGTTTTATATGTGATTTTCCATTTGAAGGGGGGAGGGTGAAATGACATTTATGTTTTCGCTTTACACCTGAGTGGTTTTTCGGGTTCTCTCTGCATTAATTTTGTAAGTTAGATTTTTGTGCACGTATCTATGACTCTCTCTCTCTCTCTCTCTCTCTATTCATTCGCTATGCGTGGGATGATTTA
>CM065682.1:75322627-75330127 GCA_017654935.2 Phymorhynchus buccinoides | reverse complement strand
ACGTGACCATTCCTGCAGATTCCGCAGCTGATGAATTATTCATGACACGCAGAAAATGGTTCCAGGAGACAAAGCTGATGACCAGTTCCCAAATTACAAGGATGCAACTACACAAAAAGAAAAAAAACCCTGAAAGGCCGGAGCCCAGGGGTAATGTGCCCCCTGCAGCTGAAGCAAAACTTAATTTATGAAAGTATTTTAGTTTGCTTTTTCCACAATGCATACAGATGCTTAGATTAACCCTTTCACCGCCAGCCTTATTTCAGCCAAAAATGTCCATTAAATTTAACTGGGTAAAGAACAAAATCCATCTGCAGTATTGGGGATGCTTCTGTGACATATATAGAATAAGGTCTATCCTTACTAGTTACTTCCCCAAACTAAGACAATAGGGTCTTTGGATAATAGACCCCAATTTGATGCCTTTTAGTGACATAGGTGTTAAATCACTGTGGTGCTAAAATGCGACTTTGGCGGTGAAAGGGTTAAGGTGACCGCAAAAGAAATGTCGTTTTATTGTACGATTTGACGTACGTGACCATTCCTGCAGGTTCCGCAGCTGATGAATTATTCATGACACGCAGAACATGGTTCCAGGAGACAAAGCTGATGACCAGTTCCCAAATTATATGGATGCAACTACACAAAAAGAAAAAAAACCCTGAAAGGCCGGAGCCCAGGGGTAATGTCCCCTCTGCAGCTGAAGCACAAATTGATTTATGGAGGTATTTTAGTTTGCTTTTTCCACAATGCATACAAACGCTTAGCTTAAAGTGTTTGAAAAACACAGAAGACACACAAAGATCTTGTTTGACAAATAAAAAAAAGGAAGTTCCTGTTCTGGTAAAATTCAAAAACAGGATATCCGTGTATGGCTTGTACCCACGTGTCGTCATATCCGGCCACAAGGAGCGTGCCATATTATGGGAGACCGCCTTCTTAGTCAGTAACTTTGTTTGAAAAATGCTAGATCGATGCTGTTTACACACAAATCTGACTAAGATGGCGACACTTCCGTTGGAAGGGTCGAGATGCGCACGCAGGTGGGGGGGGGGGAGCCATACCAGGAAGAGCCATATACCAGGAAGAGTTGCACCCATGGAGTTATTAGGAGTTGCGTTATTGGCTGGTATTGTGTAAGTATGAGAACAATCCATATACTTTTTGTGGCACGTACGCGTTTTCTTATCATCGGTTATTATTGCAAGATGGTATATGCTTAGATCGATGCACACACGCAAGCACGCACTAAAACTCACGCGTAAGCACAGACACACATACAGAGAGAGAGAGAGAGAGAGAGAGAGAGAGAGAGAGAGAGAGAGAGAGAGAGAGAGAGAGAGAGAGAGAGAGAGAGAGAGAGAGAGAGAGAGAGAGAGAGAGAGAGAGAGAGAGAGAGAGACAGACACACCATACACACATTTTGTGCGCACACGCGCACACGCACACACACACACACACATATATTCGAGCACGCACTCATACATATTAGAACGCATGCACTCTCACTCGCGCACATGCACGCACACGCAAACACGCATCTACAAACACACGCATTCTGAAATCTATACAATTATTCAAGATTGGTTGAACCCCACCTTTTTCACTTCTTATAATGTCCCGTTTTATATTGATAATGGGACAAAGACAGCTACAATGACTCAATCAAGCAAACATAGTACACAGAATAAAGTACACAATAAGCAAAACGTGATCATAAAGAGTTAACCAAAGCATTGCCGAATAAGCATCGCCAAACTTCGCCGTTATTACAGAAAATTTACAAAACCAGTAAATTAGCAAATGTCCTGAAATTGTCAGTATATTTGCAAACTTACTGTTTCACTCAGGGAATTAGCAAGGAAAAAAAACAAAAAACAGTCATAAAAATGTCAGACAATTTGCAAATTTCCTGAAGTTTGCATGCACTTTTCTCTCTCAAATTTACTAAAGATTGGACGTTGATTTTCAGTAAATTGCAAAATTCTTTATACTGATTCAGAAACCGAACAAAAAACAAGAATCAATAGACGAAGATCTTTTGGCTTGTGCAGCCTGTTCCTGAGAGGATAGAGTGTTTGTCTGAGAAGGGGATTACGTCTAAGCACATGCAATAAAATCTAAGAGCATCGCATCCCAGGACGGTCTGATCGGTAATCGTCTTCTTTCCACAGACAGTTTGCTCAATTTGTCTGTTACAAAATGATGTTCTGCAATGTCAAAACACGTAGTTTACTACGCAGATTGTTGGCTTAAACAAATCTGTAATATTTCCAAACAACACTTATAACAGAAAGCAAAAGAGAGCATCAACAAGCTAGCGCTTATAGCGTGCTCCTGAAATATTTCATGAACAATATTTGGTGAATGACAGACTGTGTAAGTACAAAAATACATCATTTATACATGATAATTGAGCAAAAGAAAAGGCAAAAAGAAAAAAATTCAAACACACACAAAGAACATATGTGCAATCAATTTAGAGACACATAGTCAAAAGAGAAAATACAGAGAAGGAAAAAGCAAAGCATTTGATGAAAAAAGGGCGAAACAGGGAGAAATCTTGACATAGTTTACAATATTCAAAACATTGCTTTCAATATTGTCTACGCCAGGCCACCATAGTTAATCACACGATAGCTGGTGAGGAAAACATTCATGTAAAGAGTGCCTGCACGTTTCATATTAAAATAAATGATAATACATTATGAATGAAAAAAAATTAAAACGTAGATTCTTCATCACTACAAAATATCGACCTTGCTTATCAATGTTTAATCTTTGCAATCTGTTTCGTGCTAACAAAAAACACAACTTAAATAGAGTCAATTCATAAAGCACGCAAAAGGCGATTAAATACATTTCATGAGAACAATAAATTATTTTATTTTATAATTGTGGTCGGAGTGAATTTACTAAAAAAATAATGGAATGATTGTGAGACTGTTTTTCTGCCTATAAATTGCTGGTATTTGATGTGCAAGTGCAGTCGATTGATCACGAAGCCTGATGAAGTATTGTAATAAACACGAAAGCTTGCAATGAACAGTGTTGTGTTTTGAGTGATCATCTTAAACAATAAATTATTTATCTGCTTCCAAAAACATACATTTGTTACTCTGAAATAGATACGCAATACGTCATTCCTATTCTCAAATTTGGTTTGTTTTCTTTTAAAATGTTTGATAATATGACCCAATTTATCATTTTTGCATGTGTTGTTTTCGCCACGCCCAGATAGATAAGGGTAAAAGGATTACGCTAATCCTGATTCTTGAACGCATTAAGACCATTTATATAGCGCTTATACTTAAAGGCACCGCCGGACTATAAAAGAGGGGAGGCGCTGAATCACAGCTGGCGAGAGAGACGGTTCGCCCTTCTTTGTTCCCTGTTGTGTGAGCCACCGCGAGGCAGCGGTTTTCTGACGAAAAAGACCCGATCCCTGGGATCGGTTGTCTTCCCTTTAAAGCTCTTGAAACTGTGTTGGTATCTTTGCTTGTCTATGATGCGCCGTGCTTTAATTAAGCTTGCAAAAAGCGTTTAAGGTATAAATGGTTTCCTATAAATGTATCAGTCATATTTAAACAGAAAGACGTAGAAGAAGAAGAAGAAGAAGAAGAAGAAGAAGAAGAAGAAGAAGAAGAAGAAGAAGATAAAAAGTAGAAAAAGAAAGAGAGGGAGAGAGAGAGAGAGAGAGAGAGAGAGAGAGAGAGAGAGAGAGAGAGAGAGAGAGAGAGAGAGAGAGAGAGAGAGAGAGAGAGAGAGAGAGAGAGAGAGAGAGAGAGAGAAAGCGCGCGCGCGCGCGAGAGAGAGGCAGACAGTCAGTGACACAGAGACAGACAGACAGACAGAGAGAGAGATAGACAGACAGACAGACACTGAGACAGACAACAGCAACAACAACAACAACAACAACATACAGTATTTATACGGCGCTGAATCTTGACAGAAATCAAATCAAAGCGCACACACACGTTAGCATTCATAGCGCATTCAAACAAAAACACAATACAAAGCGAACACACACGGATGACATAAATGGAACACAGCAGAAACAGACCTAAGAGAAGAGAAAGAGAGCGGAGCATTAATGACGGGGGAATAGGTGGGTCTTGAGATTAGCTATCAAAGCAGAGAGGGTCGGTCGCTGACACAGATAGACACTGAGACAGACAAAGACAGAGACCATACACAGTTGTAGATATAGTCGAAGTACTTGAAACTGGGAAAAAAACACAACCAACAGCAGTAGCAGCAATAGAGATAACGAAAGAGATCATCCAAGAAAATGACAAAAGAGTTTTAAATCCCCGATTTTTAAAAAAAATCATTTTTTTTCTCATTCTATTTATCATTTGGGCCATCGATGGACAAGATTTCTTCTAAAATGGTCTAGTTAAATATATGAGAGAGATAAATAAAAATGCTTGGTGGTTGTTCGTCAAATGAAACACTGTATTTTCCGAAATATTACCGCAGGCAAAATACAATGGACGTTGGGGGTGTTTATCGTTCAAAACTAGAAATGATGGAAGTTTTGCATAAACTTGAGATTTCTGTTTCAGAAGATATAGAGCTAACAGTCGCTTATAAAGAGTGAGTGAAAATCTGTTTAACGTCCTCCGGTCTGAAACAGACACATATGGGACATTAGTAGATATAAAGATGGTGGGAACTGATCCTGGAGGCAATGCCCGGAGGCAGTGCAACTCCAGGAAGGTCCCGATTTTTTAACGATACAGATGTACGCAGCTTATAAAGATACAGAAAACAGAATTTAAATAGCTTTTCTAGTTTCGATTTTATAGTCTTCTGAAGTACTTCTTCTTCTTGTTCTTCTTCAATCGCTCAGTGTCCTCTCAATTACGAGCGCAGATACGTCACGCTGCCGTCATGCGCCTAAGTAAGAAATAATTAGGCCCAGCATGTTCGACTTCGGCTGGAGGAAATCTTTTGTGAAAGTGTTTCTAGAAGAAAAGGGCAGGAGAATGAACCTGTACGGCAGAAAGATATAGTATAAGATGACAGCAAGCAAAGGGGAAAAGGCAGAGTGAAAGAGAGTGACAGATTAGAGGAAGTTACAAGCACAGAACTTCCAGAAGGTGTGTGTGTGTTGGGGGGGGACTATTTATACAAAAGACACCCCCCGGTATCCCCACGGGGGATGGGGTGGGTGGGTGGGTGTTAACTTCTAAGATACGTCAATTGTGGAAAGAGAGTGACAGATTAAAGGAAGTTACAAGCACATAACTTCCAGAAGGCGCGTGTGTGTGTGTGTGTGTGTGTGTGTGTGTGGGGGGGGGGGGGCTATTTATACAAAAGACCCCCTGATATCCCCACGGGTGGGTGGGTGGGGGTTGACTTCTAAGATACGTGGAAAGCAGGCACAACTGATGTGCACACCTGGAGAGGCGCAATGGAGTAGTTTTCGAATCGGTGCAATAGGAATTGTTCGGAACTAATTAAGGGGAGTAATTCCATGGTGCGTGGGAGTGATCTCGCCTAAATCAATCGGTCAAATTGGGGAAGTTACTCTACCATCAGGTAGATACCCAGCTCTCGCCTCGTGTGTTTGAGCCCATAGAGCACTTAGAACACCGTGCGTCATTCTAAAATTGATGTCATTCACATTTTTACGTCAAACATTGTGCAAGTTCTATCAGTTTGTGGCAACTTGGCCACCCCTCATTTTTCTATAATAAAAAAAAATGTTTGCAAGTCGCTGACTCGGGTTTCAAGCTTTGACACCATGGTTGCTATGGTTTGTCCGCCTTGGTCAAGGTAAACAAATCTAATTTTCACGAACTGCTCTCCCCTCGAATTTGTTTTCTCCAGAAAATCGTCAATCGAGTGGTCACCCCCTGTCTTCTTGCCATCCCCACCATCAGTCTTGCGGTAGTGGTGGTGCCAAAGATATTCTAAAAGGGTAAGATGGATTACGTAAAAGCTCGACGAACCGGGCTGATAGAGTTATCGTTAGTGCGGACGTGCACACTATTCACAGTGGAGGCTATCCAAAAACTCGGACTGGAACTTGAACGGAGAATTCAACTGGCCTATCGATGTGTAAAATGTGTCACGTTTCAAAGGGACATAACCAGTGTTTCTGTCCTCACTACTCATATAGGGAAAAGAGACCGGATGTTTATCTTCCCCTGTACAGTCTTTGGTGGTGCTACCAGGAGGGGTCTACTATCTCTGCTTCAATCAATGTTTTCTTCTTCTTCTATTCCACAGGGGAAAGACAGTCCATCTAGAGTTTTCGGGCAGCGGTTCACACAGTGCGTGCAGAATTGGGCAGAAGACGTCAACTAGAGCGTTAAGACGCTACATCACCAGCCGCGCGGTAGTATTTTCGGCTGCAGTGCTTCGCCTCGCAGCTGGTAACGAACCTTTATTTCACAAGGGTAAAATAGAGATATCGTGATAAGTCTCATACTATCTCAATGTGAATACAGGCCCAGGTGCTCGGCAGCATTCGCGACTTCAGTGACCTTGACCTTTGACCAATGACCTTCATTTTTGCACCTGGCCTTGATATCCCAAGTAGGCCTACCTATCCACATGCAAAATGTGAGCGTCCTAGGTCCCTCCGTTCACACGTCATCGTACCAGGTGCCCGGCAGCATTTTCGGCTCCAATGACTTTGACCTTTGACCAATGACCTTCATCTTCGTACATGGCCTAGATATCCTTAGTACTCATCCGCGTGCACACTGTGAGCCTCCTAGGTCCCTCCGTTCAAACGGTGTCGTGTTCAGATAGATAGTCAATCAGTCAGATAGATAGATAGATAGATAGTCAATCAGACAGATAGATAGACATATATATAGTCAATCAGTCAGATAGATAGATAGATAGATAGATAGATAGATAGATAGATAGATAGATAGATAGATAGTCAATCAGTCAGATAGATAGATAGTCAAGAACAGGCAGACGTCTCTGAAAACATTACCACCTCGCTCCGCGGCTGGTAGCAAGGAGCGCTAAGATAAACTACTTCACTGGGCAAAGAGAGCAACGATGGATGGGATGGGGATGAGTGAGGGTAATTGGCAACTCCAGAGCTTCAGATTGTCAACGGACCCCCGGGGTCATTGACCCCTATTGATACAGACAGTGATACGAGCCCTCATTTTGTGCAGAAAAATTGTCATCTGACTTATGCATGAAGGTCTGCATGAACGTTATCATTAAAGATCCACCAGATCACGTGTCAAAATCACGGATTTCACGTGTTTTCCCTCTTATAACTGGAAATAAATCTTGTTTTGACCAAGTCGGACTCCCATATAAATGGCCCCAAATTGAAACCAAAGCAACACTTTAAAGAGCAGCCTCAATTTGAAGTTGGGGAAATCTGAATGTGGGTCACAGCAACCCAGAAAAAAACCCAAGGGACTTCATCGTGGTGCGTCACTGGGTCTTTAAAACTATTTTAAATGACAACGACCGTTGATCTGAAACTTCATCAGCCCCACCGTTACATCGAAC
>CM065682.1:75297627-75317627 GCA_017654935.2 Phymorhynchus buccinoides | reverse complement strand
AATGAGGTCTTATAAGGGAGGGGTCTTATAAGGGAGGTAATTTTAATACTTACAAAGAAGGGCGTTAGGTCTCGGTAAGTAGGTCTTATGTGGGAGGGAGTCTTATAATGGGATATAAGGGAGAGATCCTACTGTGTAGTATCCGCCCTATCAATACATGTGTGTGTGTGTGCCACACTGCATACGATTCGATCTCAAAACGATCCGACTGCGCGAGCATGACGCTCGTGAAATTCTACTGTCTCAACAATCTGATGAAATCCTACTAGTTTTGTTAGCTATATTTGTATTAGGTAAGGTACTTTATAGTCACAGACTCAACTCAACTCTCTTTGAATGATTAGGGGTTGCCCTATCACATATGGGAGAGCGCGTCGGAGCATATAAAGATACGCGCCACCCATATATAGGATAATAGAAAAGAATAAGGAAATGCGGCATTTTGTAAACATCAAAGAAATGTAACATTCATTTGTTCAAAATGTCACAATTAGGAAGGAGGGGTTGCAGTGGAAAGGTAAATTTTGACCAAATGACAACTTTTTCGTTGCGCACTGGGCATGCCACACCACAGTGCATGGGCACACAGGACACTCGGTTTATCGTCCCATCCGAAAGACTCCACCTTCAGACCGTAAGGCCTAGTGCAAAGTGACATAGACATATAGAGAGACTGTACCCAGGTTCGAAGGAACAGGGGTTTACTTGTTTACGCAGCGAACGCGTTAAAACAAGTGCCAGATATGGCTACAACAGTTTTGCGGATCGTTGTTGCTATTTCGGATCCTCACGTTTTGAAGCAAATTAATGTCATCAACATCCTACTAGTTTTGTTAGCATATCTGTACGCTTCCATACGACGTTGCAACAACAACAAAACAACCACCACGTTCCTACTAGTTTTGTTTCTTGAAATGATGTCAATCACTACAGTGGAACCTCCCTTATAAGACCTCCCATTATAAGACTCCCTCCCATATAAGACCTACTTCTCCAGAGACATTCATTATTCTTTGTAAAAGTATTAAAATTACCTCCCTTTGAGACCCCTCGTTTATAAGACCTCCCACTATAGACTTGTCCCATATAAGACCTACTTCTCCGAGACATTGCCCTCCTATAAGACCTTAGCTTTATCCAAAATGACGGTCCTTATAAGGGAGGGGTCTTATCTAGGGAAGGTTTAATATACAAAGATCCTACAGTGTTTGTTTAGCTAGTAGGTCTTATGTCCTCCATACTAGTCTTATAATGGGAGGTCTTATAATGGATCCTACTGTGTACCATCCGCCTATATCAATACATCTTCTTGCCATAGGGCCAGGATCACTGCATATGAATCTGATGCCAAATCCTACTAGTTTTGTTAGCTATATCTGACGCTCGCCAAATTCTACTGTTCTCACATGAATCTGATGAAATCCTACTAGTTTTGTTGGCTATTAGTGTATGCCAGATCCTACTAGTTTTGTTATTATACTTTATAATCCTACTAGTTTTGTTTCAGCTGAAAATATGTAGATCCTCCATACACCGGATCTCATTATGCGTCGATGAGATCCAGAGACGCGCCACTATTTTGTTTTTTTGCATGCGATTTTTTTGTGTGATTGATGAGGAAGGAATGGGATCCTACTAGTTTTGTTTGATTATAAATTTTGACCAAATGACAACTTTTTCGTTGCCACTTATTAATCTGTGCTAGATCCTGGGCACTAGTTTTGTTAGCTATATCTGTAAGACTCCATACAACGGATCTCTAATTATGAATCTGATGAAATCCTACAGGTTTTGTTTCTATTTGTAGTTCCTCCAGATACGAACGCTAAATGACTGTGCCATGAACATCCTACTAGTTTTGTTAGCTATATCTGTAGTTCTCCATACAACGGATCTCTAAATGAATCTGATGAAATCCTACTAGTTTTGTTAGCTATATCTGTAGTCCTCCATACAACGGATCTCTAAATGAATCTGATGAAATCCTACTAGTTTTGTTTAGCTATATCTGTAGTCCTCCATACAACGGATCTCTAAATGAATCTGATGAAATCCTACTAGTTTTGTTAGCTATATCTGTAGTCCTCCATACAACGGATCTCTAAATGAATCTGATGAAATCCTACTAGTTTTGTTAGCTATATCTGTAGTCCTCCATACAACGGATCTCTAAATGAATCTGATGAAATCCTACTAGTTTTGTTAGCTATATCTGTAGTCCTCCATACAACGGATCTCTAAATGAATCTGATGAAATCCTACTAGTTTTGTTAGCTATTATTAGTCCTCCATACAACGGATCTCTAAATGAATCTGATGAAATCCTACTAGTTTTGTTAGCTATATCTGTAGTCCTCCATACAACGGATCTCTAAATGAATCTGATGAAATCCTACTGGTTTTGTTAGCTATATCTGTAGTCCTCCATACAACGGATCTCTAAATGAATCTGATGAAATCCTACTGGTTTTGTTAGCTATATCTGTAGTCCTCCATACAACGGATCTCTAAATGAATCTGATGAAATCCTACTAGTTTTGTTAGCTATATCTGTAGTCCTCCATACAACGGATCTCTAAATGAATCTGATGAAATCCTACTGGTTTTGTTAGCTATATCTGTAGTCCTCCATACAACGGATCTCTAAATGAATCTGATGAAATCCTACTAGTTTTGTTTAGCTATATCTGTAGTCCTCCATACAACGGATCTCTAAATGAATCTGATGAAATCCTACTAGTTTTGTTAGCTATATCTGTAGTTCTCCATACAACGGATCTCTAAATGAATCTGATGAAATCCTACTAGTTTTGTTAGCTATATCTGTAGTTCTCCATACAACGGATCTCTAAATGAATCTGATGAAATCCTACTGGTTTTGTTAGCTATATCTGTAGTTCCTCCATACAACGGATCTCTAAATGAATCTGATGAAATCCTACTGGTTTTGTTAGCTATATCTGTAGTCCTCCATACAACGGATCTCTAAATGAATCTGATGAAATCCTACTAGTTTTGTTAGCTATATCTGTAGTTCTCCATACAACGGATCTCTAAATGAATCTGATGAAATCCTACTAGTTTTGTTAGCTATATCTGTAGTTCTCCATACAACGGATCTCTAAATGAATCTGATGAAATCCTACTAGTTTTGTTAGCTATATCTGTAGTTCTCCATACAACGGATCTCTAAATGAATCTGATGAAATCCTACTAGTTTTGTTAGCTATATCTGTAGTTCTCCATACAACGGATCTCTAAATGAATCTGATGAAATCCTACTGGTTTTGTTCAGCTATATCTGTAGTCCTCCATACAACGGATTCTCTAAATGAATCTGATGAAATCCTACTAGTTTTGTTAGCTATATCTGTAGTCCTCCATACAACGGATCTCTAAATGAATCTGATGAAATCCTACTGGTTTTGTTAGCTATATATGTAGTCCTCCATACAACGGATCTCTAAATGAATCTGATGAAATCCTACTAGTTTTGTTAGCTATATATGTAGTCCTCCATACAACGGATCTCTAAATGAATCTGATGAAATCCTACTAGTTTTGTTAGCTATATATCTGTAGTCCTACATACAACGGATCTCTAAATGAATCTGATGAAATCCTACTGGTTTTGTTAGCTATATATGTAGTCCTCCATACAACGGATCTCTAAATGAATCTGATGAAATCCTACTGGTTTTGTTAGCTATAATTATGTAGTCCTCCATACAACGGATCTCTAAATGAATCTGATGAAATCCTACTGGTTTTGTTAGCTATATCTGTAGTCCTCCATACAACGGATCTCTAAATGAATCTGATGAAATCCTACTGGTTTTTGTTCGCTATATCTGTTGTCCTCCATACAACGGATCTCTAAATGAATCTGATGAAATCCTACTGGTTTTGTTCGCTATATCTGTAGTCGTCCAACCAACGGATCTCTAAATGAATCGGATGAAATCCTACTGGTTTTGTTAGCTATATATATAGTCCTCCATACAACGGATCTCTAAATGAATCTGATGAAATCCTACTGGTTTTGTTAGCTATATCTGTAGTCCTCCATACAACGGATCTCTACATGAATCTGATGAAATCCTACTAGTTTTGTTAGCTATATCATTATGTAGTCCTCCATACAACGGATCTCTAAATGAATCTGATGAAATCCTACTGGTTTTGTTAGCTATATAATTATGTAGTCCTCCATACAACGGATCTCTAAATGAATCTGATGAAATCCTACTGGTTTTGTTAGCTATATATATAGTCCTCCATACAACGGATCTCTAAATGAATCTGATGAAATCCTACTGGTTTTGTTAGCTATATCTGTAGTCCTCTATACAACGGATCTCTAAATGAATCTGATGAAATCCTACTAGTTTTGTTAGCTATATCTGTAGTCCTCTATACAACGGATCTCTAAATGAATCTGATGAAATTCTACTAGTTTTGTTTCGCTATATTTGTTGTCCCCCATACAACGGATCTCTAAATGAATCTGATGAAATCCTACTAGTTTTGTTTCGCTATATCTGTTGTCCCCCGTACACGAATCTGATGAAATATCTGTATTTTTGTAACAGACATTTTATGTGATTCGTGTAGTATGGGGGTCTACATGAGCATAGCGAGCGAAAATAGTAGAATATATATTTTTTAGATGGAAGTATTTCACGTGAATCATGACTCACAGACATCCTCAAAATCGGATCGTAAATATCTTGTGTGAAGGAGGTGAGGTGACTGGAGCGGATTAGCGGGTGGGGGTGGGGTGGGGTGGGGATTTGATTTTGATTTGACTTTGGGTTTGATTTTCTATGCGTACGAGTGTGTACTGTGTCGTTTCTGTGTTGTGTCTGTGTGTGTCGTGTGTCTTCATTTAAGCTGGCGAGTGCGTGTGATTTCTTTTTTTTCTTTCTTCCCGTTTGCAGATCTCTTATTATCTCTTATTATGCATGTGAATATTTATATGACATCTTGTATTATCTGTAGCTTATATTGTTTATTTAAAAAATAGTGATTTCGTATTACGTGCCTGTATTATCGTGTTCATGTGTATTTTGTATATGCCCTGTATGTGTAAGGCGCTTTGAACTGTTGTCAGGATATTGCGCCATATGCATGTTATTAATTATTATTATTGTTATTAATTACCGACCCTTAACCCTTTCACCGTCAATGTCGCATTTTTGCACCATAATGAATTATCCCTCATGTCATTAAAACTCTTAAAATCAGAGTCTATTATTCAATGATATTGTGTTCCTAAATTTGGGCAGTAAGGATTGACCCTATTCTAAATGTGTCACAGAGAAATCCCACAATATTGCAGACCAAATCTTTTCTGTAGCCAAGTAAGCTTAATGGAAACTTTTGGCTCAAAGATGGCTGGCGGTGAAAGGGTTAAAACCGCAAATTGCACTGCGACGAGAACGACAATCTTCTTTGTTTAACTGTGTGTGTGCCCGTTGTGCAAATGACTAATTATTCACATTCTTGGCAGCTTAAACTTCTGGACTGCTCGTGACAAAAACTAGCAACAGACACCTTATTGCGTTTTACTTTGACATGCAAGTTGAAACACACCAGCAAAAATAGTAGGTTGCGAAGATTTCAGTAACCAAACATCTACTGTGTTGGAGCAGTACATTACTCAATCAAGCAATCAATCAATCAATCAAATCAATCAATTGTTTATTGTCCCCATCTCATTAAAACAAGGACATTTGTCTTGCAATCGATCAAGACAAAACAATACAAAAAATGCAATAAATGCAAACACCCTAAGGTGTCTGTACACGTGATCACCCCCACCCCCACCACGGCAACAGGGCGATAGGCCAGTTACTTGCACAATAAACAGTTTGGTCAGTGTTCAAACGCTTCAAAAAAAAAGATCTGTATACAAATTCCTGCTGGAAATATGGGTTAGGGTTAGTTGGTTTTTGTGTCTTAAATTCCCATTCTGTCATTTAAAACCCCAAAAGGTTACTTTGAGACAATAAAGGTATATGTACCTATCAGTTCTTTAAAGACCCACCAGATCACGTATCAAAATCACGGGTTTCACGTGCTTTCCCTCTTATCGCTGGTAAGAAATCTTGTTTTGACCAGGGTTGACTCCCATACTCCCATACAAATGCCCCCAAATTCCAAACGAAACATTTTAAAGAGCAGCCTCCATTTGAAGTTGGGGACATTTGTATGTGGGTCACAGCTACCCAGAAAAAACCCAAGAGACTTAACCGTGGCGGGTCAGTGTGTCTTGAAAAAAAATACATAGTCTCGGGCTACTGGGGATGATTCAAAGCGCTCGCCGTTTTGTGTCAACCCACCCCCACCCCACCCCTACTCCATCAAGGCTTGTTGATGCTGCATTCACAGTCGTGTTTCTTCTCGATGTTTATTTACGCTGTGTCGTTTGTCTATATCTGTTTCCTAGAGTGACTGTTATTTCAGCCAAACGTTTCTATTTGTGTTTGTGAGATGCTCGAATTATGCATTAGTTTGCTGTTCGTTTCTTCACCGTGTCTTTTTTTTTTTTTTTTTTTTTGGGGGGGGGGGGTAGTCCCAGTTCTATCAAACCAGCTAAATTAACTTGGTGTTTGATCTATGTTCTACAAAACAAAACAAAAAAACAACATAAAGAGTGCTAGTTTAGTCTTTCCTCCTTATTAGGGAGGCAGTGGCAGAACTCAGCCGAGGACAGCTGTTTCGATTATAGGGGATCTCATCAGCTCGGCAAATGGATGGGGTCGTAGTCTACCAAACGTAGAGTTACTCTCACCAGAACCTCAACAAGAAGATTGTTCCACAAAGGGAAGGTTTATTCATGCATGCTGGTAAAAGGCTCCCAAAAAACAAACCAGCACTCAAGTAAAATAGAAATGATGAAAATCTTAAGTGAAAGAGATATGAAAAAAATATCAGCTTGCTGCAGGCACCGTTCCAGATATGAAACAAGATAAAGAGTGGAAGGAGAGGCATAGAGTGAAAGAGAGGCATCAGATATAGGGAATGAGAAAGTATGACAGATAGAAGAAAAAAAACCGAAAGACGGACAGACAGACAGAGAGAGAGAGAGAGAGAGAGAGAGAGAGAGAGAGAGAGAGAGAGAGAGAGAGAGAGAGAGAGAGAGAGAGAGAGAGAGAGAGAGAGAGAGAGAGAGACTCAGAGAAAGAGAGAGAGAGAGAGAGAGAGAGAGAGAGAGAGAGAGAGAGAGAGAGAGAGACTCAGAGAGAGAGAGAGAGAGAGAGAGAGAGAGAGAGAGAGAGAGAGAGAGAGAGAGAGAGAGAGAGAGAGAGAGAGAGAGAGAGAGAGAGAGAGAGAGAGAGGGAGAAGGGAGACAGAGAGAGAAAACAGAGTCTTCAAACACATTATTTTACAAGGATAAGAATTTAGTCTGGGCCTAGTCACAGAGAGAGAGAGAGAGAGAGAGAGAGAGAGAGAGAGAGAGAGAGAGAGAGAGAGAGAGAGAGAGAGAGAGAGAGAGAGAGAGAGAGAGAGAGAGAGAGAGGAGGGAGGGAGGGAGAGAGAGAGAGAGAGAGAAACAGACAGACAGACTGACTGACTGACACAGTGATCAGAAACAAAAACAAATTATCATAATCAAGAAGACAGAGTTGAGAAGAGAGACAGAGAGAGAGAGAGAGAGAGAGAGAGAGAGAGAGAGAGAGAGAGAGAGAGAGAGAGAGAGAGAGAGAGAGAGAGAGAGAGAAGAGAGAGAAGAGGAGAGACAGAGAGAGAAACAGAGTCTTCAAAAACATTATTTTACAAGGATAAGAATTTAGGCTTGGCCTAGTCACAGAGAGAGAGAGAGAGAAAGAGAGAGAGAGAGGAGAGAGAGAGAGAGAGAGGGGGGGGGGGGGAGGGAGGGAGAGAGAGAGAGAGAAACAGACAGACGGACTGGCTGACTGACACAGTGATCACAAAAACAAATTATCATAATCAAGAAGACAGAGTTGAGAAGAGAGACAGAGAGAGAGAGGGGGGGGGGGGACTTTCGGGAGAGAGAGAGAGAGAGAGAGAGAGAGAGAGAGAGAGAGAGAGAGAGAGAGAGAGAGAGAGAGAGAGAGAGGAAGACAGACTGACTAACTGACTGCATGACTGACAGACAGAGTGATCAGAAACAAAAACAAAGAATCATAATCAAGAAGACAGAGCCAGGCGACAGACAAACAAAATCACAGAGAAGAGAAAAAATCAATCAAAAGAAGAAGATAACAAAACAAATGTTGTTCGATTCAAATGTCGCAATACATTCACAAAAACATACAAATACAATTGTTAATAATATCTGGCTTTCGTCAGAAACATTCACTAATAAGATCACAACTGAAGCACGAACAAAATAATTAAAAAACTTTTTTTTTTAAATTTAAAAACAGGAAAGGGACAAAACAGGATTATAGAGGCTTGACACGCACGCTTACATAGATGCATGCTGGTTGGGTTTTGCATAAATAAAGCAATACAATACAATTGGGGTAAAAAATAAAAATAAAAAAAGGGAAATAAACTACAATAAAATGTGATTCTTCAAATCACGTGAAATAACACAAACAAATGCAGAAAGGATGGGAATTTGATTTGTTTCTTCAACAAACTGTAAATTGCTGCACTTGCGTTATTTCACCCACCACCCCCCTCTCGCCCCCTCCCTTTTAACATTTTTTCCCCCATTACTATTTCTCCCAGTCCCCCACCCCACCCCACCCCCCTCCTGCTAGCATCTCACGCAACTTTTCAGACCCTCTCTCTCTCTCTCTCTCTCTCTCTCTCTCTCTCTTTCTCTTAAATCCTTGAAAAATACATTTTCAAGTCTCCTTCTCTCTCTCTCTCTCTCTCTCTCTCTCTCTCTCTCTCTCTTCTCTCTCTCTCTCTCTCTCTCTCTCTCTTTATCTCTCCCTGTCTCTCTCTCTCAATCTTTGGAAAATAAAATTTCTAGTCTCTCTACCCTCTCTCTCTCTCTCTCTTTCTTTCTTTATTTATCTCTCTCTGTCTCTCCTCTCTCTCAATCCTTGGAAAATTTCTAAAATTTCTAGTATCTTCTCTCTCTCTCTCTCTCTCTCTCTCTCTCTCTCTCTCTCTCTCTCTCTCTCTCTCTCTCTCTCTCTCTCTCTCTTAATCCTTGAAAAATACATTTTCAAGTCTCTCTCTCTCTCTCTCTCTCTCTCTCTCTCTCTCTCTCTCTCTCTCTCTCTCTCTCTGTCTCGCTCTCTCTCTCTGTCTCTCTCTCTCAATCCTTGGAAAAAATAAAATAGTCTCTATAATCTCTCCTCTCCCTCTCCTCTCTCTGTCTCCGACTCTCAATCTCGTTCTCAGTCTCTTTATAGTTTCCTCCTCTACCTCTCTCTCTCTCTCTCTCTCTCTTCTTCCTCTCAGTCTCTCTCCCGATCTCTCTCTCTCTCTCTCTTAATCCTTGGAAAATAAAGTTTCCAGTTTCAACACTCTCTCTCTCTCTCTCTCTCTCTCTCTCTCTCTCTCTCTCTCTCTCTCTCTCTCTCTCTTTCTCTCTCTCTCTCTTTCAGTCTGTCTATAGAAATAATAAGTAAGGGTAGATTTACCATTGATTGTTTTGACTTGCAAAACCCCCACCCCCCAATCATCTCTCTCTGTCTCTGTCTCTTCTCTCTCTCTCTCTCTCTCTCTCTCTCACTCTCTCTCTCTCTCTCTGTCACTCTCTCTCTTTCTCTGTGTGTGTCAAACACCACATCCAATCAAGACCTTTCTATTGATCTATTTATCTCTGTCTGTCTGTCTGTCTCTGTCTCTGTCTCTGTCTCTCTCTGTCTCTCTCTCTCCCTCTCTTCCGTAGCCCCTTGAAGAATATGTGAAAATTGCTTCATCCCAGAAGCCCCATACTGTCGATTGCCTGCAATGCTTTTTTGTCATTCCATTCTTGTTGAGAACAGCGACGTCAATTTCTCCGACATATTTTCTTCACCAAATACTTTAAATCCTCTTCTTTTTTTCATTTCTTTAGCCATCTTACCACTCTCCCCTCTCTCTCCTCTCTCTCTCTCTCTCTCTCTCTCTCTCTCTCTCTCTCTCTCTCTCTCTCTCTCTCTCTCTTTCTGTCTCTGTCTCTGTCTCTCTCTCTCTCCCTCCCTCCCTCTCTCTCTCTCTATCTCTCTCTTTTTCATGTGAAGCGCGGTGAGTCCTGCTGTGTCAGGAGAATAGCGCTATAGAAGATTTATTTATTAATAACTAGTATACCTTGCCATGTTTGTGTTCTGTATTAGCATATATAATATACATTTCAAGAACAGATTGGAAGAATAGCGTTGCCTAAAATCTATATCCTTGAAAAATAAAGTTGAAGTTTTCAATCTCTCTCTCTCTCTCTCTCTCTCTCTCTCTCTCTCTCTCTCTCTCTCTCTCTCTCTCTCTCTCTCCAGTCTCTCTCTATCTTCTTATCTCTGTCTATGTCTGTCTATGTCTCTCTATTTCTCTCTCTTCACCTGTCTAGTTTGGACAGACTGGAAGACAGACTGGAAGAATAGGCTTGGCCTAGAATCCTAATCTTCTGCAATACATGTTTTTGTATCCAGTTTTCAGTCTTCAGATTTGTAGGCCTACAATAATTGTCGTCCAGAACGTTCAGACACAAAATGCTCTCACACGAGCCCACACACACACACACACACACACACACACACACACACACACACACACACACACGCGCGCGCGCGCGCGCGCGCGAACACACACACGCGCACACACGCGCACGCACACACACAGACACACACACACACATACGCGCGCACACATACACACACGCGTGCGCGGGCGTGCACACATACAGATGCGCGGCGCGCACACACACACACTCACACACACACACACACACATCACACTCTCTGTCTCTCTCTCTCTCTCTCTCTCTCTCTCTCTCTCTCTCTCACACACACAGAGACAGAGACTAGACAGAGAGACAGAGATCGAGCACCCAAAGGACAATCTTGACATTTTGTCTCTTCATGTTTATTCATGAGGCGGTCCATGATTTGCTTTGTATCAGATTTGCCTTAATTGCATCCAAGGTAATGAACCTTCATCCAGCTTCAAGCTTCTTCAGCAGTGGCAGGGCAAAGATGGAATGAAGGCTCATTCACTGTCCGTGACAGGAAAATGATACCGAGGTTTTCAAGATTCTCTCTCAGTCTCTCTCTGTCTCTGTCTCTGTCTCTCTCTCTCTCTCCCCCCTCCCTCTGTGTGTGTATATATATATATAATTTTAATATAGAATACATACATAACTATTTACATACATACATGCGTATGATAAAGGCAATGATAAAGTTTAAGGATACGTCATTTTAGTTGGCTTAGTTTCTATGGAATGTCATCGTTCTACGTCATAAGTCTTTTTTACGTGGTGTTTCTACCTTTGTCAGTTCTGTACCTTGAAAAAGAGGGGTTACTCCCTGGAAAGCTTGGATAAAAAATTAGAACTTACAAGATTTGTTGTGTTTTTTTCTTCAGATATATATATATATATATATATATATATATATGTGTGTGTGTGTGTGTGTGTGTGTGTGTGTGTGTGTGTGTGTGTGTGTGTGTGTGTGTGCATGTGTGTGCTTAGGAGTATGTGTATGGATGTGTGGGTGAGCGCGCGCTCGCGTGTGTGTGTATGTGAGTGAGTGAGTGAGAGTTGGTATGTGTGTAGGTGAGTATATGCGTGCAAGTGTATTTGCAAGTGTGAGAGTTTATGCATGCGTGTATGAATGTTGTGTAAATAGTTATGTATGTATGTAAATAGTTATGTATGTATGTAAATAGTTATGTATGTAAATAGCTATGTATTTATGTTAATGTGTATGCCTTGAAGTAGCATTTATTTATTTATTTTTTCGATTTTGTATTCATTTGATTGTTTATTCATTTGTATTATTTGTCATGTTATTCTTACCATGTCATGATAGGGTCTGTGGGCAATAAAAAACAGTTCGGGGTTCGGATCTCTCTCTCTCTCTCTCTCTCTCTCTCTCTCTCTCTCTCTGTCTGTCTGTCTCTCTCTCTCTCTCTCTCTCTCTCTCGCTCTCTTCTCTCTTCTCTCCCTCTCTCTCTCTCTCTCTCTCTCTCTCTCTCTCTCTCTCTCTCTCTCTCTCTCTCTCTCTCTCTCTCTCCTTCTCTCTCTCTCTCTCTCTCTCTCTCTCTCTCTCTCTCTCTCTCTCCTCTCTCCTCCTATTCCTATTATTATTGTTGGTGCAATTCCGTCCTATTCCTTCTTTCACTTCCATTTGACAGGGTTCTTCACACCAGCTCTCCAATGACTCTCCCTTTTCGGTGGTGTGTTCGTGCTGTCTCATTGTCTCCATGTATGTATCTGTCTGTCTGTTTGTCTTTCGCTCTGTCTCTGTCTGTCTGCGTGTGTGTCTGTCTCTCTGTCTTTCTGTCTCTCATAATAATTATATCCACATCGCTAAGATAGGGTGTGTTTTTGTGATGACATGTATTTTCTTGTACACACGTCATATATTAAAAAAAACCGAGTCTTAAGCAATATCTCTCTCTGTGTCTCTCTGTCTGTCTGTCTCTCTCTCTCTCTCTCTCTCTCTCTCTCTCTCTCTCTCTCTCTCTCTCTCTCTCTCTCTCTCTCTCTCTCTCTCTCTCTCTCTCTCTCTCTCTCTCTCTCTCTCTCTCTCTCTCTCTCTCTCTCTCTCTCTCTCTCTCTCTCTCTCTCTCTCTCTCTCTCTCTCTCTCCTCCGATTCCTATTATTATTGTTAGTGCAATTCCGTCCTATTCCTTCTTTCACTTCCATTTGACAGGGTTCTTCACACCAGCTCTCCAATGACTCTCCCTTTTCGGTGGTGTGTTCGTGCTGTCTCATTGTCTCCAAGTATGTATCTGTCTCTCTGTCTCTGTCTGTCTGCGTGTGTGTCTGTCTTTCTGTCTCTCATAATAATTATATCCACATCGCTAAGATAGGGTGTGTTTTTGTGATGACATGTATTTTCTTGTACACACGTCATATATCAAGGAAAAACGAGTCTTAAGCATTATCTCTTTCTCGGTCTCTCTCTCTCTCTCCTCTCTGTCTCTCTCTCTCTCTCTCTCTCTCTCTCTCTCTCTCTCTCTCTCTCTCTCTCTCTCTCTCTCTCTCTCTCTCTCTCTCTCTCTCTCTCTCTCTCAAGGACAGATTGGAAGAATAGGCGTTGCCTAAAATCTATATCCTTGGAAAATAAAGTTTAAGTTTTCACGTTCTCTCTCCCCTATTCGTGAACGTTTTATAATGCCTAAATATTATAGACGTCCTTCACTTTTTAAACTATGTTTACTGTTGTCATCCTCCACCAGAGATGCAGATGTGCGTAATTTCTCTATATTTTTGTATAAGCCATTCACGTTAAGAGAAGCTGCCACTTCATGAAAAACTTATTTTATATGGAATGCTGATTTGTGGCTTTATGTCATGTTCATTATTTCCTCTTCCGCAATGTGCATATGTATGTGTTTATGTTCGCCCGCTCGATCATGACGGGCTATGGCCTTTAAGTGATTAAACCAGCTTCCGTCTCTCTCTCTCTCTCTCTCTCTCTCTCTCTCTCTCTCTCTCTCTCTCTCTCTCTCTCTCTCTCTCTCTCTCTCTCTCTCTCTCTATCTCTTTCACTCACTCTCTCTCTCTCTCTCTCTCTCTCTCTCTCTCTCTCTCTCTCTCTCTCTCTCTCTCTCCTCGGTGCATCTCTCTCTCTCTCTCTCTCTCTCTCTCTCTCTCTCTCTCTCTCTCTCTCTCTCCCTCCTCGGTGCATCTCTCTCTCTCTCTCTCTCTCTCTCTCTCTCTCTCTCTCTCTCTCTCTCTCTCTCTCTCTCTCTCTCTCTCTCTATCTCTCTCTCTCTCTCTCTCTCTCTCTCTCTCTCTCTCTCTATCTCTCTCTCTCTCTCTCTCTCTCTCTCTCTCTCTCTCTCTCTCTCTCTCTCTCTCTCTCTCTCTCTCTCTCTCTCTCGGCGCATGCATCTCTCTCTCTCTCTCTCTCTCTCTCTCTCTCTCTCTCTCTCTCTCTCTCTCTCTCTCTCTCTCTCTCTCTCCCCTCTCTCCCTCTATCTCTCTCTCTCTCTCTGACCACAACTACCACCCAATTCTCACCGAGTGGCCAGCACAATAGCCAGTCTCTCCAGAGACCTTAAGAGTTTCTAGGCAGTAGAAGACAAAAAGGACTAACAGGCCTAGTACCAATAGTCCTCCTTTCCCCTACAGTCGCTGTAGCGTTTCCATTAGCTGGACGGGTATAGGTATCCGCTACCCTGCATACGATACGATCCGATTGTTTAAAAAGTCTGTGAGCCATGATTCGCGTGAAATACGTCCGTCTAATGCCTTGGCATGAGGCTGTGTCAGACCAGTTGACATAAGCTAGAACGCCAAGGCTATATCAAAATGTTGTTATGATCTGAATGGTTGTGCGGTGATTGTCTTAAGCCATGACAATCCCTCGAAGACGGAGTGTGGCTGCTCACATGGCGGGGTAATCAAAAACGGTCACACACGTAATGTTCTCATCCCTAGCTGATGCATTTGTACCTTAGTGTTAAAAGTGCTTCTCGCGCGCTGTTGGGATGATCCCTGGAGTCCTTTAGTCAGGGTAAGCCAACCAACCAAACTTCCGTCTAAAAAGTAATTCGTTCACTATATTCATTGCATGCAAAGCAACAACAACAACAAAAGGTGGCGCGCCTCTGGCCGCGACGCGCTCTCCGGGTGGGAGCAGCCCGAATTTCATAGGGACACCTCTGTGACTATAAAGTACCAAAAATATATGCATATGGATCCCCAATACACGAATAACATAATATGTCTGACACTAAAACAACACATGAACGTTCGTACTTTATGACGTCATTATTTGATGTTACATCATAATTAATTTTTGTGTGTCACAACCATAGATATGGCCGATGAAAAGTGAGAAATTCACTTGAAAATTGGCCACAAATGATATGATGGGCGTTTGTGGTTTTCGTTTAGTCTTGTATACTAAAAAACACACAGATAGTTCATCAGAGTCGTGTCCAGGAGGACCACAAACAAAGTCTTTTGCTACCAAATCTGGTGAGCGTAACTAGTAGGATTTTCATCAGATTCATTTAGACAGTACAATTTCACAAGAATCGGGTCTCACAAATGCTACAGTCGGATCGCATCGTATGTAGCCTAGCGGTCCCATAACAAAAACGACCTTTTATCCAAGTTCCATCACACTGTCTTCTTCCCAGATGTTGTGACGTAAGTGTCCCGCGCGACCCCTCTTTCTTATCTACACAACCCCCCCCCCCCCCCCCTCTCCTTTTCATTTCTCTGTCCGGCCGCCACGTTAATTGCCACCCACCATCTAAAGAACGCCGATTAAGGCAATTATCTCTTTGAACCCCGATCTACCTACCCATCACAAGAAAGTGACAACCACGGTCGGGCCCCTTTTGAACCCTTCCTTTCCGAGCACGAGAAGGATTTGAATGTCGGCACGTGATAAGGATGTAACTGGCGCGTGATTATTCGGTACTAGTATGCATAAAATTATAGCATCATCTTGTGATGTGTCAATTGCTATAAACCAATGACAGTCTTTCATTGTTTGAAAGTGAAGGCTATAATTGGAGTAGTGAGGAAAAGTTTTCACACAAGACGCTGAAACGTAGCTAGAGCAACACTCACAACCAGTCATAATAAGCCCACTAGTAAGTATTATTGATGACTGGTGATTGAGATCTGGTTTGTTTGATCATATTTTTGATCTAGATCCTATGTTCAATGATGAATAAGGAGTAGAAAAATATGTTAATTGAAAAGAAGTGGTAAACATTCTGTTCTATTTATGTGCACTGATTATTTGTGTGTGTGTTTTTGACTTGAACACTTTGGGTACCAGAACCGGAGTTTATGCCTACTAACCCTTTTGTCTATTTTTAGTAGGAAACCTATGGGCCGCAATCTTGCACTTTATGATACCATTCCTTTCCAGGTGTTGGATGGAGAGTGATGTTGGATTGATCACCTTTTATGTTTTACTGATCTCAGTTTGTTAACTGAAATTCAGTTTATTTATTAACTAGTGCTATTGTACAAGGGAAGCCTTCTAGCCGGTTGGGATTCACTAATGCCCTGCCGACTGAAGCCCCTTGTCTCTAAGCCATAGAGATCTACATCCACCTTCTCCTGTGATTATCAGCAGGGCATCGTGGGCCGGACGATTATCCCGGACTCCACCAAGCACCAAGACGGGACCGCCGCCAAGACGACCCGCACCCAGAATCCGCGAGGAGACCACGCCTGAACCGTGCCATCCCGCGAAGCCGTAACCGGAACGACTGGGAGCTACTCTCATCTGACGAGCAAGCCCAGCCACCCCAGCACTCGCCGATCACTACGGAGGAACTCAACCACAGCTAAGTCCCCCGGACTGCGCCAATCATTTGAACTTTCCTCCGGACAATGAAGAGAATTAGTAACCCTTCCTGCTTGGGGCTAACCTTCTAGAAAGACAAAAGTCTTATAAATCCTTTCGGATTCCATTGTTTTTTTTATTCATATTTTGTTTTGGCGCCATTGAGCTGCTTTATTATTATTGTTGCATAATCTTATGCAGATTTTGTGAGTAAATAAAATACAAGTGTCAAATAATCCTGAACCCTTTGGTCAGACTGATGAAAGTGGGAGTCTTGTAATTTCATGTAAAACCCTACTTCTCTCTGTCTGCCATTAAGAGCAAATCAACCACTTGTATTTCTTACAATCATACGAGCCAGAACCCGGGCACAAATATAAATTTATTAGATGAAAAGGGGCCGGGAAAGTTGCTCATCTCCCATACCCATACACTAAAAGTCTCCCCTAGGGACTTAGCCTTTTAACCCATTACCTCGTCACAGATGTGACATTATACGTAGAGGATGGAAACAATCAATTCTTTGACCTCCGACATCTTCTTTGTCCGCTCGCTCTCTCTCTCTCTCTCTCTCTCTCTCTCTCTCTCTCTCTCTCTCTCTCTCTCTCTTTCTGTCTGTCTGTCTGTTTCTCTCTCTCTTTCCGTCTGTCTCTGTCTCTGTCTCTGTCTCTCTCTCTCTCTTTCTCTCGGGACTTTACTGGTGTTGCACTGCCTCCGGTTCTCGTCTTACCTTTCTGGTCGAACTCAGTCTGTCTCCATCAATGACTCATCTTCTGCAATGGTTGGCCTCACATGTGGGGTTCCTCAAGGCTCAGTACTTGGACCAGTCCTCTTCATCATGTACACTAAACCCCTGTCCGAGTTGATCACTTCTCATTCAGTTGATTCTCAGTCTTTTGCTGATGATACACAACTCCACAAGCCTGTATCCCCATCTACCATTCTTCCTTCTATATCTTCACTTGAATTCTGCATTCGCAACATCAAATCATGGATGCTACAAAACAAACTGAAGCTGAATGACGACAAAACGGAGGCCTTGTTCATCCACTCTCCATCTAGAAAACTTCCGTACCCAAAGCCTGATTCCATCTCTGTCTGTGACACTCAAATACCTTTTTCTCCTTCTGCTAGAAATCTTGGCTTCCACATCTCTCAAGATATGAGTGTTGACTCACAAGTTCAAACTATCTGTCGGTCAGCATACTGTGAGCTGCGTCGCATTGGTACGATTCGCCATCTCCTGTCTATAGATACTACTAAAATACTAGTCTGCGCTTTTGTTCTCTCTAAACTAGATTATTGTAATTCACTCTTGTATGGCTGCCCCCAACACCTCATTGACAAGCTTCAAAAAGTCCAGAACTCTGCTGCCAGACTTGTCCTCAAGGTCTCTAAGTATCATCATGTTCAACCACTCCTGATATCCCTTCATTGGCTTTCCATCAAAGCACGTATTGACTACAAAATTTCCACTCTATGTCATTCTTATTTCTCTGGAAATGCCCCTAGCTACATTTCTGACATGCTTTCTGTCTATACTCCATCAAGGCAATTGCGGTCATCTTCAGATTCCAAAATTCTCTGTGTTCCTAGTACACGAACAAAAATGTTTGGTGAGCGCTCCTTTTCCTTTTCGGCCCCATCAGTTTGGAACTCCTTACCACGCGAAATCCGCCATATCCAGTCCTTGCAATGTTTCAAATCAGCTCTCAAGACCCACCTGTTCAAGCTACATCACAACCTTTAGGCCACATTACTTCTGGACTCTATTCTCACACACACACTCCCCTCCCCCCATATTAGTTTCACTGTGTGTTGACTGCAATGTGTACGTCAGCTTTGTTGCGAGAGAGAGAGAGAGAGAGAGAGAGAGAGAGAGAGAGAGAGAGAGAGAGAGAGAGAGAGAGAGAGAGAGAGAGAGAGAGAGAGAGTGTGTGTGTGTGTTGATGCTTTGTTCAACTGATTGTATTTTGTATTGTGTTTTTTGGGTGGGGTGAGTGGTGGTGATGGTAACGGTGTGTGTGTGTGTGTGTGTGTGTGTGTGTGTGTGTGTGTGTGTGTGTGTGTGTGTGTGTGTGTGTGTGTATGTGCCGGTACGTGCGTGTATGTGTGGGTGGGGTGTGTATGTGTATGCCTATTTGCATGTGCGTGAGCGATTATTTCGTGTTGTTGTTGAATTTGTTGCTTCTTAATTTTTGTTGTTGTTAAGCGCATAGAGCTCCACATTGGTGGAGGAATGCGCTATATAAATGATTCACTATTATTATTATTATTATTATTATTATACTGTGCTAAGTATATATGTATCAAGGACAGATTGGAAGAATAGGCGTTGCCTAAAATCTATATCCTTGGAAAATAAAGTTAAGTTTTCAAGTTTTCAAGTTTCAAAGTTTTCAAGTTTTCAAGTTTTCTCTCTCTCTCTCTTTCTCTCTTCTCTCTCTCTCTCTCTCTCTCTCTCTCTCTCTCTCTCTCTCTCTCTCTCTCTCTCTCTCTCTCTCTCTCTCTCTCTCTCTCTCTCTCTCTCTCTCTCTTAATCCTTGGAAAATACAGTTTTGCGTTTCAAGTCGATCTATCTATCTCTGTCTGTCTGTCTGTGTTCTCTGTTCTGTTTTCTCTCTCTCTCTCTCTCTCTCTCTCTCTCTCTCTCTCTCTCTCTCTCTCTCTCTCTCTCTCTCTCTCTCTCTCTCTCTCTCTCTCTCTCTCTCTCTCTCTCTCTCTCTCTCTCTCTCTCTCTCTCTCTCTCTCTCTCTCTCTCTCTCTCACTATGTCAACACTCAAACTCGCCAAATATTTTATGAATGAATAAAAAAATCTGTTTAACGTCCTCCGGTCTGGAACAGACACATATGGGACATTAGTAGATATAAAGATGGTGGGAACGATCCTGGGGGCAATGCCCGGAGGCAGTGCAACACCAGTAAAGTCCCGAATTTGTAACAATACAGATTAAATATTTTATGAAGCCCACTGTCTCAGTCATAATTTTATCAACTACTCTTCTACAGTCTGGAGCGGAGCAAGTAGCTATCATATCAAACGTTTAGATTCTTTACATAGAAGGGCAGCCAAGCTCATCCTCCCTGATAGCACTCTAACCACTAACCAGAAACTTAATAAGCTGCAACGTTCACCCCTACACAAACACCTTCTCTACAATAAAATAGTTTTTATGTTTAAAGTTCATACAGATATTGCACCCCAATGCCTTTCAAACTTCATCCGTGCAGCAACGCAACGCTACAACTCATCCAAATACATACTACCTCCTGTTCGCATCGACCTTTTTAAGCCAAGCTTCGCGTATTTTGGACCAACTGTTTGGAACTCTCTTCCCATGTCTATCAAAGCCTGCCAATCAGTACACACTTTTAAATCACTAGTACGGAAATTTCTTCTTGAACATGGCGCATCATCACAAAAGGCATAATATGATCTTGCCATCGACATTCCAGTAAACATTCATAACAGTAACACTCATTGACATTGATTACAGTATTGTGACTATTGTCATTTGAGTTACTTTGTGTGTTTCATCAATTTATTTCCTTTTCTATGATGTGTAAATTCGTGTAATGAATTGTTTTACTTTATTT
>CM065682.1:75287627-75290127 GCA_017654935.2 Phymorhynchus buccinoides | reverse complement strand
GTCTGGTATCGTCAGGGAGTAGGTGGGGACAAACCGTTTGTAAGCAGCTTACGTCAAAGAATTAAGGACCAGCCACACGTCAGCTAAAATCGCACAATAATAATAATAATAACAGTACATTTATATAGCGCTTTACCTCAGATGAGCCCAAAGCGCTTTACAATCAATTATTCATCAACAGATAACAAAAAACAACATTCAAGAGTGACACCAACCACCAACAGTGCATATGCAAAGCAACTCTCTCTCTCTCTCTAACACACACGCACACACACACGCACAACTGTACGATAAGATTCGATCACGTGATCTCGAAGCGCATTTGTTCTTGAAGACCACGTGATCGAATCGTATCGTACAGTCGTACGAATTTAGTGGACGTGTGGTTGGCCCAGTATAGATTCCAGGTGTCAACAATGGGAAGGTCATATAAATGCTAGCACTAGATTCGATGTATACAGAATGTTTTCCTCTTCACATTTAGTTCATAGCTATCTTTTGTTAAATATTGATCAGTATCAGCGAACTGTGTTGACTACGCTTATATTCGGTATGTCTGTTATAAAATTAAACAATAAGTATCGATACGAAATTGTCCAGCATGCTGATCTGTTATGTCCATTACGCAAAGATTCAATTGAGGACGAGGTACATTAAGTCTTAAAAATGTCCTGCTCTATGTGATCTTCGAGCAAAACTAATCCCGTATAAATACTACAAGTATCCATGTTCATTTCGCTTAACTTTGTTGATGGCGAATACTAATGAGAGAACAGTACGTAATCTTGCTCTGTATTTGCACAAAGCTTTCCAGTTAAGGGAGACAATCATATCCTATTTTGCAATTGCTAGCTGGTATATTATGCTTGTGGTGTAGCCTTGGTGTTCTAGCTGATGTCAATTGGTCTGACACGGCCTTACGCCAAGGCGAATCCATCCCGTATATTTCTACCATTTCCACCACCCCACCCCCTCCACCACAACACACCCTTTCAACGTAGCTTACTCCGTTTAACCGGTTCTCCTTGAGCTTTGTATGAAGTCTATTATCGAGACATTTCTCCTGTTTGTTTTTGTTTTTTTCTGCCAGGATTTTATGATGAGTTAGCGGGTCATGCACATCATAACTGCGAGGGTCTCCACCATTAGCAGATCGATAGCTGAACTGCTTGCAAAGACTTCTGTGTGTATTCTTATTAGTAGTAAAACGGGTAGGAGGTTACTTTGTTATCTTCATATCTACGATACTCTCCGTGTCTCTCTTTCTCTGTCTCTCTCTATCTGTCTGTCCGTCTCTCTCTGTCTGTCTCTCTCTCTCTATATATATATATGTCTGTCTGTCTCTATCTCTCTCTGATTCTCTGTCTGCCTTGTATCCTTGTGAATCTCTCTCTCTCTCTCTCTCTCTCTCTCTCTCTCTCTCTCTCTCTCTCTCTCTCTCTCTCTCTCTCTCTCTCTCTCTCTCCCTCTCTCTCTTACTATGATTATGATAGTCTTGTTTGCTTGCTTTTTCTTTTCTATTTGACAATTGTGTTTATGTGAGCTCCATTAGTACGGGGCTTGATTAAATATTCGTATTCTCGTATTCGTATTCTCTCTCTCTCTCTCTCACTCTCTCTCAAAAGAAAAGAGGATGACATACACTTTATATTGTGTTGTCCTGCGTTACACGAGTTTATCTCGAACGCAATTTATAAGCCAAAATAGTCTAACGACCCTTGTCCATAGCTTTAAGTTAGTTTTATTGTCTTCTAGAAATTAAAATGTTCTGCGCAATTTAGCTATGTATGTCTATGAAGCGCGGAAAAGATTCAATGCTATAAGTATTACCAAAGATTCTAAAAGGGTAAGATGGACTACTTAAGAGTTACGGCGAACCGGGCTGATAGAGTTATCGTTAGTGGGAGCAGTACGCCACACACAGTGGAGGCTATCTAAAAACTCAGACTGGAATTTGAACGGAGAATTCAACTGGCCTATCGACGTGTAAATGTGTACTGTTTTTAAGGGACATAACCAGTGTTTCTGTCGCCACTACTCATATAGGGAAAAGAGACCGGATGTTAGTCTTTTCTTTTCAGTGTCTTTGGTATTACTATGTAAGGAATGTGACAGCATATATTTCCTCTCTATCTTCTTTACCATTTATTGTATGCGTACCTATGAATTGTGTTCATGTGTATGTAAAACCCCTTCAGTGTGGGACTTTTGGCCTCAATCTGATTAAAAATTCGCATTCTCTCTCTCTCTCTCTCTCTCTTTCTCTCTCTCTCTCTCTCGCTCGCTCTCTCTCTCTCTCTCTCTCTCTCTCTCTCTCTCTCTCTCTCTCTCTCTCTCTCTCTCTCTCTCTCTCTCTCTCTCTCTCTCTCTCTCTCTCTCTCTCTCTCCCTCCCCCAACATCACCGCCTCTCAGACAGTAAACTCTAATCTTAACAAGCGCGAAATCGCAATAGTTTGTGGCACGTGGTCTATTTTTACCACTCCAACCATGAGTCACCTC
>CM065682.1:75277627-75280127 GCA_017654935.2 Phymorhynchus buccinoides | reverse complement strand
TTCAAAATGTGTCTTCACCAAGAATATAATCACGTGTGTAGAGTGGCACAGTGGTAACGCGTTCGCCTCGTGTCAAGTAAACCCGAGTTCGAACCTGAGTACAGGGGATTTTTTCCTCTCACTTTGCGCTAGGCCTTACCGTCTGAACGTGGAGTCTTTCGGATGAGACGATAAACCGAGTTCCCGTGTGCCCATGCACTTAGTACACGTTAAACTCAGTGGCAACAAAAAAGTTGTCATTTGGTCAAAATTTACCCCCCCCCCTACCTTCCTCATCAGTAACACAAAAATCGCATGCCAAAAAAACAAAAACAAAAACAAAGTTGGCTGCGACGCGCTCTCCAGGTGGGAGCAACCCGAATTTCACAGAGACGTATCTGTGACTATAAAGTACCTAATACCTAATACGTGGTTAAAAAAATATTTATGAACAAAGTTTTCGGTCTACAGAGAATGGTTGCTGCAGAGACCCCATTCTCGTTTGATCATTGAACTTTTCAAAATGCATTTCCTGGGATGATGATGCTGAAAATTAGAGGTGGGGGGAAAAACCGGTTTGAACCGAAAAACTTTCGCGGTTCGAAAAACCGGTTCGAGTTGCTGTGAACCGGTTTTTTAACTGCAAACTGAGAGTAAGTTTGTATTAGAATAACGCATTCTTTTCAAAAAACAACACTAATTCTCAGCACAGAGTGGGTGTTTCGAAACCAAGAGTAGCTGTTTCTAGTTTGTGGTGGTCTCTCTCTTGCCTTTAGGTTTGTTTCTGCTTTATACAATTTATGTCAAACGTGTGTGTTCGCTTTGTATTGCATTTTGTTTGAATGCGTTATGAATGCTAACGTGTGTGTGCGCTTTGATTTGATTTATATCAAGATTCAGAGCGGTATAAATACAGTGTTGTTGTTGTTGATTGAGTTGAGTGTGTGTGTGTCATACTCATAAGTTTCTTTATTGTGTGTGTGTGTGTGTGTGTGTGTGTGTGTGTGTGTGTGTGTGTGTGTGTGTGTGTGTGTGTGTGTGTGTGTGTGTGTGTGCGTGTGCGTGTGCGTGCGTGCGTGCGTGCGTATGCGTGCGTGTGCGTGCGTGCGTGTGCGTGTGCGTGTGCGCGTGCGTGCGTGTGTGTGCGTGAATATTCTGACAAATAAATATGTGATTGCATAGGTGAAACTAGTGATGCGAGTACTGGTTAAAAAAAAACCGGTTTGGTAAAACCGATTCGAAGAGGGAAAACCGGTTTTAAAACCGGTTCGGATTTTTGAACCGGTTCTCAACTCTACTGAACATGATCATAACATGACTTTACAATCCCATTTTTAGCCCTGGCAAGAATAGTTTTGTGATGACTCTGATTCAATGCAAGCTGACAATATGTTTTATATTGCCCCTAAAATTCATGTAGATTAGATGTACTTCATTTTGTTGTGTATTTTCTTTCTTTTTTTCCTTTTTGTATATAAGTGTTTACTACTGTTGTTGTTTTTATGTTATTATTTTTCATTGAATGATTAGTTTTGCGTGTGCAGCCCTTACTGTGCAACTCAAGCAATGGAGTACCCTGTATAAGCTCTTAGCCTGTTGTACTCGAAGTTCATAAATGTATTGCTGCTTTGTTATGATTTTCTATTCGTGAATACATTCTTGTTTAAGCCAAAATGCTCATATATGAATTTACATCTAACAGTCCCCATGGCATAAGTCTTGCGGTCTCAGACCAGTTGACATAGGCTAGAACACCAAGGCTACATCAAAATGTTGTTATGCTCTGCATAGTTATGCGGGGGTTGTCTTCAGCCATGACAAGCTCCTAGCATAACACCATCAGTCAAGATTCAAGATTCTTTAATCAGCCAATGCATCAGAATACAAAGGAAATCGTTTTGGTTTTGCACAAGACACAATCCAACAACAACGAAAGCATGCACATGGATGGACAACCAATATACGAGAAGAAAAAATGGTAACAAAATCAGATTACATAATCATGTATCTCTCTCAGAGTCTCCAAAATCTCCCGAAAACGGAGTGTGGCTGCCCACGTGGCGGGGTAATCAAAAGCGGTCACACACGTAACGTTCTCATCCCTAGCTGATGCATTTGTACCGTAGTGTTCAAGTGCTTCGGCTGTTGGGATTAGAGTACCCTAGTTGGGGATGATCCCTGGAGTCTTTTAGCCAGGGCACGTCAACATTACAACAACAACCAAAATCTAACAGTTCTTGAACTGCCAACGATTTGAGTGTTTCCTTGGGGTGATTGATATGCCAGGCAGAAAGGTGGCAGAGTGGTTAAGACGTTCGCCTGCCAAATGTAATGCGTGACTGCAGCGTGAGTGACCCGGGTTCGAATCCCGGCCTCGCCCTTTCTTTCTAGTTTGACAGGAAATTCGAACTGAACGTCCAGTGTTCTTCGGATGGGGACTTAAAGCTAGTCTGACCCGTGCGCTTTACACGCACGTAAAAATATCCCACGGCTGTTGAACGTCGGTAAGAGCAGGGAGAAA
>CM065682.1:75267627-75272627 GCA_017654935.2 Phymorhynchus buccinoides | reverse complement strand
AGAGAGAGAGAGAGAGAGAGAGAGAGAGAGAGAGAGAGAGAGAGAGAGAGAGAGAGAGAGAGAGAGAGAGGCTTCAAACTTAAAAGTTCAAATACTTTATTTTACAAGGATAAGAGAGAGAGAGAAGAGAGAGAGAGAGAGAGAGAGAGAGAGAGAGAGAGAGAGAGAGAGAGAGAGAGAGAGAGAGAGAGAGAGAGAGAGAGAGAGCTATGCTTGTTGTTGCTTCAGTTATGTCATAGTTGTTGTTCATGTTGATTTGGAAAATAAAACATTTAAACCAGAGAGAGAGAGAGAGAAAGAGAGAGATAATTGAATTGAATGAATTTTATTTATAGAGGGTAATAGAATAAGCAATAACATGCTTTTTTACATCCAGCCCTCTGAAAAAACCCGGTCACACACGTAATGTTCTCATCCCTAGCTGGTGCATTTGTACGATAGCGTTCAAACTTCAATTGTTTTGGCTGTTGGGGTGATCCCTGGAGTCTTTAAGCCAGGGAACGACAACAACAACAACAACAACTTTATGTGACCCAGCACCACGAAAGGGACATTAAGTGGCTGGGCCAGGGGTGGGTGGGGTGGGGTTGAAGGGAGGTGGGTGTTAGTGTTGTGTTATGATTATATGCAATGCATTCTCTAATGTATTCATTTTCATAGAGATGTATGGTGAGGATACCGTGAACCAGTCTGTTAGAAATGTGTGTACGAATGGTGAGTGAAAAGCGCATTGAGTTGCTTTGCAAGATTATGCGCTATATAAGCATTATTAATTAGTCCCCGAGCCGAAGGTTCGGGGAGCTATTGTTTCTGTCTGATCCGTCCGTGCCTCTGGCGTGCCTCCGGCGTGCCTCCGTCCGTCCGTCCGTCCGGCTATTCGTCCGTTTTTCTCAAAAAAACTATTCAGTCTATCATCATCAAATTTGGCATACTAGTTTGCCAAGATGCAAGCTATCCACTGATGTATTTAGTTTTACATGAAGGTCAAGGTCACGCCAGTTATGGGGTTCAAACCCCGAAACACATAATCGCTAATATCTCGCGAAGTTTTGCATGTACATGTATTTTAATGCAGTTTTTTTCACAACATTTCTTGATGAATGGTCTATAACACAGGTGTCATGAATGTTTCTGTGCGCGCGTGTGCGCATGATCGCGCGCGCTCAAATCACGGGTCCGAACCCCAAGGCTATATATCAAAAATTATTCAGTTACGTGCTGTTTTGATGCCTTTTTATGTAGTTACGTGCGTTTTTATGTATGTGCACAGCCGACACATTCCGATTTCGGTGTAGCTCGGCGATGCTGCGAGAGGACTTTGCTACCGCTCGGCGTTGCACTTGTTATTTTTATTTGTATCTTAGTTTCTCACAACAGGCTTGGAAAGCCACAAATCTCTTCAATTTGGGGGTGTTCAACTTTGAGTTATGGGTATTTTCGTGTTCTCGAACATCTTATCTTTCATGTTTATAACGGACAGACTTTAATGTCGTCTTTAAATGGTCTTATAAGTTCTAACGAGTGGTTAAGCTTTCAACTGTTGGTCGGCGCTCTTTTGCTGTCTTAGGACCGACCTCCTGGAACAAACTTCCTCTCTCCCTCTGTCAGCGACCGACCCTCTCTGCTTTCAAAGCTAACCTCAAAACCCACCTGCTCCCCCGTCATTAAAGCTCCGCTCTCTTTCTCTTCTCTCTCTTGCCATTAGGTCTGTTTCTGCTATGTTCCATTTATGTCATCCGTGTGTGCTCGCTTTGTATTTCGTTTTTGTTTGAATGCGCTATGAATGCTAACGTGTGTGCGCTTTGATTTGATTTCTATCAAGATTCAGCGCCGTATAAATACTGTATGTTGTTGTTGTTGTTCAATGCATTTTCTTCAGCTAGGCTAGACTTTAGACTGTGCTTTCTCAAAATGGCTGACCCACTGTGGTGTGAGAGTTACATGTTTGTTTTAATGTAAATTTATGTTTCATATTTTTATTTCATATTTGTATTTCATATTTTTATTTTGATATATCTCATCTTATTTTGCACGGTGGAAGACAAGTTTCCATGTGCGTTGTACAATGCCAATGGACAATAAAGAAACTTATGACTTACGACCCTACTAACTGTAAATGCTCATAACTCTGGAACGGAAAAAGGTACGAGAATGGTTCTTGCATCGCCAACAGGAGACAGGTCTCAAGTTTTTGAAAATTAATGTACAATTTTCTCAGAATGCTCAGTTTGGCACTTCATGTCCCTTTCGTGGTGCTGGGTCACATATTCCAAGAGAATGAAAAAGACCCAAGGAAGCCCACAACACGAAAGAAGAAAACATAATCTGTAGACTCACTGACACGCGGGTAAACAAATATACGATGAACAAAAGGAAGGAGGGAAGAAAGGAAAGAAAAAAGGAAAGAAAGAGGGAAGGAAGGAAGGATAGAAAGAAAGACAGAAAGAAAGAAAGATAAAAAGAAAGCGACAAAAAGAAAGAAAGAACACTGAACACTGAAGTACTTTATTTAACAAGAAAGAAAGAAAGACAGAAAGAAAGAAAGAAAATAGAAAGAAAGAAAGAAAGAGACAGAAAGAAAGCAATAAAAGGAAAGAAAGATAGACAGAAGACAGAAAGAAGAAAGAAAGAAGACAGACAGACAGAAATAAAAGAAAGACAGACAGACAGAAAGAAAGAAAGACAGACAGACAGACAGACAGACAGACAGACAGACAGACAGACAGACAGAAAGAAAGAAAGAAGACAGACAGACAGACAGACAGAAAGAAAGAAAGAGAGACAGAAAAAACAGAAGAAAGAAAGAAAAAGAAGAAAGAAAGAAAGACAGAAAGACAGAAGAAAGACCAGAAGAAGAAAGAAAGACAGAAAGAAAGAAAGAGAAAGAAAGAAAGAAAGAAAGACAGACAGAAAGAAGAGAAAGAACGACAGAAAGACAAAAGAAAGACAGACAGACAGAAAGAAAGAGACAGACAGAAGAAAGAAAAGACAGAAAGAAAGAAAGACAGAAAGAAAGAAAGAAGAAAGAAAGACAGAAAGAAAGAAAGACAGAAAGAAAGAAAAAAGAAAGAAAGAAAAGAAAGAAAAAGAAAGAAAGAAAGAAAGAAAGAAAGAAAGAAAGAAAGAAAGAAAGAAAGAAAGAAAGAAAGAAAGAAAGAAAGAAGAAAGAAAGAAAGAAAAGAAAGAAGAAAGAAAGAAAGAAAGAAAGAAAGAAAGAAAGAAAGAAAGAAAGAAAGAAAGAAAGAAAGAAAGAAAAGGGAAGGAAAAAAAGAAAGAAAGAAAGAAAGAAAGAAAGAAAGAAAAAAAGAAAGAAAGAAAGAAAGACAAAAAAGAAAAGAAAGAAAGAAAGAAAGAAAGAAAGAAAAGAAAGAAAGAAAAGAAAGAAAGAAAGAAAGAAAGAAAGAAAGAAAGAAAGAAAGAAAGAAAGAAAGAAAAAAGAAAGAAAAAAAAAACAAGAAAGAAAGAAAGAAAGAAAAAAGAAAGAAAGAAAGAAAAAGAAAGAAAGAAGAGAGAAAGAAAAAAAGAAAGAAAAAGAAAGAAAGAAAGAAAGAAAGGAAAGAAGAAAGAAAGAAAGAAAGAAAGAAGGAAAAGAAAGAAAGAAAGAAAAGAAAGAAAGAAAGAAAGAAAGAAAGAAAGAAAGAAGAAAGAAAGAAAGAAAGAAAGAAAGAAAGAAAGAAAGAAAGAAAGAAAGAAAGAAAGAAAGAAAGAAAGAAAGAAAGAAAGAAAGAGAAAGAAAGAAAAAAGAAAGAAAGAAGAAAGAAAAGAAAGAAAGAAAGAAAAAAAGAAAGAAAGAAAGAAAAAAAGAAGAAAGAAAGAAAGAAAAGAAAAGAAAGAAAGAGAAAGAAAGGAAAAAGAAAAAAGAAAGAAAAAGAGAAAAGAAAGGAAAGAAAGAAAGAAAGAAAATAAAGAAGGAAGAAAGAAAGAAAGAAGAAAGAAGACAGAAAGAAAGAAGAGAGAAGAAAAGAAAAAGAGAGAAAGAAAGGAAAGAAAGAAAGAAAGAAAGAAAGAAAAGAGAAGAAAAAAAAGAAAGAAAGAAAGAAAAGAAAGAAAGAAAGAAGAAGAAAGAAAGAAAGAGAGGAAAGAAAGAAAGAAAGAAAGAAAAGTGAGAGGAAGAAAAGAAAGAAAGACAGAAAGAAAAAGAAAGAAAGAAAGAAAGAAAGAAAGAGAAAGAAAGAAAGAAAGAAGAAAAGAAAGAAAAAGAAAGAAGAGAAAGAAAGAAAGAAAGAAAAGAAAGAAAGAAAGAAAGAAAGAAAGAAAGAAAGAAAGAAAGAAAAGAAGAAAGAAAGAAAAAGAAAGAAAGAAGAAAAAAAAGAAAGAAAAAAAGAAAGAGAAAAGAAAAAAGAAAGAAAGAAAGAAAGAAAGAAAGAAAAGAAAGAAAGAAAAGAAAGAAGAAAGAAAAGAAAGAAAGAAAGAAAAGAAAGAAAGAAAGAAAGAAAGAAAAAGAAAGAAAGAAGAGAAAAAAAGAGAAAGAAAGAAAGAAGGAAAGAAAGAAGAAAAGTCAGAAGAAAGAAAGAAAGAAAGAAAGAAGAAAGAAGAAAGAAAGAACAGAAGAAAGAAGAAAGAAGAAAGAAAAAGAGGGAAGAAAAAAAACAAGAGAAAGAAAGAAAGAATCAAGAAAGGAAAAGAAAGAAAGAAAGAGAGAAAAAAAGAAAAGAAAGAAAAAGAAAGAAAGAAAGAAAAGAAAGAAGAAAAGAAGAAAGAAGAAGAAAGAAAGAAAGAAAGAAAGAAGAAAGAAAGAAAAAAGAAAAAAGAAAGAAAAGAAGAAAGAGAGAAAGAAAGAAAGAAAGAGAAGAAGAAAAAGAAAAGAAAAAGAAAAGAAAAAGAAAGAAAGAAGAAAAGAAAGAAAAGAAAGAAAGAGAGAAGAGAGAAGAAAGAAAGAAAAGAAAGAAAGAAAGAAAAGAAGAAAGAAAGAAAGAAAGAAAGAAAGAAAGAAGAAAAAAGAAAGAGAGAATAAGAAGAAAGAAAGAGAGAGAGAGAAGAAAGAAGAAAGAAAAAAAAGA
>CM065682.1:75255127-75262627 GCA_017654935.2 Phymorhynchus buccinoides | reverse complement strand
CACAGGTACAACAGACAAAAAGGTGAGAAAGGTGGCAGAGTGGTTAAGACGTTCGCCTGCCAAATGTAATGCGTGACTGCAACGTGATCCCCCGGGTTGACCCGGGTTCGAATCCCGGCCTCCTCGCCCTTTCTCTCTAGTTCGACAGGAAAATCGAACTGAACGTCCAGTCCTTCGGATGGGGACTTAAAGCTAGTCTGACCCGTTGCGCTTTACGCACGTAAAAAAAATCCCACGGCAGTTGAAAGTCGGTAGTTTAAGAGCAGGGAGAAATCCCGCTGCCTGGTATGGCCAAATTGATAGCTAGGTTTTCCAAGTGTGCCCACACACCCCCTCCTCACCATGTGCCCCTCCCCCCACCCCCCCCCCCCCCCCCCCCACCCAAATTTGTTTTTTTAATTGTTTTTTTAAATTGGGTAAAGGTTTGCGCATATAGGGGAAATTTCGGACACGTGCGCAAATCTGTTCCCTTCTTTGTTTCACTTGTTTACGGATTGCGCACGGGTTTCCGCACGGAATCTCCGTCGCACGAGTGTGTACGTACCCTAATGCATTGTGCAAGAATGCGGCACGCACTGCATGAACGATGAATGTCAATAGTACGCACGCACCTTTCAAGTCTTCCTTCCTGGAACATTGATCGAAATATCCCCCCCCCCCCCCCCCCCCCCCCCCCTCACGAGTTGAGCCTACTTCTTCTTTCTTCTTCTTCTTCTTCTTCTTCTTCTTCTTCTTCTTCTTCTTCTTTCTTTTCTGCTTCTTCTTCTTCTTCTTCTTCTTCTTCTTCTTCTTCTTCTTCTTCTTCTTCTTCTTCTTCTTATTCTTCTTTTTCCTCTTCTTCTTCTTCTTCTTCTTCTTCTTCTTTTTCTTTTTCTTCTTCTGCTTCTTCTTCTCCTTCTTCTTCGGTCGCTCAGACAGTTTCCTGTCAGATTACGAGCGCAGATGCGTCATGCTGCCGTTATGCGCCCAAGTAAGAAAATAATAATAAGGCCCAGCGTGTGCGACTTCGGCTGGAGGGAATCTTTTTTGAAAGAGGTTCTTGAAAAAAAAGGCAGGAGAATGGACCAGTAAGGCAGGAAGATAGTAGATGACAAGTAAAGCAAAGGGAAAAGGCAGAGTCAAAGAGAGTGACAGATTAGAGGAAGTTACAAGCACAGAACTCCCAGATGAAAATCCGTTTAACGTCCTCCGGTCTGGAACAGACACACGTGGGACATTGGTGGATAATAAAGACGGTGGGAACGATCCTGGAGGCAATGCCCGGAGGCAGTGCAACACCAGGGAAGTCCAGAATTGATAACAATACAGATATTTGATCATAAGAACTTCCAGAAGGTGGGGGAGCTATTTATACAAGACCCCCCCGGTATCCCCATTGGGGGTTTAGCCTACTAACTATGCAGTTATCCAGCGTTAATGGAAAATGTCGTCTGCAAACAAAGCACAGAATAATCATGTTCATTAATGTCCTCTCTCCCGAGTGGCGGGGTGGAAACTAATTGACTTTCAGTTCCAGGAAGGGAGCTTCATTAATTATAATTATTTCCTTTGACTTCATTCGGAGCTCACGGAAGAATGTTTTCTAAAGACCCACCACGTCACGTGTCAAAATCATGGTTTTCACGGTCGTGTATTCCCTCTTATAGCTGGTAAGAAATCTTCATGAATCTTAAAAAGCATAAGAGGGAATGTGACACGTGACGTGGGGGGTCTTTAAAGAAAGACAAAGACAAAATGTGTGTCAATGTAAATTTGTTTTATTCCCTAGAAATCCTAGGTAAGTATGATTTTTCGACTTTTGTTCCTTTTTTTAACATTATTGACTACGAACTACGACTCCCCACTCCCGCCAACCCCCCCCTCTCCTCCGACTTTAACGACTTTCCCCGCTCACTCCCCGTCCCTCCCTCTCTCTGCGAGCGTCTCCCATTTCCCAACTCCCCCCCTACTTCCCGATATTCTTCCCACCTTCTTCCCCCCCTTTTTCCCTCCTCTGGTCTTTCTCCCCCCCCCCCCCCCCTCTCCCTCTCCATCTCTCCTCTCTCTCTCTGCTCTTCGCTCTCTCTCTCTCTCTCTCTCACCCTCTATCTCTCTCTCTCACACCCTCCCTCTCTCTCTCATCCACTCACTCTCAACGTCTCATCCTCTCCCTCTCCTCATCCCTCTATCACCTCTCTCTCCTCTCAACCTCTCTCCCTCTCCTCTCCCCTCTCTCTCTCTCTCTCCTCTCTCTCTCTCCTCTCTCTTTCTCCCTCTCTCTCTCTCTTTCTCTCGTTCTCTCTCTCCCTCTCTCATCTCTCTCTCCCTCTCTCACTCTCTCTAGTCTCTCGCACTATCTCTCCCTCCGTCCTCTCTAATCTCGTCTCGCTCCTCCTCATCCTCTCCGCCTCTTCCGCGTCTCTCCCTTCTCTCTCTCTCTCGTCTCTCTCCTCATTCTCTCCTAGGGAATATCTCCGTCTCTCTCTATCTATTCACTCTCGCTCTCTCTCTCTGTCTCTTACATCGAATCCCCAAGCATCTCCTGGCTCTCTCCCCTCCTCCCATCGCTCCAAAGCCTGAGCGTCTCTTCCTCTCCTCTCTCTCTAGAACGTCTCCTCCCCTCCTCGAATCTCCTCATCCCCCTCATCTCCTACCGTATATCTCCTCACATCCTCTCTCTGTAAATCTTCTCTTAAAGGCTCCCTCTCTAGTCTGTCTGTCTCACCCTCTCTCTCTCCCTCTCTCTCCTGTCATCTCTCTCTGAAACTCTCTCATCCTCTCTTTCTCTCCGTCTTCCCCAAAGATATCTCTCTCTCTCTCCCTCTTTCTCTCCTCTCTCCCCCTCTCTGTCTCTCTCGTTCTCTCCTCCCTCCCCCGCTCTTCCGTCTCTGTCTGTCTCTGTCATCTTGTCTCTCCCTCTCTCTGTCTCATCTGTCTCTTCCTCTCATTCTATCTCTCTCTCTCTTCATCTCTATCACATGTCTCTCGCTCTCCAC
Organism: Phymorhynchus buccinoides; assembly: GCA_017654935.2. Taxonomy (NCBI): domain Eukaryota; kingdom Metazoa; phylum Mollusca; class Gastropoda; order Neogastropoda; family Raphitomidae; genus Phymorhynchus; species Phymorhynchus buccinoides. Next base: position 75,259,652 of record CM065682.1, on the reverse strand, counting down.
TTTCTATCTCTTCTCCTCCTCTCCCTCTACTCAATCTCTCTCCTCAGCTCCTCTCTCCTCTTCCTCATCTCCAATCAATCCTCGTCTCTCACTCTCACGTGTCTCCTCTCTATCTCCTGTCTTCTGTACTCTCTCCTCTCGTCTCTCCCTCCTCTGTCTCTCTCTCATCTCTCTCTGTCTCTCCTCATCTCCCTCCTCTCTCTCTTTCTCTTTTCTCTCTCTCTCTCTCTCTTCTCTCTCCTCTCTCCTCTCTCTCTCTCTCTCTTATCTCTCTCTCCCTCTCTCTCTCTCTCTCTCCTTCTCCTCTCCTCCTCCCTCTCTCTCTCTCCCTCTCACTCCTGTCTCTCCTCCTCTCCTCTCCTCCTCCTTGAACTCGTCACGATCTCCTCTCTGACTCTCTAGCTCTCACTCTCTCTCTCTCTCTCTCTCTCTCTGCATCTCTGTATTCTCTCTCTCTCGTCTCTCTCTCTCTCTGTCTGTCCCTCTCCTCTCTATATCTCTCGCTCTCCTCTCTTCCTCTCCTCTTCCATGCTCCGTCTCCCTCTCTCTCCTACCCTTCTCTGTCTCTTTTTCTGTCCCTCTCTCTCGCTCTCTCTCCTCTCCCCTCTCCTTTCTCTCTCTCACTCTATCCTGCGTCTCTCCTCTCTCTCTCTCGTCTCTCTCTCTCTTTGTTCTCTGTTCTCTCTCCTCCCTCTCTCTTTCTCTACTCTCTCTCCGTCCTCTCCTTTCTCTCCTCCTCATCACCTCTCTCCACTCTCTCTCTCTCCCTCCGTCGACCCTGTCCTCTCTCTCACGCTCGCCTCAGCTCCGCTTCTCTCTCATTCTATCCCTGCAATTCTTCTTCGACCTCTCCCCTTCCCTCCTCCGTCTCTCTCTTCCCAATCTCTCTCTCTCTCTACTAGTCATTGTTCTTCTTGCTCTCCTCTCCTCTCTCCTTCCATCTCCGCCATCCTCTCTCTCAATCCTCTCCTCATTCTCCCAGTCTTCGTCTCCCCTCTAAAATCACCGTTCTCATCTCCGTCTCTCTCTCTCTCTACTCTCTCAGGCTCTCGGTGTCGCGTCCCTCTCTCTTCGCTCTCTCCGCGCTTCCATGTTCAATTGTCCCGTCTCTCTCACACTCTCTGTCACCTGTCCACTTGTTGGGTCTCTCGCCTATTGCTCTCTCTTGTTCTCTCCCCCCTCTCTTCTCCCGTCTTCTCCTCAGTCCTCCCTGTCCGTCCTGTCTCTTGTCCACTTAACTCAACTCTGCTCGCTTCTATATTCCTCCTCCCCTCTCCGCAGATGCTCCTCTCTCTCTCCTCATCGAGGCCTTTCGCTCTCATTCGTCACAGCCCTTTCGACACTCCTCTGGCTCCCTGTTCGTACTCCTCCTACATTCTCTTCGTCTTCTCATCCCACCCCCTAAATTCTCCTCTTACTAAAGTCCCCCTCTATTCTCTGGCTCATGAATTCTCATCTCCTGTCTCCCCGACTTTCGGGTCCTCTCCCTTCTAAATATCCCGCTCGTCAACGGCCATTTCCCCTCTACTATCTTCTTCATAAAGTAGTCCTCTTCCTCCTTAAATCCCTCGCCTTCTCTTCTCTCTTCTCTTCCGCTCTCGCTCTCCTCGAAAATCTCTGTCCTCAAAATCTCATCACGATCCTCTCTCTCTTCGATTCTAGTCCGCTCTCTCTTTCTCTGCTGTTTCTTCCTCGCAATCTCCGCTCTCTCAAAAAACATTCCCTTTGTCTCCTCTCCCATCTCCTCTCATCGTTACTCCTCCCCCTCTCTTCATCCCCCTCTACACTCGATCTCTCTCTGTTGGTCTCTCCAATCTATCAATTCACTCTTCCCATCCACTTCCCTCTCTCCTCTTACTCTTCCTGTCATCTTGCTCACCATCTCTATCATCTCCATGTCCTGTCCGTCTCTACTCTCCTCCATCTCTCTCTCTCGATCTACGGCATCAGCCGGAGTGGGAGTTCTTCATTCTCTTCTGACCATCCTGTTCTCTCCGTGTCCGCACAATCTCACTCTCTTCGGTCTGTGTCTCGTCTCCCCTCGTGCTCCTCCCTGCGTCCTCCGTTCCCTGGTCCCTCTCCCTCTCCTCGTCTCATCTCCTCCTTCTTGAGTCTCCTCTCTGTCCCATACAGTGTTCCCTCTCTCTCGTCTCTCCTCATTTCGTCCTCTCCGTTCCCTCTCCTCCCCCGCTCTCCCAAAATCTGTCATCTCCATCATCTCGTCATCTCTCTCTCTCTCCTCTCCTCGTCTCCTCTCTCTCTCTCCTCTCAAAAGTATACTCAATCCCTATCTCTGAACTCTTCTCTCTCAGTAATCTCACCCCCCTGTGTCCTACGTGTCCTGGGTCTCTCTCTCGTACCTTCATCTCTCCCTTTCTCGTTTTCGATCAGGCTCTCCAACGCTTCATCTCTCCTCTTTCGAGCAGAGTCTTGAACTCTCTCTCATCTCTCCTACGTTACTCTCATCTACTCTGATTCTCTCTGTACTCTCCGTCCTCACTCTTTCTCCGTCTCTCTCTAGTTTCTGTCTCTCCTCCTTCAGTTCTCTATCTCTCTCTGTCACTCAAGTCTCCAAAAAATCCGGTTGCGATAGTCCATGCTATTGACCGTCTCTGAAAATTTCCCCCATCCATCCCTCGTCTATACCTCTCTCTCTCTACCTCCTTCTCTCCTCCGTCTCTGTCACTCTTCTCTCCTGCTCTCTCTCTCTCTCCTCTCTCTACTTTGAGTGGAATCAACTCCAGCCAAATGTATCTATTCATTGAATTCTTAACGGATTCAAGCAGAAATGGCTCGTAGATACATCACAAAGTGAGCGTTGTCAATTTTATAGAACGTTTAAAAGCGAATTGACCTTATCTCCATATCTGAATACTGTAAATCATTTAAAGGCTAGGATCAGCTTGATCAGGCTAAGACTAGGGGTGTCACCATTGAAAGTTCATAAGTCCATCTACGCTCATTCCAAAGAAATTTAAATGAAAATTATCTTTTCTGTCCGTTTTGTAGAGAACAAATTGAGGATGAGGTTCATTTTGTTTTAAAATGCCCAATGTATAAAGAACTACCGACAACAGTACATTCCATCAAAATACTTTAATCAACCATCTCTATTCAAAGTGACAATGCTTCTTTCTCTGAAAACAAATCGCTAATTATTAGATTGTCTTTGTACCTTGACAAGGCATTCAAATTACGCAACATATGAATGGAAGATCCATAGTAACTTGATTGGTTGATCGGTGTGTCTATTGATTAATTCATGCATTGATTATGTCTTTGTGGCATTTCTTGTTGTTGTTGAGAAAAAATATGAATCAGATATGTTGAATAATGTCTAATTATGTCTGAAACTTAACTCTTTTTTTTCTGTTTCTGCATGATAACAAGCTTTGTTAACACTCCAGTGATATGGGCCTATGGCCTAATCATTAAACATTCCAGTGTCCAGTGTCCAGTGGCCGGTCTCTCTCTCTCTCTCTCGTCTATTTCTCTCTCTCCTCTCTCTCTCTCATCGCTCTTCTCTCCCTCTCTCTTCTCTCTCTCTCTCTCTCTCTCTCTCTCTCTCTCTCTCTCTCTCTCTCGTTTTATTCTTTATTGAAACAACATCTATGTCTTAGTGATTACCTTATTGTATTAAAAAATAGTGTTATAAAGAAATACTTAACTAGGCTAAGGCTAGGTGTTTCACCTTTAAACTGCCATATTAAGCGTTTTTCTCAAACCACAAGAGATTGTTTACATTGTCCCAATTGCAAAGGATCCGTAGAGACCGAAATTCATTTCATGTTTATTTGCCCTTTATATCAAATTTTAAGACAAGAATATATACCGATTAAATTTTACAGAAAACCTTCACAATTTAGATTAGTTTTGCTCTTATCCAATGCTACACTAGCACATGCAGTTGGAACTTTCATTTACAAGGCACTTCAACTGAGATCAACTTGTGTTAAAAAGTAGACAATCAATTCAGATGCATGTATGTGCGAATATAATTATGTTGGTGTTGTATATGGTGTGCGTGTGCGGAGTGGGGGTGGCATATGTTTGTGAGTGTAGAGGTGTGTGTGTGTATGTGTGTGCGCGCGTGCGTGCGTGTGCGCATGGAGAGAGATGTCTGGTTTGTGAGTATCTGGAGATACATGCGCGTGCGCGAGCATTTGAGTATGCTTTGTAGTTGAAGCCTGTCGATTTTTGTCGATGACAGTTGTTACAATTGTGAAAAATGTATACAATTTTATCTACTAGTAATGTGTGTGTAATGTGGGCTTTCAGACCTTCAGGTTTTCACTTTGAAGGACTGAAAGCTTAAATTTGTTTGAAATGTTCTGATAAGATACTTGTTAGTGTATGCGTTTCGTTTCCTGGCCACTTTATGTATTATGTAAAAGTGTTATGATTGCGAAAAATGTATATCATTGTTCTACTAGTAATGTGTGTTTTAGACCTTCATGTTTTCACTTTGAAGAACTGAAAGCTTGAATTTGTTCGAAATGTTCTGACAAGATACTTGTTAGTGTAT
>CM065682.1:75245127-75247627 GCA_017654935.2 Phymorhynchus buccinoides | reverse complement strand
TGGTGCGCTTGTACCACGGTTTTCAAATGCTTCCGCTGTTGGAATGATCCCTGGAGTCTTTTAGCCAGGCTAAACCAACAACGACAACAACCACCACTTCTAAGCACAGTCAAATGAACGTCAATGGAAATTCTAATATGATAATTGTGACCCCCCGCACCACGAAAGGGACATTAAGTGTCAAACTTACCATTGTGAGAGAATTCTACATTTGAACACTTCAGACAATTCTCTTTCTAGTGATACAAGAACCATTCTTGTATCCTTTTCCGTTCCAGAGTTATGAGCACTGAAAGTTAGCAGGGTGAGCGTCGGCCATTTTGAGAAAACACTGTCTAAAGTCTAGCCTAGCTGAAGAAACTGCATTGACCTACTCGTTTTAAAACACCTATACATAAGACCATTTAGAGACCATATTAAAGATTGGTCTTTATGAACATGAAAGATAAGATGCTTAGAGAACACGAAAATACCCATAACTCAAATTTGACCCCCCAAAAAATGAGATTTTCGACTTTGTAAGGCTGTTGTGAGAAACTAGCCCAGCGACTTAATGTCCCTTTCGTGGTGCTGGGACGTGCGATAGTGTTCAGAAATAAAGCTCAGGTTCCATAAAGCTGTACCTAGCTTGACAGCTTAGCTAGCAGTCATTCAATGAAATTAACACCATCATCAACAACAACAACAACAACAACAACAACAACAACAACAACAACAACAACAACAACAACAACAACAACAACAACAACAACAACAGCATCAACAACAACAACAACAACAACAACAACAACAACAACAACAACAACAACAACAACAAACAACAACAACAAGAATGTAACAACGTTAATTTTGACAAGTTGTTTTGCTAATTAACTACACGGACATCCCTTAATTAAATAAACTCTGGGCACCATTTCTGCTATAATTAATTTCATCGTTCATTCCGCTTCTGTGTATCCCCAGAGTAAAATTGCGTGACCAAACTTGTCCTCTCTCATCTCTCTCAAAGTGGTGGGGGGGGGGGGGGGGGGGGAGGGGGGGGGGGGGGGGGGGGGGGGGGGGGGGGGGGGGGGGAGGGGGGGGGGGGAGGGGGGGGGGGCAAGGCAGACACACTGAATACGATTAGAGCCCAGTGCGATCCGATTGCGATTGTGACGATGTCTTGTGAGTCATGATTCACGTGAAACACTTCCGTCTAAAACAAATAGTTCTACTGTTTTTGCTTGCCATGCTCAAGTAGAACCCAAATACACAAATCAACTAAAATGCCCGATACAGAAAAGCAGATATTTCATCAGATTCGTGTACGGGGTGGGGGTGGGGGGAGGTTGCAGGGGTGGGGGGGGGGGCACAAAAAAACTTTCCTACCACGTTCTCTCACGTTCTCTCTCTCTCTCTCTCTCTCTCTCTCTCTCTCTCACTCCTTATTCTATCTTGTTCTGATTGAAACAGCTAGCTGACTGCAGTGAATTATTGTTAAATGTTAATGTGTAGAGATACTATTATCATCTGTATTGATGTGCGTGTATTGATTGTTGATGACGAGAAGCATTCCAAATGTTGTTATTTAATTGACTGTTATGAGTTAATAATAATGGTTACTCTGTTTTAAATGTGCACATTTATAAGTTCATGTAATGAATTTTAATAATTATTTGATTTGGTATAATTTTGTTTCACACGTTTTGATTAATGTTCTTTCAGTTATGTTGTATCTCTGTCATGTTGTTGCACCTAACCTGAATTTCTCTTTTGGGAAATATTAAAGTATACTTGAACTTGAACTTGAACTTCAAATGTGGACAACAAAAAACTAGTAGGATTTTCATCAGATTCACGTAGACAGAAGAATGTCACGAGAATCATGCCTCGCAAAATTAATGTGAAATCGCATCGCATTTAGATTGAATTGTGTGTAGTGTAGGGGTCCCTTTATAGATGGCGTGACCGGATAATTTGTGTCTTCTATCACCCCTCTCTCTCTCTCATCTGTCTGTCTCTGTCTGTCTCTCTCTGTCTGTCTGTCTCTGTCTGTCTCTCTCTCTCCTCTCTCTGTCTGTCTCTCTCTGTCTCTCTCTGTCTGTCTGTCTCTCTCCCTCTCTGTCTCTCTCTGTCTCTCTCTCTATCTCTCTCTCTCTCTCTCTCTCTCTCTCTCTCTCTCTCTCTCTCTCTCTATCTCTGTCTCCTCTCTCTCTTTCTCTCTCTCGTCTCTCTCATCTCTCTCTCTCTCTTTCTCTCCTCTCGTCCTCTCTCTCTCTCTCTCTCTCTCGTGTCTGTCTGGTCTGTCTCTCCCTCTCTCTCTCTTTCCCTCTCTCTCTCTCTCTCTCGTCTCATCTCTTCCTCCTCTCTCTCTCTCTCTCTCTCTGTCTGTCTGTCTGTCTGTCTGTCTGTCTGTCCTGTCTGTCTGTCTGTCTGTCTGTCTGTCTGTCTGTCTGTCTGTCTGTCTGTCTGTCTGTCTCTGTCTGTCTCTCTCTCTCTCTCTCTTCTCCTTCTCTCGTCT
>CM065682.1:75215127-75217627 GCA_017654935.2 Phymorhynchus buccinoides | reverse complement strand
CCCCCCCCCCCCCCCCCCCCCCAACCCCCCCCCCCCCCCACCCCCCCCCCCCCCCCCCCCCCCCCCCCCCCACCCCCCCCCCCCCCCCCCCCCCCCCCCCCCTTTCAGTCTGTTCCTCGCTCTTTTCAACATCACAAAATCCTCCTTTTTTTTCATCCGGATATGTTCTGATTGGTTGTTTCACTGGATGTTTAATAGATTTGATAAACAATGGTTTTATCAGATTTGTACGCATTGGACTGTAGAGAGGGGGGAGTATTGGGTTGTTTTTTTAATTTTGATCTTGTTGGTTTTTTGGCTCCTTTTGTTGCCTGCTTTTTGCTCCTTTTGCTATATTTGCTGTTTGCTGTTTTCCTGTTTGTCTGTGTTGATAAAGGCGCATTCGTCGACATAATCCCGTAGTTTTGTTTTGTCTCTTGTGAATAAAATAACGTCACTTTACACTTGTCGTGTAGTTGTTTGTTTGTTGTATGTTCCAGTGACGTTGCAGTCTGTTTCAGTTGGTTTTTTCCCCCCAAATATTTTTTAAAAACTTTTTAGTCAGATTAATGTTTTGTTTTGCCAAGGTATGATGACCGCGATAAAGACAATAAATTAGCTTTTAAAAGTCTCGCCGAAAAGGGTGAACATTTTAACAGGATGTAAAAAGGTCAAGGTTTGGTTAGGTAAAGGGGCGGTTACACTGCATACGATTCGACCACGATGCGATGCGATGTGACATTTTGTGAGACAGGATTCACGTGAAATTCAACTGTTTGAAATAAATCTAATTTTGTTCACTATATTATTTGTAGTCCCCCCACCACCACAAGGTAAAGATGTGCCCCCCCCCCCTTGCATTTCTCGGTTAATTCTATTTTTCCGTTTTTGCCTTTCTTACCATAGATAAAGCTGTATTTTAGGAACATTTTTAGCTAATAACCTTTTTGGAATACTAACCCTATCCCTAACCCTAGCCCTAAACCTAACCCTACCCCCCCACTATGTACTGCAGTACACCGCGATTTGTCAGTTGTGGTTCGTTGCGTTTTTCCGTCTTATAGGGTGGGGGGTAGGGTTAGGGTTAGGGCTAGGGTTAGGGATAGGGTTAGTATTCCAAAAAGGTTATTAGCTAAAAATGTTCCTAAAATACAGCTTTATGTATGGTAGTAAAGGCAATAACAAAAAAATACAATTAACCGAGAAATGTAGGGGTGGGTGGGGGTGGCACATCTTGTAGTGGGGCCTAACTTGAGCATAGTGAACGAAAATAGTAGATTTATTTTGTTAGACGCAAGTGTTTCACGTGAATCATGACTCGCAGACATCTTGACAATCGCATCGCATTGGGGGTCTAACCGTATGTAATGTAGCGGACCCTTTAAGGTCGATGTGTGAAAACACTAAAAAGGGGAAAGGGGTGGGGGTATGGGGTATGAGGTTAAAAGTGAGGGTGCATGGAGGAAGAAGGTGGGGTAGGGTTCCGTTTTCAAAGTAGGATGTCACTTTCTTTTACGGAGGTTTATCGAAGGAAGTGGGGCATAGACGGATGGTTGAGAGAGAGAGAGAGAGAGAGAGAGAGAGGGAGAGAGAGGGGGGGAGAGAGAGAGAGAGAGAGAGAGAGATAGCGTGTGTGTGTGTGTGTGTGTGTGTGTGTGCGTGTGCGTGTGCGTGTGCGTGCGTGTGTGTATGTGTGTGTGCGTGTGCGTGTGTGTGTGCGTGTGTGTGTGTGCGTGCGCGCGTGTGCGTGTGCGTGCGTGCGTGTGTGTGTCTTCTTTTTCTTCGTTGTGCATGGCCACAATCAACTCTTTGATTAGTGCGTGTGTGTGTGTGTGTGCGTGTGCGTGTGCGTGTGTGTGCGTGCGTGTGCGCGTGCGTGCGTGCGTTTGTGTGTGTATGTGTGTGTGTGTGTGAGAGAGAGAGAGAGAGAGAGAGAGAGAGAGAGAGAGAGAGAGAGAGAGAGGGAGAGAGAGAGACAGACAGACAGACAGAGACATACATACATACATACATACAGACAGACAGAGACAGAGGCTGAATTTTCTCTGACCTGTAATTCCGATCAGGCTGGCTTCAGAAGGTCAATTCGATCAACTTGTCCTCTTGTGCAGAAATGTTGTGACAGAACGGGCTTCACTACAACACATTAATGTTTTGTTGTTGTTCTTCTTGCACTAGTCTTGTTCAGCAGGCAGTTCTCACTAAGGGAGAGTAATAGAGCTTGTTCAGATCTCTCGTGACATTCACATACTTTTTTTTGCACAGTTCTTCTTTTTTTCCACCACTGTGTTCACGTGCAATGAGCTGCTTCTCGAATTGCATTTTTGTTTAAACAAGCGCGAAATCGCAATAGTTTGTGGCACGCGGTCTATTTTTACCACTCCAATCATGAGTTACCTCCCCTGGCTTTTCAATAATTTTAATCTGTAAACCAGAATGTTATCTCTGCACCATTTCGTAACTTTTTATATCTTTTGGAAAACATTTAAAACTATGTATCCTACTTATACTCATCAAAAGA
>CM065682.1:75205127-75210127 GCA_017654935.2 Phymorhynchus buccinoides | reverse complement strand
TTTCAATTTCTCTCTCTCTCTCTCTCTCTCTCTCTCTCTCTCTCTCTCTCTCTCTCTCTCTCTCTCTCTCTCTCTCTCTCTCTCTCTCTCTCTCTCTCTCCCCCCCCCCCCCCCCCCGGGAGCGCATATGCGCATGTTGACGTTTGTAAATAAAATAATTGGCTTTTTTGTTTATTTGAAAAACTAGAGTACCCAGGGGGTTTGCGTACCACTCAAAATGACGCAAACAATGACGCAAGTGTGACGTGATTTCTCTACAATCTCTACGATTTCAAGGTGTGTGTGTGTGGGGGGTACGCGCGTACCCAACAAACGCGCAGACCCATTAGTTCTCTAGATAGATTATTTCTTTACTTACTTTTTCACAATAAATAAATTAAAGTTTAGATAAAGTAAAGATTGCCCTTTTTTCATTTTAAAGGTGCACACACCACACCTGCACGGGGCGTGTACGTCTATATAATAACGAACAAAAACATGAATAAGAAGGAGGAGGAGGAGGAGCAGGAGAAAAAGAAGAAGAAGGAGGAGGAGGAAAAGGAGGAGAAGGAGGAGGAGAAGAAGAATAAGAAGGAGGAGGAGAAGGAAAAGGAGGAGAAAGAGGAGGAGGAGAAGAAGAAGGAGGAGGAGGAGGAGGAGGAGGAGGAGGAGAAAAAAGAAGAAGAAGGCGGAGGAGGAGGAGGAGGAGGAGGAGGAGGAGAAGGAGGAGGAGGAGAAGAAGAAGGAGGAGGAGGAGGGAGGAGGAGGAGGAGGACAAGAAGAAGGAGAAGAAGGAGGAGGAGGAGGGAAAGGAGGAGAAGGAGGAGGAGGAGGACAAGAAGAAGGAGGAGAAGGAGGAGGAGGAGGAAGAAGAAGAAGGAGGAGGAGGAGGAGGAGAAGAAGAAGAGGAGGAGGAGGAGAAGAAGGAGGAGGAGGAGAGGAGAAGAAGAAGAAGGAGGAGGAGGAGGAGGAAAGGAGGAGAAGGAGGAGGAGGAGAGAGAAGAAGGATGAGGAGGAGGAGGAGGAGAAGAAGAAGAAGGAGGAGGAGGAGAAGAAGAAGAGGAGGAGGAGGAGGAGGAGGAGGAGGAGGAGGAGAAGGAGGAGGAGGAGGAGAAGAAGAAGTAGAAGGAGGAGGAGGAGAAGAAGAAGGAGGAGGAGGAGGAGAGAGAAGAAGAAGGAGGAGAAGAAGAAGAAGAAGAAGGAGGAGGAGGAGGGAGGAGAAGAAGGAGGAGGAGGAGGAGGAGAAGAAGAAGAAGGAGGAAAGAAGAAGAAGAAGAAGAAGGAGGAGGAGGAGGGGGAGAAGGAGGAGAAAAAGAAGAAGAAGAAGAAGGAAAAGAAGAAAAAGAAGAAGAAAAAGAAGAAGAAGAGGGGAAAAAAGAAGAAGAAAATCTGTTCCCTGGTCTATATAATAATGAATAAAAACAACATGAAGAAGAAGAAGAAGATGGGTTTAACGTCCTCCGACCTGGAACAGGCACATAATTTATGGAACATTCATAGTTACACAGATAGTGGGTCGATCCCAGAGTTACCGCATGTACTACCGGGAAAGACCATTCAACCAAAAACCGTGCTACGGTTGAAGTTTTTTTTTATAGTCCAGTTAGTTTGTCTTTCTTATAGGCTCTTTGCTCAAAAATGACTTTTATCATTGGTTGACATTTGCCTGTAGTAGAGGGCCAACAGTAACATGAGAGCTGTACAATAACTGATTTTCGACAGAAATGCCCCCCCCCCCCCTCTTTGACTCTGCCTTTTCCCTTTTCTTACTAGTCGTCTGCTACTATCTTTCTGCCTTATTCGGGTCCATTCTCCCTGCCTTTTTTTTTTTTATTAAAGAAACACTTTCAAAAAGATTTCCTCCAGCCGAAGTCGGACATGCTGGGCTTAAATTATTTCTTACGTTGGCGCATAACGGCAGCATGACGCATCTGCGCTCATAATTGACTGACAGGAAACTAGTCTGAGCGATCGAAGAAGAAGATGCAGTAATGGAAAATCGTGGTACAGTTTCAGTCTCTCGTGGAAGACTAGGACTCTCTAACGAGGGGGCCTTGGGTACAGATTCTGGCGCGGCAGCCAGAGAGATGGGACGGCCTTTGGGGACCTTCCCCAGCGCCAACGTTATGAGTTCACTCTATTTGTAGTCCCCCGTACACGAATCTAAAGAAATATCTGTAATTGAAAAAAAAAAAATTTTGTCAAACATTTTATTTCATTCGTGTATTGGGGTCTATATATGCGAGTAAGACGGGGTAAAAAGCCCATGGGCGGGTAAGAAGCCCATGCCAATTATCTCATGAAATGAAGCAAATATTAGTCACATTTTGCCCATGAGACGAGTGTTAATGTTTACCATTCGTCTCATGGGCAAATTTTACTGAAATATTCTTTTTATTTCATGAGCTAATTGGCATGAGCTTCTTACCCGCCCATGAGCTTTTTACCCCGTCTTCACCTATATTGAGCGGAAAAATTGCAGAATTATTTTGTATACGGAAGTATTTCACGTGAATCATGTCTCACATGCATCGTCACAATCGGATCGCAATCGTATGCAGAGTGCCTGGCTCTTACGGTAAAGGCTTAAAGGGACTGTATCGCGAAATGCCCTGATAACAAAACACGTGAAGAGTTTTGTCCCTTTGGTTGAAAACTGTCAAGTGGGTGAAAAATGAAAGCGAAACGCAGTATGAGGCGGGGGACAGTATCTTCGCGCATGGAGACAGATTCCAGAAAAGAAATGACGACCGAAAACGGAGAGAGAGAGAGAGAGAGAGAGAGAGAGAGAGAGAGAGAGAGAGAGAGAGAGAGAGAGAGAGAGAGAGAGAGAGAGAGAGAGAGAGAGAGAGAGAGATAGAGAGAGAGAGAGAGAGAGAGAGAGAGAGAGAGAGAGAGAGAGAGAGAGAGAGAGAGAGAGAGAAAGAGACAGAGAGAGAGAGAGAGAGAGAGAGAGAGAGAGAGAGAGAGAGAGAGAGAGAGAGAGAGAGAGAGAGAGAGAGAGAGAGAGAGAGAGAGAGAGAGAGAGAGAGAGAGAGAGAGAGAGAGAGAGAGAGAGAGAGAGAGAGAGAGAGAGAGAGAGAGAGAGAGAGAGAGAGAGAGAGAGAGAGAGAGAGAGAGAGAGAGAGAGAGAGAGAGAGAGAGAGAGAGAGAGAGAGAGGAGGGATGGAGAGAGAAACGAGGCAGTTCAGTTATCTGGAATTTTACGTCCTCTCGACCTGGGAAGGCACATATGGGACATTTGTTAGTTGTAAATAAACAAAAGACGATACAAAAATAAAAAGGGACATATACAATAACATAGACAAACATAAAGATGTGTGGGGGAAGGATTCTAAAAGCACAAGATTTTGATTTTGAAATGGGGAGCATCCTTTTTAAAATATTTTTAAAATAGTTAGAAATGTCATTAGGCATCGGATAAGTAACTGTGTATGTATAAAATTTTATCTTAAAATTCTTTAGTAACTTTGCCTAGATACAACCCTCCCTGTTGTATTAAAATCCAAGGCTACTAGGTTAAAATAGTGTTCTCTTTTTTATTTATAAAAACCTATAAAGGCGTTATTTATTTTTTAAAAGCAATATATACATATGTTAAAAATATATGTACAGAATATTTATATATTTATATGTATTTACATGTATTAAGAATTTTATATATTAAACATTTAATAATAAACCAGGGGAGGAAACTCCGTTCCTAGCGATAGTTAAGAAACGAGGCAGGGAGATCAGAAGTAGGCCTTGTAATCAGAAGAAAAATGGCATGTGTGTGTGTGTGTGTGTGTGTGTGTGTGTGTGTTTAACATATTTTTGACGTTCATTTATTTGTTTCCATTGATGGTTTATTAATTTAGTATTAACTTATTAATAACTTATTTATTATTGTAGCGCTTAGGGCTTATTTAAAGATTAAGCGCTAGAAATGCCCATTATTATTATTATTATTATTATTATAATAACTCAACACTTTCAGTCAAGAATAAAAAATAAAATACATTTTAAACCGCGAAAGAAAAAAACGTTTATTCACAACTCCAAGCAAATCAAAACATTCAACATTCTCGCATTTGTATCAGGAAGCAAAAAGTCAGGCCTAATAAATAATAAGTCACAAACTTCTCCCTTTGAAATTAATGCCACGTTTTTGTTTGTTTGCTTATCTTTTTTTCACAAGGTAGCGTAACTATGAGTGTGTCTTAAACAGTTATCACGGGGGTTCTAAAATGTAAATTAGGAAGAAAAAACAACTGACGATCGTTTTCGACGGTTACTTCTAATTTACATGTTATGCTAACCGTGTTAAAAGAGTTTTTGTAAGAAACACGTCGAGATCACCAGGAAAACACCCTTTACAGAGATTGCATCACTCACTTTGCTCTGGTGTCCTAGAAATCAAACCGTCAAATCGGCGATTCCTCCTTGGCGGAGGTGCTGGAAGTCATATTCTTTCAGGCGTGTGCTGTCTCTTTTCGAATGGCAGCCAAATCGTTTGCACGAAATTTTCGCAATACAGGCCTTTTTTATTATTTTCTATACAGTTTATTTAAAGGAGTTTCGCTCACAACAAAGGAAATAGCTCTTTTTTTTTTTACTGCACTACAAAAAAAGAAAACGCTTCAACCACAATGAGTGTCCTCCACCCACCCCATCCAAAATGGCTGCTCTCTCCGGCATCTCCGCGAAGGAGGAATCGCCGTTTTGACGGTTTAATTTCTAGGAAACCAGAGCAAAGTGAGTGTTCCGATCCTTGACAAGGCTGTGTTTCTGGTGATCTCGACGTGTTTCTTGCAAAAACTCATCCGTCAGGGTCCACCTTTAGCAATTCAAGACACACTCGTGATTTGCGGTACCAGGATGATAAATATCTCAGTCTTTCGATTCTTCTTCTTCTTCTTCTACTTCTTGGAAACAACCGGGCAGATCTTCGTAAGTGAGAAACCGGTTGTAGACACCGGATGAGACGTTGCCGGCAGCAGCAGCATCGCCACATAGTTCTAGCAGCTGGTTTCGGATGG
>CM065682.1:75195127-75200127 GCA_017654935.2 Phymorhynchus buccinoides | reverse complement strand
TTTTTAATATTTTTTAATTCTCTCTATTTAAATGTGATAAGGACAGAGGACGTTAAATCACGGGCCGAGAGGACGTAAAACTCCAAAATTTCTTCTAGGACGTTAAATCACAATTCCTTTTTTTGAGGTCACTAGTTTCTCAAAACTCGCTGGCTCCTTTCCATTGACAAAAACCATAATTTGTTTCCCCTTTGCGCGAATCAACACGTTTCTGACAAGCGAGACCCGATCCCTGGGATCGGTTGCTATCGCATAAAACGCCTGCTTCTTTTTTCCACTTAAGCTTCCGAAAGTTACCAGTCGTCTGCTTTCGTTTTTTAATGTGCTTATTATATTGGATACTCTCGTGCACGTTTTTTTTGTGGTGACATAATAACACATCTCCAACTATTGTCTGTATTGTCACGTTCTGACTTTTCACTAGCATGTCGAAAACGCCAGCTTCTCCGTTGTCTATTGCTTGTAAAGAACCAATGTGTGTGGAAAGTTCGTTTACATTGTGGCCTCATGTTGTCTGGAGAGCTTCGTAAATGCTCAATATCTCATAACTGAGAAATTGCTCCAGGTGCACCGCAACAATAAACACATTTATCAACAACAACAAAAACCACAACACATTTATATAAGAATATAAACTAATAACTAATCTGGTGCGCGAATACGAAAATGGACAGGCTTCAGGAAACAGCGCAGTGCATTAAGAGTTTTGAGATGATCGATGGTAAAAAGTCCCTTATTTTAGTTTTAGGGTAAGACGATGGTAATACTTCATAGTATTTTGCCAGAACATGACTGTTATCATTAAGAATTTTCCTGGCTTTCTTGACTACTTGTCTGGCATAAGCACCCCAACTTTACTGCACACATTCACCATATCACTCATGAACGCTTACTTTTTACACTCAAGCTTCCATACCAACAGATAAATGACACAGTAAGAACAGTGCAACATCGGTAGTAGGTTTGAAGCCCATCTGAACAGACGATATTCCTTAGCCTCTAAACATTAACTGACTCTTCTCATGTATATGCTCAATGGTTTATCAAAAGTAAGTTTCTTGTCTAAAATTGTGCTAGGTATTTGTACTCATCAATTCTTTCAACCGTTTCACCATGAGATCCAAATGTGGCACTGGCACTGGGTTTCTACGAAAATCTACCAGCCCATTTAAATGATAATTATCTTTGCACCATGAACAAAACCGACTTCACTGAAGTACACAGAATTTTGACAAATCCCGTCTTCCCCTACCTGAAGATAAGTGATGTAAAATGTGGACCAAAATCTTCTGTTCAGTTCTTTGTTGTGGAAAACACTACAATCCACTTTGTACTGCACATAATGTTCTGATCCAGAGGTATACGTCGCAGACGACACTTCTGACGATGAGGACGACATTAACACTCGCGACGACTGCATTTCATGAGATAAGAGAGAGAGAGAGATAAGATGAAACTTGACCAAAAACTTTGTTTGAAAACACTACAATCCACTTTGTCTTTAGGCCATGGGCACATAAACATTGGGGAAAATGGGGGGACTTAAATAGCAATACAGGCACATAAACATTGGGGAAAATGGGGGGACATAAAAAGAAAAGAAAAAAAGAAAAAGAAAAAAAAAAAAAAGAAAAAAAGTATACATTGCACGTTCTTGGCAATTACTTACATAGAATAGACAATTAACTGGTTCAACACAAACAAATAATACTTAACAATCAAAATCATTTCTTAATATAGAGTTGAAAATTGATGCTTAGCCTTCCAAAAATCGCTGTCTTTGTCTCATGGCGTGGAAAATATACTTGGAAACTAAACTAGAAAGTGTTTTACATCCTCCGTCAAGTAGTCTCTCCAGTGGAACATTTATTCCATTTGCAAAATATCTATTTCTAAGCTCTGAATACAAGGGGCAATGATACAAAAAGTGCAGTTCATCCTCTAACATGTTTTTACACTTCGGACAATACGATTGTGTTACATCTATACCATATCTGTTCATATTTTTGTTAATTGGTAATACTCCACATCTAATCTGAGTTAAAGCCACACGGAAGCAAAAAATATCAATTTCATTTAAGTATGTACATAGTGTAAGATTGTTCTTAACCAAGCTGTATAGGCTGTATCTTTCTTTATCTCGGATTGCACCAGACCATTCTTGAAAGAACATGTCTATTAAACGCTGCTTAAATTCACTTATAAAAACATTAATATTTGCGACCCCTTGATTTAACCAGACTTGGTAGAAACCTGCATTTGAAAGCATTTCTCTCACCTCAGTAGCCCAGCATCTTTTACCATCATTATCCATAGACATCATCATTAAATAAGCTTGTTTAGGTAATCTATCATTATCCATAATCAACAGTCTAAACCAATATTTAATGCATCGAATACGTGAATTTACAAACAGTGGGTATCTACCTAGCTCTCCATAAATCATTTTATTTGGCGTTTTCAATGGCAATCCTAGATATCTTTTGCAAGCTAATAAATGTACTTTTTCAATGTGGTCTAACCTCTTAAAACCCCAGATTTCAGAAGAATACAATAAGATAGACTGAACTTTAGCATCAAATATTCTGAAAAATATTTTAGGTGACATTTCTTTACATTTTCTGAACGCTTGACAAAGCCAGTATAACGCCTTCTTTCCTTTTGCTACCAAATGATTTGTACCCAGTCTTAAGCTCATCATGGTGGTAAAAGAGAATCCTAAGTAACAGTAAATATTAACAACATCTAATTTTTTACCTTCATAAAACCACCTTTCTCGCTGTCCCAAATACCCTCCCTTCCTGAACACCATTACTTTTGTCTTATCTTTGTTAACTGTCAATTTCAAATCATCACAAGAAATTTTAAGCGATTTTAACTGGGATTGTAAACCGCCGGGGGTTGTTGATATCAAAACCACATCGTCTGCAAACAACAGTATGAATAGTTCAAGCAAAGTAGGTAACATTTGTACACCATGTACACCAGTACTGTTAATATGATTTGCTAACTGATTAATAAAAAGGGAAAACAAAGTAGGGCTCATGACACAACCTTGTCGCACACCTGTAGGACAACTAAAGAAATCTGAAAATTCACTGTTCACACGCACACAAGAAATCAGAGACTCATACATACTTTTTAAAGCACTGAACATTTTTCCTCTTATGCCTTCATTATATATTACTTCTAATAGTTTATCATGATTTATCGAGTCAAAAGCCTTTTTGAAGTCAATAAAGCAAATATACAGTTTCTGTCTTCTTTTATTAAAGCATTTTTGGACTAAAGCATAAATATTGAATATTTGGTCGACAGTGGAATAGTTTCTTCGAAATCCTGCCTGGTTTTCAACGATAGTATTATTTTTCTCTAACCAAGAGCTTAGCCTGTTGTTCAAAATAGATGTGTAACATTTACATGAAGCATTAATGAGTGAAATTCCTCTATAATTGTCTGGCTGGTCGTGGTCACCTTTCTTAAAGATTGAAATGACAATTGCTTTCGACCATTCTTGTGGGTATTCCCCGGAGTCAAAAACCTTGTTAAAAAGCTTGGTCAGAAATTTAATAACCCTTTCACCTCCTGCTTTTAACATTTCTGGAACAACGCCATCCAAACCCCCTGACTTTCCATTATTTAATTTCCTCATTGCATCCTTAACTTCTTTTTCTGTCATTTCCTTATTTAGATAGTGATCACTTGTATCATTTATATCATTATCAATATTATTTCCATTAATATTACCATCATCACCTTTTTGGAAAACTCCTTGAAAATGGTTAAACCAGTCATCTAAGTTTATTTTATCACTTGCATTCGTTTTCAAATTGCTGTTACCAAGCTTCTTTATTTCTTTCCAAAATTCTGCTGGCTTGTTCACATTTGCTGCAAGAGACTCTGCAGTATCTCTACGGAATTCACGTTTTTTTCTTTTAAGCAATTTCTTGTAAGCTTTTCTATGTCTAACAAATTCTTGCCTATCATCCTTGACACATTCCTTCTTTTGTTTTTTGCTTTTCCTAAAAACTTTTAACAGCCTTTTGCAGTTGGCTTTTGCATCCCTACATTCTTGGTCATACCATGGGTTTGTATTCTTGCCTGAAGATATATAACATTGTTTCACCATACAATCAGCGGCACTTTTTAAACAATCATTAAAAACCTCTAACGCATGATTAACATTATTGTCTAGTTCCATAGTGGCAGCTTCTAACACACTTGCTATGTTTCCACTATTAATGTTAGCTACAAACTCAGGTTCTTTCCCTTTATCCCAGACAACCTTCTTAGTAGGAATTGACTTACTATTTTCTGCTTCTCGACTAGGTGTCACATTAATATCAGAATGAACGCAAATTGACAATGTAATAGGTAAGTGGTCAGAGTCTACCATCTCAGAGACAAACAAAAATTTCCAACACAATTTGTACTGGAGCTCAATAGAAGCAATAAAATAGTCAACAACACTGGAACCTGCATCTGAAATGAACGTACAACTATCATCAAAACCAAACACATCAAGACCATTAATAATCAAGCAGTCAAAAATATTACAAAAGTCAATCAATTGCTCACCAAATAAATTCATTTCATCATCTTGTGAATGTCTCTTTACTATTTTGCTTATTTCATCCAAGTCTCTTCCATCATCAGATAAACTAAAGTCAATATTCTTGTCAGCAGTCCTAGAGTTCAAATCCCCACATATCAAGACATAAAAGTCATCAAAAGATTCACGGAGATCCAACATACACTTTTCCAATAATTCTAAACCAAACCCGTTTTGTTCGATTTTCCAAGAGGGCGAATCATATGGAGGAGTGTATGTGGCAATGAAAAAAACGTCTTTATCTGTGTTTAGAAGTTCACTTTGTAGTTTCAAAATTACTGTATTATTTATATCACAAGGCACTCTCTCAATGAAAGTCAAAAATGATTTTTTAACTAACACCATTACACCCCCTGCACATCTTCCCTGTTTTGACAGTTTTCTGGCT
>CM065682.1:75125127-75185127 GCA_017654935.2 Phymorhynchus buccinoides | reverse complement strand
GGTATCGCAATCAACTTTGGTGGAGGGGAGTTAATTAGAAAGAGAGTATTCTCCCTTTGTTCAATTTGATTGTCTGCAGTTTTCAAACGTATAATTTTATCAGAATGGTCAGTTTGACACTAATCCCTTTCGTGGTGCTGAGTCATTTAAAAAAGAATTATGATATATCTCCTTCTATTCGTCTAGGTTTCCACGTGTCCTACGCTAAGAGCATCTGCTGGATCTCCAACACGTACTACCTGCCCACGGAGAACATCATTCCCAAGGACATAGGGAGGCGCCAGGAGGGGGAGATCACCTACTACCAGTGGGTGCCCATCATCTTCCTGTTCATGGCGCTGCTCTTCAAGACGCCCAACGTCATCTGGCGCCTGGGACACTCCTACAGCGGACTGAACCTGGAGAAAGTAAGACATAGAGGAAAACCCAGGGCTGAACCTGGAGAAAGTAAGACATAGAGGACAACCCAGGGCCACTCCTACAGCGGGCTGAACCTGGAGAAAGTAAGACATAGAGGAAAACCCAGGGCCACTCCTACAGCGGACTGAACCTGGAGAAAGTAAGACATAGAGGAAAACCCAGGGCCACTCCTACAGCGGACTGAACCTGGAGAAAGTAAGACATAGAGGAAAACCCAGGGCCACTCCTACAGCGGACTGAACCTGGAGAAAGTAAGACATAGAGGAAAACCCAGGGCCACTCCTACAGCGGACTGAACCTGGAGAAAGTAAGACATAGAGGAAAACCCAGGGCCACTCCTACAGCGGACTGAACCTGGAGAAAGTAAGACATAGAGGAAAACCCAGGGCCACTCCTACAGCGGACTGAACCTGGAGAAAGTAAGACATAGAGGAAAACCCAGGGCCACTCCTACAGCGGACTGAACCTGGAGAAAGTAAGACATAGAGGAAAACCCAGGGCCACTCCTACAGCGGACTGAACCTGGAGAAGGTAAGACATAGAGGAAAACCCAGGGCCACTCCTACAGCGGACTGAACCTGGAGAAAGTAAGACATAGAGGAAAACCCAGGGCCACTCCTACAGCGGACTGAACCTGGAGAAAGTAAGACATAGAGGAAAACCCAGGGCCACTCCTACAGCGGACTGAACCTGGAGAAAGTAAGACATAGAGGAAAACCCAGGGCCACTCCTACAGCGGACTGAAACTGGAGAAAGTAAGACATAGAGGAAAACCCAGGGCCACTCCTACAGCGGACTGAACCTGGAGAAAGTAAGACATAGAGGAAAACCCAGGGCCACTCCTACAGCGGACTGAACCTGGAGAAAGTAAGACATAGAGGAAAACCCAGGGCCACTCCTACAGCGGACTGAACCTGGAGAAAGTAAGACATACTATACATAGAAGGTAACAACCATGTGGCGGTACCATAGCTGATGAGGTTTAACCGAGGCATGGTTACTGCTACACTTATCTGTATTGTTAAAAATTTGGGACTTTTCTGGTGTTGCAGTGCCTCAGGGCATTGCCTCCATTATCGTTCCCACCATCTTTGTATTTACAACTGTCCCATATGTGTCTGTTCCAGACTGAGAGGACGTAAAACACCATTTTTCATTCAAGTAAGACATAGAGGAAAACCCAGGGCCGGAACTAGAGGGGGTGGGGGTGGAGTCCTGTTTTTCATAACACTTTCCACCCCTGGCCTCTGCCCCAATAACGTAGACTATGTGATTTAATCAAGGGTGAAATGTAAGGGAAAAAAAGCTCGATTTTTGCATTAATAATAACTAAATTGCACAGAATTTTCCAGGGGCTTTACATGTCAAGGATGAAAAGTTTTAAAAAAAGCTCGATTTTTGCATTAATGATCACTAAATTGCACACACTTTTCCAGGGGCTTTGCATGTCCATTGTGCCCTCACAAGAACACCATTATCTTAACTCAGGACTTATGCAGCTGCTTGGAACCCTGGCAGAACACACCCCTCGCCCTCCTCCCGAACCCCACCCCTTACAAATCACTTGGTCTGGTCCTGAAACCTCTGGGTTTGTCTTCAAAATGGATGGGTTGCTCCCTTTTCCACTTTTGAATGTTATGTCAGATTTAAATTACACTCGGTATTTTAAAAGAGAAAACAAATACACTAACAGCAACATTGTTGCGTTTATTTGTGTTGTTATTGTTGTTGTTTGCTGAATACTTTTTATTTCCATTAGGAATGACAATTCGCAAAACATTGATTGTTGCAGTGACTTTTGAAACTCTATTGATTATTGACTTTTTAGTCTGTCTTTTGTTAGCCAGGGTACGACGACAGCAACAACAACAACACCGAATAATAACACCGTCACTAGCTCTTTTGTTGGCTCTACCAGAAATTACTCTCCCGACCCGGATTTCATTTCCCTGAATCGATTCAAAGGCAAAAATATATGGGGGTTTTCTTTTTGCCACTCGTGTGCAAGAGTGAGCCAGAGAGATAAGTGAGCTTGTAAGTAAATATATATATATGAAGAAAAGGTAAATTCTTACCAGGTATTGTTCTGAGTGATCATGGGGAAGAGAGAGAGAGAGAGAGAGAGAGAGAGAGAGAGAGAGAGAGAGAGAGAGAGAGAGAGAGAGAGAGAGAGAGAGAGAGAGAGAGAGAGAGAGAGAGAGAGAGAGAGAGAGAGAGAGAGAGAGCAAGCAAGCTTTCTGTTCCTAGAGCTTTCATCAGGCTTTTTTGTGCCTTTGAATCGATCCAAAGAAATAAAATCGGTCGGGAGAGTATATTACATGCCTTCAAACGGAACAGCACCTGCATGGTGTCAAAGGCTAAGGTCCATAACTTCTAGAGATGAGAACCGGTTAAAAATTCCGAACCGGTTTTAAACCGGTTTTCCCTCTTTAAAACCAGTACTCACATCACTAGTTTCACCTATGCAAACATATTATTTATTTGTCAGAATATTCACACACACATGCACGCATGCGCAGACACACACACACACACACACACACACACACACACTAAAGAAACTTATGACTTATGACACACACACACACACACAGTCAACTCAACACTCAGTCAAAGTCAAAGCCATACACCACCACAAACTAGCACGCATGCGCACACATACACACACACAATAAAGAAACTTATGATTCATGACACACACACACAGTCAACTCAACACTCAGTCAAAGTCAAAGCCATACACCACCACAAACTAGAAACAAGCTACTCTTGGTTTACAAACAAATTCTGCGCTGAGAATCAGTGTTGTTTTTCGAAAAGAATACTTTATTCTTAAAAAAAACTTACTTTCAGTTTGCAGTTAAAAAAAACCGGTTCACAGCAACTCGAACCGGTTTTTCGAACCGCGAAAGCTTAGCACCGGTTTTTGGTTCAAACCGGTTTACCCCCGAAAAGAATGCGTTATTCTACGAAAAACTTACTTTCAGTTTGCAGTTGAAAAAACGGTTCACAGCAACTCGAACCGGTTTTTCGAACTGGGAAAGTTGAACACCGGTTTTTCGGTTCAAACCGGTTTTTCCCCCCACCTCTAATAACTTCACCTGAACAGCATCGATGTGCGGTGCAGGTGACCAGCCTGGCGGAGAAGACCCAGCAGGTGGAGAGTCTTGAGGAGCGGGACGTGAAGCTGGTCCACCTGGCCAAGTACCTGGACCGCTGGCTCTACACCTACCGCCACTACCAGTGCAACGTCATCGTGCGCGTGCGTCAGAAGCTGTCAGGTGACGTCACTATTGTCGCGGGTTGATGAAATTCTCCTTCTTTGTAAGCTTAAAGACACACTGACCCACCACGATTAAGTCCCTTGGTTTTTTTCTCAGTAGCTGTGACCCACATACAAATGCCCCCAACTTATAATTGAGGCTGCTCTTTTAAAGGTTTCGTTTTTAATTTATGTTGGCATCTGTATGGGAGTCAAACCTGGTCAAAACAAGATTTCTTACCAGCTATAAGAGGGAAAACACGTGAAACCCGTGATTTTGTAAACTAAGCTGTTCATCATATACCATACATCTGTATTGTCACTAATTCGGGACTTTACTGGTGTTGCACTGCCTACGGGCATTGCCTCCAGGATCGTTCCCACCATCTTTATATCTACTAATGTCCCATATGTGTCTGTTCCAGACCGGAGGACGTTAAACAGATTTTCATTCATTCACCCGTAATTTTGACACGTGATCTGGTGGGTCTTTAAGTATTAAAATTGCCTCCCTTATAAACCTCATTTTTGAATATGAAATGAATGAATATTGAGTGTTTCGTCCTCCCAGTCCTAAGGACACATGTGAGACATTATAGGTTCAAATTTCGTTTTGAGAATCATTTTGGATGAGTTTCCAAGGTCTTATAAACTTGGGTGCTCCTAGGAAATTTCAAAAATCCTGCAAGGCATGGGCTCAGGGGCCGCCCAGTTAACAATTTGACTTAAAAAATCGTAAAAATATAAAATTCCCGGTAAAGGCATGTAAATATTTATCCTTATTCGTTTCGTTTACATTCTATACATGCTAGAAACCGACAAAAACGTTTATGAATAGGAAATTCGCTGCTTCTCAAAATCCTGCATTTCAGGACATCCTGAAAGTAGGAGCATCCATGTATAAGGGAGGTTTAACCCTTTCGCCGCCAATGTCGCATTTATGCACCACAATGGTTTTAACACCCATGTCACTAGAAGGCATCAAATCGAGGTCTGTTATCCAAAGACCCTATTTCTTATGCTTGGGGATTAAGGATAAGCCTAGTGTTATACATGTCACAATTCGGAATTCCTAATATTACAAATAAGATGTTTTTCTCTACCCAGCTAAGTTTAATTGAATGTTTTGGCTGAAACATGGCTGGCGGTGAAAGGTTCAACCGTAATTTCTATGCCGTTCCAGGAGTGTTCTGTTTCTGGCTCTCCAAGAGGGACGGGTCGTTCCTGATGGGGTTCTACCTGTTCGTCAAGCTGCTATACTGCGTGAACATCGTGGTGCAGTTCTTCCTGCTCAACGCCTTCCTCTCCATGGACTACAACGTCTTCGGCTTTGAGGTCCTCGACAGGATCCGCCGCGGGGAGGACGCCATCCACAACGCCAGATTCCCCAGGATCACCCTCTGCGATTTTCTGATCCGGCAGATGACTAACATTCATGTGAGTCAAGTCAAAGTCAAATCGAGTCAAAATTTGTATTTAAAGATGGACATTGAATAAGCAAACATACATGGGTGTTGTTTTTTCTGCCATCAAGCCATCTAACAAAACCCAAATGCAATAAACGCATAGGGTAAGACGGGGTAAAAAAAACCATGGGCGGGTAAGAAGCCCACGCCAATTATCTCATGAAATAAAGCAAATTTCAGTCACATTTTGCCCATGGGACGAGCGTTAATGTTTAGCATTCGTCTCATGGGCAAATTTGACTGAAATTTGCTTTATTTCATGAGATAATTGGCATGGGCTTCTTACCCGCCCATGGGCGTTTTACCCCGTCTTCACCTACGCACAAAAACACAAACCATATTATTGTTTAAGTACATAGAAAAAAAGAAACACGGAACAGATAAATATTTACAGTTAACAGCGGAAAGCTGTGTGTGTGCGTGTGTGTGTGAGCGCGCATGCGCCCGCATGCGCGAGTGTGGAGGTTGTTATTGTTTCTGTTTTTTGGTTACTTGTTACTTCATGTTGTGCGATTTGCTAGAATCATCTTTTGTTGTTTTCTAACATTCATGCGAGGCGATTTTAGATTTTTTTTGGTTGGCTGTGTGATTTTGGATATAATCGCTGTTATTTTCATGTTGGTATTGTTGTTGTCTTTGCTAGTCCTGTTATTGTTGTTGTTGTTGTCGTCGTGGAGAAAGACGCCCATGCAGCCCGGTTTCTTTGCGTCACCCTCTGCGATTTTCTCATCCGACAGATGACCAACTTCATGTTAAAGGGATTGTTGTTGTTGCTGTTTGTATTTGTGGATGTGATCGCTATTGTTGTCATTGTTGTCTGTTACATTTTGTTGTTGTTCCTGTTGTTGTTATTGTTGTCGTCGAGAAGAAACCCATCCTTTGCAGCTCGATGTCCTTGTGTCACCTTCTGCGATTTTCTGATCAGGCAGATGACGTTCGAGTTATACGTTTGTGGAATATTTTGTTGGTTGTCATGCAGTTCTTCAGATAAGGTAGAAAGGAAGTTTGACGTCCTGAATGAAAATCCGTTTAACGTCCTCCAGTCTGAAACAGACACATATGGGACATTAGTAGATACAAAGATAGTGGGAACGATCCTGGAGGCAATGCCCGGTGGCAGTGCAACTCCAGGAAAGTCCCGAATTTTTAACGATACAGATGTATTTTTTTGGTAAGTTTGACGTCCTCATGACTTTTGCCCTTTATATAGAGACAAGTTCTTTTGGTGCGGAGGTCTGTGGGCCGATCCTGGAGGAACTGCAATTCCAGGTCGATCTGTGACGACTCTTCTTCATCGCTTAAACATCAGATTGATGTCAACCCCCCCCCTATTCCCCGTAAAAGAGGCGTGTCACATAGGCTAATCAAGCTAAATTCAAGTTCTTCAGAGTAGCTACGCTTTTATCTTTTCTGCGTCTTACCTACGTGGGTTAAAATAAAATTGCTTAATCTTTTGTCTTCTCTCTCCCACAGCGTTACACCGTTCAATGCGTGCTCTCCATCAACCTGTTCAACGAGAAGATCTTCGTGGTGCTCTGGTTCTGGCTCTTCCTGGTGGCCCTCCTCGTCTGGTTCAACCTGGCCCACTGGTTCTTCTGGGTCCTGGCCAAGGAGAACCGGGTTCGCTACGTCAAGAAGTACCTGCTCCTCTCGGACCAGCTCCGCACCAGCAAGGACCGGCAGCTGTGCCGCCGCTTCGCCAACGATTACTTACGGAACGACGGCATCTTCGTGTTGAGGGTGGTCGGGGTGAACTCGTCCGAGCTGGCCTTGAAGGATCTGATTCTGCAGCTGTGGAAGATCTTCAAGGCCAACTACAGTTTGGCGGAGCCAGGGAAGCTGGGTCCCAGGGCTTCCCTGATGACGACCAACGGGGATGATGCTACCGTGTCTGCGACGACGATGGGGGAGGACGAGGAGGCTGAAACGGATGTGGCTGTGTAGACTACTATGAGTAGTAGTAGCTCTTGTTTAGTGTGCTGCGGGGTTGACAAATCGACACACAGGACAGAACGTGCCGCATTTACATATAAAAATGCGCATATGATAAGCGCGCGTGCGCACACCCCAATCCCACCCTCCCCACAACATAAAGAACTGAGCGAACATGCACAAGGCACATTAAACCCACCCATTCCCTTCCGAACGCGCACACGCATACACACAAGCGTACACTTCAGAACGCACTGGTGAGCACGCAAACGTACACCCGCACCAGATGCGCCCATTCCCGCATAATATTTACTTTTTAAAAAAGCCCGAACACAGGGGAATGAAAATAAATTTATACCCAATGCCTCAAAAGGTGACTTGTCACAAGTTTGAGAAGAAAAAATATAGAAAAAAGTACACGTTTTGTCCGGAAATACACAAATAACGGGAATAACTGATCATGGAAAATTCCTCTGAGGGTGGACATGGATTTTCTAATAACGAGATTGTGAGACAAAGAAACTAAAGAGGCCTCTGAAGGTGGACATGGATTTTGTAATAAAGATATATGGAGACAAAGAAACAAGAGGCCTCTGAAGGTGGACATGGATTTCCTAATAAAGAGATACGGAGACAAAGAAACAAGAGGCCTCTGAAGGTGGACATGGATTTCCTTATAAAGAGATACGGAGACAAAGAAACTAAAGAGGCTTTTGTGTGCTTTTTCTAGCACCAGACAAAAGCTTTGCGACACATGGACTTGCACATCTGTGTTTCATTGACAACGATACATGTACAACGAGCGTGTAATGTTCCGGGGATCTCTGAAATCTCTCCAAGAACTGGAACCGTCAAAGAACTGTATATAATAAATCTAATTTGAACGATGGCTTAGAGTCAAAACGGACTATCTTTAGATAGACCATTGACTTGTTATTGCAAAATCTAAGAACTTGTATTTTTTAAAAACCCTGAAAATAATGAAAATGGGGATTATGCTTTCATATTTCTGCAGCGTTTTTCTGAAACAAGTTATTAGTTTTCACAATAGGTTCAATAATACGTCAATGGACGGACTATCTAACGATAGTCCGTTTTGACTCCAAGCCATCGTGTTCATAATGAAAGAGGTCAATAGAAGTGAGTGAAGCAAATCAGATTATCATTGTGTCAATATTGTTGTGCTGAAACAAATGGGTGTTTTTTTTCAATGACAGTAATATGAGCACAGAAAGCTGACTGTTGTGTGTCTCTTATTGCACAACAAAGTTGAGAAATGATGAGTGAATGATGTAGAGTGGCACAGTGGTAGCGCGTTCGCCTCGTGTCAAGTAAACCCGAGTTCGAACCTGGGTACAGGGGATTTTTCCTCTCACTTTGCATGCACTAGGCCTTACGGTCTGAACGTGGAGAGTTTCGGATGAGACGATAAACCGAGGTCCCGTGTGCCCATGCACGTAGCTTACGTTAAACCCAGTGGCAACGAAAAAGTTGTCATTTGGTCAAAAGTTACACACACACCCTTTCCTTCCTCATCAGTCACAAAATTCGCATGCAACAACAAAAAATTG
This sequence comes from Phymorhynchus buccinoides, assembly GCA_017654935.2. Classification (NCBI taxonomy): domain Eukaryota; kingdom Metazoa; phylum Mollusca; class Gastropoda; order Neogastropoda; family Raphitomidae; genus Phymorhynchus; species Phymorhynchus buccinoides. The sequence continues at coordinate 75,176,476 of CM065682.1, read as the reverse complement.
GGTGGCGCACCTCTGGCTGAGACGCGCTCTCCAGGTGGGAGCAACCCGAATTTCACAGAGACGCCTCTGTGACCATAAAGTACTTAACACCTAATACTAGAATATACCTTGCTGGAGGAAAAATAAAACTAACGTTGTATGCAACGCATTTGACGTTTATCGTTCTGGTTGTGGTTATTATGCAATCTACCAGAATGTAGATGAGCATGCAACAAATTGAGGACATTGTTATTATTTTTATTTTTTGGGGACATTGTTATTGTTGTTGTTTTACAAATGGAGGACTTATGCATATATATACTCTGCACATTTATCAAAGTACCAAATCCATTCCCACATCGTGCCAATACTTATGTGATCGTTTCTATTTTTCCTCATAAAGAACAGTTTACACAGAAGCCTTATTTGTTGAAATGTCTACACGCCAGTTAACATTCGCTTGCAGGTCAAAATAATAACAAATCAAAATACGAGTTCTGTGATTACTTACTGCGATAAGAGACTGGCAGTGCGATGATTTAAAGACCCACCAGATCACGTGTCAAAGAAATAATGTTTTACGCCCTCTTTGGCCTTTCGGCCATGTGGGGTCACGTGTCAAAATCACGGGTTTCCCCTCTTATAGCTGGTAAGAAATCTTGTTTTGACCAGGTTTGACTCCCATACAAATGCCCCCAAATTCAAACCGAAACATCCTTTGGAAGAGCAGCCTCAATTTGAAGTTGGGGACATTTGTATGTGGGTCACAGCTACCCAGAAAAAAACCAAGAGACTTAATCGTGGTGGGTCTATAATTTTTTGAATTAGCGTTTGTTTCCTTTCCTGCCATTGCCGTCCTAGTTTATATATAATATATACACAAGGCATAATCAGCCCTATGCCAAGCTTTGAGCGTGTCCTTATTTCTTCATCTTCTTCAGCGTTCCCAGGCCATATGGCCATAATGGGTAAGGTGTGTATGTGTCCGGTTTTGCTGTTTTCACGGGTCTCCATGCTGCATTTAGCTGACACATTCCAATTTCGGAAAATCTCAAATGAAAAAATTATTTGGAAGATATTTTTAGGGGGTGGGTGGGTGTGTGTGGAGAAGACAGGAGCATGGGCGCAACTCCCCAAAATGAAAAAAAACACCCACTTAATTCAGGGACCCATGGCCCCGGCAGGGTACAGGGGCAGAGCCCCGTCGGACGATTCAGGGATAGAGAGATAACGAGACAGACAGTGAAAATGACAGACAGAGACACTTTGAGTCTGATAAATCTTGTAAAATTATTACGTTGTCTTTGTAAACTTCCAGGATAGAACAACCAAGTTCAAAACGCCCCAAATCGCTTGTGGTCATTTTTTTTTGGGGGGGGATGAATTAAAAAACAACTGAAGTTCAGTTTCTGGTCAAATGAAAAACACTGAGATCAGTGTAAAAATGAAAGAATACCACCCACGCAAAATGAAAAAACCCTGAAAGGCCGGGGTCCAGGGGTAATGTCCCCCTGCAGCTGAAGAAAGCATTGATTTATGAAGGCATTTTAGTTTGCTTTTTCCACAATTTATTTTAATTTATACAAATGCTTATTTTAAAGTGTTTGAAAAATACAGTACACACACAAAACTCTTGACAAAAAAAAGAAAAAAGAAAAGGAAATTCCTTTTCTGGTAAAATTAAGAAAAACAGGAAATCCTGGTATACCAGGAAAAGTTGCACCCGTGTAATTAAGGTCACAATGTTGTGAATGTCCTTTTGTCTATTGATATTATTTATGGCATTTGTCATGCCAAGGGAAATGCATAATTTGTCATTAACTAATGTGATATTTTTTGTCTGGTAAAATCTTGTGATTTATTCTTGACAAATTATTGGTGTTCTGTAAATTGAAAAAAAATAATTTAAAAAAAAATATTTCCAGACAAACCCTTGAAAGGTTTATGAATGCACAAGCCATCAATGATCTGTTTATGCACAATTATTAGTCCTCTGAAGTTTAGTTTTGTTTTTGTCTGGTCCGTCCGTCCTTCCGGCGTGCCTCCGTCCGTCCGGCTATTCGTCCGTTTTTCTCAAAAACTATTCAGTCTATCATCATCAAATTTGGTATACTAGTTTGCCAAGATGCAAGCTATCCACTGATGTATTTAGTTTTACATTAAGGTCAAGGCCGCGCCAGTTACGGGGTTCAAACCCCGAAACACATAATCGCTAATATCTCGCGAAGTTTTGCATGTATTTTAATGCAGTTTTTTTCACATTTCTTGATGAATGGTCTATAACACAGTTGTCATGAATTTTTCTGTGCGCGCGCTCAAATCACGGGTCCGAACCCTAAGACTATATATAAAAAAAACTATTCAGTTACGTGCTGTTTTGATGCCTTTTTATGTAGTTACGTGCTGTTTTTATGTATGTGTACAGCCGACACATTCCGATTTCGGAGTAGCTCGGCGATGCTGCGAGGGGACTTTGCAGCCGCTCGGCGTTGCACTTGTTATTATTATATTGGCTTAGCGCCATAATGTTACGAATTTGATGATTCTCAGTGTTGTTTTTCCATGAAATAACGGACAGGCCATTTCTTAATTCTAAACATTTTAATCTATTCAGTCATGTTGCAATGTGTCTGTCTTCCAAATTGTATGCGATATTATGAATTTTCATGAATGAATTTGTTTTCATCAAATAAAATGTTATTTTTGTTGTAATCTATGCCAACTGAATTTTCATCTGTGCATGCTTGAATTTGCCTGTGTTGGTAATACGACGATTTTCGGAGAGAAAAAAAACTAGGGGAGAGCACAAAGTGAAAATTAGAGTTAATTACTTCGACTTACTTGGTCAAAACCATAGCAACAATGGCGGCATGTCGGCGAAGCTTGAAACCGCAGGATGCGAGTCAGCGACTTGCAAAGATTTTTTTTTATAGAAAAATGAGGGGCGGCCAGTATCCACCAACTGATAGAACTTGCAATAATGTGACGTAAAATTATAAATGATATCAAATTCAGAATGACGCACGGTGTTCTAAGTGATGTAAGTCTACTCAAACACACGAGGCGAGAGCTGGGGATCTACCTGATTGTAGAGAAGCTTCCCCTGTTTGACCGACTGAATTAGGCAAGATCATCACTCCCACACACCATGCAATTACTCCCCTTAATTATTTCCGAACAATTCCTATTCTGTGACAATTTCTACATAAACAGTAAAACATTAACCCTTTCACCGCCAGCCATTTTTCAGAGAAAAAAAATCCATTAAACTTTCCTGGGTGGATAAAAAAAATTATGTCTGTAATATTGGGGATTCCTCTGTGACATATTTGAAGTAAGGCCCCTCCTTACCTCCCCAAATTAAGAGAATAGGGTCTTTGGATAACAGACCCTGATTTGATGCCTTTTAGTGACATGGGTGTTAAATCATTGTGGTGCAAAAATGCGACGTTGGCGGTGAAAGGGTTAATAATGCTAATACAGTGGAACCTCCCTTATAAGACCTTCAAAAATCATCCAAAATGAGGTCTTAAAAGGGAGGGGTCTTTAAGAGAGGTAATTTTAATACTTGCAAAGAAGGGCAATGGCGACGACGAAAATGGTGTTTTGCGTCCTCTTGGTCTGAATCAGACACATATGGGACATTTGTAAATACAAATATGGTGGGAACAATACTGGAGGCAATGCCCGGAGGCAGTACGAAACCAGTAAAGTCCCGATTTTTTTAAATTAATACAGATAGGTGCAGCGGTAATCACGCCTCGGTTAAACCTCATCGGCTATGGCACCGCTACAAGTGACAATGATTTAATGTGTAAAGAAGGGCAATGTCTCAGAGAAGTAGGCCTTATATGGGAGGGAGTCTTATAATGGGAGGTTCCACTGTATAGCGCATAATCTTGCTAAGCTACTCGATGCGCTTTTCACTCACCATTCGTACAAACATTTCTAACAGACTGGGTTCACATATCCTCACCATACATCTCTATGAAAATGAATACATTAGAGAATGCATTGCATATAATCATAACACAACACACTAACACCCACCTCCCTTCAACCCCCCCACCCCCACCCCAACCATCCCCCCGCAGAACAAACAAGGAAAAAGACCAGGAAGAGACAGAGAGAAAGGAAAAAGCTGCACTTTCAATAAAATTCACACACACACACACACACACACACACACACACACACACAACAACATACAGTATTTATACAGCACTAAATCTTGATAGAAATCAAATCGAAGCGCACACACGTTTAACATTCATAACGCATTCAAACAAAGAAGACGCTATACAAAGATGAACAAGAAGATCACACACACACACGTTTGATAAATAGACCTAAAGGCAAGAGAGAGGAGGGAAAGAGAATGAGCTTCAAAGACGGGGGGAAACAGGTAGTTTTTGAGGTTTGATTTGAAAGCAGAGAGGATCGGTCACTGATGGAGGGAGAGAGTTAGTTAGTTAGTTAGTCTGTTATAGTCCCGTCAACTGCTATGGTTATCTCAGGACTGTCACCGCATAAAAATCCACCACGTACAGCAAAACACAAATCCATGAATCTTAACAACGTACAAAACCTGAAAACAAAAAATGTAGTACAATTCATAACATGACACTTCCATCATTATACCCTATAGAACATAAGTCCACACAGTGCTGGAAACGTGGAGCTACTATACTCTCATTTATCGGATTCAGGTTAAAAAAAACCAGTAAAAAAGGAACAAATACATAATAGTAAGCTAAACTACATTAAAAAAAAGCTATATAAGCGAATATGCACTGCAGAATGGACAACAGGTGCCCACTCAAGTGCGTAATTATCACGCATGGATGCCAGTGTACAACAAAAAAAACACCTGGCATGTCATAAATTGTAAAAAAGAAAAACGTGGAAGGGTTTTATAGAAAAAATGCAGGTGAATGGACCAACAAGGCAGAAAAAAGTAGACGCCAGAAAGCAAAAAGAAGAGAAAAGGCAGTCAGGAAGTTTGTTCCACACACACAGAAGACAACAGTAAGAACGTTTTCTTCAAAATATATTCCTTCCATTTTTTATTCTTGCATACACATCATCATGAGACCGATCGATTCAATAGGGCAAGGAGTAGGACATTGGAGCTATTTATTGCTAGACAACGATATGGGTTATGGTTTCTAAAACATCTCATTCATATCACAATCTAGTCTCCATTGACATACTCATTCTCAACATCGGATCCAAATCACAGTGAACTTTCACTGACCGAGTATGATAATGCTTCTACTGACTATTGTACAGGTTATTTTGAGGACAACGACAACAACAATGATAGCAAAGCATACTTCTACTCCGTCAATCGCTCAGACAGTTTCCAGCCATTTATGAATGCAGATACATCATGCTGCAGTTACGCGCCTAAATAAGAAATAGTTAGGCCCAGCATGTCTGTCTTCGGCAGGAGAAATTATTTGTAAAACTGTCTTGAAAACAAAGGCAAGAGAATGGACCGGTAAGTCAGAAAGAGAGTCGATGACAGTGAAGCAAAGGGAAAAGGCAGAGTCAATGAGAGTGACAGATTAGAGGAAGCTACAATCACAGAACTGCCAGAGGGTGGGGGAACTATTCATACCAAAAGGCCCCCCGGTATCCCCACAGGGGAAGCAAAGCATACATTTTCCCACAGTCACACAGACTGTTACCTGTACAAGCTGATATTCACGCACATCTTTGATCTAAAAGACAAAAAAAGACATCAATATTTGAACAATATATGCTCTCTAAACGTAAAAGATTATTATGTATCACTTGGGTTTTTGTTTGTTTGTTTAGCTTAAAAACAACAATAGGAAATTAAAAACATCCATTCCCATAGTTGAAATAAATTGTATAATTATATTTTAATATCACTCACATTATGCAAATCCAGTTTAAAAAAAAAAAAGAAAAAAAAAAAGATAATCGGTATGCCGAAAGATTTGTCAATGCTCGCTCCCTGGTGTATCACATGTTCGTTTGGTTTTCTTTAGCTTTTGCATAAAAAGTGGTTTGGAGAAGATGAACTCTCTCTCTCACACACACGCACAAACACACACATATGGGAGGCGAGACAGCTCATTCATTCGACCAAAACCGTCGCCCAAAATGATCGACCATTTTCCAAATTTGTGGATCAAAATGCCTCGTTTTCGAAATGGTCGACCAAAATGCCTCGTTCTCGACGAAAACTATCGACCAATTTCGGAATGGTCCATCAAAATGCCACGTTTTCGAAATTGGTCAACCAAAACTGTGCACGAGAAAAACTGATGCATCAAAATCACGCCATGAATTATTCATCGCATCTTTCCGAGTTTTAATGAGTGGTTGAGTAAAAACTTGTTAGAAGGCCCTCAGCATCCCTCTTTGAAAACTTCCCGCCACAGACTGGATTCTGGCACTGTTCTGGCACTGTTCTTGTGCCCGATTCCAGTTTGTGTTCAACCACTCGGGTCTCTCTGGTAAAAATGGGAATTTGTCGACCAGAAATCCGTCGACCAATTTGGAAAATGGTCAATCATTTTGGTCGACGGTTTTGGTCGAATGAATGAGCCGTCTCGCCTTCCATACGCACATACAGATAGATACATACGAGGCCTTTTCACTGCAATAAGATATCTACACTCGTACATTTTTTTATTTATTTTTAACGTACCCTGGCTAAAAGACTCCAGGGATCATCCCAACAGCCAAAGCGCACTTGAACACTATGACCAGTACAAAGGCATCGGCTAGGGATGAGAGCAATTACGTGTGTGATCGTTTTTGATTACCCCGCCATGTGGGCAGCCACACTCCGTCTTCGGGGGAACTTGTACATTTGAAGGCGTTTCCTTTCACAACAGAAACGCAGAATAATTTTTTTTCTTTTCTTTTTCCCCACTGCCACTCTGACCACCTACTTTCACCCCACTTTCCCCTACAAAATATGCATAAATATCTTCGCACAAAATCAACAATCATAAGATTAACCCTTTCGCCGCCAGCCATTTTTCAGCCAGAAAATACCATTAAACTTAACTGGGTAGAGAAAACAATTTTATCTGCAATTTTGAGAATTCCCCTGTGACATGTACACCATTAGGCCTATCTTTACCTCTCAAAATTAAGAAATTAGGGTCTTTGGATAACAGGTCCTGATTTGATGGCTTTCAGTGACATGGGTGTTAAACGCGACATTGGCAGTGAAAGGATTAAAAAAAAAGAAGTTAAAAAGACCGTTTTGGACGTTTTTGCCAAGCATAAAGCTGTATTTTATGAACCTTTTCAGGTAATTATCTTTTGGGAATACTAACCCTAACCCTAACCGTAAACCTAACCCTACCCCCCCTCCCCTATGTACTGCAGTACACCGCACATTTGTCACAGTCGTGGTTCATTGCGTTTTTCCGTCTTATAGAGGGGGGGGGGGGGGGGGGGGGGGGGGGGGGGGTGTAGGGTTGGGGTTAGGGCTAGGGTTATTATTCCAAAAAGATAATTAGCTGAAAAGGTTCCTAAAATACAGCTTTATGTTTGGTAAGAAAGGCAAAAACGGAAAAATGGAATTAACCGAGAAATGCAGGGGGGGGGGGGGGGGGGGGGGGTGGCGATGGCACATCTTGACCTTTACCAAAAAGAGAACTCAAAACAGGATTTCTCTATGAAAATATTAGGTAATTTTACCTCGTAAAAAAAAAGCATTACATGGACCAAATAAGCCAGCACTTAAACACTTTAGAATCCATGCAGTCCACTCAACAATTGTATTGTCTCTCTCCGTTTAAACGGTGTCATTGACTGTATTGTGTTTCTGGGTGGGGTGAGTGGTAGTGATTGTGGTGATGGTAATGGTGTGTGTGTGTGTGTGTGTGTGTGTGTCGGGGGGCCTGCATGCCCGTAGTCGCCTGCATGACCTAAGTGTGTGTGTGTGTGTCGGGGGGTGTATGTGAATGCTTATTTGTACGAGTGATTATATAGTCGCCTGCATGCAAAAGAGACCTAAGTCGAATGACATCACTTCACACGAGGAATGGAAAACTCAATATTTTGGTCATTTCAGGCCAAATAACGTCATTTTTTTTTTTGGTTCATTTATTAGTGTCACCATTGGTGTTTTATCTTTGCAAATTCTTGACATCACTTCACACGAGGAATGGAAAACAATATTTTGGTCATTTCAGGCCAAATAACGTCATTTTTTTGGTTCATTTATTAGTGTCACCATTGATGTTTTATCTTTGCAAATTCTTGACATCACTTCACACGAGGAATGGAAAACTCAATATTTTGGTCATTTCAGGCCAAATAACGTCATTTTTTTTGTTCATTTCTTAGTGTCACCATTGATGTTTTATCTTTGCAAATTCTTGACATCACTTCACACGAGGAATGGAAAACTCAATATTTTGGTCATTTCAGGCCAAATAACGTCATTTTTTTGGTTCATTTATTAGTGTCACCATTGATGTTTTATCTTTGCAAATTCTTGACATCACTTCACACGAGGAATGGAAAACTCAATATTTTTGGTCATTTCAGGCCAAATAACGTCATTTTTTTGGTTCATTTATTAGTGTCACCATTGATGTTTTATCTTTGCAAATTCTTGACATCACTTCACACGAGGAATGGAAAACTCAATATTTTGGTCATTTCAGGCCAAATAACGTCATTTTTTTGGTTCATTTATTAGTGTCACCATTGATGTTTTATCTTTGCAAATTCTTGACATCACTTCACACGAGGAATGGAAAACTCAATATTTTGGTCATTTCAGGCCAAATAATGTCATTTTATTTTTCATTTAGCGTCACCATTGATGTTTTATCTTTGCAAGTTCTTGTTTTACAGCTTTGTTAGATGATGCAGCTTGTCTAGATCAACTGGTAAGTTCAACACATCGAAGTTGACCAACTTTGAGTTACGTCTCTTTTGCATGCGGACGGCGATATTATGTCCTTGTTGAATTTCTTGCTTTTAATCTTTGCGGCGTTGTTGTTAAGCGCATAGAGCTCCACATTAGGTGGAGGAATGCGCTATATAAATACTTCACTATTATTATTATTATAATTTGTGACTATTTGTTTAACAGCAAGAAAGAGAATAACCTTTAGCTACAAACCCTTGTTTTTTTCTGTGTGGTTTTTCAGTCTTCCAAGCTTGTTAATCATCTAAAATTGCAACATTGTTATTATTATTTTTTTTTTTTCCTTTTAGCCATTACCAATGTTGGCACTAATTGTGTATTATTATGCGTTTCAAAGTTCAAAGAACACAGCAACAGCACTGAAATATTATGCACTTTTCTTATATGCATGTGTGAAGAATCAGTACCCACCCCCCCCTCCTCCTCCTCTCTCTCTTTCCCTCCTTTTTGATTCTGGACAAAAAGGCTTAATCTAAATCATTTAACAATTCATGCACCCCCTGCACACACTCTCCCAGTGTCTTGACTGGTTCTCTCTCTCTCTCTCTCTGTCTGTCTGTCTCTCTCTCTAATATTCTGCATGCACATGTACTAACACTGGGCTCATACACAAAACGATAATTTCTAAGGAAACGATCACTACTTTTTAAAAAATAAATAAACTATACCACAGAAATACTACTGGTTTTGGTTCTCAAACGATAACAGTTGTACAAAGGTTTTGGTGGGACGCATCTTCCAAAAAAGTAAATAACATTGGGGTTTTTGGTCACATGATAACACACAAGCACCACTGTGAACACTTCGTTCTATCTACGATTCCACAACAATACTCAGAACAAAGGACTGATATGTCTTTTAGAAAGACCTGTACATCACAAGCAGATTGTTTCAGCATTCACCGCATAAATGTGTATGCGCATGCGACAGGGTTCCTGATATTCCTTTCTCTTAAAGGGGCACCCTGGCAGATGAGTTTTTGCAAGAAACACGCAGAGATCACCATGAAAACACCATTTACAGAGATCGCAACACTCACTTTGCTCTGGTTTCCTAGAAATCAAACCGTCAAATCAGCGATTTATCCTTGACGGAGGTGCTGGAAGTCAAATTATTTCACTGAAAGAGAAGACGTGTGTCGTCTCTTTTGTAATGGCGACCAAATTGTTTGCACAATTTTTTTTTCGCAATACAAGCCTTTTTATTTTAATTTTTTTAATTTTATGCAGTTTATCTAAAAGAGTTTCGCTCACAACAAATGAAACAGCTTCAATTTTTTTTTACTGCACTACAAAAAAAGAAAAAACTTCAACCACAATGTGTTTGGCCCCCACCCCCATCCAAAATGTCTTCTCTCTCCGGCACCTCCGCCAAGGAGTAATTACAGTTTTGACGGTTTGATTTCTAGGAAACCAGAGTAAAGCGAGTGTTCCGATCCTTGAAAAGGGGCTGTCTTTCTGGTGATCTCAACGTGTTCCTTGCAAAAACTCATCCGTCAGGGTCCACCTTTAAGGAGTATGCTCACCCCCTGTATACAGTTTCAAGGAGTATGCTCACAGCAAAACAATGTACATTCTGATTAACCTTATTGATTACTACTCGTTACAGACATAGTAGAGCTAACACAAAACATGCGAGTGACCACACAAATGCACGTGCACGCACACACACACAAATACAACCAAAAACATAATTATCTTTCACAGCAGGTATCACATTTATGCAGAATAACACAGCTTGATTTAAAAAAGCTTTCATCATCATAATAATAAATATTCAACAAAATGACAATTGGGCTTTTAATACTACTGCTTGCCAACACGAAAGGGCGATAACTTTAGACCCGAACTGCTCATGCTAACTAGTGACGAGTCAGGGGCAGATAATTGTCTGTGTCTCTATACTACTACGTCATGACAGGCAAGGGGCAATAATCTTAAAGTAGGTGGGGTTCGCGTTTCAGGGCACGAGACAGGGGCAGATAATTTTCAGTATAAAGCCTCATTGTTATCACTTACATACATTGTATATGTAAATGAATGTGTGTGTAGGCATGAGTGTGTGTGTGTGTGTGTGTGTGTGTGTGTGTGTGTGTGTGTGTGTGTGTGTGTGTGTGTGTGTGTGTGTGTGTGTGTGTGTGTGTGTGTGAGTGAGTGTGCATTCAGTGAAGTTTACCTATCATTTACAATACAGTAGAACCTCCCTATTAAGACCTTAACAAATTAGCCCCAAAGGGGTCTTTATAGGGAGGTGGACACTCAGTATAGTCGTCCGGATATGAAGGGGGGAAATCTGTGAAAACAATTTGGGTCACATCTTAAAGACCTCCATGTCACGTGTCACATTCCCTCTTATGCTAGGAAGATTTCTAAAGATTTCTTACCAGCTGTAAGAGGGAAAACACATGAAAACCGTGATTTTGACACGTGACGTGGTAGGTCTTTAAGAGGGAGTCTTATAGGGAAGGTCTTATACGGAGGTTCCACTGTATAATGCTTACATCGTCCCATAATTATGAGCAAGCTCCTATAAATGTTCTCAATATGAATGAATACCGGTTCTTTTTTCTTTCTTTCTGTTCCCCCAATTGTTTCTATACAGTATATTCATATTCAATGACACAAATATGTATTGTTTAATCATGAATCTTCTGACAGTGTTATCATGTCAACTGAACACATTAATTTTTTGAGCATGTTAGCAATCATATGATATTGCTTTGTATGTGTTAAAAATGTTGAGAAAAAAAAGAAAAAGTTACCACTTACCATACGAACACACACACACACCGTTTTCCTTTCATCCCTGAATACGTAATTGTTCGTTGCTCGTTAAAAATAATTGAAATCGACATAAATTTTAAAAGCACTAACCTTAAGTGTATCAAGGACCCAGTCCTATCCCGAAACAATAAAATAACCATAGAAAAGGAATCCTTTTTTTGTGATACAAACTCTCTCTCTCTCTCTCGTGCTCGCTCCCTCCCTCCCTCTCCCCCTCTCTCTAGTGAAAAAGTAAGGTTTTGCTCTTGAAAGATACCAGGTACTCTAATCAAGTGCACCTTAAACACTTAACGCAGGTAGTAACATGTAATTTAGAAGAAACTGCTACCGTAATTCACAGACTACAAGCCCCTTCGTAATATAAGCCGCACCCCCTACTTTTTAAACAAAATCTGAAAAAAAGTAAAGCACAAACCGCGGAAGCGTGGCGATGCACGACGTCCGCTTCTGGTTGTGTCAAGAGTTGATCGCGGGTGTGTTGACTGCCCAAACGAAAGTGTCGGACCGCGAAACAGATCGTCATTTTGTGAAAAATATACCGAAATCAAGGTGATTTTTTTTGTCATCAACCGTGAACAAGGCCACAGATCAAAGGTCTGAATCAAGGATGCCACTGAGTTGAGTTTACTTTCACTTTTGGTAACGTTTAGGCCGTGGCACAGTAAAAAAAAAAGTTGCGGCTTATACTATAGTCCGCGAATTACGGTAATCGTTTTGGTGATTCCTTCTAATTTACATGTTATCGTATTTTTCAGACTATAAGGCGATACTTTTCCCCCCTAGACTCAGACCCCTGCGCCTTATAATATGACTGATAAAATAGCAAGAAAATAGAATAACAAAATCTGAAATGTAGGCAAAATTTGGGGTGTGCGCCTTATATAAAGGTGCGCCTTATAGTCCGAAAAATATGGTACTACCTGTGTTAACTGCTTAAGTCGCACTCATGATTACGGAACCAGAAAATGAGTTTTGATAGGCTTTTAAAAGTTTTTCCTGCCACTTTTATGCAGGACATGTTCAGCACTGTTTCGACAATATTCAATACGCTCAAGTCATAGGGCAAACTTTGGTACATGGCAACAGAAAAAAAATCTGTACTATCTGCAAGAACTAAACCCTCAAAGCAGAGAAACTTGAGAAAGAGTAATTATGGTTAAAAAAAAAAAAGAAGTAATAATATAAATCAATGTTTTGAGAACAATTAATAATAAAATCATTCATCATTGTGTAGCACAGCTTAAAACAGCCGATGCTTATGGAAATTATGGAAGTGTTAAAAGTTGCTGAACGCACGGACGCATATGATAAAAATGCAACACAAATAGCTGAAAACATACAACATTCTCACTGACCTGGAATGTAAAATACTGCATTGTTGCACATAGTTTTTCGTAGATTATGCTGCACACTTAAGCGTACATTTGCTACACACACACACACACACAACACACACTCTCTCTCTCTTAAACTTAGTCTGTAGACACTTACTATTGACAGCAAATTTAAAAAAGAGACTTGTCTTAAAACAAATACGTCATGGTCTCAATTAAATTCATGACAACCATTCGGGTCAAAGTCATGGGGATCAGCGTGTTCTGGGGAGCTGTCGGTGGACGGTCGTGGTGGCGCCCTTGGAGGAGGACCTCACTCACGCTGGCTACGCGACCAAGAGAATAGTGTCGTCAGTAGGTGGTGTCCTGCGTACAGGCTCCACTGAACTCCACCGAAGTGACTCAGCAGCAGTGCAGTGTCTCCTCGGTTGGTTGCCTCCTGACGGCCTAATATAGATTCACTCCTCTTGAACTGCTCGTCTTGGTTTCTGCGATCTGAACGTGCGGAGGTGTGGCTGTGAATTGGGACTCAGAATGAGCGGCGTGAGAGCAATGCCACTGTACGGCCCAGACGATGGGACAGCAAAATTATTAAAAAAAATTCATGACAACCAACCGGCTCATCATATTCACAGCTGTCTACCAGATTAGACGCAGATCCCAGTGCTAAAAAAAAAAAGCAAGTTTGACACACCCCACTAGCTTCATATTTGCTCATAGATCTATAGTTTGTAATGCAAACCGAGGTCAATAAAGCACAAACCGAATCCTTCAAAACAAAACTAAATTAATCTCCACGTTATGTTTTAACGGTAGATGAATCAGCCAATGTTACCAACACTTGAATGGAGAACGGACCTGTTCAGGTCTCTTTTACCTCGCACCACAGAACTGCTCTCCCAAGTTCCCATTTCAATTGTTCATTATGCTCATACAAAAACTTCTTCTGCAGCAAATTTGAGGTAACATAAAAACAATTAACAAAAATGGCACACACAATATTATTGATTAAAACAATTTCTCTGGTCATTTGCTTTAAATCAAATTTCACCCACAACAATTTCAACATTCCTCAAGATTGTATTGTTCTGATTTCTTCTTTACTCATGCAGTTGCCTTTAAGATTTACACACTCACATACTCTTACTCTTTTCTGGCACATGCACTGACAGAAGTAACGCTTGTGTGTGTGTGTGTGTGTGTGTGTGTGTGTGCGTGTGTGTGTGTGCACGCGAGTGTGTGTGCGTGCGTGCGTGCGAGTGTGTGTGTGTGTGTGTGTGTGTGTGTGTGTGTGCGCACGCGAGAACTCGTCTACCTTACATTATGAGGTAGAATTATGACTTTTTCAGTAACATTGCGAGGTAGACGTTGCCAGGTAGGTAAATTCAAGTGCTGTTGTAGTGCACGCGCACTAAAAAAGAGCACTTGCGCTCCAAGTGTCAAGTGTACTATCCGGGAGAGAAAATATTGTCGGAATTATTGACGGAAAAAGTGTGATAAATTAATTCTTAAAATCCCCTATAGAGACAGCACTTTTTCCGTAAAATGCGTTAAAATGCGTTTGGATTGTGTTTTTCTACCACGCAATGTTGAGTAAACGAGTATGTGTGTGTGTGCACGCGAGTGTGTGTGCGTGTGCGTGTGTGCGAGTGTGTGTGCGTATCTCTGTGTGTGTGTGTGCGTGTGTGTGTATGTGTGTGTGCATGCGCACGCGTGCGTGTGTGTGTATGTGTGTGTGCGTGAGTGTGTAAGACTCTGAATGCCCTAAAATTTTGTAATGATTTGGATGGGCAGGGGAGCAGGCAACCCCGCCCAGCACTGTAGTATGTCTGCTCACATGCAAGCTCACATGCATGCGTGCGTTTCTTTATTTAAGAAAGTGTGCCTAGATGTGAAAAAAAGAATCAGCACAACTTTACGCTGCGCACAAATGAGAACACACAAAGAAAGCACTAAACACGACGTCTTGCACAAACCCATCACATGTTCACGCCATGCTCACGCTGAAACAAAAAACTGAAAGACTAGGCATAGTTTAAAACAGCTCCCCCTCCATGAGCCTCAAACACAAAAATATGGCCACCGCTTTTGTCAGCTCAATCACTCTCTTCCCAAAAAAATTTGTTTCCGTCATTCAACCCATTTCCATAAATCCTGCAGATTTTTTTTTTAATTTGATTTTCCTTTTTTTTTTTTTTTTTTTGCTGTCCCATCTTCGGGGCCGTACAGTGGCGTTGCTCCCACAGATTATTTCACAAGTCCAATCTTCCAGTTAAACACAACCCTTATTCTCTCTTCTCCGTAGCTTGCAAATGACCGGCAGTTACAAGGTTCTCGCAACAAGGCAGCATCTAAAGATAAAAAAACCGTCACCATCTGGTCTCGGATTCTGCGACCTGAACAAGCCCCGGGGGTGTGGCTGCGAATTGGGATTCAGAATGAGTGGCATGGGAGCAACGCCACTGTGCGGCCCAGAAGATGGAACAGCAACAACAAAAAAAGAAGTCATCTGACCAAAATGGTGAAGCTGCCACATCCACATAGTTCTCTCTTTCTTCAGTTATCTGTCCCTCTCCCTCTTTCCTCTCAGTCTCTGAGTCTGCCTCTTTTTGTCTTTGTCTCTCTCATTCTCTCTCTCTCTCTTTCTTTCTTTCTTCTTCAACAAGCACAGGGAAACCTTGGTAGTACATTGCTGGCATCCAAAACACGGTCATCATCAACTAACCCAGTGGTGAAATCCTGACAAATCAACCACCACCACCTCTTTTCCCGAGCACAATGAAAAACAAACCTTCTGGAAGCGATCGGCATATACAAAAACAGGTCCATCCCTCCCCTAACTTAATGATGAAGCCCGGTGACACCAGCGATCATCATTTTTTTTAACCATTTCTGCGATAATTTAATGGTCATCCTACTTCCGTTTTCCCGAATCCAGTCGAAATAAATCATCGTTACCTCTTCTCACAGCAAACGACCCGATGACCAGCCAGGTTAGCTTAATGCAGCCACAATCAACAAGGCGTTGGTCACCTAGCCCAACAGCGAAGGAAGCCCTGATAAACCAAGTCTGTCTCTGTCTGTCACCCTCCCCTCTCCTTTCATTCCATGGCACGATTAAAATTCTGGCAGTAATCAGCATCTTTAACAAAACCCACCAAGGTCTATCATCACCTAGGCTGTCATCACTTAGTCCAATGCTGAAGGAAGCCAAGATTCTCTCTCTGTCTCTAACCCCCCACCCTCCTTCCTTTCCTCTCTCTTTTTTTCCCCAGCACACAAACACACAAACACGCGCACACACACAGTGACACACACACACACACAGTGACACATACACACAGTGACACACACAAACACAACTTGTAGTAATACTCAGCATTAACAAATACAGTCCATCCTCACTTGGGAAAGACACTTTACTCCTATTTCCTGGTCCTTCGGATGAGACCTAAAACCGAGGTCCCGTGTGCGAAAGCACACACAAGATCTTGCGCGCACGTTAAAGCCCATTCCACTGTTCGGTACGAGTAGGCCGTGTGTGCCGGTGGAACGGATGACACGAACTCACAAAGCATGCATCCTGTGCGCCAATAGCAGTCTAAACGAAGACTTTGGGCGTGGGGCAGGATAAACATCCCCAATCGGAAGAAAAAGGAGAAGAAGAACCGAATGATGAGGCCTAGCAGTCAAGCCCAGCAGCTATCGTTGCTTGAAGTTGTTGACAGCTGTCGCCCCCACTTCTATTTTCTAGTCAAGTACAATTATGCTCTCTTTCTCTCTGCAAACGATACTCGCTCTCTTCTCTCCGCAGCAAAATATTAAAAAAAAAAAACAACGTAATCAGTACTCAACATCTTAAAGACCCCCCACGTCGCGTGTCACATTCCCTCTTATGCTAGGAAGATTTATTAAGATTTCTTACCAGCTATAAGAGGGAAAACACGTAAAAAACGTGATTTTGACACGTGACGTGGTGGGTCTTTAAAAACTCAGTCCATCATAACGTAACCGAATGCTGAAGCCCTGCAGTCAAGCCCAGCAGCAATAGTTGTTTGAACTCGTTAGTACAGAGTAAGCTGCCATTTTATGCTAATTTCCAGTCAGAGTACCATCACATCCTCTTCACCCTGCAAACGATACTCTCTCTCTCTCTCTCTCTTATGCAGCGCAATTTTAAAAAAAAAATGCTTAAAGCAGTAGCCGACCTCTAAAAAACCCACGTCTGTCATCACCCATGGGTGCTCCTGGGAAATTTCAAAAACCCTGCAAGGCAGGGGTCCAGGGGCCGCCCAGTTAGCAACTTGACTTTTAAACAATCCTAATAATATAAAGTTCCTGGTAAAGGCATGTGAATATTTATCCGCATTCATTTCTTTTATATTCCGCACATGCGAGAAACGGACAAAACGTTTATAAATAGGAAATTTGCTGCTTCTCAACTTCTTATAATCCGGCGACGCCGGCTCCGTTAACTGAATGATGAGGCCCAGTGCAAGTCAAGCCCAGCAGCAGCGAGTGTTGCTTGAAGCTTTCGGCACTGAGAAAGCTGATTCTGCAATCAAATCAAACCATGGTGTCCTTTTCTCCCTGCAATAAGGGCATTTGCCGCGTGCCGGCAACCTTGAATTTCACTGAGTTGAGTTTAGAGAGATGAATTAGAAAGGTCAGCGTAACTCGGGCAGAACGAGAGCGGGTAAAATTAGTAGTCTGCTATAGAGAACAAACACTCGTGGCAAATGTCCTTTTGATACTCTCTCTCTTCTTTCTCCAGCACAAAAACACACACTAAAACTGTCTGCTATAGAGAACAAACACTCGTGGCAAATGTCCTATTGATACTCTCTCTCTTCTTTCTCCAGCACAAAAACACACACTAAAACTACAGCATCTAAAAATGCCATCCATCATAACCTAATGAGGAAGCCCGGCAGTCACGTCCAGCAAGTTGTTTGAAGCCATCGACACTGAGAAAGCTGTCGCCTCACTTCCACTTTCCAGTCAAACAATTACAATTACTCTCTCTTCAAACTGAAAACAATTCTCATATTTCTACAGTACAACTAAAAAAAACCTAAAAACAATTAAAGCAGTACTCAGTATCTAAAAAACCCCACCACAATCCATCATCACCTAACCGAACGATTGGGCCCAGGCCCAGTCACGCCCAGCAGCAGTCGTTGTTCGAAGCTGTCGCCGCTGAGAAAACAGTTGCCTCACTTCCATTTTCCAGCCTTCTCTCATATTTCCACAGTACAACTAAGAAAACAACAAAACAACTTTAAAGCAGTACTCAGTATCTAAAACAAACAACCCTACAATCCATCATCACCTAACCGAATGATTCGGCCCAGGCCCGGTCACGCCCAGAAAATAGTTGCCACACTTCTACTTTCCAGTCAAACAATTACAAACACACTCTCTTCAACCTAAAAACACTTCTCTCATATTTCCACAGTACAACTAAAAAAACCTAAAAAAACTTAAAGCAGTACTCAGTATCTAAAAAAACCCACCACAATCCATCATCACCTAACCGAATGATTGGGCCCAGGCCCGGTCACGCCTGAGAAGCAGTCGCTGTTCGAAGTCATCGGCGCTTAGAAAGCTGTCAACTCACTTCCATTTTCCAGTCAAACAATTACAATCACACTCTCTTCAACCTGAAAACACTTCTCTCTTATTTCCACAGTACAATGTTTTTTAAAACTTAAAGCAGTACTCAGCATCTAAAATCCCCACAATCCATCATCACCTAACCGAACGATTGGGCCCCGGCCCGGTCACTCCCAGCAGCAGTCGCTGTTCGAAGTCATCGGCTGTGAGGAAGCTGTCATCCCACTCCAGGTCGCTGGAATGCTGAGACCCCACAGTGCCGCCCGGGCCCGCGTTGTGCAGGGAGCTCAGTTCTGCCAAGTCTTCCTCGGTGAGCGAGCGGGGGCGAAGAACCGGCTCCACCCCTGTGGACAAGAAGCGCCAAAACTCACTCACTCATGCACAACACTTTCAACTCAAAAGCACAAAGAAACACTGCAGATTGTAAATGGGATTTATTGTTTGACTGATTCATACAGTCATCATACATGTACAAATGATATCAATTAATACGCTTCATATTGAAAAAATGCATGTTGATGGATGGGTGTGGGAGAGAATGAAGGAATTGTGGAGTGGAAGGATGAGGGAAATGAAATATTTTATAACAGAAACAAAAATAAAGTGCCAAAGATGGTGTGATTTTTGTTTGTTTAGGCCACACAAAAAAAAAAGAGTTGTGGTTAAGGTAACATGCCCCCCCCCCCCCCAAAAAAAAAAGGGTAGGTAGGTAGGCCCTAACTTTTTTTTTTTAAAGGTCAAAATTGAAACAAACAAAAACAGTATAGGTCAAGATGTGCCCCCCCTACATTTCTTGGTTAATTCCATTTTTCAGTTTTTGCCTTTCTTACCAAACATGAAGCTGTATTTTATGAACATTTTCAGCTAATTATCTTTCTTTAATAATTAATTGCAGTCATGATAAAGACCATTATCTAATAGGACCTCCCCCCCCCTCCCCCCCATATGTACTGCAGTACACCGCAGCATTTGTCACAGTCATGGTTCATTGCGTTTTTCCATCTTATAGGGGGGGGGTTAGGGTTAGTATTCCAAAAAGATAATTAGCTGAAAATGTTCATAAAATACAGCTCTATGTTTGGTAAGAAAGGCAAAAACGGAAAAATGGAATTAACCGAGAAATATAGGGGGGGGCACATCTTTACCTTTACCAAAAAAACACAATTCAAGAGCTCTCGTGTTTTCAGAAATATGAGCGCATGGCTCCATTAAAATGACAAATGACGCCATATTGCAACGACATGTGGACGTTCAGCGCGTTATGTCCCCTGATAGGCATTCCCCGATTGAACTTGCGTCTCTCTCTCTCTCTCTTTTTTTGTTTTGACGAGGCCCCCCCCAAAATCATAGCGTCGTACGAAAAAAAATATGGTAGGTCGGGATACCGTAACCACGAGTATTTTTTTTTTTTTTGGGGGGGGGCGGATCTTGATAAATGTTGATATATTTGTGCACAAATCCTCTCCACCACCGTTGTTGTGTACTGTATGAGGGGGATGGGCATATGGGCAGACCTGGGTCATCCTTTTCTGAGGATGAACCTGGGTCTGTCTCAATGTGGCTGCTGCTTATGCCTGTGCCGGAAATAACTTGTGTGAAGGGAGTTAATTACAGAGTTACCTTTCCTTACTTCACTAAAAAAATAAAATAGTAATCTGATTTTCTTTGATCGAGTTCAGATGTTTCTCCTCCAAAAACCAGTTGATGTGTGTGCAGCTTTCCATGGACTTTCACCGCCAGCCATATTCAGCCAAAAATGACCATTAAATTTACCTGGGTAGAGAACAAAATCCATCTGCAGTGTTGGGGATTCTTCTGTGACATATATAAAATAAAGTCTATCCTTACTTCCCAAAACTAAGACAATAGGGTCTTTGGATAATAGACCCCAATTTGATGCCTTTTAGTGACATAGGTGTTAAATCACTGTGGTGCTAAAATGCGACGTTGGCGGTGAAAGGGTTAAGATGATACTTTTGTTTCCTCCACACTGAGAACCCTGTGTATTATGATATATGACTATAATATAGCAAGAAACTACTGTTATTTTCTTTGATTGAGTTCAGATTTTTTCTCCCCCCCCAAAAAAAATAGTTGATGTGTGCACAGTATTCTATGGACTATAAGGTGATACTCTTTTTCTCCACGCTGACAACCAGGCGCCTTGCACAGCTGTTCGGTCCACACAAAAAATCAAGCTGTTTAGTTAACCCTTTCAACGCCAGACATTTTTCAGCTAAAACTTTCCATTAAAGATGTAAACTTACCTGGGTAGAGAAAAACATTCTGTCTGCAATATTGGAATTCCTCTGTGACGTGCATAAAATAGGGCTGATCCTTACCTCCCAAAACTAAGAACATAAGGCCATAGGATAACAGACCCTCATTTGATGCCTTTTAGTGACATGTGTGTTAAGTCATTGTGGTGCCAAGAGGCGACATTGGCGATGAAAGGGTTAAACGACTGAATCTAGAAATCTTGGATATAAATTGCACCAAGCATTTGTTTGCAAAACATTTTTGGCTGTATGTTCTTTATTGTATTTTTAATACATTTCTTCCAGCAGATTTATGGTAAAAACTTATTTTTGTTGAGCAGTACCATGCAACATATTTAGTAGAAAATGTTCTTGAATAATACACTTAGCACCGCAAACATAAATAAAATTGCCCACAAGTGAAAATCTAGCAATATTTACTGAATACAAGTAATTCAGTCACATACTACAACATATTCTTGACTGTTATTTATGTAAAGTTACTTATGTTAAACTAAAGTTGGCTTGAAAAAAATATAGATAAACCAAATGTTCCATCCAAAACTGCTGTGCTTGTGATATGATTATAATATGGTAAGAAACTACAGTAACACAATCATAATTTTGTGCAAATTCTCTCTAGTTTCATGACTTTTTCTACAGCTAACAAAAAAACCCCCGAGGGGTAATTGCCTACACGTGTTATCATAAGAGGAATAAAGAAGGATGATAACACGCTTAGGCAATTACCCCTCAAAATATTATATAATCTAATATTGTGTCAAAAAGTGTTTTATAATTGTAAAGCTGTGACTGTGCAATAATCAATTATCATTAACTTAAAATATCATTGTCAACAATATTAGCTACAAACAAGCATTAAGTGATCGCTGCGTAAAACAGCCTTGACTCGTCAAAGCGCTAAGCAAACCGTAACACATAGCGCGGAAAGAAAGGCATGCAAAAGCCATCAATACACTTCTGCCATACATTCATGTTGCAAAGGGAAAATAATTAAATCTTATCAAGAGAATGTAGAGCAGACCAGACCTGCCTACTTTGAATTTTTCCAATCAGTAGCCCAGCCATCAATTTTCAGTAGCATGGCAAATTTTGTAGTAGCATCCACAAATGACAGCCGAAACGTACTGCTTATGTTTGGCCGATTGAACGTGTCAACGGCAATCGTCTCTACCGCCATGATTCACAGAAGTCCGCATGGCAGAGGTTGCAGTGAGCATGGTTTGCAACGAGTCAACTTCTGACGATGCAAGGCAACTCCTCCGTGTAAGCTATTTTGAAAAAACTTGTGCGGCAGGCCGATGTTTTTTCTTAGAACAAGATCATTTTCGTTTTCTGGTTTGGGTTCGTTTTTCTTCGTTTGAAACATCTCCCAAATCGCTACTGCTGCTGGAGTCTGTCATTTTTTCAGAGAAAGTAATAAGAACGCATGCGCAGTCACTTTGATAAAAACGGAAGTGACTCGGTTATCGCACGTCTGCTCTTGGAAACAGACAAAACCGGGAACGGCACAAGCAAAAATAAAACGTGTCTGCAATTTTTTTTTCTCCAGTAACAACGTTACGGTTACCGTAGCTCCGTAGCAAAGCTTTATTTTTCGTAGCTGCTACGGCCAAATCGTAGCAGTAGGCAGGTCTGGTAGAGAATGAGAGACAGAGCAAAAGATGCTTAATACACTGCATCTGCAGAGCTACTAGCATTACACATTTAAAATTATCATCTAACCCCAACATTTCTAAAGCCAGTACAAGTATTTCTTTCTACTTCATTAGCCTCATGTGTACATGCATGCATGTGTGTGTGCGTTTGTGGTGAGTCTTCTTTCA
Organism: Phymorhynchus buccinoides; assembly: GCA_017654935.2. Lineage (NCBI taxonomy): Eukaryota > Metazoa > Mollusca > Gastropoda > Neogastropoda > Raphitomidae > Phymorhynchus > Phymorhynchus buccinoides. The sequence continues at coordinate 75,153,724 of CM065682.1, read as the reverse complement.
ATACATGATAATTTTTCCTTCGGGGATATAATATCGCTTCTGACTCCATTCCATAAAAGTGTTTTGAATTGCGCTTTATAGAAGCAAACTATCAGCTAATGAAAAGATTCCACAGTGTGTGATTAATCTGGTGAACTGTAGCATATATGTGACCCAGCACCACAAAAGGGACATTAAGTGTCAAACTTACCATTCTGAGATAATGATACAGTTGGAAACTTCAGACAATTCGCTTTCTAATGATACAAGAACCATTCTTGTTGATACAAGAACCATTCTTGTATCTTTTTCAGTTTTAAAGTTATGAGCATTTAAAGTTGGTAGGGTGAGCGTCGGCCATTTTGAGAAAACAGTCTAAAGTCTAGCCTAGCTGAAGAACATGCACTGACCTACTCATCTTCAAACACTTATAAGACCATTTAGAGACCATATTAAAGATTGCCCTTTATAAATATGAAAGATATGATGTTAGAGAACACGAAAATACCCATAACTCAAAATTTACAAAAAATGATATTTTTTTACTTTCCAAGGCTGTTGTGAGAAACTAGCCTAGCGACTTAATGTCCCTTTCGTGGTGCTGGGTCACATATTTGCATTCTGCAGCGAAGAGGTTCACTGCAAAGAAAAACTATTAACCAAACATGGAAGCAAAAATTGAACTGTATTAAAAGCAAAAAAAATCAGAAAAATAATTAACCCTTTCACCGCCAAAGTCGCATCTTGGCACCACATTGATTTAACACCTATGTCAAGGCATCAAATTGGGGTCTATTATCCAAAGACCCTGTTGACCTAGTTTTGAGAAGTAAGGATAGACCTTGTTTTATATATGTCACAGAAGACTCCCCAATACTGTTCTCTACCCAGTTACATTTATTGGGAACATTTGGCTTAGATGTGGCTGGCGGTGAAAGGGTTAAAGAAAATGATGGAAATTATTCAACAAGCAATGAACAGAAAGAAACAAAGCATGTCACCCTGCGTCCTCGCTCAGAATGTCAATTTTACATCAATATCTGCAACAAGAAAATAACACACAGTGACACACACACACACATGCAACGCATATAATACGTGACTTTAGCCCAATCATTAGCCATGCAAAATAGTCTTTAATTACCGTATTTAAAGACTACAAGGCGCACCTGATTATAAGGCGCACCCCCCAAATTTTACACAAAATTCAGATTTTGTTATTATAGTCAAAGATTCTAAAAGGGTAAGATGGACTACTTAAGAGTTACAGCGAACCGGGCTGATAGAGTTATCGTTAGTGGGGTAGTTATACACCATTCACAGCGGCGGCTATCCAAAAACTCAGACTGGAATTTGAACGGAGAATTCAACTGGCCTATCGACGTGTAAATGTGTCACGTTTAAAAGGGACATAACCAGTGTTTCTGTCCTCACTACTCATATAGGGAAAAGAGACCGGATGCTTGTCTTCCCCTATACAGTCTTTGTTATAGTTTCTTACTATATTATCAGTCACATTATAAGGTGCAGGGGTCTCAGTCTAGGACAAAAAAGTATCGCCTTATAGTCCGTAAAATACAGTAGTTTTGTTAGCTCATTTATATTATAGAGCTGTTAAGCGTTGTTGTTGGTTTATTTTATTGGGTATTGTTGTTCTTGGCTTACCTTGGCTAAAAGACCCCAGGGATTATCCCAACAGCGGAAGCGCTTGAACACTATAGTATAAGTGCATCAGCTACGGAGGAGAACATCAGGTGAGTGACGGTTTTTGATCACCCCGCCGCATGGGCATCCACACTCCGACTTCGGGGGATTCAAAGATTATTTGCTTCCATAGTCCACTTACTTCTTAGAACGTTGTTCCCTAGTATGGATATTGGATAGGGGGTGCCTTTCAGTACGCTAAACTAGTTCCCCCGTCTTCTAGAATGTTTGCTCTCGAAAAAACATTTTACATATACTTTTTTACACCAGGGCTGGGTGTAAAAAAGTATGTATACTTATCTCATTACCCTGTATAAATAAAATTTCGTTCGTTTCGTTCGTTCGCTCTAGCAACTTTCTGTAATCTATCATTCTCTTTGACATTGCTTTTTCTCAACTTCTACTTCTAATTTCCTATCATTTTTTCTAGAAAATGTCCAGATACTTTGAGCTCCTCTGAAAATGCGTTGGTTAAATGCAGTAAGGGACCTAGAAAGTGAAGGCCGGACACACTGGACACATTTCACCCATTAAATAAAGTACCGTAACTCGCGGACTATAAGCAGCAACTTTCAGTACAAATACTACAATGCCGCAGCCTAAACGTTACCGAAAGTGAAAGTAAACTCCACTCAGTGGCATCCTTGATTCAGACCTTTGATCTGTGGCCCTGTTCACGGTCGATGGCAAAAAAAATCACCTTGATTTCGGTATATTTTTCACAAAATGACGTTCTGTTTCGCGGTCCGACACTTTCGTTTTGGCAGTCAACACACCCCGATCAACTCGATCGGAAGCGGACATCTGCATCGACTCAACGCGGCTTAAGCTTATGCTTCGACGCGGCTTATGCTTCGTGCTTATGCTTCGACGCGGCTTATGCTTCGACGCGGCTTATGCTTCGACGCGGCTTATGCTTCGACGCGGCTTATGCGTTACTTGTTTTAGATTTTTAAAAAAAGTAGGTGGTGCGGCTTATATTACGAAGCGGCTTATAGTCAGTGAATTACGGTAGTCCTTACTAATAAAACTTAAAGGGGCACCCTGACGGATGAGTTTTTGTAAGAAACACGTCAAGATCACCAGAAAGACAGCCTTTTCAAGGATCGGAACACTCACTTTGCTCTGGTTTCCTAGAAATTAAACTGCCAAAACGGCGATTCCTCCTTGGCGGAGATGCCAGAGAGAGTAGCCATTTTGGATGAGATGGGTGGAGGTCACTCATTGTGGTTAAAGCGTTTTCTATTTTTGTAGTGCAGTAAAAAAAAAAAAGTTGGAGCTGTTTCCTTTGTTGTGAGCGAAACTCCTTTAGATAATCTGTATAATTTATTAAAAAAAAGAAAAGAAAAAAAAGGCTTGTATTGTGAAAATTTCGTGCAAACAATTTGGTCTAAATGCAGGCGGCCATTAGAAAAGAGACGGCACAGGCCTTCTTCTCTTTGGGTGAAAGAATTTGACTTCCAGCACCTCCGCCAAGGAGTAATCGCCGACTTGACGGTTTGATATCTAGGAAACCAGAGCAAAGTGAGTGTTGCAATCTCTGAAAAGGGCGTTTTCCTGGTGACGCTAACGTCTTTCTTACAAAAACACATCCGTCAGGGTGGCTCTAAAAAGTTGCACAGCTCACAACAACACACGGCAGAGTTACTGCCAGAACAACCACTCTCTTTCACTTTGAACCAAAGGACACAAACTCCATCAACCTAAACATTATAAAAAAACTAAAAAGTACACACTGCATTGCTAACTACTACCATGGCATGCAGCATGCACATTTTGTGCAACGTTCAAGCACGCAAACACTGTAACAAGAAAATTTGACTTACCATAATTTTCGGACTATAAGGCGATACTTTTTTTCCCCCAAAGACTACTGCTCCTTATACAGGCATGAAAGTGGATGAAGATCAAAAAAGAGGAACATTTTTCGTCCGAGAAATCCTTCCACCCGGATTTTCACCTGACGTCAGAAGTTTTGTTGAGCCCCCTGGAGAAGAAACGTTCCCCCAAAAATTTTTTCCAGCACAAGCATCAAAGAATTACATTCTTTTCAGCCGAGAAAAATCCTTCCACCCGGATTTTCACCTAACGTCAGATGTTTTGTTGATGGGGGGGGGGGGGGGGGGGGGGGGGGGGGGGGGGGGGGGGGGGGGGGGGGGGGGGGGGGGGGGGAGCGCATGCACAACGTTCCAAATTTTTTTTTTCCAACCACCTTTTCATCTACCTCACGTCACAAGTTTTATTTAGCGAGGAGGGGGTCCGAAAATTGGGTCGGCCTTCCACACACATTTTCAGCTAACATCGCTACTTTTGTTGAGCGGGAGCTACTCATTTCGCCTTCCTTCGAACAATTGAAGCGAGTGAGCTAAAGCGACTTCCGGTTAACCAGTTTGAGAATCGCCAAATAGAGACTTGTAGATATAAGAATACGGCAAGATCGGTCCTTTATGAAGTTTTGAAAAATTTCCACGGATTTTCCGCGAAACGCGGAATTCTTTCATGCCTGCTTATAATATGACTAATAATAAAGAAAATGTAGTTATCAAAATCTGATTTTGTGCAAAATTTGGTCCGTGCGCCTTATAAGGTGCCGGGGCAGTGGGTGGATGCCTCGTGCCTCCATACGGGGAGCTGGACAACCCCGACCCCTTCCCAAGTCTCTCCCCGTGGAGATACCAGGGGGTCTTTCGTAAAAATAGTTCCCCCACCTTCTTGAAGTTCTGTGCTTGTAACTTCCTCTAATCTGTCACTCTTTTTTACTCTGCCTTTTGCTTTCTATCATCTACTATCTTTCTGACTTATCGGCCCATTCTCCAGCCTTTTTTCAAAAAAAATCTTCCAAATAATTTTTCTCATTTGAGCTCCTCCGAAATCGGACAGTGTTGGTTGTACGCTAGCGGGAAGACCAGTGAAAACTGAAAAAACGGACACATACGTACCTTACCCGTTATGGTCATATGGCCTGGGAACGCAGAAGAAGAAGAAAGTGTGCCTTATAGTCAGAAAATTACAGTACTACAGGTAACTCGTACTCACCTGCTTCGTGGTCCCACTCCAGATCTAAGGAAGAAGCCTCAGTCAGCGAGCGATCCTTGGTGTGGGCGTTCGAACTGCTAGAGCTATGCCCATCCCCTGTCAATAATAATAATAATAATAATAACAGTACAATTATATAGTGCTTTACCTCAAATGAGCACAAAGCGCTTTACAATCAAATATTCATCAACAAGTAGACAACAAAAATAGTGTTTAAGAAAGACACAAACCAGCAGCAACGCATATACAAAGCAAACACTCTCTCTCTCTCTCTCTCTCTCTCTCTCACACACACACACACACACATTTATCGACACCGACTCATTATTCATCTGTCAAACATGTTGCCAAAGGGTATAAATACACTGTAATGCACTATTATATTATTCATAGTATTCACTCTTTCACCCTGTACTAATTCCCAGTAGCTTTACACCAGACGTACTAAAATCAACTTTTTAAAACCCTACTTATGCCCACTTTGTTTGCAACTCAAGTGCGAATGTCTGGTATTGTTGGACAGAGCAAGTCTCTAACTATAACAATATCAAGTTTCTTTTTGACTATTTTTCTCCATTTTCACATCAGAAATGCAGGAATACAAACATACTCATCTTTTTGCGATAGTGTTGTTTGCCTCTTCGCCTTATTTGAACGCGCATTCAGTTGGTCTTTTCAAAAGCTGATTGTGACCAATGTAGCCCAGTTTTGCTCAAGGGAAATCACTCACAAGAGAGATAACAGATTGCTGAATATGATGAAAGAAGATTGTTCCCGTAGATCATGCATAGCAGTGTACTGTTAAGAGTCAAACTCACCATACATATATGCGTGGTGCGTGCGGAACGGAGGAAGCTTCACTTTTTTCTCTTAGTAATTCTAGTTTCTACCACTAGAGGACACTCCTTAAAAGAATAAAACTAAAAGTATAAAAGTATTCACCACATTTATTATTTATTTCATCTTCATGTGCTTGTGTGAGTGCTGCGTTTAGATGCTTTGTAGTTCAATTGTAAAATAATAATAATAATAATAATAATAATAATAGTACATTTTATAGCGCTTTACCGCAGATGAGCCCAAAGCGCTTTACAATCAATTATTCATCAACAGACAACAAAAACAGCATTCAAGAATGACACCAACCAGCAACAACGCATATATACAAAGCAACTCTCTCTCTCTAACACACACACACACACATGCGCGCATACACACACACACACACACACACACACATTTATCGATGCTAACTCGTTCACCGCACGGACTGACCACATACACCAACACACATACACACACACCCTCACACACAACGTACGCACGCAGACAGACACACAGACACGCACACAGACACGCACATGCGTGCACACACAACCCACAAAACCAAAACACACACAAGCACACATGTATGCACACATGCATGCTCACACACATACACACAACACACACACACACGCACCACAAAACACAGCACAAACCTCTTATTCAATCTGCCCTCACATGCACACAACGATAGACAACTGATCAAATATTAAGGGTGCAGCAGGAAAAAGATGGGTTTTAAGAGAGGTTTTGAATGAGGAGACTGAGTTGGAGTGTTGGAGAGGAGAAGGCAGAGAATTCCACAGAGATGGTGCTTGACAAGTAAAAGCATAAAACTAACAAAATCATTAGTTCATACAAATATTTATGCGCATTTCTTCACTAACAGCGTTATTAACAATTGGAATTCACTACCAAATGATACTGCAACCGCAGGAACGCTCAATAGTTTTTAAAACAAATTAAACAAATGTTGGGAAGACTATTGCTTCCATACTAACATTAAGTATTCAGTAAATAATTAGTATGCATATCAGTTTGCTTGTTTCATTGTATGTTGTACTCTAAGCAGTATTGCATTTCCTTATAATCTAAAAGGAAATAGCAGGCTAAAGGCTAATTGAAAAGCCTATATGCAGACCTGTTTACCCCTATTTTGCAAAGTTGTAATTTCTGAAACCAAAAAATGTAATTTTGAAAAGAAAAAAAATGTAATCCAACGCGTGACCAATGAACGTCGATATCGTACTGACCTGAGTGTGCAATACTAAATGTCCGTCGAGCAGTAGACACAGAACACATGCTCGTCACCTAGTGCTGAAGACATATTCCTGGAATTTTTAGGTAACTTTCCCGGAATTTCTGTGCCATTTAAGTGACTTTTGATGTCTTTTCTTTTGATTTTTTCGACCAGAAGATACATAACCTTCAGAATGCACTCGCTTGGACGACATTTTGAAATAGAAACGGAAATGGCGCGAAATGACTTTTAACCGCATCGTTTCAAAAGCTTCGCTTACCGACGCAACTGTAGTGGGTTTTTTTTATTTTTAGGATTTTATTTTCCCATGGTTTTTTTCCGTAGCCGTAATTTTCCCTCATAAAAATTACGGCAAAATCGTAAAGGTAAACAAGTCTGCTATATGCCATAACCTGATATGATATGATACGTACGTGTACCGTAGTAAAAAGGTTCATGAGCAATCTATATGTGTCAAAATTAGAATTTCTGGAACGTTCTCTCAGTCAGAGAACAATCGTTGGTGTGTCTTTTGCACATGTTATTGTCCAATGCTTGAAAACTCTTTATAGAAAGCTACACAATTAGAGCAGTCACTTCTTGACAAACAATCAAAACATTATAACTGCCACTTAACACATTCCTTGACCAGACTTCTTACAAAGATTGCAATCAAACACACTCTTATTTCTGTCAAGGCAGTGTTTTTTTGGTGTTTTTGTTTGTATTATTTGGTCTCATCCTCTGGGTCGTACAGCGGCATTGCTCCCACCGCCGCTCATTCCGAGTCCCAGCTCGCAGCCACACCCTGATTTGGCAGGACGCGTAATCCGAAATCAGCAGTCCAAGGGGGAGCAAATCTATGTCAGACCGCTGAATCACCTCAGAGGAGTTCAGTCAAGCCTGTTCCGAGTTAACAACAGTTTTACTAAATGCGTATTATAATTATGTGGAGAACCGAGCACTGACCTTGCCCCGCATGCAGCTGTGCTCTGGCAGCCAAGGACCGCGCCTTCACGTTGGCCAGAAAGATTTCAAAGTCCTCCTCTCCCCCAGCTCTGTAACATCAACAAAAAAAAAAATTATATGCACTTCTTCTGACTGACGACAACCCTCCCCCCCTGCGCCTAATAATGACTGATAATTATGGTAAGAAAAGATATCAACATCTGAATTTTGTGTTCAATTTGAGGGGGGTGCCTTACAATCAGGCGCGCCTTTACAGTCTGAAAAAATACAGTAAATAAAACACACACAAAAAAGAAAGGGATGAAGGAAAAGAAGGAGAAAGAGAGAAAAAAAGCTAGCAATTATTACGACTGTAAATCAACCCTCCTTATCCCCAGGCAGTAAGATCCCTGTACTTCAAACTATAACTAATAACATCTAGTAAGAAACTATTATCATAGCAAAACTGAATTGTGTGCCCAAAATTTGGGATATGCTCCTAGGCAGATAGAAGAAGAGATGGGAAGAAAATATCAATGAGTGGACGGGCCTGGAGATGAAAGACACACTGAGAAAAGCTGAGAACCGGGAAGAGTGGAGGAAACTGGCTGTGAAATCTTCAGAGGTGCCCCTACGGTCATCCAGACTGCAGGATTCGTGATCGTGATCGATCCTTATAGTCTATGAAATAGAGGATTTTTTCTTCTTGTGCGTTCCCAGGCCATATGGCCATAATGAGTAAGGTATGCATGTGTCCGTTTTTCAGCTTACAGGTTTCACTGATCTCCCCGCTGCGCACAGCCGACACATTCCGATTTCGGAGGAGCTCAAAGGAGAACAATTATTTGGAAGATTTTTTTTGTTGAGAAAAGGCAGGAGAATGGGCCAATAAGTCAGAAAGGTAGTAGACGATAGAAAGCAAAGAGAAAAGGCAGAGTCAAAGAGAGTGGCAGATTAGAGGAAGTTACAAGCACAGAATTTCAAAAAGATGGGGGAACTATTTTTTATGACACACACACACACACACCACCCCCACATCACCACGGGGAGAGACTCGTGGAGGAGGGCGGGGGTCGTCCAGCTCCCCGCATGCAGGCACGAGGCACCCACCCACTGCCCCTGAAGTAGAAGAAGAATAAATAAACTCACACTTCCCATTCCTCCTCCTCCGCGGCCCACACTTTGGCCCCGCTAACGGTAGAGGCATTTTTTTTGGTGGACGGTTTGTCTTTGGATCGGTGGAGTCTGGCCACTCGGGCCGTGTCCCGCCTGGCTTCATACGCCCGTTCCTCCTCCCTCCGCAAGTTCTCCTCTTGTTCTGCCAGCTGACGATCAGGCGAGGTCAAGCAATATTTAATGTTATAAACATACTGGAAAAAACGCTTTAAAAAAGTCAAAATTGAAGGGACTGAAATTTCATTTTGAGATAGCCAATATTTTGAGTTAAAAAGACTGTTCCACATAGAGATTATTATACTGGGACCACAAAAATTATTGAGTTATCCAGTGTTTTTGATTTATCAGTTTAGTTATCAGTTCTCCACTCAGTAAATCAATCAATCAAGCAATCAGTCAACAAATTAATTAAACTAATCTGTCGTTACATTTATCAATAAATGAAACCTAAACAACGCAATCATATATGCGCATAATAAACAGAATGCCACTTTAGTTACGAACCGAACAAGTTTCAGTCATTTATGATAAAAACATTTTGTGATTCAATTTTTAGGTTTTGAAAATTGGATAATTTTTTTCCTCCTACCCACCTTCCTCTTTTGGAACCCCCTCTCCACCTTTCACATCCACACCCCCCCCCCCACCCCCACCCACTCCCCACTCCAATTCCATTATCCAAAAATTGAATTTGTGTTCCATCTTTTCCTATTTCACATTACATTAATAATGTTGATATCTAACATCCCCCCCAAAACATCATTGTAAGATTTTTTTTATGTAACAGGGTAATTGTATTCGTTATTAAATAAGTGCATATTTTACTTTTTTTCATACGTTAGTTGCCCCTCGTAAAAGAGTAAACAGGGGGAAAGCACTTATAAAAAAAAAATCAAACAAAAAAGAAGCGATCACCAAAATGCACAAAAAATGAAAAACGGCAACAAAAACAAAATAACACCAAAAGGGTGAAGAAGCCTGCGACTCGTTCACAAAATAGAAACAAGAGGAATAGTTCTAACTCAAAAAGCCGGTGCAAAAGATTCAACAGAAAAACAATAACATGACCACAATTTGGTGAATCTTATCATCTTAACTTTGTTGTTGTTGTTGACCGGCATGCTTGTTAGTGTTCAACCATTCAGACATTAATGCACACACCATGGTCTCATGCAACATCCAAGATTAACCCTTTCATCGCCAGCCGTTTTTTTAGCCAAAATGTTCGTCAAAATTACCTGGGTAAAGAAAAGTTGGCATCTGCAATACCCTGAATCCCCCTATGACATGTATCAAACAAGGCCTTTCCTTGTCTCCACATCTACAATACTGTGAATCCCCCTATGACATGTATCAAATAAGGCCTTTCCTTGTCTCCACATCTACAATACTGTGGATCCCCCTATGACATGTATCAAATAAGGCCTTTCCTTATCTCCACATCTGCAATACTGTGAATCCCCCTATGACATGCATCAAATAAGGCCTTTCCTTATCTCCACATCTGCAATACTATGAATCCCCCTATGACATGTATCAAATAAGGCCTTTCCTTGTCTCCACATCTGCAATACTATGAATCCCCCTATGACATGTATCAAATAAGGCCTTTCCTTATCTCCACATCTACAATACTGTGAATCCCCCTATGACATGTATCAAATAAGGCCTTTCCTTATCTCCACATCTGCAATACTGTGAATCCCCCCTATGACATGCATCAAATAAGGCCTTTCCTTATCTCCACATCTGCAATACTATGAATCCCCCTATGACATGTATCAAATAAGGCCTTTCCTTATCTCCACATCTGCAATACTATGAATCCCCCTATGACATGTATCAAATAAGGCCTTTCCTTATCTCCACATCTGCAATACTGTGAATCCCCCTATGACATGTATCAAATAAGGCCTTTCCTTATCTCCACATCTACAATACTGTGAATCCCCCTATGACATGTATCAAACAAGGCCTTTCCTTGTCTCCCAACATTAACATCTTAAGGTCATTGGATAACACTTCCTAATTTCATGCCTTTTAGTGCCATGGGTGTTATATTAGTGTGATGCATAAATGCGACGGTGAAAGGGTTAAGAGTATCATGCAATTCCAAAATTGAAACCCAATTCGGCAATTGTCACCTGTGACCACCACCACCACCACCCAACCCCACATTCCTCTATGCTTCCATATCTCTAAAAGTAAAACCTAGATTACTATCCTGAATGAAATGAGCATGATTTGATGGATTGTATATCATTTTATTTCCAGCTAAACGGCGTTTTATTGAAATTTAATTATTATTAACTACTTAGGCAAATGTTAAGAAAAGCTCCCTCCTCTGCCCCTTCCATTCATTTCAGACGGTTTCAGGTTAGGGTTAGGGTTAGGAATAGGGTTTGAGATAGGGTTAGGGATAGGTTTAGGGTCAGCTTAGTCATTAACTTAATTCTTTTGTCTATTTGACACTAAACTGACCCTAAACCTATCCCTAACCTGAAAGTCACTGAAACTGTCTAATACACACACACAACAACAAAAATGATATGTTATGAGACTGACACTTAACTGACCCTAAACCTATCCCTAACCCTAACCTGAAACCGGTTGAAATGAATGGAAGGGGCAGAGGAGGGAGCTTTTCTTAACATTTGCTACTGCTTATATTAAAATAAATTACCAGACCAGGGCCTGTATTCACGTTGAGATAGCATGAGACTTAGCATCATGCTAACTTAGAAGCTCTTCCAAAAGTCCTATTAAATCCTACAGGACATTGGAAGAGCTTCTAAGTTAGCATCATGCTAAGTCTCATGCTATCTCAACGTGAATACAGGCCCAGCTGAATAAAACAGGCAGTGGAAAACTGGTGAGGAAACGAAATAGACAGAGACTTCAGAGAGTCACAGGTGATGGGTATCTATCAGCGGGGCTTTGTAAGTAACCTCTTTTAGTAAGCGACGAAAAGGAAGAAAAAAAAGGAAGGAGATTGGGACAAAGCATATCTACAAAGAAACCTGAAAGACTTTAGATAAAATCACATTCACAAGGCAATCTGAGTCTGAAAAAAACAGCCCCCAAAAAAACCCAACCCAAAAACTTAACCATATTACGAGTCAACCTTGACAACTCAGTGAAAGTGAAAGTGAAAACAGCTTTAAAGACCCACCACATCATGTGTCAAAATCACGCTTTTCACGTGTTTTCCTTCTTATAACTGGTAAAAAAATCTTAAGAAATCTTCCTAGCATAAGAGGGAATGTGAAACGTGACGTGGTGGGGTGTCTTTAAAACAAATTGGATTACCTGTTTATCTAGTTTCTCATCAATTTTGGATTGCTCATGCACAATATCATCATAGTGGCCAGCTGTCAGAAGCTCCTGCTCTCGCTCAGTTAACAATCTTTAGAAGAAAAACACACACACACACACACACACAAACAAGACAAGTCACATCAAGTAGGCATGCACACAACTAGTGTTCAACTGAAATGTAAAGATTGAAATTATCCACACACACACACAAAAATACAAAAAAATACAGCTATCGTGACTTGATCAAATTTAATTATTTTTTTAAAATTGTTAGTTTGATCAAATGCTATGGTTTCATTTTCATTTCAAATTTGAAGAGGAAAATTATGTTCTTGTTTTGTTGATGCTCCTCTTTCTTCAAGTCTGTTATCTGCTTTGATCTAAAAAATGTATGTTCTTATTTTTAAAGTTTTTCTTTTAGCTACCATAATTTTCGGGTTATAACTTATAAGGCGATATTTTTTCTCTCCAAATTTGACCTATGCCCTTAATAAACGAGGTCGCCCTATTAGTGAACAAAATCGTGAGAAGAGAGGCAACGATTGCCGTGCTCAGTACAGTCTACTGTGAGCCAGACATCGAAAGTAGTAACGACGAATACTCACTTTAAAATGTTTCAAAATCCCTATTATTGTCTGAGATACTACTGTCAAACAGATGCCATAACCCTTCATTGGATGTAAAAGGCACCGTTGTAGAGATTAAAATGCCATAATTCTATCAGTTTTCGCGAAAAATTGTCCAAACAGAACAACAGGAAGCAGCTCAAACGGAAGTTTGATTATTTAAAAGGGGAGCCAACTCTTGTTTATGACAGCAGCAATGGCGGTTGGTAAGAGCTGCCTCAGACTATGCGACCACTTTGGTCGTAGGAAAATTCAGCTATAATCTCTATTCTACTACTTGTGTCTGTCCCAGTTTTCCCTATCCCCCCACGACTGTCTAAAGCGTGTTTGTGCTAAATGGAACACTCACCAATTCCCTACAACCTGGTTGTAGGGTTTCTTCCGACCAAATTTTTAACATTTGTAATTTCTACTGACTATATGAAAAGACAGAAACGACGTATTTCCCTACGACTCAATGGTTGGTGTGTGTGCGCCAGCCATAAGCGCTTACGCGTATGGGCTTCAAAGTTTGACTTTCTTTTGCGAGGTGCGCCTATTAGTAGTTTTACTTTCATTTTTTTCAGATTTTTCTTGAAAATTTCCCTATTCGCCTTATGTTATACACAGCAGCGCCTATTAATGATCCGAAAAATACGGCAATATCATTTTGAATTTAATGTTGACACCTATGCTTCACATCATTCATTCCCAGAAAAAAATGGTCTTCAATCTTCTTCTTCTTTCTGTTCAAAAATAATAATTTCAGCACATTCCAGGTTGCCCCTACCTTCATTACATCAATCCAACAACTACCTACACAGTCAGTTCAGGTGAGTAATTAATGTGCATGCACAGTTATAAAAAAAAAACCTGGCTCCACCAGGTGTTAGGTATTAGGTATTGGGTACTTATTATAGTCACAGAGGCATCTCTGTGAAAATCGGGTTGCTCCCACCTGGAGAGCGCATCGCAGCCAGAGGCGCACCACCAAATTTTTTTAATTTATTATTTTTGCATGCAATTTTTGTGAGACTGATGAGGAAGGAAAGTGGGGTTGGGGGAGGTGAGGTGTAAATTTTGACCAAATGACAACTTTTTCATTGCCATTGGGTTAATGTAAGCTAAGCGCAGCAACAGTGCAACCAAGCGTGTTTGTTCAAAAGCATTCATGCAATAAACTCACTACAATAATTTATTGCTGTTGTTTTTCATCCTTCCTTTGTCATGATATTATTGTCAGTTTTAATCTCAACTTTCTGAAAAACCAGTTCCTTCATAAACCACAAACAAGTCAAACAAAGAGGAATCTACCCAATTACCAATTACCTTGAATTAACCAAAAACGAAAAGAAAGAAAAAGACATAGTTCAATAAGCTTTCTAAAGCACACTGAGTAGTGTCGCAATGTCATTCAGGCTACCACGTTATTCACAACATTATGAAGCATAATATTAATTATTAATATTAATAATGCAAAAGTAAAAATTAAGCAAAGGAGACACATGCACGAGTAAGCACAATGCATTGCACTTGCAACGAGGCTTTATACTGAAAATGATCTGCCCCTGTCTCTTGACCCGAGATGCGAACACCCCCTACTTAAGATTATCACCCTTGCCTGTCAGGAACTAGTAGTATATAGCCACAGAAAATGATCTGCTCCTGACTCGTCACCAGGGGGCATCGGCAGTTCGGGCCTAAAATTATCGCCCTTTCGTGTCGGCAAGGAGTAGTATAAAGCCTTATTACTGAGTTAGTTCACTGAAACAACGCATAACACTTCAAAGCACGGAGAGTACACAACACTGACAATATAAAAAGAATAACAACAACAACCTTGTAGACAATTCCTACGTTAACATCATTGAAATGAGTAAAACATGGAAAGGATACGTAAATATATCCATATGTATCATATATTCATGAAATATAGAAAAACAGTTGGAATCGTAGATAGAGAGAAAACAAAGACGAGAAGAATGTACACATAATGAAGCTTTATACTGAAAATTATCTGCCCCTGTTTCTCAAAAGGACGACACATCAATTAGATTGCTTAAGGGATTTATTGAAAATTCATTTTGAATGTTTTTTAATCAATGCTCAGAGAAACTTCTGAAAGATAAACAGATTTTTGTCATCCAAGGACATAGATCAAAAAAAAAAGTTGCAAAAAGAGACTACTTCCTGATGTCACATGAGCTAATGAAACCAGAAACCAAATCAAAGAATAAATGGAAATTCTTTATAAAGTGGCCAGAATCTGATGATAAAGTATTACAAATCCATTTCCACACTGTTTCACAACAAAGATACAACTACTTAAAAAACCAAGAATGAGTTCAGTGAAAGACTGCAACACCACCTATCAAACACTTATAGAAACATATATACTTATTGGTCACTGCAACTAGGGTTATTAACGCCCTTGACGGCAATAGGTAAGCCCTTGTTGATCAGTATCCAAAAGGGCATTCACTCTTGCAAAAGGCAGCCATCAAGTGGCCTCAAATAGGGTTATTGGCGAGATCTATACCCTTGTTTGGTCAGTACTCAACCATCTTCCCCCACCCACCAAGGGCATTCACTCTTGCAAAAGTTGTTCTTTGCAGTGGCCAAATAGAAACAAGAATGAGCTCAGTGAAATACTGCAACACCACCTACGAAACACACACAAAAATCAAAGAAAGATGCTTTCACACTAAGAAATAATTATATCATTTTTATATCTGTACTTTTATCTTGGGACACACAGAGAGGGAGAGGGAAAAAAATCCAACAAAAATGCAAAGCATTATAGGTAATAAAGGCAATTTTACACCTTTTTGAACTTGTACCGTGGCAACAGAAAGACAAAATAACTCAAAATTAAAAAAGCAGCGAAAAGCCTTCCATTTTTTTCTTTAAAGAAAGAAAAGAAAATAGTGGAACTGAAAGCCATCAAATACAGATGAGAGTGGAAGCCATCAACTGACATTAACCCTTTCACCGCCAGCCATCTTTGAGCCAAAAATGTCCATTTAACTAACTTGGCTACAGAAAATACTTTGTCTGCAATATTGAGGGATTTCTCTGTGACACATTTAGAATAGGGTCAATCCTTACTGCCCAAATTTAGGAACGCAATATCATTGAATAACAGACCCTGATTTCAAGGGTTTTAATGACATGGGCGACAAAAATGCGACATTGGCGGTGAAAGGGTTAAAATAAAAGAAGAGTGGAAGCCATGAAAAAGCAGCATGTCATCATGTGTGTGTGACATGTGGTTAAGACCAGCGGACGTACCCATCTGACATAGGAGGATATGGTAAAGGGTCCTGACGTTAGTTCTAGATGTCCTCTGAGAGTGGGAGGCATGTGCATAATAACAGACTTTGCATATGAACAGCGGTACAGTGTGTGCTGTGTGTGTGCAAGTGTGTGAGAGAGAGACAGTGTGTGTATGTGTGTGTGTGTGTGTGTGTGTGTGTCACTGTGTGTGTGTGTGTGTGTGTGTGTGGTGTGCGTGTGCGTGCGTGTGCGTGTGTGTCAAGTCAAGTCAAAATGATCTTTATTGAGGATAAAAGGAATAAGCTTTTTACATCCTGTCCTCAAGAGAACAAAATAACAACAAAGATTGAAGGACAAATGAGAGTGCACAAAAAAAAGAGTGCACAGGACAAAAACATTCGTTTTACAAAGCATCACATGAAAACATACAATTGTACAAGTCTTAATTAGACAAAAATATACATATGAAGCCATTTAGTGATTTACATAAAATCCAAAATAATACGATTCATAAATTTATACATCCATATGCAACTAGAGAAGAACAAAAAGAAGAAGGAGAAGGAGGTGAAGAAGAAGGAGGAGTGTGTGTGTGTGTGAGTGTGTGTGTGCGTGCTTGTGTGTGTGTGTGTGTGTGAGAGAGAGAGAGAGAGAGAGAGAGAGAGAGAGAGAGAGAGAGAATGTGTGTGTGTGTGTGTGTGTGTGTGTGTGTGTGTGTGTGTGTGTGTGTGTGTGTGTGTGTGTGTGTGTGTGTGTGTGTGTGTGTGTGTGTGTGTTGTTGTTGTTGTTGTTGTTCTTTAATTTAACGTCTTTTCACTTAGAAGTGATATTAGACATGAAAGTGTGTGTGTGAGTGTGTGCGCGTGGGAATGTGCATGTGTATCTGTGTGTGCTTAAAGTGCATATTTATAAGTAACATTAGGGGATGTATGCTTAGTTAAAATAGTTTGTGTGTGTGTGTGTGTGTGTGCGTGTGTGTGTGTGCGAATGTATGTGTGTGTGTGCATGCATGGTGTTGTCGATAAAGTATAAATGTCCTTTTCAGGGTGACTCTGTGTGTGTGTGTGTGTGTGTGTGTGTGTGTGTGTGTGTGTGTGTGTGTGTGTGTGTGTGTGTGTGTACCTGTTTAACAATGTGCTTGTGTATGCTTACACTACAGTGATAAATGTACACTTATTTAGAAGTACCGTATTTTACGGACTATAAGGTGATACTTTTTCTTCCAAGACTGAGACCCCTGCGCCATATAATGTGACTGATAATATAGTAAGAAACTATAACAAAATCTGAATTTGTGCAAAAACTTTTTTTGTGTACCTTATAATCCGTAAAATACAGTATGTGGTGCAAGTGAAAAACACCAGCAGGTTCATGTGCAATGCACGAACACATCTGACTGTATATTACAATTCATATTATTATAATGCAACTGCAAGCACAAACATTCATGTAAGTTTCAATGAAAATAATGAAAGAAAAAGTAATCAAATAAGAGATAGGCAGTTTAGGAGAGATTGTTATTTTTTTTTAAATGGCTTTCTTTCAACATTTCACAAGCTGTCAATATGTGACCCAGCACCACAAAAGGGACATTAAGTGTCAAACTGACCATTCTGAGAAAATTATACATTTGAAAACGTCAGACAATTCTTTCTAATGATACAAGAACTATTCTTGTATCTTTTTCCGTTCCAGAGTTACGAGTATTTAAAGTTAGTAGGGTGAGCGCCTGCCATTTTGAGAAAACACAGTCTAAAGTCTAGCCTAGCTGAAGAACATGCACTGACCTACTCGTTTTAAAGCACTTAAAAGACCATTTACAGATCATATTAAAGATTGTACTTTATAAATATGAAAGATAAGATGTAAAAGAACACGAAAATACCCATAACTCAAAAGTGACAAAATGTTTGACTTTGCAAGCCTGTTGTGAGAAACTAGCCCAGCAACTTAATGTCCCTTTCGTAGTGCTGGGTCACATATGATATTGTATGTAGGAAACAATGCATCTAAATTAAAATTTATAAACGAAACAAAACAAGAAACCATTCATAGACAGCTACAGAGCACCCCCACCACCACCACCCCTATATCATCCCCATTACCTCTACTTCCTTTAACAAAATGTTTATCTATGAGTACAATACATAACCTTTCAGAGGTTCCCTAAATACTTTAAACAAAGAAATGAAAACTTACCTGCCCATCTCAGCCTGGGTAGAGGGGTCCTTGTAATATTAAAAAACAAAACATTATGATTGTCAATTCATCCAAACTATGAATACGTTTTACAGGAAATCTGAAACCAATGAAACACTTGCGTCAACTGCATTAAACAGTAAAAACTAAATGATGAAAACTTCATTTACGGATTGGATCGTAGAAGGGGAATATTGTTTTTGCCTCTTTTTGCTATCTTTGCTGTTTTCTTGTGTGTCTATGTTATTAAAGGCGCATTCGCCAAAATATCCAGATGTTTTGTTGTGTCTCTTGTGAATAAAATAACGTCACTTTACACTGTTTGTGTGCTTGTTTGTTTGTTTGTTGTATGCGTTTTCATAAGCCATAAGTTTCTTTATAGTTCATTGCACAAACGCACATGAAAAATTGTCTTCCACCATGTAAAACAAGACTAAAAATAATTAAAATACATCAAAATAAAAATCAGAACTCAATAAAAACATGAAACCGAAATTTACATAAATTTACATTTTTGTATGTGCTTTAAATTACAGTTTAATTTCTTATGACAAGCCGGGGTGTGGCTGCAAGTTGGGATTTGTAATGAGCGGCGTGGGAGCAACGCCACTCTACGGTCCAGAAGATGGGACAGCAAAAAATAAAAATGAAAATAAAAAAGGCTATCCTTTTCTAATAAATCAAAAATTGAGAATTCAATCATTTAAAATCTTTGAAACTGTTTGTGTGCTATGTATGCTTGAATAGCAACTGATGATTATATTAATCAATAACTCCGCTTGACTACAAGGTGCATGATTTCACATAAAATTAAAATGCTGTAGTGTGATCATCAAAATAATACTTACATCATCCATCAGATTTTCAAACTGGAAAAAAAGCAACAGAAAAAGAAATGTTTAAGATTAATTTATATGTATGTTACAACCAAATTATGAACACAGAAACTTGGGAAAGATCAAATAAGTAACACAATATAAACAACATAAACAGATGGATTGTTGATTACAAAGCAGAATACAATATTAACCCCTTCAGACTGTCGATATGTTTCGTTTCGGAGCAAATAAAATCAAGCCGTTTTAGGTTCTGAATCGCAATCATCGCTTTAAATGCAATACATCAAGCAAAAATCATGAAGCAAACACCAAACTCATGCCCATTATTATACAAAGCCACATGCATTCAAACATACTGACGGAAACCATATGGATAGAAAAAGGGCTGGCCTGGGTCATTAACCCTATGATGGTGATTTCCGTGATTTTGGGCAGTTTATAGGTCACCGGAAGTTGACGGAAATATCCGTGACAGGCAGTGAAGATTTAACCAGAAGATATGTTTCGTGAGAAATAAAATCAATGTTTTCTGAAGCAATCATCGCTTTAAATCAATACATCAAGCAAAAATCATGAAGCAAACACCAAACTCATGCCCATTATTATACAAAGCCCCATTTTTATAAAGCACTGACATTAACCAGAGCTTCAGATTGTTGGCTGGCAACATCATTCATCAACATCATCATCATCATCAACATCATCATCAACATCATCATCATCATCAACATTAATTTTGGTCTTATTTTTCACTCTTGATTCAAATCTTTCAAAAGTGTGTGCTGCTGCATGTGTGTGCATGTGCACGTGTGTGTGTGAGTGTGTGTGTGTGTGTGTGTGTGTGTGTGTCATGTGTGTGTGTGTGTGTGTGTGTGTGTGTGTAACATGTGTCACTGTCTGTGTGTGTGTGTGGTGTGTGCGTGTGTGTGTGTGTGTGTGTGTGTGTGTGTGTGTGTATGCATGTGTGTGCATGTCACGTGTGTGTGTGTGTGTGTGTGTGTGTGTGTGTGTGTGTGTGTGTGTGTGTGTGTGTGTGTGTGTGTGTGTGTGTGTGTGTGTGTGTGTGTGTGTGTGTGTGTGTCACTGTGTGTGTGTGTGTGTGTGTGTGTGTGTGTGTGTGTGTGTGTGTGTGTATGCGTACAAGGGGGTATTTTTTTTATATTGTTATTCTCATCTTTGCAATTTTAAGAAACAAACAAGCAAACAAAAACATACAACAAACAAATAAACAAAGAATACAAAAACATATTTATATCACAGTTTTACATGAATATTGAACACAGGTGAAACATACCTCAACGGACTGTCTTCTTTCCGAGTGGTATCTGGTCTTCAAATAGTTTCTTCTGTAAGTGTAACCAAACCAAACGTGTCATTAACAAGGGTGCAACTCCCCAAAATGAATAAAACTGAAAGACAGGGGTCCAGGGACCCATGGCCCCGGCAGGGTACAGGGGCAGAGCCCCGTCGGACAACTCAGTGGGGCAGCTTAAGAGAGACAGAGATAATGAGACGAACAGACAGTTAAAATGAGAAGACAGAGACAGTTTGAGTCTGATAAGCCTTGTAAAATGATTATAATAATAATAATTGTACATTTATATAGCGCTTTACCTCAGATGAGCTCAAAGCGCTTTACAATCAATTTTTCAAGTAGACAACAAAAACAGCATTCAAGAATGACACCAACCAGCAACAACGCATACATGTATACAAAGCAACTCTCTCTCTCTCTCTCTCTCTCTCTCTCTAACACACACACATTTACACATCACATTTAACAACACCGACTCGATCATCCCCCATTCAGTAAGCACACATCAACTGAGCCGCACGGACTGACCACATACACCAACACATACAGAAACACACTCACACATAACGTACGCACGCAGACAGACAAACACACAGACACACACACATGCGTGCACACACAACCCACAAAACCAAAACACACACCAGCACACATGTATGCACACATGCATGTTCACACACACACAAACACACACACACACACACACACACACACACACACACACACCACAAAGCACAGCACAAACCTCTTATTCAATCTTCCCTCACGTGCACACAAGATAGACAACTGATCAAATATTTAGGGTGCAGCAGGAAAAAGATGGGTTTTAAGAGAGGTTTTGAATGAGGAGACTGAGTTGGAGTGTCGGAGAGGAGAAGGCAGAGAATTCCAAAGAGATGGTGCTTGACAGGAAAAAGAACGTTGGCCAGCAGATTTGAGACGGATGGAGGGAGGGGAGAGGAGACGAGAATCAGAAGACGAACGTAGTTGGCGAGCTGGGACATAGAGATGAAGGAGATCAGAGAGATATAAGGGAGCTTGATCATTCAATGCCTTTGTAAACTTCCAAGATAGAACAAGTTCTAAGTTCAAAACTCCCGAAATCGCTTGTCAAATTTTTATGGATAAATTAAAAAAACCTGAAGTTCAGTTTCTGGTAAAATTTTAAATACTGAAATCAGTGTAAAATTGAAAGAGTAGCAGAAAACTAGCACGCATGCATTAAGAAAATCGTAAATTTAAATTGTTAATTATTTGCTATTAATATCGGAGTAAGAGTAAATCTTATCTACATGTGTGAATCCTAAGCTTAAAAGAAAAAGTTTACTTCCTCTGAAGTTCCTTCAAATTACAAAAGATAGTGTGTGGTGTACAGCATTTAACCACTCTTGAAGAAGTTGAACTTGAAGTTTTTTAACCGTTTTGTGTTGATCTTGATCTGATTTGAAAAATCTTGGTTAATCATCTTTTATTTCGATTAACCCTGTGAAGATCTAACTAGAGGAGTTTCCGATAAATACTCCTTACAGAAAGTCAAGCAACAAAACTTCTCATTGCAAAAGAACTTTAATCCCTAACCCTATCCCTAACCTGAAACCGTCTGAAATGACCATCCTTCGGTTTTGAATCTCATGTGTATCTGTAAATACTTCAATTATTTCCTGACTATCTTGGGATCATTTCTTTTTCCCCATAATAATATTAATATGTTATAATTTCGCTTTGAACTCTATCTTTTGCTATTTTCTCTCATTTTTGTACTACCCCCTAAAGACGTAAAGTGCAGCAGAATCTTCGGCAATATTAACATTTCTTCCCCTCAACCCAAAACGGTACAACTACAAGTGCAGTTGTAGTGCATGCGCACTATAACTTCACTTGCGACAAGTGCAGTTGTAGTGCATGCATGCGCACTATAACTTCACTTGCGCTCCAAGTGTCAAGTGTACTATCCGGGACAGAAAATATTGGTGAATTTTGTGACGGAAAAAGTGATATTTTCATTCTTCAAATCCCCTATAGAGACAGCACTTTTTCCGTCTAAGATGGTTCAGATAGTGTTGTGAGGGGAAGAAATGTTAATATTGCCGAATCTTCAACGTGATGAAGTTGGCTGCCTAAGGAGAAGAAGAAGAAGAATGGAAGGGGCAGAGGAGGGAGCTATTCCTAACATCTGCCATCTAGAGTGCAGTGGCTGACCAGATGATCATGAGGGGAGGGGGGTGGGGGGGGGGATAGGTGGGCAGGTAAGTACAGACGGGATAAAGAGAGGGGAGGGCAGCAATGGAGTGGCAGAAGAAGGGAGTGATCATGGTCAGGTCAGGTCAGGTCAGACTTATTAACTTAGGGCAGCCAGGCCTCGCGGCCTCTTGATGTGCCCTTTCTTTTGTTTGTTTGATTTATGATTTTGTTTTGCAATTTGATTGGCATAACTGTGACGCTTTTTGAGCAATCATCGATTCATTGGTGCATTGATCATAATTGAATTTCAGCAATGGTCAACCTATGGCGATATTTTTCATGCCAGAGGGCAGTCAATCGACTCAACGCACTAGGGGCTTATCACGCGATTTTCTTACTTGGGCGTAGTGAGAGAGAGAGTGATGGTAGGACTACTCACTCTCTCTCTCTCTTTCTTTATCCCCAACTAATAATATAGAGAGGATTAGCCCCACACGAGCGTCATGCCCTCTGGTGTGAGAAAAATCGCACTAAGTCTCTCATTATCCAGGAGGTTTTTGAAATTGTTAAAAAATGGTAGTTCTAAGCAAGTTTAGTTTGTGCAGGGAGATTGTTGATTTGTTCTTCTTCTTCTTCGTTTGATCTTGTTGAGTGACTCATAGACCTATCTTTTGATGGGTGGGGTTAAGGCACGCAATGTCTTTTCATAATTCAAGAATAAGAAGAAAACAAAGAATCGATCAGTCAAAGTTAAATCATTGAACGCCTGGTACTAGTGGTAGCGAATCACTGACAACATCGAATCTCATACATAAATCTGTGAGTGTGACTCATGACTCAGTTTTTGTTAGTCGCCTGTTCTTTGAAATTACGATAATTATTACATGGGAAGCCTCTCACCTTCTGCTGCACACCCCACAGCATTTTGTGAGACAGTTCCCCATTCTGGTCAGGCTGCATGCAGGTAAACTCAGAGAGCTACCTGTCTTCTTACAGTTCGTTCAGCTCATTTTCACGGCTCGTCTGCATCACTCACAATACGGAAGTTGTCACTTTGAGGGGGCAGTCATTGCATACATGTACTTTGTGAAAGGGGGTAGGCCTATTTATTTTGGATGCGAGTGTGTATTTCGAATCGCTTCTCGGCCTTTTGGCTGGGACAGTGATTCAGGAACATTATTTTTTGTTTATACCCTGGTTGGTTTGTTCAGCCCGTCGTACATGGCGAAAGCCGATACGCGACGTTAAACTGAACTTCCATCCTGTATTTCGATCAAACAAACCAACGTATAAATTTATACGCACAAGCGCGCGTGCGCGCGCGCGCGCGCACACACACACACACACACACACGCGCGCGCGCGCGCGCGCGCGCGCGCGCGCGCGCACGCACGCACGCGCGCACACACACGCACACACACACGTACACGCACACACTTTATGTACGAAGGGGCTCTCGGTCAGTTTCGGGATATAGAGAACTAGGAAGGCGTACACTTCTTCTGGCCAGCTACATTTTCAAAGTATCCTTCCTAAGCACACATATTATAATACATGTACACTTGTTCATCCTTTCAAAGCAAACGGTTGTGGCGCCAGACCAGGTCGACTTTATGTCAAAATAGAGCCCCTGGTGAACCCTCGAACATAACTGACCCAGACTAAAAAATAATAATTGACTTCAACTTCAACTTAATTTGTTTTATTTGTCCTCATACATGCAAAGATAATTGTCTTGTGGACACCCGGCGTCACATACACAAATTCTTAAATAACAACAAATAAATGCATGCATTAAAATATTTGTTTACAAAAGTGTACCCAACTCCTCAGTCATCCATTCTCTCTCATCTAAATGATCCCGAGTTACGTCCCCCACACCCCTCGATATAATCCCCCCGAGTTGAAACATATTATACATATGGTAATGCTTTCTTATTATAAGTTTGCCTCACAGCGTTTCCCAGGCACAGTAGTCTCTTTGACCTTACCTGGCCTCTGCTGTCAAATCAATTTGGCTACTGTATCTAGAGCTGTCAAATGAATTTGACTACTGAATTACACAGTTTTAGGGAGATGTGCATCATGATATGGGTCTGTTATGTTACCTCTCTCAGCCTATATTTTCGGAACTGTGGAAAAAGGGAGGGGGGTGGGGGGGGTGGGGGGGAGGGGGGGAGGGGGGGGGAGGAGGGGGGAGGGAGGGCAGAGAGAGAGAGAGAGAGAGAGAGGGTACCTTCTCTCAACTTTTTAAAAAAAAAGTCCATAACCTTACCTGGCCTCTGCTGTCAAATCAATTTGGCTACTGTATCTAGAGCTGTCAAATGTCCATAACCCTAATCCTAACCCTCTCTCTCTCTCTCTCTCTCTCTCTCTCTCTCTCTCTCTCTCTCTCTCTCTCTCTCATATGGTAATGCTTTCTTATTATAAGTTTGCCTCACAGCGTTTCCCAGGCACAGTAGTCTCTTTGACCTTACCTGGCCTTTGCTGTCAAATCAATTTGGCTACTGTATCTAGAGCTGTCAAATGACTTTGACTACTGAATTACACAGTTTTAGGGAGACGTGCATCATGATATGAGATCCTACCAGGGATATCGATCTGTAGTTCAACGTCCTCGGTCTGGAACAGACAATGGTACATTAATAAAGATAGTGGTGGGAACGACCCTGGAGGCAATACCCGGAGGCAGTGCAACACCGCCAGGAAAGTCCCGATTTAAAAAAATCAATATAGACATATAAACAATAACCAGAACAACCCTATTCCCTATACCCCCCCCCCCCCCCCCATCTTTTTTTTATCTTACCCCCCCCCCCCCCCTCTCCCAACGCCCCTCCTCCCTCCAAACTCCCAGCCCCTCTTCCCGCACATATGCCGCTATGTACACTAAACCCAGGGCGGATCGATCGATTAGGGGAAGGGGGTGGGTATAGTTGCATAGAAAACTCCCCTCAACTGCCTTTAAAGGTGGACCCTGACGGATGAGTTTTTGCAAGAAACACGTCCAGATCACCAGAAAGACAGCCTTTGCTAGGATCGGAACACTCACTTTGCTCTGGTTTCCTATAAATTAAACCGCCCAAACGGCGATTCCTCATTGGCGGAGATGCCAGAGAGATCGAGTAGTCATTTTGGATGGGGTGGGTGGAGGTCACTCATTGTGGTTGAAGCGTTTTCTTTTAGTGCAGCAAAAAAAGGAGCTATTTCCTTTGTTGTGAGCGAAACTCCTTTAGATAAACTGTATAAAAAAAAGAAGAAAAAAATACTTGTATTGCGAAAAGTTCGTGAAACGATTTGGCGGCCATTAGAAAGGATGGGCTCGAAAACACATGGCACACGTCTTCTCTTTCAGTGAAATAATTTGACTTCCAGCACCTCCGCCAAGGAGGAATCGCCGATTTTACGGTTTGATTTCTAGGAAACCAGAGCAAAGTGAGTGTTGCAATCTCTGTAAATGGTGTTTTCCTGGTGATCTCGACGTGTTTCTTACAAAAACTCATCCGTCAGGGTGCCCCTTAAAAAAAAAAGAACCTGTCTGTCTGACTTTCTCTCTCTCTCTCTCCCTCCCTCCCTCTCTCTCTGTGACTATGCATTGTTGATCCATGATGATGAATGAAATTGAAAATCTGTTTAACCCTTTCGCCGCCAGCCATTTTTCAGCAAAACATTTCCATTAAACTTACCTGGGTAGAAAAAAAACAATGTCTGCAATAGTGGGGATTCCTCCGGTCTGGAAAAGACACATTATGGGACATTAGTAGATATAAAGATAGTGGGAACGATCCTGGAGGCAATGCAACACCAGTAAAGTCTCGAATTTTTAACAATACAGATATTAAGTGAATGTTAAATCCATGATTTAGCTACCAGACTATTTTATAAAAACCCGCAATGGAACACACCCCCCCCCCCCCTCCCCCCCCTTGCTGCCATAGTTGCATGCAAGTCTCTGGTTACTTGAATAACTAAAGAGGTCGATTTGTTTAAATTAGTAAGTACTCTAAGCTTATCTAATCATCCTGTTCAAATAAAACTCTCCGTTCACGAGTCAAACAATGCTGCACTGTTAATAGTTTTGGCCGTGAGCCTATCGAGGGCTCGTAAAACATGTCGTCTGCTAGCCTAGTCGGAAGCAGACGTCTGCACATGCGCACAACGCATGGCAATCGTCTCCCCGAGTTTTCGGCGTCTGCTGCCAGGAAAGTCGTCTGCTTTTGTTGGGAATAGTTTGGTGAACTATGTGTCGCTTGTTTTCTCTCACCTGAGCTGTTGTTCATAAGCCGAAACATGTCGGTGTTGCAGGTAAGAAGATAATTATGAAAAGCCAACTCTTCTGTTTTAAGAGCGCGGTCATTATTTTTTGTTTAGCCTTTGCCTTTTTTTTAATCTTTATTTTTTTACCAACATAGTCATAATCATAATGTGGCGTGTCTTGACAGGTTTCTGTTGACTCGTTGAATCAATGAGTGAAACCCTTTACCTGCTCAGATAGTATCGGGAAAGGAGGGGCTGGCAAACAAGAAAAGTATTGTTGGTTTAACGGTTGGTTTTATTGCTTTCCACACGTACGTTCACTTTTTGATGGCTGTGCCCTGGTCGACCGATCTCAGCGAGAGAGAGAAGGAGAAAGAAAGTAGAGGGAAAGCACAGGAGCGATATCAGTTTCGTTAATACATCCTCAAGATATTATGAGAATCTAGTGTTAGACTTGTAGGCCTATATATCATACTGAACCCTTCCCCCCATTTTCAGAATTATAGATCAAATTATTCCAGACTTAAACACACACACACACACACACACACAACACACACACACACACACACACACACACACACACACACACACACACACACACACACACACACACACACACACACACACACACACACACACACACGCTTGTGAACGTGATTGTTTTTAAACATATTTAGTGGGTGTACTGTTTCCAGTTCATGTTTTTTAATCATGCATCTCTCTCTCTCTCTCTCTCTCTCTCTCTCTCTCTCTCTCTCTCTCTCTCTCTCTCTCTCTCTCTCTCTCTCTCTCTCTCTCTCTCTCTCTCTCTCTCTCTCTCTCTCTCTCTCTCTCTCTCTCTCTCTCTCTCTCTCTCTCTCTCTCTCTCTCTCTCTCTCTCTCTCTCTCTCTTTCTCACTGTGGTGTGTGTTTGCGCACGCATGTGAGTATAATTTTTATGCCGTGTATGTGTGTGCGTGTGATGTTAGGCTCCACTGCTAATCTGTACACTATACGTATATATTCTAATAGGTGTGTCACTAGCACTGCATGTGCGTAAGGGTTTCCAAATAGATCTAGATGAAAACTATTTCAAAATGAACGTGCCACGCTAAGGACTCAGTAATAAATGAATAAAAGGCGGAAGTCATGACAGGAAGTTCATATTGTACCCACATTTTCAAAATGCTATCTCTTCCTCCGAAGTCGGAGTATGGCTGCCCACGTGGAGGGGTAATCAAAAACGGTCACTCACGTAATGTTCTCATCCCTAGCTGGTGCATTTGTGACAGTGTTCAAGTGCTTCGGCTGTTGGGATGATGATCCCTGGAGTCTCTAAGCCAGGGTAAGACAACAACGACAACAAAATGCTATAGGCCCTATAAGTGTATTATTGGTTCAACATGCACGCGACACAGGCCTTCACGCCCACTGGATCCCCTTTCTAACTGACGCATTATAATATACCAGAATAAGAAATTCTATACTGTATAAACACCTATGTGTGTACACAAGCATATACACACTGTAGGCTATATACAGACCAAGAGGCGAGCGAGCAGAGGTCACACGACCGCCAGTTCATCGAAGATTTAAGTGGATTTATTCAGCATACACATTGTGGGTACTTTAAAGCCTGCGGGGATAATGATAACAGCACGAACCCGCGAACGAATTCGGGCCTATCTGAGTTCTAAAACAGAGACTGTAGCAATAA
>CM065682.1:75107627-75122627 GCA_017654935.2 Phymorhynchus buccinoides | reverse complement strand
TGTTTTTGTTTGTGTCCGGCCGTGCGTCCGTCCGTCCGTCGTTCAGGATCAGGATCAGGATCAGTACGCCGCAGGTGCCAATACCGGCAGTAGGCGCGACGGAAGTTAATTCGCCTGTTCTCATAATTAGCTTGTCTACCAATTTCAATTTTTGTATACAAGTTCCAGGGGATACCACCTACCGACCAATTGTTTTACTAGTTTTATTTCAAGGTCACGGTCACGCCAGTTACGGGGTTCGAACCGCAAATCACCAAATCGTCAATATCTTGCCAAGTTTTTAACGCATTTCAATGCATTTTTTTTTAGTTTTTGTTTTTAAAGAACATTTTCCTACGAAAACGCTATATTATTGTTACATTTGATTCGTCTGACCGTCCGCGCGTCCATACCTGCATGTATGCAGTTTACGGGGTTCACTCAAGGCTCTAGCTCTATGTCGTGAACTGTTGAACGCAATCGCTTCAAATTTTGTGCGGTAGTGCACCACTGCTCTCAAATTATCCCGTATAAAAAACTATAACCTTGCTTACCTTGACCTAATTGACCTTGAAAACGTAACTTTCTTCTTGTGATCAAGCCTTTCACATCGCTAGAAATACCACATCCAAATTTGCGATGTTGGTGCATTCGTTTATGCAGTGAAGTAGTATACTAAGGATCGAAAAGTGATGGGACAAACAGACAGTCTTAAGACAAGAGAAATAAATCGGACAATGTCGCTGATTAAGACAAAGCGTGCCAGTGTTAAAAGTTAGACATTTGTCCTGACAAGGGAGAACACAATAGGACATTTTTAGTTTTAATAAGTCAATGTCCTATGACCGGGGCCTCGGGGCCTCATAATATGGTGATTTTGAATATTGAGTACCAATCAAGGTCAAGGTCAAAACTGTAGACCTTGGACCTGTGACATCATTGTGTTAGCCATATCATCTACATTTCTGAATTTGCATTTTTGCTGTCTGAGACGCTGTTTTCTTATGCTGTTAATCCCAAATGTTGGTGTGTCCGTAGATTGGGTCAAGGTTATTTGTGTGTGACCTTGACCTTACCCAGATAAACACGCGAGGGGACTTTGCACCCGCTCGGGTTTAGTCTTGTTCGTTGTTGTTTTGTTTATTTTAGTTTTATTTCAATTTAGTGATCTTTAATTTAATTTCGATGTGCTTTATTTCACGATAATTTACTCTATTTTTATCTGATTGTTTTTATGCCTAATGTAGGGCCTAATTTTATTTTATTTATTTATTTATTTTGGCTGTTCTTGAACTCACCATTGCCGGCCGTTTTGACAGTGTGCTGTTGGCCTTGTGGAAGGAGATCTGGAGCTTGCGAATGGTGTAGCGTGAGACATTGGACTTTTAAAATATCATTCCATTTTATTCTGTTATTCGTTATCTTCTTTCCTTTGATTTATTTTGTGACGGGGATACAGACTGGGAAATATTTGGCTGTGTGATTTTGGCCAGGAGAGGTGGAAGAAGAGTAGAACCCTGCTTCAGGATTACGTAGAATATTAATTATTTTTTATTTTACTTCACTTTTATTCGTTTCATTTATTTTATTACGGGGGTCAAAATTGGAACGCTGGCTGGTCACAATTGGAACACTGACATTTCGATTTTTTTATTCCATTTATTGTTTTGCTTTGTTTTATTTTATTTTGACCGTGTGGTTGTGGACAGATGGAAGAAGAACAGAACCCTGTGACAGGGTTGCGCGGGGCTTTGCGGAAACCTGAGGTCTGTTTGCCTGTTTGTTTGAGGTTTGCGGTGCTGCTTTGCAGTTTATGATGTGCGGCGTGTATGTGTGTTTATGATGGGCATACAGGGGCGGACCAGATGATTCGTAGGAGGGGGGGGGGGGGGGGGGGTCCGGTGTTGGTTAAGGGAGCTGCATAGCATCTAAAAAAATCCTCCCACCAGAATTTTTCACCGTCATCGGAAGTTTTGTTAAGCGGTACATCCTAAGGCACAGTGTGTGTGTGTGTGTGGGGGGGGGGGGGGGGGGGGGGGGGGGGGGTAGGTTGTTCCGGAAACTCCTTTCACGGACTACCTTGCCTTCTAACACTCAAACACACTATTTGCGGGGCGCTACATTGGCATTTTATTGCCTATTAAGCCCAAAATCCTATCATTTTCATACTTTTCACCATTCTATAAGGTACATTTTGGGCTACAGGGGTGGGTGGGGGGTGTTCCTCCTTTTTTCTTCTCTTTTTGGCCAGGGTGTGTGTGTCGGGAAACCCTGTAAAAAAAAACCCACTTCAGATCCGCCCCTGGTATATGTGTTTGCAGCAGGATCTGGCTAGAGACTAGAGCACTGTTCGGGTATCTGGGATCATAGTTGATAATCGAGGGATCTTATTAGATTAATTGCACACTTGTTGTCACCTCTTCTAGCCCATAAGTTCTTTGTTGTTTCCACGCTACTTTTTTTGGGATGCACCGTTAATTGTTTGCTGTCAATTGTCGCTAATCACGTGTAATTCCAATCATTGTCCTGTGTCTTTGAAAGCACACGTACGACACTCCAGATGAGCTGGGGTGTTTGTGTGCGACCTGCCAACTCTAAAAACAGTGGGTTGAGTGTTTGGGAGTCATCAAAGAGCGCGAATAGGTCATTTGCGCGACTTTTCCTCCATGCAACTTGCGCGAACATGAATACAATTTGAGCGACTATCCCACAGAGAGACAGAATGAAACACAGAGAGAGAGAGAGAACGCACGAACGAACACACACACACACACACACACACACACACACACACACACACACACACACACACACACACACACACACACACACACACACACACACACACACAGAGAGACACGCGCGCGCGCGCACGCACGCACGCACACGCACACACGCACACAAGCACGCACGCACACACGCACGCACTTTACGTAACTTGCGTGAATGTTACTAATAGTCCGTTCCTTGCTGTCTTCTGAGGTTGTCTTTTTGTTTTTTTACCCCTGTGGTGGATTCGCGCTTTTTGACTACCAGACATCCGCGCATATTATACGTATACGGAAAGTATTCGCGCTTTTGGTATGCTCGCTCAAATTGACGGTTGCCGAGTGTTTATTTGATCGAATAAAAGCTGAACTAAATCGCGTGTTAGCATTATGTGGCGGTACCATAGCCGATGAGGTTTAACCGAGGCGTGGTTACTGCTACACTTATCTGTATTGTTAAAAATTCGGGACTTTACTGGTGTTGCACTGCCTCCGGGCATTGCCTCCAGTATCGTTCCCACCATCTTTGTATCTACATATGTCCAATATGTGTCTGTTCCAGATCGAGAGGACGTAAAACACCATTTTTCATTCATTCGTATCGTTATGAAAGAAAAGCTCTAAGATCACGAGGTCTTCAGTGGGATTTGGCGAGTTGGTGTATTCTATTATAAGTAGGATTGTGCCCATATAATGCTTCTGACGTTCTCATGATTGTATTGAGGTGCTGATGGCATCATCCTTTTTTTTAAACTTTTGATCAAAGACTGCTTGCATTCTTGTCATGTTTGCCGGTATGCTGTCTGTCAGTTTGTCAGGTTTTTTTTCTATCTGTTTGTCTGTATGCATATCTCTCAGACTCTCTCTCTCTCTCTCTCTCTCTCTCTCTCTCTCTCTCTCTCTCTCTCTCTCTCTCTCTCTCTCTCTCTCTCTCTCTCTCTCTCTCTCTCTCTCTGTGCCTGTCTTCCCTCCTCTGGAAGTTGTAACACTATCTCGTTCCTTGTTCTACTGGCCTGTCTGTATACGTGCAGTTGTACCGTACTTGCTAGAGTGAGATGCCTCCTCTCTCTCTCTCTCTCTCTCTCTCTCTCTCTCTCTCTCTCTCTCTCTCTCTCTCTCTCTCTCTCTCTCTCTCTCTCTCTCTCTCTCTAACTGTCTGTATACGTGCAGTTGTACCGTACTTGCTAGAGTGAGATGCCTCCTCTCTCTCTCTCTCTCTCTCTCTCTCTCTCTCTCTCTCTCTCTCTCTCTCTCTCTCTCTCTCTCTCTCTCTCTCTCTCTCTCTCTCTCTCTCTCTCTCTAACTGTCTGTATACGTGCAGTTGTACCGTACTTGCTAGAGTGAGATGCCTCCTCTCTCTCTCTCTCTCTCTCTCTCTCTCTCTCTCTCTCTCTCTCTCTCTCTCTCTCTCTCTCTCTCTCTCTCTCTCTCTCTCTCTCTCTCTCTAACTGTCTGTATACGTGCAGTTGTAGCGGACTTGCTAAAGTGAGATGCCTCCTCTCTCTCTCTCTCTCTCTCTCTCTCTCTCTCTCTCTCTCTCTCTCTCTCTCTCTCTCTCTCTCTCTCTCTCTCTCTCAAACTGTCTGTATGTATAGTATACGTGCAGTTGTAGCGGACTTGCTAAAGTGAGAAGCCTCCCCCGTCTCTCTCTCTCTCTCTCTCTCTCTCTCTCTCTCTCTCTCTCTCTCTCTCTCTCTCTCTCTCTCTCACTCTCTCTCTCTCTCTCTCTCTCTCTCTCTCTCTCTCTCTCTCTCTCTCTCTCTCTCTCTCTCTCTCTCTCTCTCTCTCTCTCTCTCTCTCTCTCTCTCTCTCTCTCTCCTCCCTCTCTCTTAAACTGTCTGTATACGTGCAGCTGTACCGTACTTGTCCTATTGATTTCTCTCGTCTCATGACAGTTTGCCTATCACTTTTCGATCGTCAGTACTGCTTATGTCCAACAACTTGGTGAATGAATGAATTTGAATGCAGGATAGAGTGCAGGATGGGGTGGGTGGGGGTGGGGGTGGATTGACAAGGGTAACATGCAATAGATTCGTAAGCTTAATTGCTCCAAGCTTGCGCGAGCTCATTCATTTTAATTTCAAAGAGCTCATTAAGGGACTTCTGAGCCTGATACTGAATTGTTTATGACATTTATTTGGAAAAGTTCGATTTTTTCTGATATTTATTTTGAAGAAACTGACATCACGGACGTCATTGTCATTGTCAATACTTCGTGAGCAATTTTACTAGTTTAGCCTGTCCGTCAAATAGTTCAGCCTTTCAAACACAATATTAGTTTACACAGACATATAGACAGACTGAGATTCACACAGACCGTTGTTCCTATTGTGATAATCCGTTTAACGTCCTCCGGTCTGGAACAGACACATATAGGACATTAGTAGATGTAAAGATGGTGGGAAGGATCCTGGAGGCAATGTCCGGAGGCAGTGCAACACCAGGAAAGTCCCGAAGTTTTAACAATACAGATATAAACCGTTGTTCTTATTGCAGCGAATTCCCGTTCTTACAGGAAAGGTATTACAATAAGGAAGCTTACTTACTATGCACTAAACATAGCTTTGCTGGAAAGACCAGTTTCGTCCTTCCTGAAAGGGAGCGTTTCTGGCTGTGGAAATTAGCATATGAAAACAAGACAGTAAAAGAGATAGACAGATCGCCCCGTAGATCGATAACAATACCTCAGCTAGGCCTAGAGATCGATTCATGTGTTCAAGAAAAGTCTTCTCCACGCACTGCGGTTCGTTTCGGAGGCGACGAGCGCTTAAACATATTCCCAGAAGCCCGCAAACAAAGAATTGAAGGTTCTTGTTCCGCTCCCAACCTATGGCCTACACGATTCTGACATAACTGGAGAGAGAGAGAGAGAGAGAGAGAGAGAGAGAGAGAGAGAGAGAGAGAGAGAGAGAGAGAGAGAGAGAGAGAGAGAGAGAGAGAGAGAGAGAGAGAGAGAGAGAGAGAGAGAGAGAGAGAGAGAGAGAGAGAGAGAGAGAGAGAGAGAGAGAGAGAGAGAGAGAGAGAGAGAGAGAGAGAGAGAGAGAGAGAGAGAGAGAGAGAGAGAGAGGAGAGAGAGAGAGAGAGAGAGAGAGAGAGAGAGAGAGAGAGAGAGAGAGAGAACGAATTTTTTATTTATACAGGGTAATGAGATAAGTATACATACTTTTTTACGCCCAGAGAGAGAGAGAGAGAGGGAGGGAGGGAGAGAGAGAGAGAGAGAGAGAGAGGGGTGGGGGGGGGGGGGGAGGAGTCCACCGTGAAACGTGTGCGGGCACATACTAATGTGCTACCCAAAGTAAATATCATTTGGTTTAAACGTTTTTTTATTCAACATATAACGTACCCGTACACAATACATTACATATAATTCAAATGACGGAAGGTGTGTTCTCACCAATTAGAAAATATTATTTCAATATTTAGAAACATTATTCACAAACTAACAAACAAAGTGAACAAAATAGAAAAAACAGAAAAGAAATAAAAGTGTCACATTTTGGAAAAATCACCAACAACAAAAAAAAAGAAAGGAAGCAGGAAAACAAAAGGGGGATTGAGAGACAAATTAATCAACAATTTGATGACTCAATATGACACTCATTAAAACATCCCACAAAAGTAATTACAACCATGTTTACATATCTAGAACAAGTTATTCAATCAATTAGACCAAGGTTTCAAGGTTTTTTATTTCCAAAAAAGCCCCTTGGGGGTACATGGAAAAACAAAAACAAAAAACGGAAACAAAAATATATAAACAATTAAAAAAGAAAAAGTAAAAAAGAACAAACAATAAACGGTCAAACAAACCTTTGACGACAACAACAACATACAAAAACAAACAAACGAAAAAACTGAAAATATAGATCAATATCCAGTCACATTGAAGGGTTGCGGCAAGAACTGTTGTGAATACGTACATCAATCAATGTAACAAAGCACACATAAAATAATTACTGCAACAAACCAATATAGAGGTGCACCTGCGCTTTCACACAAAAATGATTGGAATGTTTGATTTGACATGATAATTGAAAACAGTTTAGAAATAAGTTTAAAACCGATTCGAACCAGAAATGAAGAGATGTACAGTTTCAAATATTAATATGTTGGTTTCATATGGAAGATTTTGCCTACCACACAAATATCATTTGAGTATTATTGCATGCGGTGCAGATTCATCTACAGGTTACTTCTCATAGATTGGTTCCTTTCCAATAATAATAACAACAGCAATAAAAGTGCTTATAGGAATCTTTAAATCTGATGTTGATGTATTTTTTGTGTTGAAAATAAAACAAAATAACGGGCACGATTCCTGATACTTTAGAAACCATTCTGACAGATTTGACTTTGCAAGTTTATGCTTTGGAAACTGGATTTCATATTTTCAGACGAGCGAGTATGACTTGTATGCTCGTGCCTTTGTTTCGATTGTAAGGTACTCTCTTCTTATAAAGATGAAAGGTATTTGAAAAACTATTGCCCCTCTCTCCTGTCTGGCATGGCCCGTTGAGGGTAGTATTATGTAGACTAAAAGTGTGAATATGTAACCTCCATTTTAGTACTTGTATTGCTTAGAAATGAAGAGACAGTGTTTGTAATGTGGACGTAAAATTTAACGGGAAAGTTATGTTCATATAGAATGTTTCTAGAATGGGGACTATTTGCAGGGCTCCCAGGGACCCCCATTTGGGGCTCTATGAAGTACTAAAATTCTAAAAGACCTTCTAAAAGAATGTGCAGGGGGTCCCAGGGATGCGCTACAAAAATTCCTTTTAGCATTCACAATTCCACCGGGACCCTCTATCCCGCCTCTAGGACCCTCTATTCTGTAAGTGAAGGAGTCTCTGGGACCCTTTGTTTTGCAGGACGATTGGGAGCCCTGATTTGTGATGAAAGCGTATAGTGTTGGAGAATTTGAAAGGCATCAAAGATGAACACATAGAGCGGAGGAAACAAATTCACTGGGAGTTCGTTTAGAAGGCATGCTATTTTGGTAAGCTGACACTACAAACCTCAGCTCTTGGCCAATGGTAATCAAGGATAATGTTTTTGTAATTTGATTCTGACCAGTTCATTGTCTTTAACAGTATTTTGTGTTGTAAAAATACCAAGCTCTCTGGGAGTATGTCTATATGACTTGCCGTTTGGTAAACTTAACACAACAAGCTGCATTGTCAGGACTTGACGCATCATTCTACCATTCTGGTGTGGACTGGCACGGAGGTAACGCGTTCGCCTCGCATACAATAAATCCGACTTTGAACCGGAGTACAGGGGATTTTTCCTCTCACTCTGCACTAGGCCCTATGATCTGAACGTGGAGTCTTTCCGATGAGACGATATACCGAGGTCCCGTGTGCCCATGCACGTAGCACACCTTAAACCCAGTATCAACGAAAAAGTTTTTATTTGGTCACACAAAAAGCGCATGCAAATTTTAAAAAAAAGGGTGGCACTCCTCTGTCTGCGACACGCTCTCCACGTGGGAGCAACCCGAATTGCAGAGCTTCAGATTGTTGGCTGGCCCGGGTCATTAACCCGTACTGATGGTGATTTGACCCCACATTTTGTGCAGCCACGGGTCATCTGACCCATGAAGTCTGCAATAAAGTTTAAGTATAATACTACATTGACACATTATTGGCCCATTATTTTGGAAAGTGAGCCGTCATTTTCTGTAATCAGGGGGTCATTTGACCCACGAAGTTTGAAAACAATCTGAAGCTCTGCACGTGACGTATAAAATATAATAAAATCATAAATTCATGTATGATTGTTTTTAAGAAAGGGCAAAACTAAAGAAAGAAACATCATGGCTATCAACATGTTTTTC
This sequence comes from Phymorhynchus buccinoides, assembly GCA_017654935.2. Lineage (NCBI taxonomy): Eukaryota > Metazoa > Mollusca > Gastropoda > Neogastropoda > Raphitomidae > Phymorhynchus > Phymorhynchus buccinoides. Next base: position 75,114,041 of record CM065682.1, on the reverse strand, counting down.
TCTTTTTCGTCAAATTTATAAGAAGCGATCGTTTTAGTTTAAATTGTTATTGTTTTGCGCCAAAAGAAGTATTGTTAGTCCCCGAGCCGAAGGTTCGGGGAGCTATTGTTTTTGTCTGGTCCGTCCGTCCGGTGTCCGTCCGGTGTGCCTGCGTCCGTCCGGCTATTCGTCCGTTTTTCTAAAAAAACTATTCTGTGTATCATTTCATCAAATTTGGTATACTAGTTTGCCAAGAAGCAAGCTATCCACTGATGTATTTAGTTTTACATTAAGGTCAAGGTCACGCCAGTTACGGGGTTCAAACCCCGAAACACATAATCGCTAATATCTCGCGAAGTTTTGCATGTATTTCAATGCAGTTTTTTTCACAACATTTCTTGATGAATGGTCTATAGCACAGTTGTTATGAATTGTTCTGTGCGCTCGTGTGCGCATGATCGCGCGCGCTCAAATCACGGGTCCGAACCCCAAGGCTATATATAAAAATAAGATTCAGTTACGTGCTGTTTTGATGCGTTTTTATGTAGTTACGTGCTGTTTTGATGCGTTTTTATGTATGTGTACAACCGACACATTCCGATTTCGGAGTAGCTCGGTGATGCTGCGAGGGGACTTTGCAGCCGCTCGGCGTTGCACTTGTTTTATTTACTTCTAAGGCAATAAACAGTTGTCCAGTTTTGTTCTGTTCATGTGTGATTTCTATCCAATTGCGATCCGATTGTGACTACGTCTGTGAGGCATGGTTCTCGTGAAATACGTCCCTCTTAAAATAATTCTACTATTTCCGTTCACTATACTCGTGTAGACCCCAATACACGAGTCTCATAAAATGTCTGATACCAAATTTTTTTTATTTTAAATTCAGATTCGTGTAGGCTGCGGGGGACTACAAAGACATAGAACTTGTATGATTTCGTTAGATTAATTTAGACAATAATACTTCCCAAGAATCATGCCTCACAAATGTCATAGAGGGATCGTATTTTGGGTTGAATCGTATGCAGTGTGGTGGCCCCTTTAGGTTTCACCCCCCCCCCCCCCCCACTCCCTTCACCTCTCCCAACCATCACGAGTCCAACTCCAAACACACCTTCAATACCCACACTACTCTTCTTAAGCCTCTTGCCAGCCCGTTTTCTTTTATCCCCACTTATTTAAACCACATAATTATGCACACTTATTCACGCACGGCCGCCAGACGCGCAGACACCGCTATAGAAGAAGCCGTCAGAACTAAAAGTGATCATAATTTTGCGACGAATAAACTGTGAAGGAACATTATTGAACCTGACCATACAAATACCCTCCCCTACCCCGAGTCCTTCACCTCCACCCACCCCACTCCCCACCCTTCTCACTCACACCTCTCGTGCTTTGAGGCCATTTTTGGAGTTAAACAAAAGGTATATACAAACATTTTTTGTTGTTGTCATTTATACAGACCGCCCTTTGGAAACGACAAATAGAGCAAGACCTTTCAGACCGGGCAAAATCGAGCCTTTCTCTTTTTCTTTCTTCTGTCAGATCAGCACGCCGAACCCAGCGACAGATGAAATTACCTTTTCAAAGGGCCACAGCTATTTATCCAGCTTTTATCTACTCGGAGACCCGGCCTGCCGGTGCTACCTGTTGTTTTCCCCCATTGAACCCTATCTCGGTATAGAACACCGCTAGGGGGCGAGCCTCTTTAAATGGTTCGCTTCGTATAAAATACCCGTTTATTATTAAGCTCCCGAGGTCTACTGATCGAACGGGCGGCCTTTTCGTTGGAGTTCCCGAAGGTGTTTTTTCTAATCAGCCAGAACGTGTAACAGCTCCGCGCGCGAAAATACAGCCCCTCGTGACCGACAGGTCTACATGTGCAAATCCGTCCAACTACAGTCATACGACTATCTACATTATATATATCTAACTATAGTATCCATGGACTACCGAATTGTGACATTTGTGAGGATTGATTCTCGTGAAATACTAGTACTGTCTAAATGAATCTGATAACATCCTGTTAGTTTCGTACACTATATTTGCACGGGTAGCAACTTTTCCTGGTAAACAACAAGGATTTCCTGTTTTTGAATTTTACCAGAAAAGGAATTTCCTTTTTTTTTAAAATTTGTCAAACAAGATCTTTGTTTGTCTACTGTATCTTCCAAACACTTTAAAATAAGCATTTGTATAAATAGTGGAAAAAGCAAACTAAAATACCTTCATACATCAATTTTTGCTTCAGCTGCAGGGGGACATTACATTTCAGGTGTTTTCATTTTGCGTAGTTGCACCCATGTATTTGAATTTCCATCCCGTTCACGAATCTGATGAAACGTCGGTGTTTTTGCAACAGCATGGTTGCTACTCTTTCATTTTTACACTGATTTCAGTGTTTTTAATTTTACTAGAAACCGAACTTCAGTTTTTTTGAATTCATCAAACAAACAAACAAAAGAGACCGCAAGCGATTTGGGGCGTTTTGAACTTAGTTGTTCTATCTTGGAAGTTTACAAAGGCAATGTAATATAATTTTACAAGGCTTATCAAACTCAAACTGTCTCTATCATTTTAACTGTCTGTCTCGTTATCTCTCTCTCTCTTAAGTTGCCCCCCTTGAATCGTCCGACGGGGCTTTGCCCCTGTACCCTGCCGGGGCCATGGGTCCCTGGACCCCTGCCTTTCATTTGTTTTTCATTTTTGGGAGAGTTGCACCCATGCAACAGGTATTTTATGAGGTTCGTGTATTAACTACATGAATGTAGTGAACGCAAACAGTAGATTTTCATCGGATTAGTTTAGAGAGTAGCGTTTCACGAGAATCATGCCTGCCTCACAGACGTACGTCGTCACGGTTGGACAGTCGCACGATTGAAATCGAACGTGTGGGTCAACCCCTTTGTTAAATCATTAGGGAAAGTAATCTGCTTGGACAGGGAGGTCGCGGCTTAAGTGGTGGTCACCGGTTCACTGTGGTCAATGGCCCTTCTTCTGACGACGTTGACAAACGCCTGCCCATAAAAAAACGTTTCATTTTTACACTAACTGATCTTTATGATCATTGACGAGGGCCCCTGCTCCGCAAACAGCACTCCACCCGAAGCACCACAAGAATAGAAACAAAACCCGCTTAGCTTGCACCAAGGGTCGTAATCTGGTTCCGTAATCCTGAGTGCGTTTTAAGCAGTTAACACGGGTAGTAAAACGTAAAATTAGACTAAACTGGCCAAAACGATTGACAGTTTACTCTTCTTCTTCTTCTTCTTCTTCTTTTTCGATCGCTCAGTTTCCTGTCAATTATGAGCGCAGATGCGTCATGCTGCCGTTATGCGCCTAAGTAAGAAATAATTAGTCCCAGCATGTCTGACTTCGGCTGGAGGAAATCCTTTTGAAAGTGTTTTGTCAAAAAAGGCAGGAGAATGGACCGGTTAGGCAGAAATATAGTAGATGACAACAAGCAAAGGGAAAAAGGCAGAGTCAAAGAGAGTGACAGCTTAGAGGAAGTTACAAGCACAGAACTTCCAGAAGGTGTGGGAACTATTTATACAAAAGACCCCAGATATCCCCACGGGGGGACAGTTTAGTCTTATTTAGATGTTAGTATACATGTGTTAATTGTTGAAGACGCACCCGTGACTATTTTGATTACAATACCTGCCCTATGGGTAGGGTTTCCCCTATCTCAACAATCAACATCCGACACTTGTAAGATATTGCCTTGTCTTGGTCTCTCTTCTTAACCCTTTCACCGCCAAAGTCGCATTTTAGCACCACAGTGATTTAACACCTCCAAAGACCCTATTGTCGTTGTTTTAGGAAGTATTGATAGACCTTACATGTGTCACAGAAGAATCCCCAATACTACAGATGGATTTTGTTCTCTACTCTCGTAATTTCAATGGGAATGCTTGGCTGAAAAATGACTGGCGGTGAAAGGGTTAAATTGCTCTTGAGAAGACACCCCACACTACCCTACCCCACCCTCTATACTGCCCTGCCCAAACCCATTTCTTTATGCACTTGACCTGAGAAGACCAGCAAAGCTCTTGACACATTACATACATTAGTGCCGATCGGGCATTCGCTTTGTACTTTGTTTTCTCTGGCTCGAAATATGACCTGGCATCGGTTATGTCAACCTGGCTGTCTAGCTGTCTGAGCTTGTTATGTCTATCTTCGATTCTGAAGTCTTTTTGCGATGTGATGGGTGTAGGTAGGGATCACATGTTGCGCGCATACGAGCTTAATAGGGTCTAATTGAGCTTCCATCCCTGTGATATCGCTCGCGAAATGTCCATCGTAAACCAACTTGCGTGTTTATTTTATTTGTTTTCACCAGTTCATTTTTATCCCCAAAGAGATATATTCAAAGAAGCTATACAGTGTTTGAACTGATTGCTATTTTTCATTACCTTTTCACTGATTGCTATTTTCATTACCCTTTCACTGATTGCTATTTTTCATTACCCTTTCACTGATTGCTATTTTTCATTACCCTTTCACTGATTGCTATTTTTCATTACCCTTTCACTGATTGCTATTTTTCATTACCCTTTCACTGATTGCTATTTTCATTACCCTTTCACTGATTGCTATTTTCATTACCTTTTCACTGATTGCTATTTTTCATTACCCTTTCACTGATTGCTATTTTTCATTACCTTTTCACTGATTGCTATTTTTCATTACCTTTTCACTGATTGCTATTTTTCATTACCCTTTCACTGATTGCTATTTTTCATTACCTTTTCACTGATTGCTATTTTTCATTACCCTTTCACTGATTGCTATTTTTCATTACCCTTTCACTGATTGCTATTTTTCATTACCCTTTCACTGATTGCTATTTTTCATTACCCTTTCACTGATTGCTAATTTTCATTACCTTTTCACTGATTGCTATTTTTCATTACCTTTTCACTGATTGCTATTTTTCATTACCCTTTCACTGATTGCTATTTTTCATTACCCTTTCTTTCTTTTGAGATTATGATTGTAATCAGCAACGAAACTCTTTCAATAAAGCCAGGGACTATAAACAAAAGGCAGCGATTTAATGCTAAAAAAAAGAGATGATTTTGACAAAAAAACTGATGCTTGTGGCAAAAGAAAAGACCATATAACCCTAACCCTATCCCTAACCCTAACCCTATCCCTAACCACGGAAAGAACCAAGAAATAGAGCAGGAAGGTGTAAATCTACATATTTGCCGATAAATCGATGTACAAAGCCATGCACTTATACTATTATTTTGCTGGAACCATTCCTTTTTTTGGTTGATACATTTTAAGTCTAAACAAAATATTTTAATCCTTGACAGCATTTTCGTAGAATTATGATTGTTCTACTGTATCCTTGACTGAAATGACTTTTATCACCGATTGCACGTTGGCATTAGCCTGTAGAAAGGGCCAATAGTAAATGAGAGCAGTACTATGATTTTCTAAAGTATTGGAATATCATGCTACAGCTTAGTCTTTCGTGGAAGACTAACTAGGGGAGCATTTGGTTTAAACGAATTTTAAACAAGGGCGTCGCCGAGCGGCAGACATGTCCGTCACCAGCAATGCCACGCACTTGCGACACCCCGTAGAGTGTCACATCCTGACACAAAATTGGAAGGGATTCTGTCTTCTAGTTCACGAGATACAGCTTGAAGAAGAAACATATAGCGCAAAGAAGGAAATTTCGGTTTTCAAGGTCACACTTCAAGGTCAAGGTCAGCATGGTGATAATTTATGCTCGGATGTTTTCTTCTCTAGGGTGTACAGTACCACACACAATCTGAAGCGCTTCTGTCAAGTACCAATGTGGAAAATATGGCGTAAAACCCAATGTGTAGACCCCTACCACTTTCAAGGCCTACGGATCGCCCGGACCGTGACCTTGACCTTGATCGGTATGCCACCATCAGAACGGGCATAAGCCAAAGTACCTTCATGCCAAATTTGAAGACTCTAACACTAACGGTGTGGGAGTTATGGCCCCTAAAAGATTTTCGGTTTTCAAGGTCGTACGCCAAGGTGAAGGTCACGACGGCAATATGGTTTGCGCGGATGCCTTCCTCTTATGGTGACACACCAGCACACACAATTTGACGTGATTCTGTCAACCCGTTCGAAAGATATCCTTGGGACAGACAGAAGGAGAAAAAAATGACCCTCCGATTTTCAGGCTCCAGCGATCTTTTTGACCTTGACCTTGACCTTGATCGGTATGCCATCATCAGAACGGGCATAAGCCAAACCACCTTCATACCAAGTTTCAACATCCTATGTTGATCGGTGCCCGAGATATGGCTAAAAATAGATTTTCGGTTTTCAAGGTCGTACGTCAAGGTCAAGGTCACGACGGCAAAATGGTTTGCGCCGATCTCTTCCTATTAAGGAGGCACACCTTCACACAAAATTTGACGCGATTCGGTCAAG
>CM065682.1:75077202-75097127 GCA_017654935.2 Phymorhynchus buccinoides | reverse complement strand
AATAAATACTTATGTTGTACCTACTGTGTTCGTGTGTTATCGTTATCCGAGAGTGTTTGTGAGTACATGCACACTACACCCAAGCTATTGCACCGATTGGGGTTCTTAGAGGTGGCTTTAAGAAGACAGAGAGCATTTCTTGCTTAAGGTAGCTTTAGCCCCACTCTACTACCACCACTATCCCCCCCACCCCGTCCTTTCTAGGTGCATTCCCATGCGCGCGCACGCACACACACACACTGGCACACACACACACACACACTGGCACACAAACACACACACACACACACACACACACACTGGCACACACAACACACACCACACACACACAACACGTGACCCACACATGCACGGAGCACACACATACACTACATATCAGTCCTTTTGGCTCATAGCTGTTTAAATCGAAGGCGAGCTCCATCAAATATTCAGCAAAAGTGCAAGTTTGATGGCTTCCCAAGTGCTTTTGCTGTCATCAAACCCAGGGTGTGCCTGATTACAGCCTAAATAAATAGACAGGCTAGGGAAAGGAGGGATCGCTGTTACGACCAGTTGTACAGATGTATAGGTTATAAAGGTTTCGGATGTATCTAAATTTAGACAAGAAAAAACAAACATAATCTGATCTAGTATGTAAGCAAAAAAATTAAAAAAATTAGTCATGCTTTGTTAACAACATCGATTTTCCCCCTTTGGAACCATACATCTTTGTCATCCTTCAGATTTAAAAAAAAGAAGGAAAATAAAAGCCAGTCTCATGAACGCCTAAATGGTAAAATCACTTTGTTTGTGTTTGTAAAACTGATTTTCAAATGCGGCGATCCCCGTTTTAAAATCTACCCGCGCCAATGCAGTTGATGGGCCGCTGCGAGGCCCAAAACCGAGTGCCCATCCACGCTACTAGGCTACCCAGCTTTTTGTGGCTACGGCCAGAAATAGCTAGTCTGTAACTGTACTATTTCTGTCGTGACAGTGGACTAAGGCCTACTAGCTATAGGCCTTCTGCTAAGCGGAAGAGAGAAGAGAAGAGGAGTGTAGGGGTGGGTTGGCGTGTGAGCGTTATTGCGCGCGGGCGTGCTTTGTGTGACTGTGAAAAAAGATGTGGCACGTTTGATGCGTGCTGTGGTGCGGCATGTGTAAGCATGTGTTTGTGGGTGTGGATGGTGAGGGGGGCTGTATGTCAAATATTTGATGTATTTTTCTGGTGCTATGTCATGATAGGGGCTGTTGGCCTGGTCATTAAAACATTCCGAGTTCCGAGTTTCTTCTCTCTCTCTCTCTCTCCTCTCTCTTCTCTCTCTGGCCGTGGCTGTCTATCTTCCTGGCCATATTCACGACGAGCAAGCAGAACAAGAGAGAGAAAAGAAACAGACAAGAAAAGAAAAAAGAAGCCGGCTCCTTTTCCTTTAGGGGTAAAGCGATACTAGACAAGTGTCATTGAGTTCCAACCCATCTGTCAGCATGAAGTAGAGAAAACGGTCTTCTTCGATTCTAGTCAGAGGATAATAATTTTATTCCAGTGGAAGGTCAGTTTAATGTCGCGATCAGCTCTCGCGGCCATGTGCGATGGCGAACAAATAAATGCGTATGCAAAAAAAATAACCCTAACCCTAACCCTAAAATTATATAGTTACTATTATTTCTATGAATAGGAAAATCCCCAGGGATTCATGCTTTTGGGTCAATGTAAATTTTGATGCATGACATCCACATAGCACTTGTCAAGGACATTGGTCAAATAGAAAAAAACTTGTCATGCCCGAGTGAAAATTTACATATAATACATAGCGTGTAACCCTTAATTTTTGCTTCTATGAATGATTGTTTTTTAAAACAGGGTCAGGGATAATACTTTTGAATTCAGGTAAACTCATGCCTGACTGAGTGCTCCAAATTCTCTCATTCACCCCTAGATTGAATCCTTCACATGGCTTCCTGTTGGAAAGGTACGATACAAGCTCCTCTCTGCTGCTGTTACAAGTCAGAATGGTCTTGCTACTTATTATCTCAATGAATTCCTGAACCTTTACACACCTCTTAGACAGTTATCGCTCCTATTCTGACACTTCTCTCTTCCAGATCCTCGTTACCGCACCAGGACTCTCGCGTGAACGTTCCTTCTCTTTAGGCATACCTACAGGAAACAAAATCCCTCTTCCTCTCCGTTCTGCAACTCCCTTTACATTTAAGCTGCCCTAAAAACCACTCTCTTCAAATCGTAACTGCTTGTTATTTTGGAAAGTAACTTTGTACATTAGTCTGAGCAGTGTGTTTGTGTGCAAGTGTGGTTGGTTTGTGCGGGAGTGTGTTGTGTTGTGGGTCTTTGTGTGTAGTGTGGTGTGTGTGGTTGTGGTGTGGTGTGTTGTGTTGTGGTTGTCGTGTGGTGTTGGTGGTGTGGTGTAATCGTGTGTTGTGTGTGTGTGTGTGTTTTGTTTGTGGCTTTGTGCGCGTGCATGTGAGTGTGTGTATGCGAGGAAATGTTTTGACATCTCATATGTTCTACTGTTGTTGTGTTGCTGTTGTTTGTCTGTCTTTGTTTGTGGGGGGGGGGGGGGGTATTCATTTATTTGTTTATTTTGTAAGCGCTTATGGGCTTGTTTAAGATTAAGCGCATATAAATCTCATTATTATTATTATATTAGTGACCATCCCTAATACCACACTTTGAAGGACAAAAACACTTAACCCTAACACCTAAACCGTAAGTATCAGCACATCGCCCGTTATTATACAGCTCTCGCTCGCGGCCATGCTGATTGCGATGGGCTCTCTGCTGAACAATTCCCAACTTCGTATGCGTATTGCAAAATTATAACCCTAACCCTTAACCATTAAATTAATATTAGTGTGTACATTATCTTCTATGAATTAGGATCAGGGAGATAAGATTCATGTGCTTTTGGTCAGGTAAACTACTTCATTGGCCTTGCCTTGGCAATCCCTCATACCAACTTTGAAGGACAGAACCCTAACACTAACCCTAACCCTAAAATTATAAAGTGTACATTATCTAACCCTAACCCTAACCCTAACTTCATGCCTTGACCATCACTCATACCAACTGTGAAAGAACATTGGTCAAAATGGAGGGGGTTAACCATGCACCCTGACCCCTAACCCTAGAATGATTTAGTGTACGTTTTTTTTTTATGTGAAAAGGATCGGAGGTTTACATGCTTTTGGTCATATCAACTTGTTGGGGTTGGGGTTCCCACATGCTATCACTTGTCAAGGATGTTGGTCAAATGGAGGAGAAACTGGCGGTTACTGCTTCGATCTTTATGTGTGGAGGGCATAGTGTGCGGGCGTTACTGCTTCATTTAGGTTGTTGGGGTGGTGTTGTTTTACATGCAGGGTCATTTTATTGCTTGATTATGGAGCTGGGTTAACAAGTCATGCCTTGACCATCCCTCATACCAGTTTGGGGGACCAAAGGGGGTATACTATGCCAACCCTATTTTTATGTTGTACGTGTATGGGGGGCGTCGGGGGGGGGAGGCCTTGACCATTTCTCACATCTACTTTGATGGACAGTGTTCAAAAGGAAAAACCCTAACCCTAACTGTAACCTTAACCCTCATATTTTATGTTGTACATTGTCGGGGGGGTGCAAGGATCAGGGATTATATGCTGTTAGTTCATTTTAAACTTGTTGCCTTGGCCATCCCTCATAGGGGGTTTGAAAGACATTGCTTACATTGAAAAAACCTAACCCTAACCCTAACCCTAAAATTATATAATGTACATTATCTTCTATGACAAGGATCAGGGATTGATGCTGTTGGGGGTGGGGGCCGGGCGGAGGGCCTTGAAACATGCCTCATACTATTCGTTGACTGGGTAACCAAAACCCTAACCCTTATACATGCTCAATATGTATGTTGTACATTGTTCTATGAATAGGAGCAGTGGGTTATCCATGCTTTTTGGTACATGTAATTTTGTGGCGCCTGGTTTACATCCCACATTTTATGTGTGTCAAAGGACATTGGTCAAAATAGTGTGATGTGCGTTCTATGCTGCATTTATGTCTTTACTAATTATATAACCCTGGGAGCAGGGCGGGAGTTGCTGTTAGAATGATTTGTTTTTATGTTGTTGGGCTGGGGATTGGTGCTTGTGCGGCGGTAAACTTCATCGGCTTGACCATTCCTGCATACCAACTTTGTCGTGTCTGTGTGTGTGTGTTACCTAACCCTAATGTTTATGTTGTTGTGCGGAGCAGGGGCGGGGGGGGGGATGTAACCTTTACCCTAACTTCATGCCTGTGACCATGGTTCGTCGTACCAACTTTGAAGGACATTGGTCAAAAGGCGTGTAGCCCTAACCCTAACCCTAAAATCCATATAGTGTACATTATCTTGTGTGTGGTGGATCAGTGATTCATGTTGTGTGTGTCATGTACATGCTCCATGCCTATTCGTCATTGTTGTGGGGAAAGACGTCGGCTTACTAAGGAAAAACCCTAACCCTAACCCTATCCCTAACCTAAAAGTATATAGTGACCATCCTCATACCAACTGTTGAAGGACATCAGTGATCAAAAGGGGGGGGGGGGGGGTAACATGTGCTTACTTTTATGTTGGGGGCAAGGTGGTTACAGTGCTTCGCAGTGTTATGTTGTTGTGGGGGACCGGCGGTGGTTTGGCTGTGGCGGTGACATGCCTAATTCTTATGTGGTTGTGGTGGTAGGCGGGGGGGGTACATGCTTCATTTTTATGTGGGGGGGGGTGTTACAGTGAGGTCATTTTATGTTGGCCAGGCTCTTCTGTTAGTTTTTTTTCTTTTTTGTGGTTACATGACTGTCATTTATATGTTGCGCTTGTGAGGGGGGTGGACCAGCTTCATTGTATGTTGCTTGTGGTTGCAGCTGGAGGTCCGTGGGTGACATATGCACTTCATTTTATGTTCGGGGCGGGGTGGGGCTGGGGGTGATAGTACACGCTTCTATTTTATGTTGTCTGTGCTAGAAAAGAAGCAATTCGCGTGGTATCAATATTGTCGAGCCCTTCCCTGACTTAATAAAAATCCAAATAACTTCTATTTTCGATCCGAATATGCACGACGAGGCTCTGAACACATAACTACTATACACACTGTTTATTACTCCCTCTAACAGACTGACGTAGGCTGCTGTTGGTGCTTTTTTATTACAAGGCGTTAAAGAACATGCGGATACGGCGGCCAACTCCAAATTATGGAATGACCTTGCGATCTCTATGCAAGATTCTAGTAAACGTCATCAACATGGCAGCTGTGACCTATTTCACCAGAGCGCCTAAAAAAAAAGCTGACGTGGTACTGACTACTATTCCACCGAGGCACCAGAGAATGATCAGCCTCAGCGAAGGCTGATACCACTTGACAGTAGTGACAGGTTGTTTGGATGGTAGCTCGGCTGAGTTTTGGTGAACTGGTATATTCGCCTAGCGCGCGCGAAGTCTTCTCCCTCCCACAAATAGGGGGACAGAGGGGGAACCCCGCTTCTGTGGCCTGCAGTGAGAAGAGTTGGGTGTTCAATGCTCGACAGCGGCGCCTAGGTAGGGAAGGTAGTAGAATGTGTTTTACGTCCTCATAGCAGAAAGCCCTTAGGGACAAGTTGTTTTGGTGCTGGGTCAGGGCACAAAAAAAGGAAAAGAAGTTCAGTTTTACGTCCTCTCGGCCAGAGTCATATTACTCAAATTTAGATGTCAGCGCGCCTAGCGCAGCTCGCCTTTTATACTCCGGTTGCAGGTTTAACCACTTCATTCGTGAATGTTTGCCATGATCATCATCTTATCATATCATAGATAGGCCTACGGTTTAATTGGACTTTGAAACCATTTCCTTCCACTTTCACAAAGTGTTCATTATTGACAAAAGATTTTGTTGGCATTTTGTGAAGGGTGCAACAGAGCACAGCACGGTAAGTATGTTGGGATTGTTGATTTTGTTGGCATAGTGGTAACATTTATTCAGAAGAAATACGTTACTAAGTCTAGTAATGTGTTTAAAAGCAGTTGAGTATTCCTGCTTGTTACTACAGTGCATAGTGGTAGGCAAGGAAAAATAAATCTTGACAACTCTGTGAAAAGGTAAGCGTGATCAAAAGGCTTGTTAAGTTTGAAAGTGCGATTGTCCTTTGCCGATCTACACACGTGTGTGTGTGTGTGTGTGAGTGAGTGTGTGTGTGTGTGTGTGTGTGTGTGTGTGTGTGTGTGTGACGTGTGTGTGTGTGGTGTGTGTGTGTGTGTGTGTGTGTGTGTGTGCGTGTGTATGTGTGTGTGTGCGTGTGCGTGCGCAAGCGCGTGTATGTGTGGCGTGCAATGCGTTTCATGTGTGGTTGTATGCGCTGGTGTTTGTTAGTATGTGTGTATGTATGTATGTGTGTGTGTGCCTGCGTGTGCGTAGCGCGTGCGTGCGTACGTACCGTGTGTGTGTGTGTGCGCGCGTACGTGCATGTGTGCGCGTATGTGTGTGTCTGTGTGTGTGTGTGTGTGTGTGAGTGTGAGGAAGAAGAACGTTGCATGCAAATCATCGTGTTTATTTTACTTTCTAATGATTTTCATTATTTGTTTGCTTTTAATGTTCTTGTTATCAATGTAAAGCGCACTGAGCTCATGTGAGAAAGAGCACAATATAAATTCCCATTATTATTATGGATTACTAGCGCAACGCCGCCGTACCGCGTAACGCCTAGTACCGGTAACGCCTAGTATAAAACCCGGTAACGCCAAGGGCACGCTACATTATTAACTGTATTTCAACATATCACTTCAAATGTTGTATGGTGTTGTGTGTCACCATGAGAAGAATGCATCCGCGCATAAATTATCGCCGTCGTGACATTGACTTTGGCGTATGACCTTGAAACCCGAAAATGTTTTCGTTTTTCTTCACCCTCCAATATCCTGTCAAACACTGCATAGAACCACTCCAAAGTCTGCTTGGGGGCATAAAAACAAGAGTAGAAGACATTGCTGTACAAATTATGCTACGTGGGGTTGATAATGTTGCCCGCTAGTGGCAGACATGTCTCCCGAGTTCAAGGGTTGCACACCAGTCTGGACAGAATCGCTTCAAAAAAAGAACTTGTGATGGTGGTGTATCACCATGAGAGGGTGAAGGCACCCACGCATAAATTATCGCTGTCAATGACCTTGACCTTGGCGTATGACACAATTGAAAAAATATTTAAGGGGCGCATAACTGTCCACACCGTTGTCTTAGAGTCTTCAAACTTGGCATGCAGGTACTTTGGCTTATGGTCGTTCTCATGATAACACATACCAGGAATGAAGGTCAAAGGTCAAGGTCAGGGAGATCGGTAGGCCTTGAATGTGACGTTATGGGGTCTAGATTTGGGGTTTTTAAGCCAGTGTGGGTTCCACATTTGTACTTGACAGAAGCGCTTCAGATTGTGATGTGTGTACTGTATAACCTAGAGTAGAAAACACCGCAGCAAGCATAAATTATCGCCATGCTGACCTTGACCTTGAAGTGTGACCTTGAAAATGCGTGGCCGTAAATGTACCTTCTTTGCGCTACACTATTTCTTGTTCAAGCTTGCGTATCTCGTGAACTAGAGGATAGAATGCCCTTAAAAGTTTGTGTGAGGATGTGTGAGATAAGAGTGTAACATTATTCGCTACATTATATATATTCCTCAGAAAATATCAATGTCGCCGAACGTCAGACATGTTTCCGCTTTTCTTCACTCACCCCCTATATCTCTCGTTAGTCTTGAAAAAGGCCACTACTACTTTTGAATCGTTGTCAGTAAGGCTTTCTATGAAGAGAGAGAGAGGCAGAGAGCACGCACACCCAACACAATACACACACACACACTCCCCCATTCGCATCAACTAACCGAAACTAGCACATGCCTCAGAACCGAAACTAGGTTTTCCGCGTAGATCGAGTGCTTTCCAGGAATTTTCTTCCTCCTGTATAGTGACCACAGTAGTAGGGTGTAGGCCACACAATGTTTAAAGCCTTGTGAACGTTCTTTGTGCTATATATTTTCTGTCCAAGCCGTATCTCGTGAACTAAAAGACAGAATCCCTTCAAAGATTGTGTGAGGATGTGAGACTAACAGTGTAACACATTCGTACATAAATTACCCCTCGGAAATACAATGTTGCCGAGCGGCAAACATGTTTCCGTTTTTCTTCACCCTCCTATTTATCGTCAAATATTGTATAGAATCACTCCAAATTCTGTGTGGGGATGTAAAAAGAAGAGTAGAACACATTGCAGTACAAATTATGTCTCGTGGGATTTTAATGTCGCCGAGGGGCACACATGTCTCAGAGCTAAGGATGTACGCCGCATTGATTAAGGGTGTACATCCCACTGATTAAGGGTGTACATCCCACTAATTAAGGGTGTACATCCCGGTAAAGGAGGGGGTCTAATACTAAAAGTAAAAGACATTGTTGTACAAAATGTGCCACGTGGGGCTTAAATGTCGCCGAGTGGCAGACATGTCTCAGTGTTAAGGGTGTGCACCCCACCAATTAAGGGTGTGCATCCCAAAAAACGATTTGCACCCAGTCAAGGGTGTGTATGTGCATCATCCAAAGGACACAAGGAGGACGGGGAGTAAGATGTGAGGGGGAAGGGAGGTATAGGGCGGGGCAGGTACAGGTCGTAACCGGCAAAGGACATATCTGCCGCTCAGCGATGCCCTTGTTTTTAATAGTAGAACTGTTTAGTGTTAAAAACAAAACCAGCTCTATGATATTGTAACAGACAGGGTTTTTGATTTTTTGGCTATAGACAGAATTAATTTGTTGCTTTCATTTAATGTGTGTGTGTGTGTGTGTGTGTGTGTGTGTGTGTGTGCGTGTTGCGCGCGCGCGCGCGTTGTGCGTTGTGCGTGCGTGCGCGCGGGCGAGCGCATGTGTGTGCCGAGAGTGTGTGTTTGAAGCTATTAATTAAAACCGAACTACAAGATATTAATTTTGATTTTATTCCCACAGGAATGGCTTCTAACAGAAATATCAATTATACGGCTGCCATGGACATCATGCTGTTGAGCGAAGTCCTGCAAAGAGAGCCTTGGAAGTACGGCAATCGGGTCTTCACCGCCATCGCAGAGCACCTCAGAGCACACGAGTAAGTGCACATGGTAGAGAGTTGAAAAGAGCGTAGGGCCTATCACTTAGTAATAATAATAATAATAATAATAATAAATAATAACGTACAGCAAACAAACAACTACACGACAAAGTGCAAAGTGACGTTATTTTATTCACAAGAGACAAAACAAAACTACTGGATATTTCGGCGAATGCGCCTTTATCAACACAGACAAGCAATTAAACAGCAAACATCAAATATAGCAAAAGGAGCAAAAAGTAGGCAACAGAAGGAGCAAAAAACAAAAACACACACATCAAGATCAAAATAAAAACAATACTTCCCCTCTACAGTCCAACGTGTAAATGATACAACAAAGTTGAAACAAAAGAGCAAGGCTGTGAACACAAATCAAGGGGGGGGGGGGGGGGGGGGGATTGAAGTGAGAGAGGTTGGGGACAGTGAGTACGCAATCACAGATGGTAGAAGTTGGAAACAAGGGTCAGTTGTGTTTAAGGGGTGGGGAGGGGGAGGTTTGGTGAAGAGAACAAATCTCGTGCTAAAGTGAACACATGTAGCAAAAGTTGACATTACATTTCAATTGAAAAATGAAAAGGACAGAGAGAGAAGGGGGGGGGGGGGGATGGAAATAGAAATAGAGGGGGGGGGGGGGGTTCGCCGCCTAGCGCATCAAACCCATGTCTGACCCCAAAGTGGGTTGCCCCACCCTGGCACCGAGGGGTGAGGGGGGAAACGGAAGTTCTCCGAGAAAAAACCCCTAGTCAGACACACTTGTCTAAGACATGAAAAATGTAAACAAATTTAAAGGAATAAAGGATTAAGGGGGGGAAAAAAAACTCTCTGGGAGAAAAAAAAAACCCTGCGCAAGTGGTCAAAGACAAGTGCAACAAACCCCTCTCACATGCACCGCACACACAAACACACATACAACACACTCTCTCTCTCACTCTCACACACAACCACACACTGGGACTAGAGTAATGCAAAATAAGCAATGGTATACATTGGAGTGTTTGGAAGGGAGGGGTGGGGAGGGGGTTATGGGAAGGAGGGGGTGGGTGGGTATTGGGCGGTAGATATGGATAGGAATCAAATTGATCATTAGTGATTACAATCAAGCTTGCAAATTAATTGGGAATGCTGGGGTCCACGCCGGGGGAGGGGGCTTCGGGCAGTGGGGGGAACCTTCTTCGCTTAGCTGTGGCTATTGAACCCTACCACACTGCCCAGTATACAGGGGTCACTCCTTCGCTTAGCTGTGGCTATCAGACCCCTGTCCCCCCAACCCAGACGGGACACACAGGGAAATGGGGGAAATGAAAACTAGACATTCCATTACAAGCAAGTTTGTAAAATAATTAGGAATACAGAGGTCCACACCGGGGGAGGGGGCTTCGGGCAGTGGGGGAACCTTCTTCGCTTAGCTGTGGCTATTGAACCCTACCACACTGCCCAGTATACAAGGGTCACTCCTTCACTTAGCTGTGGCTATTGGACCCCTGTCCCCCCAACCCAGGCGGGACACGCAGGGAAGTGGGGGGGGGGGGGGGGGTAGGTGGTAGCAAAAAGGGAGGGGGAGGGTTGGGGGCGGGGAGGAGTTTTGGGAAGGGGTGAAGGAGGGGGGTAGATGGGTTCAAGAACATGTTACGGCAAAATTAAAATGACACAGAATAATATATAATGAGGCTTAAGGTTTATCATTCAGTCCATGAGGCTTTCTGGTGCCCAGTTTGTTGATGAGGTGTGATTCCATGTCCTTTCTGTTGTTTGTGTTTTTTGTGAACAGGAGCCACATCCCTTTGACGCGTATGTCTGATGTGGAGTGGTCAGGCTGTTTGAAGTGGTGGGCTATAGGTTTGTCACTGCTGTTTAATTGCTTGTCTGTGTTGATAAAGGCGCATTCGCCGAAATATCCAGTAGTTTTGTTTGTTTTGTCTCTTGTGAATAAAATAACGTCACTTTGCACTTGTCGTGTAGTTGTTTGTTTGCTGTATGTTCCAGTGACGTTGCAGTCTGTTTCATGTTTTTAATAATAATAACGAATAATATTTATGTGGCGTAATATCCTGAAAAACAGCTCCAAGCGCCTTACAATAACAAACAACAATCAACAGTGTCATACATAAACATTGCGATATATATACACGTGGCATGCAATGAACAATCAAAAATACATCAGAAATATAAAAATACTTGTGCCATAGGCGGGGACACACACATACTCTCCCCCCTCATCCCTCCCTGCCACCCCCACCCTCTATCCTGCATTGCAATGCAAGATAGCTCTATCCTTAGGTTACGATAGTACTTGTTCAAAATCAATGCAAATGGTAGTTTTCGAAGCAATGTCTTTACGTGTCTGTTTTGGAAGTCAGTAGTACGATTCTTACGATTCATGGCCTTTTGTGGTTTATGTGAAGACGGGGCTATGTGGTTAGTTGCTGGTTTATAACATTATACTGTTACAAGGACCACTGCTCCTGAAATTTCAGACACCATTTTCAGTGCTTAAGCTACCATTGTTAAATTTGTGATGCTGTGATGCTATAGCCCAAGGACCGAACTGTTATGCAAAGTAAACATAATTGACATTATACTCGATCACTCATTAAGTTTCAGGTAAATGATTGTGACAGTTCCTTTGCAGAAGCAGTTACGTCTTGCGTCACTAAACTGGGGCTAAACCGCCATATTGGACAGTCACGAGATTTCTGACTGGCTTCGGTGAAGCTATCTGAAGACCCTCAACATGTTTGCAATTTTGTTTTTACCAACGATCCGTTCAAACATAGACTGTGTATATGCTCCATATTTTTGTAAACTACCCCATTGATTTTGTCTTTGGGCCGGGTCACGTGGTCAGTGATACGTTTGTCCCAAAACACTGATTGGTCTTTTCACATGATATTACACACACACACACACACACACACACACACACACACACACACACACACACACACACACACACCACACACACACACACACACACACACACACACACACACATGGAGCAAACGTCTGAGGATTCCCCCTTCCTAGTCCTCCTTTGTAAAACATATTGGAAGAAAAAAAACCAAATAAATGATATTGCAAGGAAATAAACTAGACTTGTAATTCAAGTCAATTCCGGTGTGTGTGTGTGTGTGCGTGTGTGCGTGCGCGTGTGCGTGTGCGTGTGTGTGCGCGTGTGTGTTGTGTATGTGCGTGTGTGTGTGTGTGTATGTGTCTGTGTGTGTGTGCGCGCGCATGTCTGTCTGTGTGTGTGTGTGTGTGTGTGTGTGTGTGTGTGTGTGTGTGTGTGTGCGTGTCTATTTGTGTGTGTGTGTTTTGTTGTTTTTCAGAGACACATTCAATAGGGCCACAGAGAGAAGTATCCGAGAAAGATACAATAGACTTGAAGACCATTACCGCAGGGGAAAGCTGACGCACATGAGAAAGTAAGACGGGTTTTTTTAATTTATATTAAATGTGTTTTTTGGTACAGCTGCATTTACATAAATCACAGTATATGAACATGAAACCTTAAATGAAATGCATTGCGCTGTCAATCGCTGAATTAATTGCATCAAGCTTGAAATATATTTGGGCAGAGGATTGATTTTTATTGCCTTGTATTGTAATGGGAACCCAGGGAACCTATTAAAATTATAATAACTGAGAGAAAACATTAAGATTGATTGCAGCAAACAAGGTTTTTTCCATCATAAACGCAAAGTTGATAGACTATTAATTGTTAGATCTCAACAAACTTGAACGAAATAAAATATACATGTGTTTAAGGTACAAAACAACGAGAAAACTAATGATGAATGACAAATAACGAAAACGAATGATAAACTATGTTTTTTTTAAATTTTCATCCAAGACTTTCTTGATGAATGCTCTAAGACAATGTAGGCAAGGTTGATTTAAGTTGTCAGACCTGTTAATACCGTGTCAGACCTGGTACTGGAGTACCTCCAGGATCTGCTCGGAGCTTTGAATGATGGTTGGTTGATGGTTCGTCACATATGCTGTCTGCATGTTCAGAGCTTCAGATTGTCAGCGGGCCCTGGTCATTGACCTGCATTGACAGTTATTTGACCCCTCATTTTCTGACCCATGAAATCTACAATAGAATTTAATTGTAATAGTGCAGTGACAAATTGGCCCATTTAATTTTCTCAAAGTAGCAAAACCAAGTCTGTGTGGAGCTTCACCGGCCTTCTATTTTTTCTCTCAAACTGCTCGAGGCAGGGATTTGTGGGGTGGATGGCTGTTGGAGTCCTTACCAGATTCTGCTCGGTGAGGTCCCCCCAGTCATCGTTAAGGGTGGCGTTTACATGAAATGTACATTTCCAGTGGGAGGCAAATGGAACAGCCGCCGTGACAACACGTGCAGAGCATGGGTATAGCTAGTTATTATTAGTATTATATTGTTATTCCAGATTAGGCACTAAGAAGGAATTAAAGGAAAAGAAAAGACTGCTATGGGCTGTGCGGAAGAGGAAAGGGGAGTTGGCTCAAACGACAACGACTTCCCGAGACATCCCTGCCACAACGACTTCCCGAAACATCCCTGCCACAGTGACTTCCCGAAACATCCCTGCCACAGTGACATCCCAAAACATCCCTGCCACGACCACTTCCCGAAACATCCCTGCCACAACGACTTCCCGAAGCTCCCTTGCCACAACTCCATCCCGAAACATCCCTGCCACAACAACGTCCCGAAACATCCCTGCCACAACGACTTCCCGAAACATTCCTGCCACAGTGACTTCTCAAACCATCCATGCCACAACGACTTCCCGAAACATCCCTGCCACAACGACTTCCCGAAACATCCCTGCCACAACAACTTCCCGAAACATCCCTGCCACAACGACTTCCCGAAACATCCCTGCCACAACGACTTCCCGAAACATCCCTGCCACAAAGACTTCCCGAAACATCCCTGCCACAAAGACTTCCCGAAACATCCCTGCCACAGTGACTTCCAGAAACATCCCTGCCACAGTGACTTCCAGAAACATCCCTGCCACAGTGACTTCCAGAAACATCCCTGCCACAGTGACTTCCAGAAACATCCCTGCCACAGTGACTTCCCGAAACATCCCTGCCACAGTGACTTCCAGAAACATCCCTGCCACAGTGACTTCCAGAAACATCCCTGCCACAGTGACTTCCCGAAACATCCCTGCCACAACGACTTCCCGAAGCACCCATGCCACAACGACTTCCCGAAGCACCCATGCCACAACGACTTCCCGAAACACCCCTGCCACAACGACTTCCCGAAGCAAGACCACCAAGTCAATTCCCCAAAGCACTCTAGCCACCTCAGTTCCCATTGGAGTACAGGGAGCAGCAGTAAGTGATGGCGAGGACCAGCCATGGGAAGGTGGAGAAGACGGAAATGCCCCGGAGATCATGCCATCAACATCAAACCAAACCGGTAGGCCTACAAAGATTTGTATGCATTTTGTATGGCCATACGCTAGTAAATGAATCTTCTCTTTGTGTGTTCAGCCAAAAGGGTGAGAGAAAATAAAGTTTTACGCCCTCTTGGGCCTTTCGGCCATGTGGGGCAAGCCAAAAGGGTGTAAGCTGTTATATGCCTATAACCTGGTTCATGAATGAATTACCTAAACTACAGCATAAAGTTTTCTTCAACAAGTATGATTGCAAATTACATTAACAAGTATTCAATGTGAGTTTCTGTGACTACATATGATGTTTACACTATACTATAATCCTGTAAGAAAAACGGTGGAAGGAGTACATATCTTTTGTTGTCTTTGACATGAATAGGACTATTGCAAATGTATGTCATTTTTACGAAGTTCATTTTATTATTTGAACCTTTGTGCAATGCATAGAGAGGCAAACGTATAGTTGGATTCTTGGAAGCAAGCAGTTCAATGCTAACATTATGACCATTTTTCAAAGCCCTGAAATCAATACAGATAGCAGGACTGTTTAAGAATCACTTTAAAGTGTTTCAGAGCGTCACAAACATTGGACGTTATATTAGATATTCTGTACGAGGAGAACTGTTCAGAATGAAGGAGGGTACATACACAAAATGAATCTTTTGTTTTACGTGTTTTCACTTTACAGTGATATTACACAAACAAAAATAAAACCAACAACAACAACAACGAAAACGAAAAAAAACCACAACTAGCCTGCATCTGAAAACCCCTTATGACAAGTATCCCACTGAACTACGTAAAACGTTTTGTCCTGGGTTGATAAAAAATGAATTATCTGTTTCGTATAACTGAGTGAGTGTACATACCTTTGATGGTTACCATCATACATTACAATCGAATGAAATCTGTTTTCTTTATTATCCTGAAACTATTTTGCAAAAATGATTTTGGGCAACTTGATTGTCTTAGGGGGAAAACCCCCACAAGGATTCGATGTTTCATTTCATGTTCAACCATCTTTTATAATGCAGTGTGAAATAACAATAACCAGGCTTGAATTAAATTGCACTTTAAAATGTATTTTCAGGTTTGGTGCAGGTGCCAAATCACCAACAGGGGACTTTGACGCCTACCACAACTACGGGTGACTTCAACAAGAAAGAAGAAAGTCACGAGGCCTTTAAATCTGAAGACGAAGCTGCATTTAAACGTGAGGAGCTCAAGATTAGACGACTGGAGGCGGAAAATGAGCGAGTGAGGTTGCGGCTGATGGATAAACTAATTGAAAAAGCAGATAAGTGCCCTAGTGATGATCACAGAAGTTCAGAAGCTTTGCTTCTGTTAATGCAAAGTATCAAGAAATGAAAATTTTAATATTCCCAGATTTCTTTCCTCCATTCCATGAATATTGGGGAATGAGTATGTTTTTGTTCATGCTTTTTTAGATTATTCTTTGTGAATCAATCTATCCCCAGAGTATCTTGTGAATGAATGGACAGAATCACTTCAACGTTTATAAGGTGGTGTATTGCCTATAGAATGAAATTACGATGGCTTGGAGTCAAAACGGACTATCTTTAGATAGTCCATTGACATATTATTGAACTTATTACGAAAACTAATAACTTGTGTAAAAGAAGACTGCTGAAATGTAAAAAGCAACAAACCCTTTTTATATTTCTGCAGTCATTGTTTGATACAAGTTATTAGTTTTTGTAATAAATCCAATAATACATCAATGGACTATCTAAAGATAATCCGTTTTGACTCCAATGTCCCATTGACAAATTCGAAATTGCTGGTCTTCACCTTGAGATTCAACCATGTTGTCATAATCACAGATTTCATTTATACTCACAAACTTTGACTAGACACAGGGGTGGTTTTGCTCACGACTATGCATCATGCTTATTATTGTATTTGCCAAAAAATATATTTTGCTATTTTGAGGGATCGGAGAAATTAATGTTGTAGATTTGAAACGGTAGCATTCTGTGAAGTGGCTTACTTTTGAATGCTGACTCTCTGTACAATTGCATGTGCTATTATTGATGATGTGATCTTATGTCGTGGTTTCTTAAATCTTGTATCACAAACTTTAACATTGTCCTGCTCTTTTGTTGTTTTTACAACATTTTGTACATATTGTGTACTGTAGTTGATACTTTGAAAACACTGGACATTGCGCGGATTACTGTTGCATATTTTATATCTAACTTTTTCACAAACTTTAGCAGGACTATGTATCATTGTCCCGTATATATATTTTTTATTTTTTTGCTGCGGCGTACTGTGGCATTGCTCCCACGCTGCTCATTCCGAATCCCAATTCGCAGCCACACCCCAGCTTGTTCAGGTCGCAGAATCCGACACCAGCAGTTCAAGGGGAGCCAATCGTATGTTAGGCCGTCAGGAGGCAACCAACAGACACTGCACTGCTGCTGAGTCACTTCGGTGGAGTTCAGTGGAGCCTGTTCAGGACACAACGACACCTACTAAGCCCCCTACTGACGACATTATTCTCTTAGTTGCAGAACTAGCGTGAGGGAGGTCTTCCTCCGAGGGCGTCACCACAACCGTCGACTGACAGCTCCCCAGAGCACACTGATCCCCATGACGTTGACCCGAACGCACCAAGGCATAGACTGGATTGGAAACCGAAACTGAGGTCACCATGAGAGCAGGACATGCAAAGCCATAGAATTTGAGACATTATTCTTTTTTTTAATGATTGATGGAAATGAGGCAGATGAGTATAATGATGATGATGCCTTGGAGTTCCATAATTATATGTCTGAGACTACATGACAGGGCTGTATTCTACGCTTCCTTTCATAATGATATCCCGGCGTTAACCAGGCCCGAGAACTACAGACACCTGCAGTGTTGGTCTTGAAATTAGAGCAACACTCTCAGAATCGCATCCGTTAAGCGGATGAAGCTCGACTGTGTGGCTTCAGTCTTCCCATTGAGCCCATAGCCACTCACTCTGGGTAGGAGTCGGTCCAGGACCGAAAAACACCCTCGCCTCTGATGGGATTCGAACCCGTGACCTCCCAGCCAGTAGTCCGCGACGCTAACCACTACGCCACGGCGGCTGGTTGTCCCGTATATTTTGTTGGTCTTTTAATCTCACAAACTGCACATGTGTACTGTAGTTGATACTGAACACACAGCACACTGCACAGATTACTGTTGTACATTGTAGACCTCTATCTAATCTTTTCCATGACAATGTCCGGGAGGGCTGTTGTACATTGTAGGTCTATGTCTAATCTTTTCCATGACAATGTCCGGGAGGGCTGCTGTACATTGTAGGCCTACATCTAATCTTTTCCATGACAATTACCGGGAGGGCTGTTGTACATTGTAGGCCTATATCTAATCTTTTCCATGACAATGTCCGGGAGGGCTGTTGCATATTGTAGGCCTACATCTAATCTTTTCCATGACAGTTTTCGGGAGGGCTGCTGTACATTGTAGGTCTATGTCTAATCTTTTCCATGACAATGTCCGGGAGGGCTGTTGCATATTGTAGGCCTACATCTAATCTTTTCCATGACAGTTTTCGGGAGGGCTGCTGTACATTGTAGGCCTATATCTAATCTTTTCCATGACAATTTTCGGGAGGGCTGTTGTACATTGTAGGCCTACATCTAATCTTTTCCATGACAATTTTCGGGAGGGCTGTTGTACATTGTAGGCCTACATCTAATCTTTTCCATGACAATTTTCGGGAGGGCTGTTGTACATTGTAGGCCTATATCTAATCTTTTCCATGACAATTTTCGGGAGGGCTGTTGTACATTGTAGGCCTACATCTAATCTTTTCCATGACAATTTTCGGGAGGGCTGTTGTACATTGTAGGCCTACATCTAATCTTTTCCATGACAATTTTCGGGAGGGCTGTTGTACATTGTAGGCCTACATCTAATCTTTTCCATGACAATTTTCGGGAGGGCTGTTGTACATTGTAGGCCTACATCTAATCTTTTCCATGACAATTTTCGGGAGGGCTGTTGTACATTGTAGGCCTACATCTAATCTTTTCCATGACAATTTTCGGGAGGGCTGTTGTACATTGTAGGCCTACATCTAATCTTTTCCATGACAATTTTCGGGAGGGCTGTTGTACATTGTAGGCCTATATCTAATCTTTTCCATGACAATGTCCGGGAGGGCTGTTGTACATTGTAGGCCTACATCTAATCTTTTCCATGACAATTTTCGGGAGGGCTGTTGTACATTGTAGGCCTACATCTAATCTTTTCCATGACAATTTTCGGGAGGGCTGTTGTACATTGTAGGCCTACATCTAATCTTTTCCATGACAATTTTCGGGAGGGCTGTTGTACATTGTAGGCCTACATCTAATCTTTTCCATGACAATTTTCGGGAGGGCTGTTGTACATTGTAGGCCTATATCTAATCTTTTCCATGACAATTACCAGGAGGGCTGTTGTACATTGTAGGCCTACATCTAATCTTTTCCATGACAATTACCGGGAGGGCTGTTGTACATTGTAGGCCTATATCTAATCTTTTCCATGACAATGTCCGGGAGGGCTGTTGTACATTGTAGGCCTATATCTAATCTTTTCCATGACAATTACCAGGAGGGCTGTTGTACATTGTAGGCCTATATCTAATCTTTTCCATGACAATTTTCGGGAGGGCTGTTGTACATTGTAGGCCTATATCTAATCTTTTCCATGACAATTTTCGGGAGGGCTGTTGTACATTGTAGGCCTACATCTAATCTTTTCCATGACAATTTTCGGGAGGGCTGTTGTACATTGTAGGCCTATATCTAATCTTTTCCATGACAGTTTTCGGGAGGGCTGTTGTACATTGTAGGCCTATATCTAATCTTTTCCAAGACAATTTTCTGGAGGGCTGTTGTACATTGTAGGCCTATATCTAATCTTTTCCTTGACAATTTCCGGGAGGGCTGTTGTACATTGTAGGCCTATATCTAATCTTTTCCTTGACAATTTCCGGGACTGAGAAAAAGTGTAGGAGAGGCAAGAAAAGGGGCTACATTTACCGAACAACTGCGTCAAGGGAAAAGCCACGGAGGACATGTAGCCGTCTGTACTCGGTCACACCGTTGTTTGGAGAGAGATGGTGTAGGAGTGTCGGGGTTAGATGAACACATTTTCATCTAACGTTCCTTTAACACTTTCACCGCCAATGTCGCATTTATGCACCACAATGGTCTAACACCCATTGCACTAAAAGGCGTGAAATCAGGGCCTGGTATCTGAAGACCCAATTTTCTTAATTTTGGGAGTTAAGGATAGGTCTGATGTTATACATGTCATAGAGGAATTCCTAATATTGCAGATTTTTTTTTTCTCTACCCAGTTATGTTTAATGGTATTTTTTGGCTGAATAATGGCTGGCGGTGAAAGGGTTAA
>CM065682.1:75052202-75074702 GCA_017654935.2 Phymorhynchus buccinoides | reverse complement strand
TTTTTTTTCTTTTTCCCCTGAACAGAAGAAAAAGAACCTGTTAATTGTTATGTTACTTTTCGCCAAACATCTATAGCGGCACTCAGTGTTGTTTAGTAATGTGAATGACTGAATGAGTAATGTCAGCTGAGCATGCTAACAAACACACCAGTCAGCAACAACATAAATCGCTAAAGTCAAAAGTGGCAAACCGTCAGCATGATCTTCTAAGGCTTGTGACGTGCAAATCTGTCGCTCGTGCAAATCTGTAGCTCGCTACCTATGAGAGTCTGTATTTGCGACATTGAGCATGAACCACAAATTTCACTTTTTTCGTGAGTTAGGGATAGGGTCAGGGTTAGGGTTAGTAAATGGTTCAAGTACGGAAAAAGTGAAATTTGTGAATGTCGCAAATACACACTCTCATAGTAGCGAGCGACAGATTTGCACGCGACAAGGCTTTCCTGTCCCATCTTTCATTTTGTTTAATTATTTGTCTCGGTCTGTCGCACACTCAGTTTTTGTTAATATTATTCATCGTAATCATACATGACTGCCTTATAGTCATTCCATTCGTCGAGAAGGTTTTTAAAAATGTTAGTATTCTGTGCTCTTTTCATGTTAGGTGGTAATTTATTCCACACAGGTGCAACTCTGTTAGTAAAATAAAATTTTCTATTATTACTATTAGTCCTGCAATATTGAATAAATATTTTGTCGGTACTGTTCCTTGTTTTGTCATAATCTGATAATGTGAATAAGTCATGTACAATTAGGTCATCTACACTATTGAATATTTTATAAGTTTGAATTAGGTCGCCCCTAATTCTCCTTGCCTTTAATGTAGGTAAATTTAGTTCTTTCAACCTGTCTGAGTAAGAAACATTTTGAAGACCTTGTACTAACTTAGTTGCTCGTCTCTGTACTTTTTCTATCAAAGCTGACTGTCTCTTTAAACCTGGATACCAAATACAATTTCCATATTCTAAATGAGGTCTTACTAAACCTTTGTACAAGCATAAAAAAGTGTCCTTGTCCAAGAAAGAAAATGTTCGTTTAATTATACCAATTTTCTGATTAGCTTTACTTACAGCACTGTGAATGTGTTCATCAAATTTCAGTTTATCATCAAATATTACTCCCAAGTCTTTTTCGTCAGAGCATTTCATAATGACGCTTTCTACACCATTATTATACATTTTGTAGTCTTTGCATGATATAACGAAAAATCGCGATGTATTACAAAAAGACTTAGATTCATTGGTTAGGAAAATTTATAATATTATTATAAATTTTCCTATCATCTGCAAAAATGTTACAATAGCTTTTTATTTCACAGTGACAGTTTTTATTCGGCCCCACTTTTGCCAGTGAGTTTTGGGTCTCGGAGTATCGGACTAGGAAACTAGGATTAGGATTAGGGACGAAAATAATATACTATATAGCCGTTAGCTAGGCTTTCAAAGTCCCATCTTTGTGTTTTTTGCGACAGGCTGGAGAGATGGCTACGATTGGGATGACCGGTGCACACTGTCGTATGCAAAATAGTAGCATCGTGTAAATACTTCGCTCGCTACTATGAGACTTAGCATTTGCGACATTGAGCAATGTTTTTTAAATTTCACTTTTTTCCGTAATATAATGTAATGAAATATGAACGATTTGAGTACGGAAAAGTGTTTTAAATACGGAAAAAGTGAAATTGCGTTCATCCTTAATGTCGCAAATGCTAACTCATAGTAGCGAGCGAAGTATTTACACAATGCTACTTTTTTGCATACGACACCATCTTTGTGTTTTTTGTTTTATTTGTACATACTCAAGGTATATTGTGGTGAGAGTCAAGAACGGTAATTCTAGTTGTAATATAGGATTAGCACGAGCGTGGAGGAAAGGGGGTTTGTGGGTAGAGATCATCGACGTGATATCAAATAATAAATATAGTACGTCGATGGTATCATAGATATCTAGGAGCCCTAGGCCCTAACGGTCCGCTAGAGAGATGGCTAAACGATTGGGACGACCGGTGCACACTAGAGGGGCCATGGAGGCAACGATACATGGTAAATATGTAGACTAAAATGTAGTAAATAAATTGGTTAGCTGTAGGGGTTTAGGGTGGGGTAGCAGGGGGTGGAAATCACAACAATGGCGTCGTCGACTAAAGTACGATAAAAGGAAAAATAAAATTGATAGGCTACGATGACGGTTGACTTGCCTTCATCCCCTCAAGCAGTCGACATTTTAAGCCTAGTCAACTGAGTCTCTGAGAATGGAAATTTGTTTTTAAAGTTGATTTTGGGGGGAAAGGGTTGTAAAAACTTTGGAAATATTTACAATATTATTTTTTAAAACGATCATCATTGATTGTATTCGGGACTTCAGTAAATTTAATCAAAAGTTTCTGGAAGCAGGGTCGTTAGGCCACGTCAGCCTATGCCTATCTTTTTTATGTAGGCCTATCGCGGTCTTGAGCGCCTCGTTTTGGATCATAGCAACTCAACGGCTGTTAAGTTTTAGCTCGATGGGGGCAACCGTTTCTAAATTTGAAGTAATAAAACACACATTTTAATGTTCGGAAAACTAGTTTTAGTACGTTCCGAGGAACGATTTTAAGAGGCATAGAGTTAATTATAACAACAAGTGAAGCAGGAAGTGACAAGTGAAGCAGTGAGTGCAGACAGAAGGGAACGAAAGTAAAAGTAGGTGTCGGCGAACCGAAGCACAGGAAGTATTACTATTAGCGATGCATGTGTTGGATGTTTGTTCGTTTCTTTTGTTTACTTTTTGTTTATTAGTATTATTTTTGGGTTTTGGTGATGTGAGTTAAACTTGTTACACTGACATGTTTGGAGATGTTTAGATTCACAGTGGACTGTATGGAAAGTTTATAAGGCGTTTGTCTAACTATGAATGTAGGATCATTATGGGAGTTAAGAATGTTTTATTTAACAAAATATGAAAAGGTGGACGAGATATGATCAGGGTCTAGTACACCTGGCCATCTGTATTTTGAATGAAGATAAATATATCATTTATTGTGATTACACAATCTGGTTGTCTGGTTTCGATTTATGGGAAAGATAAACAGTACATTAGTCATGACGACGAAAATGGTGTTTTACGTCCTCTTGATCTGAATCAGACACATATGGGACATTTGTAAATACAAATATGGTGGGAACAATACTGGAGGCAATGCCCGGAGGCAGTACGAAACCAGTAAAGTCCCGATTTTTAAAATTAATACAGATAGCTGTAGCGGTGACCACGCCTCGGTTAAACCTCATCGGCTATGGCACCGCCACAAGTAGCTTAGTCATGACTAGGGTTAAGCATGAAGTATGTTTCCACTTAGACTATGAGTGGAAGATTGCAACTTTATGCCTATTTCAGCATAATACATTGTTGGTGTTAAAGGATTTTGAGGGTACAGGGAGGGGGTGGTTTTGCCTCAGCTTTTTATCTAAAAGGTTTTCTAACAATATTCCTGGTTAGACCCTTTACATAAAAAAATTGACCATTCATGTTTTGTTTTACTTTTAATCTGTAACTTGTAAGCTTTTATTAACCCTTTCATTTCACCAGCCAGACATATTTCAGCCAAAAATGTCCATTAAATTTACCTGGGTAGAGAACAAAATCCATCTGCAGTATTGGGGATTCTTCTGTGACATATATAAAATAAGGTCTATCCTTACTTCCCAAAACTACGACAATAGGGTCTTTGGATAATAGACCCCAATTTGATGCCTTTTAGTGACATAGGTGTTAAATCACTGTGGTGCTAAAATGCGACTTTGGCGGTGAAAGGGTTAAGCAGGGTAGAAATTAGAATTGATCACTCGAGTTTTTATTCATGCAAGTCTCAATATTATGTCAGGTGCGGGCGTCTGATATAAAATAAAATAATTTTATTCAACTCCATATTTTAATCTGAAAATAACTAGGTATGTTAGTTGAAGTAAGTTTTTTTTAAATGTAAATCTTTATACTAAAATAAAGATAAGATGTCATCACTCATTATGATCCTACATATAACAATATTACTTAGAGTTGCTTTGACAGTAAAGTCCACTGTGTTTTGGCAAGAATTAGGGATGGAGTCTCCTTGATTTTATGCAATTTAAAACTTCTTTTTAAATATCTATTACCTTGGGCTGGTATCTCTAGATTTTATTTTAGATACATCTCATGCTTTGTAATGAGTCCTGATTAGCAACAGGGTAAAGGATGCAATTTAAGAGTAGGAAATATTTTAAATCTTATTTTCTATATTTTGGAATTGTAAAAATGTCTATTGACATACATAATAGTTGTTCGTGTTCAGGTAAGTGTGAGTAGCGGATTTACGAGCACAGCCGGGGGCTGTGTGGTCGGGAGGCTACTTGCCGACTAAGCGAGAACTTATGAAGATGGTTTGGGGGTTAGCTCAATCTTCATGGAACTTAACTAGTGCAGGCTTAATAGGACTCGATTCAATTGGGAATCGGGGGGTTTGGGGCTAGTTTTGCTAAGTATGATACTATGAAGCTTATTACCAGAATTAAAGTTTAAGGAATTACTCATGGAATGAGGCAGAGAAGTAAGGGCTGGGGAGCGGTGTTAGCAAAATCGGGATCTT
Source organism: Phymorhynchus buccinoides (assembly GCA_017654935.2). Lineage (NCBI taxonomy): Eukaryota > Metazoa > Mollusca > Gastropoda > Neogastropoda > Raphitomidae > Phymorhynchus > Phymorhynchus buccinoides. The sequence continues at coordinate 75,070,099 of CM065682.1, read as the reverse complement.
GCGGGGGCTAGGCTGCTGCGATTAGAGCAAGGGAGGAAGGGGAAAATGGGGGAAGGTAGGGGAAGATAGAGAGTGAGGTTTGATGGATGACCCCGTGGAGAGGAGAGAGTGAGGTTGAGAGAGGGGGTTGGGTAGGACTGTCATGTGACAGCTTGTCGCTTTGAGATGTGACAGCTTGTCGCTTTGAGATGTGACAGCAGGCTTAGAGTCAAACTGGATTAACTTCAGATAGTCCATTTTTTGATTATTACAGAAACAAATGCGGGAAAAAATACTCTTTGTTGTCCCAAAGTTTCGTTTTGATATCTTAATAAATAAAAAAGATATAAACGTTGTTCTCTTTTGACTAAAAATAAATCAACTTTTTTTTTTAGTCAAACAAGATTAACTTCAGACGGTCTGCTTTGACTCCAAAATCACAAGACATTTTAGCATTCTAATTTTGAGTCAAACCGGGCTATGTTACAAATAAATGAGTTTGACTCAAAATATCACAAGACATTTTAGCATTCTAATTTTGAGTCAAACCGGGCTATGTTACAAATAAATGAGTTTGACTCAAAATATCACAAGACATTTTAGCATTCTAATTTTGAGTCAAACCGGGCTATGTTACAAATAAATGAGTTTGACTCAAAATATTTGACTCGAAAAGTGGGCAACATTTTCAGTAAAAATCAGACAAAATATAAATAATCCTTTTTGATACAAAAATTATTGTTAATATCAGTACTTTTATTTTGAGTCAAATTCGGACATTTTACAGATAACCTGGTTGTTTCTTGTAACAAACCTGTGTTGATTTTGGAGTCAAAACCGGACAATTCATGTTTGTGTGTCCGCATGCGTACGTGTGCACGTGCGTTTATTGCATGTGTGCATGCGCTTCGGTGTGCGCGCGTGTACGTGTGTGTGAAATCTTGATTAGTCACAATGTTAGTCTCATAACCTCTATCACTCATACACAGACACACACACACACTCAGATGCACACACTCACATACACACGCGCACACGCGCGCACACACATACACACACGCGCTTGCGCGCGCGCGCACGCACGCACACTGGCAGGGTGGGTGATGGGATTCGTGGAGCTGAAGACAAATGACGTAAGAATGTTAATTGAAGTCAGTAGGTCTTCCGCGATTGTCCGCCCTGTCATGTCTTTGAAGTGAACGTGACACGCCGTAACTGGGTAGGAATAGAAGAACGGACGGGATGATTTTTGTTTTTGACTGTTGTAACTTTGTATCACGCGCTTTAACGGGTGTCTTGGGAACAGTAAAAGGCTAACGGTATGGTTTTTGTTTGTTTTAAGAAATAAAAATATATCGTTATTTAGCTTTTTTCTGTTGGACACGCGAGTGTTTGTGTGTGATATGTCTTTGCGAGCATGCGTGCATGCATGCGTGTTCGCCTGAATGCATACATGCGTGCGCATATGCGTGTTTATGTGCATGAGTGTTTGTTTGCGTGCGTGTGTGCATATTCGCGTGCGTGATTTCTTGCGTGCGCATGCGCGTATTTGTGCGTGCGTGCTTGCGCGTGTGTGTGCTTGTGCAGGTAGGAACTAGTCGCACACACACATATACGCATGCACGCACGCACTAATACGCGCATGCGCACGCAAGCAAGCACGCACGCGAATATGCACACACATACACACACAGACACACACACACACACACACACACACACACACACACACACACACACACACACACACACACACACACACACACACACACACACACACACACACACACACACACACAGAGGGAGGGATCGGTTGACAGGCTGGTAACAAAAGAAAAGAAGGAATGTGTATGCAAATTGCGGGACAGTTGGCCTACAATGAGTTTCTGAGCCTCCGCGCGGTGTCTTTAAAGTAGGCTGGACACGAGTTGACAATTTTACAATGAGCGAGATAAGAGTCAATTACGAGTGCAGGCAACAGAGCAGATAGCTTAATTTATTATGTCCTAGCTCTTTTGTCGGCTTAGCGCTAGTGGGCAGAGGACCTCAACAAGGTATCAAAGGGTACCGCGCAGTGGCCTAGGAATGTCACACATCTCCGCTATCCGTATCGGTACTTGTTACTGAAGGCATGATCAAAGATAGGCCAAGCCATGTCAGTCGACGAAGAGAGAGAGAGAGAGAGAGAGGGGGGGGGGGGGGGGGGGGGGGAGTGCGAGTTGTGCGAGTAGTAGAAAAACTGAAATATTCTTTAAAATAAATGAATAGGCAGATAGATAGACAGATACATAAAATGTTATATATTTTTTTTATGAACGATCCGAGATAGTGATGTTCTTATAAGAGTTTGTCTTAGTCATTTTAAAAAATAATAATAAAGTGATGCGCGAATTATAGTTAGTTCCTAATCATTGTAATTTATATTTTAAGTTATTGCTATTCTGAGGATTAGGTACTGAAAAAGCAGGAAAGTCCCTAGTTTTTAAACGATAAAGATGGTCTAAAGCCAGAATTATGGCTTTTGCTTTCGGTTTTTATGAACAATTCACGAGTTTCTTTCGATCGTTGCATAGACTACCCATTAAATTATTTTTTAGTGGTAGGAAAGGGGTGGAGGGCGGGGTAGACAGAAGTAGGCGTGGGGGGTGGGGAGAGAGAGAGAGAGAGAGAGAGAGAGAGAGAGAGAGAGAGAGAGAGAGAGAGAGAGAGAGAGAGAGAGAGAGAGAGAGAATTGTGTGAATAATGTAACGACATTAAGGTAACAACAATTGCTTGAATATTTGCAGGAATTATATTTATTATGTTCTAGTCATATATAAGAAATAAACACGGTACAATCCCATGCCATGTTTCAAAACAAGAGGAGATCCTTACCCCACTCCCCTCTAAAATCAATATTTTGACTACGATCCGAGATTTTTAAAAATCATCATAAGTCCCTTAAAAGTAAAGACAATTGCCTGAAACTTTGCAGGGATAACGTTTATTATGTTGTTGTCAAATAAAGCAAATAAACAAGATACAATCCCTTGCCATATTTTAACACAAGAGGAAACACCTACTCTACCCCCCTCTAAAATCAATATTTTGGCTACGAGCATAGACTAAAATAATCATAAGTCCCTTACAAGTATCGACAATTGTGCGAAACTTTACAGGAATAATGTTTATTATGATCTTGTCATATACAAGAAATAAACAAGATACAATCCCTTGCCATATTTTAAATCAAAGGGAAATACATATCCACCCCCCTCTAAAATCAATATTTTGACTACAATCAGAGACTAAAATAATCATAAGTCCCTTAAAAGTAACGACAATTGCCTGAAACTTTGCAGGCATAATGTTCATTATGTTCTTGTTATATAAAGCAAATAAACAAGATACAATCCCTTGTCATTTTTTAACACAAGAGGAAACACCTAACCTACCCCCCTCTAAAATCGATATTTTGACTACGTGCAGAGACTAAAATCCTCATAAGTCCCTTAAAAGTATCAACAATTGCCTGAAACTTTGCAGGAATAATGTTTGTTGTGTTCTTGTCATATAAAGCAAATATACAAGACACAATCCCTTGCCATATTTTAACACAAGAGGAAACACCTACCCTACCCCCCTCTAAAATCAATATTTTGACTACGAGCAGAGACTAAAATCATCATAAGTCCCTTAAACGTACCGACAATTGCCTGAAATTTTGCAGGAATAATATTTAGTATGTTCTTGTCATATAGCACAAATAACAAGGTACAATCCCATGCCATTTTGTAACACAAGAGGAAAGACCTACCCTACCCCCCTCTAAAATCAATATTTTGACTACGATCAGAGACTAAAATCATCATAAGTCCCTTAAAAGTAACGACAATTGCCTGAAACTTTGCAGGAATAATATTTAGTATGTTCTTGTTATATAAAGCAAATAAACAAGGTACAATCCCATGCCATTTTTTAACACAAGAGGAAAGACCTACCCTACCCCCCTCTAAAATCAATATTTTGACTACGAGCAGAGACTAAAATCATCATAAGTCCCTTAAAAGTAACGACAATTGCCTGAAACTTTGCAGGAATAATATTTAGTATGTTCTTGTCATATAGCACAAATAAACAAGATACAATCCCTTGCCATTTTTTAACACAAGAGGAAACACCTACCCTACCCCCCTCTAAAATCAATATTTTGACTACGAGCAGAGACTAAAATCATCATAAGTCCCTTAAACGTACCGACAATTGCCTGAAATTTTGCAGGAATAATATTTAGTATGTTCTTGTTATATAGCACAAATAAAAAAGGTACAATCCCATGCCATTTTGTAACACAAGAGGAAAGACCTACCCTACCCCCCTCTAAAAACAATATTTTGACTACAATCAGAGACTAAAATCATCATAAGTCCCTTAAAAGTAACGACAAGTGCCTGAAACTTTGCAGGAATAATGGTAGTTATGTTCTTGTTATATAAAGCAAATAAACAAGATACAATTCCTTGCCATATTTTAACACAAGAGGAAACACCTATCCTACCCCCCTCTAAAATCAATATTGTGACTACGAGCAGAGACTAAAATCATCACAAGTCCCTTAAAAGTATCGACAATTGTTTGAAACTTTACAGGAATAATGTTTGTTATGTTCTTTTTATATGCAACAAATAAACAAGATACAATCCCTTGCCATTTTTGAAATCAAAAGGACATGCATATCCCACCCCCCTCTAAAACCAATATTTTGACTACGATCAGAGACTAAAAGCATCATAAGTCCCTTAAAAGTACCGATAATTGCCTTAAACTTTACAGGAATAATATTATAGTATGTTCTTGTTATATAACACAAATAAAAAAGGTACAATCCCATGCCACCTAACACACTCCCCTCTAAAATCAATATTTTGACTACGATCAGAGACTAAAATCATCATAAGTCCCTTAAAATTAACAACAGTTCCCTGAAACTTTGCAGGAATAACGTTTATTATATTCTTGTCATATAAAGAAAACAAACAAGATACGTTTAAACCCAAGAGAAAATACTTACCCCACCCCCATCTAAAATCAAAATTTGGATTATGGAAATAACTTACACCAACCCCATCTAAATCAATTTGGAAATACAATTATAGAGAGGCATTGTAACAAAAAGAATTCCTTATAACTGAGAGTTCTATTAAAACATTCAGACAGTATGCGTGTGCACACACACACACACACGCACACATGCACAAAATGATTACAACCTGTCTACACAAACTCATATAAAAACATGTAACACCCCCCCCCCCCCACCCCCGCCACAGACAGACACACGCACACAGTGGCTTGTACACCCACAAATGCAGGCACTGCATTTCAGCACAATATTAAATGTATGAATGTGACCAAACAACCACAGCTTACACAGTGAGAGTTGAGATGTGTGCCTTGTTTCTTACTGACTCCGTATGTGCGTGAATCAGATTGAAAACAGTAAGGGAAATATTAGTGATCTAACTTCACATCATGGTCTCTTTTGACCGTATTTTATTTCTATATACTCATAAAAAAAATTCGAATCAAACCCATTTATCTGAAAGTTATCCCGTTTTTACCCAAAAATATAGACCTTGCAATACCAAAACAATTTGAGTCAAAAGGGCCCAAGTTTTAGTTGGTCCGGTTTGACCCAAAATGTTGAGGCCACCAAATGTGACCAATTTCGTGTCAAAACGGACTATCTAACAAAAATGTCAAATACTCCATTGTTTGTATTATAAATAACTCCCAAATTGGCAATAACCTCTTTGAGACCCCAATACACCACCACTCCAAAATTCATGTCATTTGAAAGCTTAGATTTTTTACAGGAATTGTTCAAAACTTTAGAAGCGTTTTTCTCGAAACAGGCCTTTTCGAGTTAGTCTGTTTTGACTTGGAATGCGGTCATGACCTTGTTATGTTATACAGAGTTGCAATCAGTAATGAAACCAGCCGAATGGGGTTTGCACAAGTTCATAATTTCATTTAGGACATTTCTAATATTCATATATATATTACTAGCCGGTTACTACCCGCTTCGCAGATAAAAAAATAAAAAAAATTGGACGGAGCCAGGTTCGAACCTGGAATGTTTGGGTGAGGTGCGCCGACTTAACCATTTAGGCTATTGTATCTTGCTGCTGTCTGTTGAAAATTTTGCCTTATAGGTGGGTAGAAACACTGACCTGGTCGACTCGCTTTCTAATTACGCTAATTACGGAGCGTGTTGCAAAATGTAATGTACCCTATGTTACCCCGGGATCATCCATCTGGATACTGTGAAAGTTTGGCGGCGATAAAACCACGCTAAATATGGTTTTATTTCGAACCAAAAAACAACAACCCCACACACACAGCTCGGTTATATATATAGAAGTGATTACGGTAAATTCCTAGTATTTTGACTGGAAGTTACACATGATTTTAAATTCAAAATGTTACATTTAAAATTCAATGCTTCTGTCTCAACTCTAAAGAGCATGCCTTGTTATAGTTCATATTTTGAGATATTGCACAGGTAAAATACAGTAATTATGCCAATTTATATACATAAATACTTATTAAAAACTGTGCAAACTGATTCAGTGAAATTTCAGACAGATATTTTTTTTATTGTGGAAGCTCTGTCTTTAGTCTGTAATTGTTCTTACTTTATAAAGGTTGATTAAAAGGCTTGATTTTGACTTTATTTCAAGCGTGAGTTCCCTTTTATCCAATACATGTCATGGGATTACTTATTTTATTTTTGAAATTGCCCTTGTTTTTTTTACATATTTTTTTCCATTTCCATTGGTTGATTTCAAAGTAATTTGAATGAGTTTTCTGTTTTCTTTTGGAAAGTGTAGAGAGTTCTGTTAATAAGCCCCAAGAAGTAATGCCTAGTCCTGGAGAGGCTACCAGTATTCCTGTCTGATTAGGAAATACTGAGCATAAATACAGGGCATTTGTCCCAACCCAAACTAAAGGAGGTTGGGACAGCAGATCAGGGATGGGGGCATAAACCCCATCCTGGACCCACATGTTGTGGCCTGCTGTCAAACGTTTTGGTGAGGACCATGGAACAGGAGGAAGAGGTTGATGATAGAGAAATGGAAAGGAAAGAGTGGAGTGTGGAGAGATTGACTCATTGAGGAGAAATGTTGGGAACATGGAGGAGTGAAGGAGAAGGAGAGAGGAAGGAAAGGCTGATGAGGACCACTGCCGGGAACAGGAGGAAGAGGTTGATGATAGAGAAATGGAAAGGAAAGAGTGGAGTGTGGAGAGATTGACTCATTGAGGAGAAATGTTGGGAACATGGAGGAGTGAAGGAGAAGGAGAGAGGAAGGAAAGGCTGATGAGGACCACTGCCGGGAACAGGAGGAAGAGGTTGATGATAGAGAAATGGAAAGGAAAGAGTGGAGTGTGGAGAGATTGACTCATTGAGGAGAAATGTTGGGAACATGGAGGAGTGAAGGAGAAGGAGAGAGGAAGGAAAGGCTGATGAGGACCACTGCCGGGAACAGGAGGAAGAGGTTGATGATAGAGAAATGGAAAGGAAAGAGTGGAGTGTGGAGAGATTGACTCATTGAGGAGAAATGTTGGGAACATGGAGGAGTGAGGGAGAAGGAGAGAGAAAGGAAAGGTTGATGAGGGGTGAATTAACCCTTTCTCCGCCAAAGTCGCATTTTAGCACCACAGTGATGTAACACCTATGTGACTAAAAGGCATCAGATTGGGGTCTGTTGTCGAAAGACCCTATTGTCTTAGTTTTGGGAAGTAAGGATAGACCTTGTTTCATATATGTCACAGAAAAATCCCCAATACTGCAGATGGATTTTGTTGTCTACCCAGATACATTTAACGGACAAATTTGGCTGAAATATAGCTGGTGGTGAATGGGTTAAAGAGTGTGAGAACAGTGATAGAGAGGGGAGAAATGCAGAGCTCCAAAAGAGAGGGTGAATTGGTCTTGGAAGGAAGAGATTGTGAGGTGTGGAGACTTGGAGAGGTCAGTGGCAAGTCTATTTGACATAGCTCTTTTTTTTTCCTTGTCTGTCATCTACTATTTTCCCTCCTTGTTGGTCTGTTCTCCTGACATTTTGTCCCCTCAAAAGTATCCCTAACTAGAGATGGGGAAGAAAACCGGTTTGAACCGAAAAACCGGTGCTAAACTTTCGCGGTTCGAAAAACCGGTTCGAGTTGCTGTGAACCGGTTTTTTTTAACTGCAAACTGAAAGTAAGTTTTTCTTAGAATAACGCATTCTTTTCGAAGAACAACACTGATTCTCAGCGCAGATTGGGTGTTTGTAAACCAAGAGTAGCTAGCTGTTTCTAGTTTCTAGTAGCTGTTTGACTTTGACTGAGTGTTGAGTTGAGTGTGTGTGTGTGTCATAAGTTTCTTTATTGTGTGTGTGTGTGTGTGTGTGTGTGTGTGTGTGTATGCGTGCGTGTGTCTGAATATTCTGACAAATAAATATGTGTTTGCATAGGTGAAACTAGTGATGCGAGAACTGGTTAAAAAAAAACGGTTCGGTAAAACCGGTTCGGTAAAACCGGTTCGAAGAGGGAACACCGGTTAAAAACCGGTTCGGATTTTTGAACCGGTTCTCAACTCTATCCCTAACACTAACTTTTTTTTTAGCTGTTCCGAAATGAGAATGTTGTAGTTGAATACTGTGTATATAATAGTAAGGAAACAGGTTTGGAAACTTTAAAACTGGCCTGGGAACAAAGAAATTAAAATTGATTGTAATAGTAGTGCATACTGTACATGGGTGCACCTTTTCCTGGTATACAAGGATTTCCTGTTTTTGAATTTTACCAGAAAATGAAATTCCTTTTTTCTTTTAATTTGTCAAGCAAGGTCTTTGTGTGTCTGCTATATTTTTCAAAATACTTTAAGATAAATATTTGTATAAATTGTGGAAAAAAGCAAATTAAGATACCTTCATAAATCATTTTTTTCTTCAGCTGCAGGGGGACATTACCCCTGGACCCCGGCCTTTCAGGTTTTTTGATTTTGTGAAGTTGCACCTATATACTAATTATCGTATGTAAATCTTATGCCTGTTTCTATATATGATAGGGAACAGGGCATGAGTTTGGGCAAAAGGATGGCGACCATAGCCAAAAATCTGAACAGCACCATCAAGCTGAATGATAGGTGCGAGATGCCTCTGTTCGGCCTGGGAATGTGGCAGAGCAAGGCAGGGAAGGACGGCCCTGCGCAGTGTGCCGTCATCAGCGCCTTGAAACACGGCTACAAGATGATCGACACTGCCACGCTTTACGGGTAAGTAGTCTCCCCCGTGAGGATACCGGGGGGGGGGGTCTTTCGTAAAAATAGTTCCCCCACCTTCTGGAAGTTCTGTGCTTGTAACTTCCTCTAATCTGCCACTCTCTTTGACTCTGCCTTTTCCCTTTGCTTTCTATATATTTTATGACTTATTGGCTCATTCTCCTGCCTTTAACAAAAAAATCTTCAAAATAATTTTTCCTTTGAGCTCCTCCGAAATCGGAATGTGTTGGCTGTACGCAGCGGGGAGACCAGTGAAAACTGAAAACTGGACACATACATACCTTACCCATTATGGCCATATGGCTTGGGAACGCAGATGAAGAAGGACGGGTAGGTAGAGATTACAAGCAGAAACTGTGCACGAAATACCAGCGCAGGCTTGCTGTGCATCAAGTTTTATTTTGAATGTTCACCATACTAAAGAAAGTATCACTTAGTTTGCATGATAAATACTACAGGCGTTTGTATGATACTGAAAATCATTGAGGCTGTCTTACAATTAAGGTATTTTATGGACTAACAAGGCACACCTGATTATAGTATAAAGCGCACCCCCCAAATTTTACACACAATTCAAATGTTGTTATTACGCTTTCTTACTATACTAGTACCATATTTTGCGGACTACAAGGCTCACCCCCCCCAAGTTTTTCACAAAATTCAGATGTTGTTATTACAGTTTCTTACTATATTACCAGTCACATTATAAGGCGCAGGGGTCTCAGTCTAGGGAAAAAAAGTAACGCCATATAGTTATAGTCCGTAACATACGGTACATGAGGGCCGGGCAGTGAGTCATCACTGCCACCATGTTGATAATCAAAGGAACAACTAGTATTTTCAACCTTCATTTGAATGCAGCTTTCATAAAATGTTAGCTTTGTTCGTAACTGCCTGTTTGCAAATAAATTTAAAGCAATGTTTTTGAAGTTTTTCATAGCAAAAAAAGTGACAGTCAACAAGCTTGAAATAATATAATTTTGACACTGGGTAATTGATCCAAATAATGGAGTGTGTATTATCATAGTAATTTTAGCATTTTGTTGCAATTTATGGATGAGGTTTGTCCGTCCTGTGAACTGTTATGAATTTTGTCGCTACACTTCCACGTAAATCAGATCATGTGTAAATATTGTATGTAAGCCATTAACATTTGAATCTATTCTATCATGTTACCGTTTCACTACGAATGAGTTATACCTTCCAATTTGGAGCAAATGCCAATTTACCAAAGACCAAAAAGTTCTAGTCTTAACAAGACTAGATTACTTCCCTTGGTCTACACAGCCAATACCACTAAGCTGCCGCGGAACCCACTCACTACGTCACTTCCGGAGAGGCAACTTCAAGTCATAATAAAAAAATTTCCAACTTGGAGCAGCCATGTTCTTCTTTGCTCTTCGTTTTATTTCGTTTTTCTATCTCTTATTGTCGCCATCCGCCTTGTTTTGGGTTGCCCCTCTGCCTTGGGGCTGCAGGTTTGTCGGCACATAGCTTTGGGGTATTATTTTTTCGTTTTTACTTGGCTAAGTAATTTTTTGAAAGTAGTTGCTCTACTCACGTGCTTTGTGCCCCCGGACGCCATGTCGTCCGTCGATCCTGTTGTTTCGGCTCACTCTAGTGGGGCCTCTAGTAAGCCTTCTCGTGAGGATAAGGGGAGGTGTTCAGATACACCTCAAGCTTCTTCTTCCTCTAGCTCTCGTAAGCATTCGGGTTCTAGGCCGAAGTCTTCCTCTTCTTCGTCGTCGAAGAAGGAGCAACCCCCCCCCCCCCCCCCCCCTCCTCTCCCTCAGCCTGTGGTTTCTGAGTCTTCTGCGGTGGTGTCTGAACAAATTATTTCCCTAGTGGATTCGTCTACTCTGGTGGCAGACATGCTTGCAGAGTTTAGGAATAAGGGTTTAGTTTTGGTCCCTTCGGCCTCCTTGACTGATTGGTCGGTTAGATCTGGTAAGCAAACGGACTTGACGACTGACTTGACCTCAGACAGACCCGCACGGTACCCCCACGGGACACGAGAAGACAACCAGTGTGTACGTTCCCCTCGTTTTACCATGAATGATAATGATGAACCTACTTTGTACTCAGTTGAGCAGCTGGCCCAGAGGGAGCGCGTTACGGGCATCTCCATCTTCCCCCGAGAGGAAGACCTCGAGTCGGACGGTCGGTCCTTCTCCCAGCGTGACGTGGAAGCTGCTCGCTCCATCGACACCCACAGGAAATCACGTCCTGACGCCGACCCCTTCTACGGTTCTCGCAGGAGCGAACGTCTCCCCTCTTCTCTCGTTGATGATCAGTCTCACGATGATCGGCAGTCTTGTACCCCGTGTAGGGCGAGAAGTACGGACGTGCATTTTACCCAGCAGAGCCGTTGCCCGCGTAGGGCCTTGCCTCGGCGGTCTCTTGAACACGGAATTTGCGATGACTTCGACGACTACTCGCCCAGCCCCGTGCGCCGTGCCGTCGGCACGCGGCCACCAGTCTCCACCGTTACGGACGCCCGTCACAGAGCGGCACCTTCGGGGGTGGACCCCCCGATGCCTGTTCTGGAGCCCGTTTCACGTCAACCTGGCCCCCGTCATACGCTTGAGCTTCAGCCCCCCTTGGATGCTCGTCAGGCCAGGCACTCCTCGAAGCGTCAGGCGGCGCGGCCTCGAGGGTCTTCCGTGGATGAGGAGTTTGATTCGTCGCCTCGTGAGGGTTTGGATGACTTCGACCTAGCCGTTCGGGACGAAGTGTTTCGCATCATGAGGACTGGGGGCCAGGGGTCTCAGTGGTCCTCGTCGAGGTCTGACCACGGCTACGATCTACTTTCACAGTCTGAGCGGGACGACAGTGTGTCTGACCCTCCTGTGTGTTCGGACCCAGTCCCTTCGACCGGCAATTATCAAGGCTATCTGCACATCCTTCAGCCCTACTGCAAGGACATCAAGCCGATGGTGCAGCTCGAATCATCTCAGACAGCGGGTCAGCCGCAGTTCTTTGGCGAGCTGCAAGCACAGAAGGAGGCTCGTCTTGCGCTTCACACCTCTCCGTTCGTCCGCCAGGCACTGCGTAAGGCTGACTCTATCCTGTGGACTCAACCGCCACCGTTGCCCGTGGACGACGACGACATCTCTCCTTCCCCTCAGCCGGAACCGGTCCCGTCTCAACCTGGCTCGTTTGTGAAGAAGGACTTCTTCCCGCCGTTTCAGCTGGCAAACCCCTTCGTGCCTGTGCCTTCGCACTCGGAGGTCTCCCAGCAGGATCGTTCCGCCCTTAGCTATGGGCGCAGGATGAGACAGACTTCGGTTCTCATGGGCCAGCCGGCCTTCAACAACTTGGAGAGATCCATGTTCTCTATTCTTCGAGCCTCGTCATTAGCCACGTCAATGCTTCAGTCTCTTGCGCAGATCGCCGGTTCTACCGCCGCTTCCAAACCTGAAGACTTCAGGCTGCGTGATGGTGTCGACGAGCGTGCCCTGGGTGTTGCCTTGGCTTCTCTCAACCAAGCTGTGAGCTCCATTTCGTCCGTGGCCTCTTCTACTAAAGTGCAGCTAGCGGCCACGTTCAGGGACGCGGTCCTCAAGGATTGTAAAGTGCCTCTCTCCCTGTTGGATCGTTCGAACATTCACTCTGGACCCACCGATCCTCGCTCTACTTTTCATCAGGCTTCCCTCAAGGACAACCTGGAGCGGGTCAAGAAACGGAGACTGGACTTGGGCCAGGAACGTATCATGGAGTTGGCTACCAGGGCTGCCGGCCGCGGGTTTGCTTCCCCCCAACCTAAGCGCGCGCGCTTGGACTCTAGGCCTCCTCCCTCTATTCCCATGAGAACAGGTTCGTCTCGAGGGCGTTCCTTTCGCTACCCCAACTACCAGTCAGCGGGACAGCGTCAACGCCCCTCATACCAGCGTCGCCCTTTGTCCACCAACCGCCGTCCTCCGTCCTCGGGACGGGGATCGGGCACCTCGGGTTCTTCCCGGTATGTCCGTGCTCCGTTCCCAGCACGGAAACAGCCTTTTCAGTAGGGCCCGCACGACCTTTGGGGGATTCAGGCGCTTCGACCGACTCAAGTGTGGGCTCCCTTCTGAAATGCTTTTCAGCATGGGAGCACTTGGTCGAAAGCCCTTGGGTCCGTCAGGTCGTGCGGGTCGGCTTCAGGTTCCCCTTTTCCAGGGAACCTCCCCTGTCTGCCCAACCCATCTCTTTCCCGCCCCCTCAAGACCAGTCAAAATTCGAAGCGATCGACAAGGAAGTCGCTGCACTCTGTCAAAAGGGTGCCATTGTGCAGATTGTGCCTACGGAACCGGGTTTCTACTCTCGTCTGTTCGTGGTCCCCAAGAAAAGCGGAGAATTTCGCCCGGTCTTGGACTTGTCCCCCCTCAACAAGTTTATTCGCACCGACAAGTTCAAAATGGAGACGGCAACTTCGATCCGTCTCTCCATTCTTCCGAACGACTGGGCTACGTCCATCGACCTGAGGGACGCATATTTTCACGTGGGCATCCACCCTTCACGTCAGCGTTTCCTGCGCTTCGTCTGGAAACACAAGACTTATCAGTTTGTTGCCCTTCCGTTCGGCCTGTCCCCGGCCCCTTGGATTTTCTCAAGAATCACCAAGGAACTCGTTCGTCTCGCCAGGTCCCAGGCAATTCGTCTTCACGTTTACCTGGACGATTGGTTGTTGCTAGCAGCTTCGCAAGCCCTATGCCTCTCTCAAACAGACACTCTTGTTCGACTGTCCAGGACCCTGGGTTTTCGCATTCACGACGGGAAGTCGGAACTGACTCCTTCGACCTCCTTCAGCTACCTCGGCATGAAGTTCGATACAGAGCGGTTTTCAGTGCAACCGTCGGAGACTCGAGTCAAAGCCATATTCGAGATTGTCTCGACGTTCAGACTGAGGACTTCGCTCTCTGCTCGTCAGCTTCTCCGCCTCCTGGGGCTTATGGAATCGGTAGCGGATTTGCTTCCTCTCGCACGGGTGCACAAGCGGCCACTGCAACGACTGCTGTCGCAAAGGAAACTGTCTCAGATGCCTCTCGAGCAACTAGTGCCTCTCGGCGATTGGTTCCTCGACTCGACGGAACAGTGGATGAATCTCGAGTGGCTCAACAGCTCGGTGCCTATCCGTCCCATGCAACAGCAACAGTTTCTCCACACGGATGCCTCAATGACGGGCTGGGGCGCCCATTTGGATCAGGTCGAAGTTTCGGGCCAGTGGACTTCGGCAGAGAAGAAATGTCACATCAACCTCTTGGAGATGGAAGCAGTAGCCAGGGCCCTGAAGTCTTTTGCACTCCTTCTCTCCGGGAAATGGGTCACCGTCTGCGGAGACAATACGACAGCTCTCTCATATCTTCGCCGCCAGGGAGGAACACGGTCTCCGGCCCTTTCGATGAAAGCGGAAGGGATTCTTCTCTGGGCCCAGTCAAGAAAGATCGTGCTCTCAGTGGAATACATCCCGGGGAAGTTGAACGTCCTAGCGGATCAGCTGAGCAGGAAAGGACAACTTCTCCCCACGGAATGGACCGTCGCTCACCGGTCCCTCCTCCCACTGTGGCACCTTTGGGGGAAACCTCACGTGGACCTGTTTGCCACAAAGTACAATTGCAGGCTTCCTCTCTATGTGTCACCTATGAGGGACCCCCAGGCACTAGCGCGCAACGCTTTCTCGATCTCCTGGACAGGAATGTCAACTTATGCGTACCCCCCCACGTCTCTGCTCACCAAAGTGCTGGAGAAATACTGCCGCGACAGGCCCCGCTTGATTATCGTCGCCCCGTTCTGGGAAACGAGCCCTTGGTTTCCAGAGCTCGAGAGCCTGTCTCACATTCCAAGCGTCCCGCTTCGTCTCACAGGGGACACTCTGCTTCAGCCTCGCTCCGGTGTAGGACACGCCAACCCCCAGCTGTTTCAGTTGACCGCATGGCTACTATGCGGGCCGGGTTGCGAGCACGACTCTTACCAGACAAAACTGTTGACCTAGTCCTTAAGGCTCGTAGACAGAGCACCAATAAGCTTTATGACATTAGGTGGGCTTCTTGGTTCGGGTTTTGCACAGCCCATGGCATTCCCCCCTTAGACCCTTCTGGTCCACAGTTCACCCAGTTTTTAGCTCACCTGTACCAGGACCGCGGCTTATCCGCCCAGACTTTGTGTGGTTACAGGTGTGCCGTTGTTCATACCGTTGCTGTGGCAACGGGCAAGAGAAACCCTGTTTTTTCTTGTGCCATTGAAGTCTCCCATCTCATTGATGCTGTGCGTAATGTCTCTGTTTCGTCCTGTGTTCGCCTTCCGCAGTGGGATGTTTTTCTGGTCCTCTCATTTTTTAGGGATAAATGTGAGCCCATGTCCTCTTTGTCCTTGAAGTTACTAACTTTTAAAACGGTTTTTCTTCTCTCCCTGGCCACTGCTAGGCGGGTTAGCGGTGTTCATGCTCTTAGTGGTCTGGGTTCCGACGTTGAGTTCAATACTTCGGATCAGTCAGTCACCTTGTCTTTTCTGCCCGAGTTTAGGGCCAAGAATCAGCCTGCTCAGATTGCTTCCCCCTCAGTTACTGTTCAGAGTCTTTGCACCATTCTCGGCCCGGATGATTCGGATAGGCTCCTGTGCCCTGTCAGAGCCCTTAAGTATTACCTTAAGAGAACCTCCCCCTTCCGGGGGCACAAACGCCGTCTGTTCATCTCCCTGAATGAGAAATACATGAGGGATATCTCGAAATCAACCATTTCTAGGTGGTTAGTGGGCGCTATTAAGTTAGCGTACTTAAGTGCCGACAAGTCATTGCCCTCTAACCCCCTGAGAGCCCATGAAATCCGGGCTATCA
This sequence comes from Phymorhynchus buccinoides, assembly GCA_017654935.2. Taxonomy (NCBI): domain Eukaryota; kingdom Metazoa; phylum Mollusca; class Gastropoda; order Neogastropoda; family Raphitomidae; genus Phymorhynchus; species Phymorhynchus buccinoides. The sequence continues at coordinate 75,054,008 of CM065682.1, read as the reverse complement.
GCACATCCCTGGCTATGATCAAGGGAGTGGCGCTTTCCAGCGTTATGGAAGCAGCGTACTGGAAGTCTCAGTCCACCTTCACTAGCTTCTACCTGCGCCATTTCTCCGCCAGAAGGCAGGACGACACCTTCGGCATCAGGAAGGTGGTGCTTGCGCAGACTCCGGTTTCTCTGGCCTAACGGTAATCGTTTGTTATTTTTTTGTTCTGATGTTGGTATGCATATCCTTATGCTGTTTGGGGGTATGGATGTTTTGATTGTTTATTTGTTATAATGTCCTCTCTCTTACAGGTTATCCCTGGCGTTCCAGGTCAGGTTTGTCTTGTGGGTACTGTTTTTTGACTTAGTTGGAGTGTAACTTCACCAATGTTTTCTTACCCACCTCCTCGCTTGGAATCAACTCATTCGTAGTGAAACGGTAACATGATAGAATAGATTGAATGATTTTAGTTAATATAACTATCTATTCTATCTATATACTTACCGTTTCACTACGATCAAGGTTCCCACCCACCTCCCTCCGACGAAAACATCATTGGGAAGGTTGGTTTTTAAGGAAAGAAAGGAGAAATTTTTTTATCATGACTTGAAGTTGCCTCTCCGGAAGTGACGTAGTGAGTGGGTTCCACGGCAGCTTAGTGGTATTGGCTGTGTAGACCAAGGGAAGTAATCTAGTCTTGTTAAGACTAGAACTTTTTGGTCTTTGGTAAATTGGCATTTGCTCCAAATTGGAAGGTATAACTCATTCGTAGTGAAACGGTAAGTATATAGATAGAATAGATAGTTATATTAACTAAAATCATTCAGTTTTGAAGCCCTGGAGATAATAGATTACATTTACAAAGTTTTGCTGTGAAGAAATGCAAAGAAAGTTAACCAATTTACTTTTACTTACATGCTATGCCAAGAAGTCCAAGAGCGTAAAAACAAGTGCATGTGCGTGTGTGTGAATTGCTGAATGTGAGTGTGTGTGTGAAATTGGCATGTTCAGGGCTGCCTACCTAAGGGGTATTTGTCCCTGGAAACAGTTAAAAATGGCACCCTGTCCCTGGAATCCACTTTTCTCTCTGGTGTCCCTGGAAAATCAGTAGAATCAAACGTTTTTGCTGAGCAGTCATTTGTCTTGTCAGCTGACCTTAATAATAATAATAATAATGGGAATTTATATAGCGCTCTTTCTCACATGAGCTCAGTGCGCTTTACATTGATAACAAGAGCATTAAAGGCAAACAAATAATGAATCATTAGAAAAGTAAAATAAACATGATGATTGCACGCAACGTTCTCTTACTTTCCTCACACACACACACACACACACACACACACAACACACACACACACACACATGTAAATTGAAATATGTAGATTTTTAAAGGGGCACCCTGACGGATGAGGTTTTGCAAGAAACACGTCGAGATCACCAGGAAAACACTCTTTACAGAGATTGCAGCACTCGCTTTGCTCTTACTAGAAATCAAACTGGTCAAATCGGCGATTCCTCCTTGGCGGAGGTGCTGAAGACCTTGATTGAAACACAGGATCTGACCCCAAAACAACAGACACTGTTGACATTTTTTTTTTTTTCTAACAGACATGTTCCACATAGGTTACTGAACAATAAAGGATCTTGAATATTGAAGCACATTGACACCAAAAAGGCAACATCAAGAAGACTGCCAACAGTCGCAGAAATTTTGCCTGATCACTAAATAATCAAACGCTAATGACCCTGATGCCTGACATTGTGGTGTTTGTCCCTGGAAATAAGTCTGTCCCTGGTTTTTAAGTAGTTTGTCCTCTGGAAACT
>CM065682.1:75024702-75044702 GCA_017654935.2 Phymorhynchus buccinoides | reverse complement strand
GGCCATGTGGTGGAGTCCTACAAAACCATGATGGACTTTCAGAAGCAGGGACTGGTCAGGTGAGTTGTGCTCAGCATTGTATTTTTCGGACTATTGTTGAACCTCCATTATACGACCTTCAAAAATCGATGATGAAAATCCGTTTAACGTCCTCCGTCTGAAACAGACACATATGGGACATTAGTAGATATAAAGATGGTGGGAACGATCCTGGACGCAATGCCCGGAGGCAGTGCAACTCCAGGAAAGTCCCGAATTTTTTAACGACACAGATGTATGTTATTAGTAACTTTAGTATTTAATACCTTCAAAAATCATCCAGAATGTCATGGAATTCTGATCGCTTCTCGGCCTTTTGGCTAAGACAGTGATTCAGGAACATAAATTTTTGTTTATACCCTGGTTGGTTTGTTCAGCCCGTCGTACATGACGAAAGCCGATATGCAACGTTAAACTGAACTTCCATCCAACTTCCATCCAGAATGAGGTCTTATACGGGAGGGGTCTCATAAGAATGGAGATAATTTTAATACTTACAAAGAAGGGCAATGTCTCAGAGAAGTAAGTCTTATGTGGGAGGGAGTCTTATAATGGGAGGTCTTATAAGGGAGGTTCCACTGTATAAGGCGATACTTTTTTGTTTTCTCCCCAGACTGAGACCCAGGCCTGCACCATATAATATGTGACCGGGCACCATGAAAGGGACATTAGGTGTAGACTGTTTCTTTTTTTTTTTTCTTTTTTTTTTTTTTTAAATATCAATGTCCACATTTATTGGCTATGTACACAAGTGAAACTGTAAGTGTAAGTAGATAAAAGAGAAGAGGCAGAAACGGAAACTTGCCAATTCAATTGCCTATCACAGACTGAAAAATTAGTACATCGCAACAACAACAACCAAAGGTATACCCAAAAAGATGGAAGCTTCAAAGACACATTAATAAAGGCAAGAATATAATGAACAAAAACAAAACATGATTAGAAATGTTATTCCTAATAAGAACAGTTAAGGAATACATCGTTTCATGGGCACACACAAAAAAAAAATCCCCCCACAACAAACTATAGACTGACAGTGAAAATGCCTCTAAAAGTTAACAAAATATGCCTTATCTTGTTAACTTCAAAGTATTTACAAAGTGTACCAAATCAGATAAGGGGACCGCTGTCTACCAGGCTCTATGGGTCCAGGTGTAGACTGTTTCACTGGACTTTAGTTTCAGGGGGTGTTTTGTTTTGTTTGCTCCCGCAAGGTCACTGGACCCGAAAATGCTGCCGCTCGGATGGTTGATGTAGCGTTTTCACGCATTTAAACAAAATTTCTAGTTGTGTTTATGGCAACGTTATCTTCCACTTCAGGTCCCTAGGGGTGTCCAACTTCGGCATCCACCACATCCAGGGCATGCTGGAGGCGGGGCTCCCCAGTCCTGTGGTCAACCAGATCGAGCTGCACCCCTGGATGAAGAGGCGCGAGCTGGTGGACTTCTGCCGGCAGAACGGCATCGCCGTCATGGGGTACTCTCCCTTGGTGAAGGCCGAGAGGCTGAAAGACCCCACCATCGTCAGCCTGGCCAAGAAGTGAGTTGGTGCTCTCAAAGGGGAACTCAACTCAACTCAACTCAACAATACTTTATTATCTCAAAAGAGAAATTCATCGTTGTTACACCTGTGATTCAACATTAAAATACACACATCAAACATTATAACATAACATTCAGAACATGTTAAATACATTCAGTACAATAAAATACATATCAAACATTATAATAATCAAAAACATGCTAGATACACTCACAGTGCAATAAAATACTTATCAACATAAGATTATAAATTAGGCATAAGAAATACTTGTGCATGTCAAATATTCAAAAGAGCAAAATAAATAACAGCCATATATAATCGTACATAAACACAGACACACACGCACAGGGCATAGGCCTATATGCATGTATGCACACGTGCACCAACACATGTACATGCTCCCATCGCACCCCTCCTACACTGGCACACACACACACTCTCTCTCTCTCTCTCTCTCTCTCTCTCTCTCTCTCTCTCTCTCTCACACACACACACACACACACACACACACACACACAAATGCGCGCGTAGCCAAATACACACACGCGCGCGCGCGCGCGCGCGCGTGCGAGGGTGTGTGCACGCACACACACACAGAGGCACGCAAGCACACACGCGCGCGCGTGCACGCACACGCGCACACACACACACACACACACACACATGCCCGCACACACACACACACACACATGCAGAGGAAATCGCACCGCACGCGTACACTTGTATAAAGACGAGAAAATATTGATTTAAAATATTACTTTCACTGGTAAAAAAAGCACATTGATTGTAAAACAGATGATCATTCATTAAAAGAAATATACATTATCATTTATTTATTCATAAAAGAAATGGAAGTGGGGATGAAACTGTGACTGGTTCTTAGCGTTCTGGTTTTGGCTGTCCTGTAGCGTCGTCCTGAGGGTAACAGTTCGTAATACCTGCTCAGACCATGAGTTTCGTCGCCAGCTATCATTCGCGCCTTTCCTTTCACTCGCCTCTCATACAACACATTCATACCCTCCTGTCTCGCTCCCACTATCTTACTACAAACATTCACTGTCTTATTCAGCACATTCTTGTTTTTGATTGACAGACTGCCATACCAACAGATAAAAGAAAATGTTAAGAGTGATTCAATAAAACATCTATAAAATCCCTGTAAAACTTTTTCATTGACATTAAGATTCCTAAGTTTTTGAAGACAATAAATCCTAGACTGGCATTTCTTGTGAACAGCATTAACATTGGCAGTAAAAGTCAGTTTATCATCAATCACAGTACCCAAATATTTATACTCACTCACTCTGTCAACTTTCATTCCATGGATAAAAAGGTCAGGCACAACAGATGGAGTCTTTCTAAAATCTATAAGCATTTCCTTGGTCTTTTGTGCATTAAGGTCCAGATAATTATTTTCACACCAGGAGGCAAATGTGGCTACACGGTCAAAATAAGTTTGGTCAGAGTTAGAGAGATCTTGGAGAGCAGAGTCGTCTGAGTATTTGATTAGAGGAGTCCTATCAGTGCCAGTACAGTCGTTGGTATAGAGAGTAAAGAGGACAGGAGACAGGACAGTACCTTGAGGAGAGCCAGTAGAGGTGTATTTTACTGATGACAGAGCCTTTTGAAACCGAACAGACTGAGTTCTACCCACAAGAAAGCTGAGGACCCACTTAACAAGACGAGGACAGACATCATAGGACAGGAGTTTTGAGGCCATGAGATGAGGCTGTATAGTGTTGAATGCAGAGGAAAAGTCTATGAAGAGAATGCGAACGAAGGAGGCAGGCTTTTCAAGATGTGAGTAGGTGTTGTAGAGGAGAGTGAGTGTTGCGTCGTCAGTGCTTCTGTTTGGTTTGTATGCAAATTGATTTGAGTCGAGGTATGGTAGTGTTTGTGCTGTGATACGTTTCAGTATGATCCTTTCAAAACACTTCATGACAATGGAGGTCAGGGCAACAGGTCGATAGTCGTTGAGAGCAACCAGGTGGTGGTACCGGTGCTACCAAAAAGCCTGGATAATATAATAATAACAGACCTGTTTACTCTACACAGCATGCCTCAGGCATGGTAGACCTCCATGAATCGCAGAAAATCTGCGAAACAGTTTGAAACAAAATTATTTAAAAAATGCATTGAAATGGCATGAAAAAGTGAAAATTTCACTCTCATTTATTGAATTTTGTTGAATTTTCTCCGGCCATTTTCCTTGAAAACCACTTTGCCCCCGCTACCATGCCTGATGCCTGAGACTGGCCTTTCAGTTTTCAGTGGTTGTCCGTCCCCTACTTGTGACAAACCCCGTCCTACTGTAGAGTCACCCGTCAATCACCAGCAGCTGATAACATAACAACAGCTGGCCTGCTGCTTATTGTACTATGCCCCGCGCTTAACTCCCCTGTTTGTACAGCCCGTGGGAAACAAGAGGAGACTGACAGGCTACCGGACGGGTTAGAGATCACGGAATGATTGCGTCTTACCACGTTGTCCTTTGACTGGATACTAAGCATGTAAGACTGATTTTAGAAGAAAACAATTAATCAAAGAATATTGAACGTAATTTTAAAATTTCTTTTTAAAATGTTATGTGCATTTTAATAGGTTTCCAAAAAGTCTGAACATGACTACCTTTTATTTTATTAGTTTGTTCTCTTATCTAGAGTTCCGTAAAGCTCATGTTCTTTCATTATATTCAATTTCAAAACATAGAGTCATCTTTTATCCGCTTTACGTCATCAAAGAAACTTTTTAACACCTAGTTTTTTCATCGGTGCAACAGACTGTTGTGTGCTGATTACGTCAACATCGTTTTGGTTGAAATCCGCCCAGGAGAACGCTCACTAAAACTGGTTGTTTCTGAACACACACCCCCCCTCCCCGCCGCCTATCATTTTCTCTTTGACTCTGTGTGTGTGTGTGTGTGTGTAGGTGTGCGCGTGTGTGTTTGCATACAAGCAGTATGACTCTGCGTGTGCGTGCACACATATAGAAAAATCGTTTGCATCACTATGTGGTGTGTGTGTGTGCGTGCGCGTGTGTGTGTGTTTTACGTGTGTGTGCGTGCGGGCGCGCACACGTACGCACATACATGCATGTGTTTACACAAGCGCTATATAGTATAATTAATGATAGTAAGCATATCCCCAACATACATATTTCATTATAGTAAATTTTATCCCCATCTCATTTTCTGAATACTAGATTCTTTTAATTTTATCACCTTTTTTTCTAAAGGTAATACTGCCCACCCCTCACTGTCTCTGACAAGGGATGTATGTGTATGTACGCTCTGTGTATCTTTGTGCGGAAATCAATCAATCATGTTACGGTGTCAATGAAGTCAGACACACACACAGACATAAGCCTTGTACAGAGAGAGAGAGAGAGATTGAGAGAGAGAGAGAGAGAGAGAGAGGTTGTCAGTTCTCTTTCCAAGTCAATCAATCAGCCGTGGGTTACTTATCTATCTATGACATGTTTATTTCTTTACTCGTCGTCTTCCAGTCCCACCACCACCCACCCCATCCCTGCTTGTCAACTGCCTTCATTAGTAGTCACGGTACGCGTTCCCTCACGTTTTTATGACCCTCCCTTATCTCCCTTGCCCCCAGGGCCCTGTTTATGTAACGGTCCGCTTCACCGAATCGTTTCCAATTTTGTGTGGTGGCGTGTCACCATGAGAGGAAGGCATCCGCGCATAAATTATCACCGTCGTGACCTTCACCTTGGCGTGTGACCTTGACAACCGAAAATCTTTAAGGGGCTGTAACGTCCACACCGTTGGTCTTAGGGACTTCAATCTTGGCATGTAGGTACTTTGGCATATGTTTGTTCTGATGATTACATACTGGTCAAGGTCATGGAGATTGGTAGGCCTTGAAAGTGGTAGGGGTCTAAAAATTGGGTTTTCAGCCACAAAAGTAAAAATATAATATTTCGCGGACCCGGCGAAACTGGTACTCAGCGTTACCGGTACTTGGCGTTACCTGTACTAGGCGTTACCGGTACGGGGCATTGCGCCAGTAATAATAATAATAATAACAACTAACATTTGTAGAGCGCCCTGTCTCTCTTGAGCTCAGGGCGCTTCGTAAATCATTTAAATGAATAAATAGATAGATCATAAATATTTAAATAAACTACGGAAATATTAACTATCCCAAACACGCTCTGTGCGAAACAGGCTGAACAAGACGGAGGGCCAGGTCCTGATCTGCTACAGCGTTCAGATCGGCTACGTGACCATCCCCAAGACCTCCAAGGAGGCTCGCGTCATGTTTTGAAACTTTTGGCTCACTCGCGTAAACAAAGGAAGTTTGATGTTGTGTGACGCAGGCTGAACAAGACTGAGGGCCAGGTCCTGATCCGCTACAGCGTTCAGATGGGCTACATCACCATCCCCAAGACCTCCAAGGAGGCTCGCATCGTGGAGAACGCCCAGGTCTTCGACTGGGTCATCCCCGACGAGGAGATGGACGTTCTGGTATGTTTTTGTTTTTTTTCTTTGTTTTTTTTTACTTTGATGTATACTGGAACCAAAAAGTTAAGCAGCCTTTTTGCAAAACAAGGCACAATATTTATCTGGGTGACTGGCACCGATTTCGTAAATCAATACAAATTTAGCGTATCTACTTACCGGCCTGTATGCATAAGTTCACTTTCTTTACCATATTTTTCGGACTATTAGGCGATACTTTTGTCAAGGACTAGGACCTTATAATGTGACTGATATATACTGGTCTCCAAAATTTAAGGGCCGGAAGAACGATCTTCTCTCTTCTGTCTTGGAGGCATGCTTATTGAGAGCTCTGGTTGCCGCCCTTAAATACACATTCGTGTCTAACGTTTGCTCAGCAGTGTTCACTACAGTCATGCCTTGCACGTGCAATAGGCAAGAAACCTGCATCAGCCCTGATTCTTCAGCGAAAAGAGACCAAACTTTCGTGTTTCGTGAAATTCTCGTGAATTTGCCACATTTTAAGCGTACCTGAAAACGCTGTTGCTGTACTGCAATGTCTGCAAAACTGGTTCAGGCACGTGCAACAGGAAGGAAAGTTATTGAGTAGCCTAAGTTTTGCCATTTTCTTCATTGTTGTCTTAGTGTACAATAAATAGATATCAAGCTACTGAAAACAGAAGCCGGCCCTTAACTTTTGGAGACCAGTATAGTAAGAAAGTGTAGTAACAAAATCTGAAATTGGGTAAAATTTTGGGGGTGCGCCTTATAGTTCGAAAAATACGGTAAATGTAAATTATGTTGTGGGTCACACCCCACATCAATGTTAGGGTACCCTTTGTAAACAAAGAAAAAGTCAAGTTTGATGCACATGTTCGAGGCTGCTACCTCATCACATCAGACAAGGCTAAGTGTCCATTGCACTTGAGAGTATAGTCCTATCCTACGACCAAGTAAGAAAGTTCGGACGAGTGATGTCCCTTGCATGCCCGGGTGAGTTCCGGTCACACACGCACACAAACGGTGACACACACACACGCACATGCACGCACGCATGCACGCACGCACACACGCACACACACACACACACACACACACACACACTATGACAGTAAAGAGAAAGAGGAGCCGCTGTAGCTCGCTAGCTCGTAATCCGTCATGGTTTGCGAGTTTTCCGTGGGTTGTTTGTGCACTTTAACAAGTACTTTGCCGGAACTCACCTGCGACACACCAGAGCAGGGGCAGATAACGCTAATTGATCGAGTTTCGGGAAAGTGCTATAGAGATGACATTCGAAAACGCAGGTATTATTGTCTGTAAAGTTTAGCCAGCATGATCTGCAGGTCTCTCAGATTGACTGAACATTTAACTCATTCACATCGCAACGATTTTGAATTATTAAAAAAACTTGCAAATCACTCCAGCCATACACACAACAAACAAAACATACATAAACAAAAGCAGAAGTGAAAGAAGATTACATGTTTTTACTTCAGGTTTAGACGTAGGGAACTGGTAGATCAGTCTTTTTTATATATAGACTTTATTTCAATGAATAAATAGACAGATAATAAATATTTAAATAAAACTAGACTTTATATAGAAAAACTGCTCCACACCAATTGGTTCCCCCCACAACAGACCACTACAAAAAGCAAAGTCAGAGGCAAAATTGTGGTCAAAGGGAGCGAAGCGAGTTTAGAAGTGACCAAGGTCAGAGAGTCTGTTATCCAAAGACCCTGTTCTCTTCATTTTGGAAGGTAAGGATAGGCCTTACTTTAAATATGTCACAGAGGAATCCCCAATATAACAGACAGATTTTTTTCTTTACTTGAGTAAGATTAACCCTCTCTAGGACACAGACGCCAAATGTGCCTGAATTTTGTCAACTCATGCAGCCCGTATGCGCCGATTGCGCCCGCTGAACGCCAGGTCTAGTACGTTCACTTTCACTTTCTCCCTACCCACAATGCAATATACTAAGTTAGTTCTTCCTTTACCTCAGTCTCGCTGGTCCGTTTTTGGTTCTTACAGCAAGGGAAAGCACTCACTAGTCTTTTTGAACGGATTTTTCGAAGTGACCCCAAATGTTTTTCTTCTTTCCACGTGACGTGACGCAGTATTGACTCGGCGCGATGCTCCGAGTGCCATTACGGATTTTTTTAATTCCAATTCATGGTTTGTTGTGTGACAGTGTGTTAGCTTTGGAATAATAATATCATCATTGCTATTCAATGCACATCTTTCAGAAATGAAATGTGAGTTAGACTTTATTCTGGGTGATTTTTTTAATGAAAAGATTTGGTGTGACGTTCAGAGTTAATTCCCATCTCTCGGGAACTGGGATCGATTCCCGGTTCGAATGGTTGGGAGTCATTGGGTTAATGGAAATTTTGTGCTAAAATATGGCTGGCAACGAAAGGGTTAATGGTGAGGTTCCACTGTATCGTTGGCTACTGGGTGTCTTCTGGGTGTCTGCCTGTCTGTGTTCTTAATACAAAAAAAACAACTGAGTTGTGTTTGTGTTGATTTGCAGAACTCTCTACCGGAAAATTCCTGCACCTGGAACCCTACCTTGAGTCCATGGAAAGGCTAAGGCATGCAACTCTGCATGCTTTTGTTTTAGTGTATCAGGGAAGAAAAAAACCTCGCATGAATCAGATCTAGATGGCATGTGTTGTGCCTATAACATGTTTTGTTTGAAGTGTTTTCATTAAAAATCTAGGTAGCCCCCCTCCCCCCACCTTCTCCTCTTCCCCCTCCCCCCCCCCCCCCCCCCTCCCTCCTATTGCTTTCTTTAAAAGAACTATCTATTCTAACCATACTGACCAACACTCAAAACAATAGCATAAAACATCAATTTGGAAAATGAAAGAGTTGACTAACAGAAGAAGAAAAGCAATAAAATCTCTCTCTCTCCGTCCAGCATATGGTCAAGTAAAAGACAGACAGATGACAGACTGACAAACACACACACACACACACACACACACACACACACACACTCCCGTTTGCCCCCTGTCCATTTGACCCCCAGTCACTTGCCCCCTGGTACTTTTGCCCCCCGGACACTTGCTTTCCCCCCTGCTATATTCCATTTATGTTATCTGTGTGTGTTCGCGTTGTATTGCGTTTGTGTTTGAATGCGCTTTGAATGCTAACGTGTGTGTGCGCTTTGATTTGATTTCTATCAAGATTCAGCGCCGTATAAATACTGTATGTTGTTGTTGGTGTTGTTGTTGTTGGTGTTGTTGTTGTTGTTGTTGGTGTTGTTGTCATCTGTCTATTATTTTAATTTTCAAATGGTAGAGAGGGAGAGTAGAGAGAGAGAGACACAGACAGATAAAGACAGACTCAGAGACAGGGAGAGAGACAGATGTCACACGCGCGCACGCACATACACATACACATACACAGCCACACACATGTGCATGCACGTACGCTCACAGACATACGTACACACACTCTCCGGGGCAAGAAAGAGAGAGTGAGAGGCAGACAGACAGACAGATGGACAGGTAGACAGAGACATAGACAGACAACACACACACACACACATACTTAGATACACGCACATGCACACAAACACACACACGCACACACACACATGGCAGGGGGAAGTGTCAGGGGGGAAGTGTCCGGGGGGGGGGGGGGGGGGGGGGGGGGGGGGGGGGCGGGGGGGGGGGGTAAGTGGCCTTGACCCAAGACTTATTACAATGTACTATAAAGTATCATAGTATTGCCTCACCAGTCTTCCCATAATATAGCTTTGGGCACTTTCACTTTACACATGAAATGTGGGGTGAGCTAGAGACAACACGACAGCATTTTGTGGCGACTGGTCACATAATAATTTTGTATGAGTAGTCATTTCTCTGTGTAAGTATCATTCTACCGAAATTCCATTATGTCTGTTTTTCCCATGCACTGTCATATATGTGACCCAGCACCACGAAAGGGACATTAAGTCGCTGGGCTAGTTTCTCACGACAGGCTTGCAAAGACAAAAATCTCATATTTTATCGATTTTGTGTGTATTGTCGTGCTATCTAACATCCCATCTTTCATATTTATAAAGGACAATCTTTGTTATGGTCTCTAAGCACTCCAAAAGGTGCTTTAAAATGAGTGGGTTGATGCATTTTCTTCAGCAAGGCTAAACATTAGACTGATTTCTCAAAACGGCCGACAGTCACCCTACCAACTTTAAATGCTCATAACTCTAAAACAGGAAAAGTTACTAGAATGGTTCTTATATCATTTGAAAGAGAATTGTCTGAAGTTTCTGACTGTACCATTTTTACAGATTTGTAATTGTGACAATGTCCCTTTTGAGGTGCTGGGTCACATATAATATGTCACTTATGGGGTTGCCCCCCAAAAAATATTCAGTGGTGCACCTTTATTGTTTGTCCAGTACAGTCAAACCTCTATTATATGACCCTCCATTAAAAGATCTCATTAAGACCCTTTTTTTTTTTTTTTAACGGATTGATGCAGCTTACTAAATTTTATGTATAAAAATTAACCTCTGGTAAGACATTTGTTCTGACTTTTTGGAAGTCTTATAATAAAGGTTTAACTGTACTCTGATGCACGGTCTGCTCTTTTTGATGAAAGGAAAAGAAAGTGATTATCCAGGTCACAAAATACTTTAGGATGGTGTTGTATAGGATGCATGTTGCTAAATGTTTTCTTCTTCAATATTCGGTTAAATTGTGTTGATTTGCATGTTAAAATGGAATTATGAATATCAATATCCAAGAGAATGGCACTGTTTTGCTGATTCGAATATTTTTGTAACAAATGTTTGTTGTTTTGTATCCGTTTGAAGCAGCATTACACTTTTACACATATTTTTATGTGTTCCGGTTTTTGCGTATATATTTATATATCCATTCATGCATTTGTGTTGGCGGAGATGCAAGAATGCAGTCACCAATGATTCTTTAATCCTTGATAGAAAATGTTTTTAATCTATTCCTAATGTTACGTTTTTGTTGATAATGTTGTTGCTTGCACCCTTTGATTTTTCAGACTTCAGTTCCACTCCTTCCACATACTAATCGCATCTGAATGCGATGCGATTTTGACGATGTGAGTCATGATTCATGTGTAGTTCATGTATTGGGTGTACTTGAGTATAGTGAACAAAAATGGCAGAATTATTTTAGACGGAATTATCCCCATACAGTTTTACACGCGCGCCGGCTTTATTCATGTTTAATCTGAACACGCACGCACGCACGCACGCGCACACACGCACACACACACACACTGCTTTTGTACACCATTCACTCACAAAGCAGACCAAAATGTTATTATAAAATCTACTGGCATATATTGTCGTCTTCAAAATGTACAAAACATTGTGTTTGCTTTTTTATGATGCACATTTTTATAACTCATAAGAAGTTAGGGCAGACTTTAGAAAACTGATAGTATTTTTTTATTTTTTTTTTGATGTCTCCTAATAACACTGTGCAAGATTACAAGGTTAGCGGCGCAAACAATAATTATGGGGAAACTATTCTAACCTGGATAACAGAAACAAATACTTTCTCCATGCCGCCATTTTTCTAGGTACGAAGTGCAAAATTTCGGCAGTTGTCGAAGTTGGGCTTGGATGGGAAGTTGCAGCATGCGTGTAAACATAGTTCCCCCACCTTCTGTAAGTTCTGTGCTTGTAGCTTCCTTTAATCTTCCACTCTCTTTGACTCTGCCTTTTCCCTTTGCTTTCTATCATCTACTGTCTTTTTTCTTTTCTTTTTTTTTTTTCTGTCCCATCTTCTGGGCTGTACAATGGCGTTGCTCCCACGCCGCTCGTTCCGAATCCCAATTCCCAGCTACACCCGGCTTTGTTCAAGTCCCAGAACTGTCTTTCTTATTGGCCCATTCTCCTGCCCTTTAAAAAAACAAATCTTCCAAATAACTTTTCTCCTTTGAGCTCCTCCGAAATCGGAATGTGTCGGCTGTACGCAGCGGGGAGACCAGTGAAAACTGAAAACCGGGCACATACGTACCTTACCCATTATGGCCTGGGAACGGGAACGCAGAAGAAGAAGGATGATTTTTCGAGGTCTTGATGGTGAGGTTCCACTGAGGGCTACTGGGTGTCTTCTGTGTGTCTGCCTGTCTGTATTCTTGATGCAAGAAAATAACAGTTGTGTTTGTCTTGATTTGCAGAACTCCCTTCCGGAAAATTCCTGCTCCTGGAACCCAACCTCGAGTCCATGGAAAGGCTGAGGCATGCAAACTGCATGCTTTTGTTTTAGTGTATGAAGGAAGACAAACAACAACAAAAACTTTTATTAATCAGATTTAGAACCCATCCTATTGCTTTCTTTAAGAGGTGTTTTTTTCTTTCGAGATCAGTTTTTTGGATTACTTTTTTGCTTCCCGTGGGGAAGGAGCAGAATTGGAATATTTCAAGATGTTTTTAATTTTGTATGCACATGGACATGGTTTATGCATGTATTATTCTAGTGACCTTAGCAAGATTAGACTCACAGTTAGTATTGTTTTTTGTTTCATTTTCATAAGTTTTGTAAAGAAAAGAGGAAAAGATGGTAAGATCAGTAAACCAATTAGCAGGAACAGTTTAGGTGAGGATCAAGTGATGACAACTTGTTTGAAACATATAAAGACTATTATATATGATTTGATTTTTTTCCCCTCAAACGTGATACATGAATTAAGAGAAATTGTCAAGCTTTTTTTTTTGCTTTTTTTTTCCGGGGGTGGGGGTGGGGGGGAAGACTGTTATATATGATTTAATTTTTGTCCCCTTAAACGTGATACATGAATTAAGAAAAACTGTCAAGCTCTTTTTTTTTGGATATATATTTGTTGCGTGTAGTAAAACAGTTTTGTTTTGATTTTTTAGTTTCTTTTATATTCGACTTTTTGTGTGTGTTTGTAAAGTTTGGGTTTTTGCTTATGCAAACGATTTTGATTTTTCAACGTTAGTGTGTTTCGCGTGATACATTCAAGGCCCTGTTTAATTCCACTTTCGTGTTTTTTTCAATATTCGGTGAAATTGTGTTGATTTGTATGTTAAAATGGAATTATGAATATCAATGTCCAAGAGAATGGCACTGTTTTGCTGATTCAAATATTTTTGTAACAGATGTTGATTTTTTGTTTTTATCTGTTTGAAGCATCATTACACTTTTACACTTGACATCTTAATTGTGTATTACACATGTTTATATGTGGTCCAGTTTTACGTACATGCATTTGGGCAAGTAAGATGCAAGAATACAGTCACCGATTTTTCATTAATCCTTGATAGAAAATGTTTTTAATCTATTCCTAATGTTACGTTTTTGTTGATAATGTTGTTGCTTGCACCCTTTGATTTTTCAGACTTCAATAGGGCATTTGCCACATGAGGGCGACCTTGAAATTCACTGAGTTGAATTAGAAAGGTCAGCGTAACTCGGGCAGAACGAGTGCGGGCAAATTAGTAGTCTAGTATAGAGAACGAACACTCGTGGCAAATGCCCTATTCCACTCCTTCCTGTAAAGGGCCAGCCGCACCACATACGAATCGCATCTGAATGCGATGCGATTTTGATGATGTGAGTCATGATTCACGTGAAATTCATGTACTGGATCTGTTTGAGTGTAGTGAACGAAAATGGCAGAATTATTTTAGAGGGAAGTGTTTCACATGAGTCATGACTCACATGACACAATCGCATCGCATCCCCATACGATTTTGCACACCGTGTGGCGCTGGCTTTAACCAGGTTTAATCTGAACACACACACAAACAAACACACACACACACTCGCACACGCACACACACACACACACACTCACTGCTTTTGTACAGCATTCACTCACAAAGCAGACCAAAATGTAGCTAATATAAAATCTACTGGCATATATTGTCATCTTCAAAATGTACAAAACATTGTGTTCGCTTTTTTTATGATGCACATTTTCATAACTCATAAGGCAGACTTTACAAAACTGATAGTATTTTTTTTGTTTGATGTCTCCTAATAACACTGTGCAAGATTACAAGGTTAGCGGCACAAACAATATGGGGAAACTATTCTAACCTAGATAACAGAAACAAAGCTTTTTAACAATTGGACATGGTAAGAAAGAAGAAGAGAGAGAATGAATGGACGAATGAACAAATTTATATTTATAGAGGGTATTAGAATAAGCAATTACATGCCAGCCCTCGTATAAAAAAAACCCATATAAAAAGTAAATGAAAAAGGAGGGAAAATGAGTGCAAAGCATGCAAAATACAATCCGATACAGTGGAACCTCCCTACAAAAATCATCCAAGATGAGGTCTTATAAGGGAGGGGTCTTATGAGGGAGGTCATTTTAATACTTACAAAGAAGGGCAATGTCTCAGAGAAGTAGGTCTTCTGTGGGAGGGAGTCTTATAATGGGAGGTCTTATAAGGGAGGTTCCACTGTAGTAACACAACAAAAACCAAATCAAATCTACTGTATCAAATCAAAGGCACTGCTATTAACCATACTCAGAGAGAGAGAGAGGTGTGTGGTGAGAGGACGGGGGGGGGGGGGGCTATCATGAAACCACCTAAAAAGGAAGCAGATGGAGGTTTCAGAATTGTTCATGCCAAGCTTTATCCCATGCTACCACCAACAAGAAAGCAGATGAAAGTTTAACTCATTCGCATCGCAACGATTTTGAATTATTAAAAAAAAACCTCACAAATCACTCCAGCCATGCACACAAACAAAACATATATAAACAGACTTACGGGCTGTAGTGTACAATGATGGAGGTGACATGTTATACGTTCTATATTTTTCTCATGTTTTCAGGCTGTTGAGCGTTGGTAAGATACATTGATGAGTGTTTTGTAATACGTGGTCGAACTTTACGTGGTGACAGTCCTGAGATGACCATAGCTGTCGTCGGGACTATAAATGACCAACTAACTGATGGTGTGCGTTTTCACAATCTATTTATGTTTTGCTTTTGTTTTTCAATTGAAGAGTAGAACTATTAAAAGAGAAGGTTAGGGATTGAAATGAAATCAAACTTGGGAAATTAGGTCATCTCCTAAGAATGATTGTTGGAGTTGAATAATATATGCATGTTTCAGACCTGTTTTTCCTACGGATTTGTCCGTAATTATTACGTTTTGAGACCTCCGATTACGCTATTACGGTCAGCAACAAAACAATCTGCATTTCCGCTGAATGAGTGCGGAAAAAAAAAAAGAAATCAAAAGAAGGCATGACGTTTGAGCCGTACTCGCTACTGTGTCGTCTGCTATCAAAAGTATCACTTTGAGTGATGTCCCTTGAATTAATACTTCCGGTTTATTTCTCCATGCCGCCATTTTTCTAGGTACGAAGTGCAAATTTTTGCCGTTGTTGAAGTTGGGTTTGGATGGGAAGTTGCAGCATGTGTGTACACCTCCCCCCCCTTCCCCCCCCAACAAAAGGTTTTACGAAAAATTATGGTGAAAGGATTTCTCGGACAGCAAAATTACGAACATATGCCTGAAATTACTGTTTTCAGAGCTTGGGATTACTGACAGTGAAGATTTGGGGTAATTAGGTCTAATGTTTGTTCTAGTTCATCAGTATTTTGTTGTAGGGATTTTTTTTTATCCTTTAAATGAACAGAGATTTTCATATATTTTTTTCATGAAATTCTAGGATATAATTATGAAGAGAATTTTTTGAATTTTTTTTAAAGTTTAGAATATTTTTAAAAACTTTCCTCGTAATTTTGACATCAATCTAATTATTGATGTCAGGGACATTGACCACTTCCAAATTGTTGTAGATTTGAGTTGGCTGTGTGATTACCTATATTGTCTTGATTAGTTATTGAACATTCATGAACGGTTGGGATCATGGACCATATTGTGATCCAGTTACAAGCGTTAAACTAGATGTGTTGACATTTTTTAGATTTTGTGTAATGCATTGGCTACATCTACATGGTGTTTTGTTTTAAGTTTATGATAGTAAGATTATTTTTGTATTATGTGAAGATCCCAGTTAGATTATTTTTGTATTATGTGAAGATCCCAGTTAGATTATTTTTGTATTATGTGAAGATCCCAGTTTATGCTAGCTTTAATGTGTACATGACACAGTATTGTGAACATGCCATATTATTTTGTGTAATATGTGTACATGTGATATGTATTATTTTGTGCACACTGTCAACAACAAAAGGTAAGTAAGGGAGATAGGATGGGTGGGGTGGGAAGGAGGGGGGTAACCTTTTTTTCTTTTTTTTTGTGGCGGGGTGGGGTAGGAGGGCTGTTAGGGGAGGGGTACTGGAGGTCGCGAGGGAGGTGGAGGTAAGGACCAATGCCCGGGGAGGGCAGTGGATCCCGCCTTTGTGTACACATTGAAGCAGCGCTCTCTTGCACCCGCCGTTAGTGCATCTGCGTGCCGAAGCTTCCCACTCCTTGCCCCTCACCTAGGCTAGCTAGATGGATAGGTAGGTAGGCAGAGGGGGGTTGTTTTGCTTTATTTTGGGATTGTTTTGTTTTGTTAGGCTTGGAAGGGGGGCTAGACTACCCCCTCTCTGTCTCGTGTAGAATAGATAGAAGATAGGTTAGGGCAGAGCTTCAGATTGACCGCGGACCCAGTTCATTGACCCGTATTGATGATGATTTGACCCCTCATTTATTGACCCATTATTTTGAAAATTGACCCATCATTTTCTGTAATCAGGGGGTCATAATCAATAATGGCCTGTGGAGTTTGAAAACAATCTGAAGGTCTGGTTAGGTTAGGTTAGGTTAGATTGATAGGTAGGTAGGTAGTAGGCTTGTTGTTTTGGTTCATGGATTTTGTTTTTTAGGTTTGGAAGGGGGGTAGGAGGGTAGGCTAAGATACTTTGGGGTTCTGAGTTGCGCGCAACTCGTACGATGAAAGGACACTTCCCCCCTCTTGTTTAGAGTAGATAGACAAGGTTAGGTAGGTAGGTTGGTAAGTAGGCGAGTAACGTTCCCTTGACACAACTGTGAAATTGGAACAATAATAAGTAAGAGCTGCACAATAACTGTTTTCCAACAGTAATGGAAAAGCCTGGTCTGTTCTGAACAACTAGGAGGCATTAGCACCGGCTCTGGGTACTGGTGCCAAGGGATTAGTTGACTTTCCCCAACCCCAGCTGCCTTAAAGTCCTCTTGTCCAATGGTTCGGCTGAGTTTTCTTTCACGTATCGACAAAACGATTCACAATTTCAGAGAACGAAAGAAGGGTTAGGGTTAGAAGACGAAAAAGAAATACTCTAAAGCAAGTCTAGGCAGATGCAGAGAAACTCGGGGAAACTGCAGTTTATTTTCATTGTGTGAAGATCACTTTTAGAATGTTTATAATCGATTTTTAATTTAACCCCCCCCCCCCCCCCCCGTTTTAATCTTCAAGGGTAAAAAATCATTAATGGGAGTGGAGTAATGTGTAGACCGTGGACCAAAGTAGTTTCTAGAATTTGAAAGAAGTGCTGTTCAGTTTCTTTTACGTAGGGTTAGAAGACTAAAAAGAAGAATGATTCTAAAGTAAGTCTAAGCAGATGCTAAGAAACTCAGATTTCAGTTTATTTCATTGTCAGAAAATCAGTTGTAGAGTGTATCATTTTTTTTGGTAGAACATGGGCCAAATTAGTTTGTAGATCTTTTTCCAAAAAAATGTTGATTTTCATTTGTGACCGAGAAATAAAATGCTATTTAAACAAAACAAAAGTTCTGTTCATTCTTTTCAACTAGTTTTTCTACAGAAACAAAAAATTGCCTTTAGCTGGAGTCGAACCTGTGTGCACCAAAACCTGCTACAGTTGTCTTGTCATGCTCTATATCCACTACACCATCCAGCTGCCATACCCCCTGGTGTGAAAACTAATATATATCATTTAAAATCGGAAAAAGAAACAAATATTACTATTCTCATTTCTGAAATAAAGAGTGGCCATTGTGAAACTTGAATCTGGCTTTTTTTTTCTCTCAGTATAGCTGAAATGTGACCCAGCACCACGAAAGGGACATTAAGTTGCTGGGCTAGTTTCTCACAACAGTGGTCAAAAATACCATTTAAAAAAATCAATTTTGAGTTGGGGCATTTTCGTGTTCTCTAGAATCTCATCTTTCATATTTATAAAGGACTAATCTTTGTTATGGTCTCTAACTACTCCAAAATGGGAATTTAATTGGGAAAAAAAAAAAAAAATGAGTAGGTTGATGCGTTTTCTTCAGCTTGGCTAAACTTTACTGTGATTATCATTTATCAAAATGACCAAGAGTCACCTTATCAACTTTAAATGCTCATATTACTCTAAAAATAACGGGAAACATTACAAGAATAGTTCTTATATCATTTTGAAAGAGAATTGTCTGAAGTTTCTAAGCAGTACCATTGTCTCAGAATGGTCATTTTGACACTTAATGTCCCTTTCGTGGTGCTAGGTCACAAATGTTCTGCTACCACCTTACTGTACTGTTTGACACCTAACGACAAAGTCCCCAAATCGCCTAAGAAGAGGACACAGCCAGCAACCATCCACCATCCAGTGCCGGACTGAATACAGGAGAAGTTCTTTCTTCCCGCGCACCATCAAAGACTGGAACTTGTTACCTGAGGAGGCTGTGTCTGCCTCTTCAGCCGGCTCGTTCTAGTCCTCCATCAAGATGCAAATTCCACCCCCACCCTAGTTTAGGTGTTCCTGCCGACTCAGCATCACGTCGGGGGCTCGATCAGCGAGACCCGACTGACTGGGTCATCTTCGTAGAGTAGGTTTTTGTTTTTATTTTGTCTCCGCATTCTTTTTGATGCCCCTGACTTCGGACCTCGACCGCATATACCTCGACCGCATATCATAAAATCAAACTGATGATTGTGGATACTCAACGGGAGAAGAAGAAGAAGAAATGCTAAACGTTGAGATCCAGGTTATACGGGCCATTGGTGCTAATCATCTGCAGTACCTGTGGCCAATCATTAATCCAATTCTGCCCATCATAACCTCTCCCTCATCAAAGTAGCAGCACAAAAAGCATTAGATTCAAAATACTTACAATAAGTGCGTGGATTCCTTTGTTATTACAGTTCTCTAGAGTCCCATGGCGGTCATTTTCAAAATTACGTCATAACTCAAAATGCTCAACATTTACAACTTAGCCTCCAACGGATTTGGATTCAGCACCCTCAAATCATGGTAGATCGACATAAAAACCTAATGTATCTCCCAAAACAAGGTATACCTAAGTTTTATATAGACCCACGCTTGGACTACCGGTATAAGGCACACACATTTAAACTGGTTTGATTTTCTTTCTCTGGAAGATTCTTGTTCTTGACGTCAAATCGCTAGTCAAGAACATTTAGCTTTTTGATCTCCACTTTGAATAGCTACAATTCATTTTCTAATAAGCAAGGCACAAACATATTGTAAATTGATAATAATAATTTTAAAAAATACAGTATCACAATATTTTGATCATAGTCTTGAATGGACGGAATGAGTGTACCAGACAACAAAAACAAAGAACGACAAAAAGATATAGTCTATAAATTCCACAAAGTATAAATTAAATTATTCAATGGACGGAAGGCATTTAGCTGAAATCCCCACCCCACCCCCACAAAAAACAACAATAAAAAACGACCATACAAAAATAACATTGAAAATTTAACAATTTGCAAACAATAATATTAATAATAAAAGGACGGCATGAATGTACTTGATTTTTTTTTTAAAGTGTAAAATCTGATCCTTTCGCCACATGATATAATACAAATGATAGAATGTTCATTAAAAACAAATAACTTTCAACGACATATAAATGACATTTTACTTTCATTTCAAAAAACCAAATGTGCCCAAAATATTACGTTGTTTTGTTGTACTCTGGCTTAAAGACTCCAGAGGGTCATCAACAACAGACGAGGAAGCATTTGAACGCTATGGTGCAAATGCACCAACTAGGGATCTAATT
>CM065682.1:75012166-75024202 GCA_017654935.2 Phymorhynchus buccinoides | reverse complement strand
ACAATTAATGAGAGAGAGATACACAGAGACACACAAGAGAGAGAGAGAGTGTGTGTGTGTGTGTGTATGTAGTGGTATAGTTTGTGTGTGTGTGTGTGCGTGCGTGTGCGTGTGGGTGTGGGTGTGCAACAACTAAAGCACTTACTGGTCCATTCACCTGCCTTTGTTCTTAGAAATCAAACTCTTACAAAGATTTTCTCCAGTCGAAGATGGACCGGGCATGCTGAGCATTTCTTTGTTAGGCGCATAACGGCAGCATGATGTATCAGCGCTCATATTTTAGGAAACTGAACTTTTCTTTTCTTTCTCGATCACTCAGACAGTCTCTTGTCATATTAGCGCCGATGCGTCATGCTGCTGTTATGCGCATAAGAAATAATTAGACCCAACGTGTTGGTCTTCGGATAGATAATTTGTTTTTGTAAGCTTCTAGATCAAAGGCAGGAGAATGGACCAATACGTCAGAAAGATAGTAGATGACAGTAAGCAAAGGAAAGGGGCAAGAGTGAAAGAGAGTGGCAGGTTAGAGGAAGTTACTAGCACAGAACTTCCAGGATGTGGGGGAACTATTTGTACGAAAGAACCTACCCCGGTATCCCATCGGGGGAGGAAACTGAATTATCAACATCAACAACAACAAAAATATTGTCAGGTGCTGGACGAATGCTGGTGCGCCACCTGGCCAAATCGCAAAAAAACCACCCACCCGAAACGTCTGAAATCTGTATCCTCAACCGAGCTCTAGACAAGCACTAGCTGTTCTTGGAAAATCTGAAGCGCAGCTGTTTCGGGAGGAACATATTAGTGTAACTGTATGTTCAGATGTGGTTTTTTCAAGCCAACTTTAGTTTAACATTTAAGTAACTTTTCATAGACAACAGTCAAGAATAATTATGTTGTAGCATGTCACTAGATTAGTTGTATCCACCGCGGAGGTGGATATTGCTCGTGGGCAATTCCATTCATTTACGTTTGCAATTCTAAGTGTATTATTCAAGAACATTTTCTACTGAATATGTTGCATGAGACTGCTCAACAACAATAAGCTTTTACCGTAAATCTGATGGAAGAAATGTTTTAAAAACACAATGAACATTTTCCAGATTCAGTCTTTTAGCTAAACAGCTTGATTTTGTGTGGGACGCCCCCCAAAACCCCCCACCCCCTCGTGGGGATACCGTGGAGTCGTTTGTGCAAATAGTTCCCCCACCTTCTGGAAGTTCTGTGCTTGTAACTTCCTCTAACCTGTCACTCTGTTTGACTGCCTTTTCCCTTTGCTTACTGTCATCTACTATCTTTTTGCCTTACCGGTCTATGCAAATTTGAAAGCATTAACCCTTTCTTTCCTTTTCATCAATTATCAGGTCCTGAAAAAAACTTTTTTTTAAATCTGAAAGCGTTAACCCTTTCTCTCCTCATGTCCTGAAAAAAAGCTTATGAAAATCTGAGAGCGTTAACCCTTTCTCTCCTCAGGTCCTGAAAAAAAGCTTATGAACATCTGAGAGCGTTAACCCTTTCTCTCCTCAGGTCCTGAAAAAAAGCTTATGAACATCTGAGAGCGTTAACCCTTTCTCTCCTCAGGTCCTGAAAAAAGTTTCAAACATCTGAAAGCGTTAACCCTTTCTCTCCTCAGGTCCTGAAAAAAGCTTCTGAAAATCTGAAAGCGTTAACCCTTTCTCTCTTCAGGTCCTGAAAAAAGCTTATGAAAATCTGAAAGCGTTAACCCTTTTCCCCCTCAGGTCCTGAAAAAAGCTTCTGAGAGCGTTAACCCTTTCTCTCCTCAGGTCCTGAAAAAAGCTTCTGAAAATATGAGAGCGTTATTCTTAACCCTTTTTATCCTCAGGTCCTGAAATAAGCTTCTGAAAATCTGAGAGCGTTAACCCTTTCTCTCCTCAGGTCCTGAAAAAAAGCTTCTGAAAATCTGAGAGCGTTAACCCTTTCTCTCCTCGAGTCCTGAAAAAAGCTTCTGAAAATCTGAGAGCGTTAACTCTTTCTGTCCTCAGGTCCTGAAAAATGTTTTAAACATCTGAAGGCGTTAACCCTTTCAGCGCCAGCCATTTTTCAGCCAAAACTTTCCATGAAACTTACCTGGGTAGAGAAAAGATTTCGTCTGCAATATTGGGGATTCCTCTGTGACATCTAAAATAGGGCCTCTTACCTACCAAAATGAAGAACATAAGGTCACTGGATACCAGACCCTCAGTTGATGCCTTTCAGTGACATGGGTGTTAAATCATTGTGGTGCCAAGAGGCGACATGTACCTGGGTGAATGATTGGGTAATAATGTCTTGTGTGACTGCGGGTGTATCAGCGAGGCCTTGAGTGTAAAATAATTATAGAAAGGCGCTATAGAAATGCTATCAATTATTGATAGCATTTTGCGATGGGCTGAGAAAATATTTTTTTTTTTTTTTTTTTTTTTTTTTTTTTCTTCTGTCTGTCCCAAGGATATCTCCCGAACCGCTTGACCGAATCGCGTCAAATTTTGTGTGAAGGTGTGCCTCCTTAATAGGAAGAGAAGCGCAAACCATTTTGCCGTCGTGACCTTGACCTTGACGTACGACCTTGAAAACCGAAAATCTATTTTTAGCCATATCTCGGGCACCGTCAACATAGGATGTTGAAACTTGGTATGAAGGTGGTTTGGCTTATGCCCGTTCTGATGATGGCATACCGATCAAGGTCAAGGTCAAGGTCAAAAAGATCGCTGGAGCCTGAAAATCGGAGGGTCATTTTTTTCTCCTTCTGTCTGTCCCAAGGATATCTCGAACGGGTTGACAGAATCACGTCAAATTTTGTGTGCTGGTGTGTCACCATGAGAGGAAGGCATCCGCGCAAACCATATTGCCGTCGTGACCTTGACCTTGGCGTACGACCTTGAAAACCGAAAATCTTTCAGGGGCCATAACTCCCACACCGTTAGTGTTAGAGTCTTCAAATTTGGCATGAAGGTACTTTGGCTTATGCCCGTTCTGATGGTGGCATACCGATGAAGGTCAAGGTCACGGTCAGGTGATCAGTAGGACTTGAAAGTGGTAGGGGTCTACATATTGGGTTTTAAGCCATATTTTCCACAGGCTTGACAGAAGCGCTTCAGATTGTGTGTGGTACTGTATACCCTAGAGAAGAAAACATCCGAGCATAAATTATCACCATGCTGACCTTGACCTTGAAGTGTGACCTTGAAAACCGAAATTTCCTTCTTTGCGCTATATGTTTCTTCTTCAAGCTGTATCTCGTGAACTAGAAGACAGAATCCCTTCCAATTTTGTGTCAGGATGTGACACTCTACGGGGTGTCGCAAGTGCGTGGCATTGCTGGTGACGGACATGTCTGCCGCTCGGCGACGCCCTTGTTATTATTATGAAAGTTTTTTTTTAACCCTTTCTCTCGTCAGGTCCTGAAAAAAGCTCTCGAAATCCGAAAGCATTAACCCTTTCTCTCCTCCTCAATTATCAGGTGCTGGACGACTGCCGGCGCCACCTGGCCAAATCGCAGGCGGAGAACATGGAGCTGCGCACGGCGCTGGAGAGAGAGAAGGAGCGGGCGGAGACCAGCGACACGCGGGTGAGGGACCTTCAGCAGATCGTGCAGCAGGTGAGCGTTGCTTCAGAAAACGCCCACAGACGGGCCTGAAAGTTCATGAAAACCCCACAAAATTGAAATGAAAGTTCGTGAAAACCCCAAAACCTGAAATGAAAGTTCGTGAAAACCCCCAAAACCTGAAATGAAAGTTCGTGAAAACCCCCAAAACCTGAAATGAAAGTTCGTGAAAACCCCCCAAAACCTGAAATGAAAGTTCGTGAAAACCCCCAAAACCTGAAATGAAAGTTCGTGAAACCCCCCAAAACCTGAAATGAAAGAACTTCTACAAAACCCCCAAAACCTGAAATGAAAGTTCGTGAAAACCCCAAAACCTGAAATGAAAGTTCGTGAAAACCCCCAAAACCTGAAATGAAAGTTCGTGAAACCTCCCCAAAAACTGAAATGCAAGTTCATGAAGCCCCCAAAACATGAAATGAAAGTTCATGAAATCCCCCAAAACATGAAATGAAAGTTCATGAAACCCCCCAAAACATGAAATGAAAGTTCATGAAATCCCCCAAAACATGAAATGAAAGTGGGTTTTTTTAATGGCAGGAGAATGGGCCAATAAGTCAGAAAGATAGCAGATGACAAATCAAAGGAAAAAGGCAGAGTCAAAGAGCGTGGCAGATTAGAGGAAGTTACAAGCACAGAACTTCCAGAAGGTGGAGGAACTATTTTTTTATGAAAGACCCCCCGGTATCCCCACGGGGAATCGTTTTCTAACAGGGTAGTTGAATTCTGGATTTGTTTACCATCTGATATTAACTTTACACTAAGTAGTAATAATCTTCAGGATAAAGATCCAAATATTAAAAAAAAATGTATAAGGAATTTGATAAATAAAAAATATATGCCATTCCTAATTTGTTTGAAGATATCTCATTTGTAGCGTAGGAAAATTATTGCAAACAACCAATACAATACTAAAGCAAAAAATCAATAATAAAATAACAAGAACGATAGGGCATACTTCTTCTTCGATCGCTCAGACAGTTTCGAGCGCAGATGCGTCATGCTGCCGTTTTGTGCCTAAGTAGCAATTAGTTGGGCCCAGCAAGTCCGACTTCGGCTGGAGGAAATCTTTTTGAAATTGTTTCTTTAAAAAAAAAGGCAGGAGAATGGACCGGTTAGGCAGAAAGATAGTAGATGACAGTAAGCAAAAAGAAAAGGCAGAGTCAAAGAGAGTGACATATTAGATGAAGTTACAAGCACAGAACTTCCAGAAGGTAGGGGAACTATTTATACAAAAGATCCCCCGGTATCCCCACGGGGGAATAGGGCATACAAGGGCCGCGAGGCCCATATCAAGCCCTCATCACTACTACTACTGCCACTACTCCAGGTGAGGGCTGACAACGACGAGCTGGAGCAGGAGCTGGACCACACCTTGTCCATCCTGGATCGCTCCAGGCCCGGCATCGAGGCCCTCCGCCAGCAGAACGCCCAGCTGCAAGGCAAGGCCTCCGTGATGCTGTCCGAGAACTCCTCCTTGAAGATGGTGAGTTGAGGCTGGGTGGATGGCACAGCTGTTTCGGGAGGAGCATTTAGTTCATGTGTATTTTCAGAAGTGTTGTCAAGCCAACTTGAAGGCAGAGTGAAAGGGAGTGGCATATTAGAGGTAGTTACGAGCACAGAACTTCCAGGATGTGGGGGAACTTTTTGTACGAAAGAACCTACTCCAGTATCCCCTCGGGGGCGGAAACTGAATGATCAACATCAACAACAAAACTATTGTCATGTGCTGGACAAATCGCAGAAAAACACACCAAACCCGCCCTAAAAATTTCTGAAATATGTTTCCTCAACCGAGCTCTAGACAAGCTCTAGCTTTTCTTGGAAAATCTGAAGCGCTAACGTCACAGCTGTTTCTGGGGGAACATTCAGTTATAACTATATTTTCAGAAGTTTGTTTTTTCAAGCCAACTTTAGTTTACCATAATTAAGTAACTGTTCATATATATAGCAGTCAAGAATATGTTGTAGCAGGTGACTAAATTAGTTTTATTGGTGGATATTTCTTGATTTTTACTCATGGGCAATTTTATTTATGTTTGCAATACTGCGTGAATTATTTAAGAACATTTTCTACTGAATATGTTGCATGATGCTGATCAACAAAAATAGTTTCTAAAATTAATCTGATGGATGAACTATATTGAAAATAATATGTAGAACATAGAGGCAAAATATTTTATAGGGACTTGCTTGGTGCATTTTTTAAAAATCGAAGATTTGTAGATTCAGTCTTTTAACTAAATAGCTTGACTTTATGTGCGGCAGAACAGCTGTGTGATGGGTGGAGCCTGCAGGGATGTATTGACAAGGTTAAGGAATTGTTGTTGTTATTGTTGCAGCTGTAAATTTGCCTTTATAATGTTATGTCAGTACCTTCTCAGCTTTCTATATTCTTCTTCGTCGTCGTCGATCGCTCAGACAGTTAGTTCCCTGTCAATTATGAGCGCAGATGCGTTATGCTGCCGTTATGCGCATAACTAAGAAATAATTAGGCCCAACGTGTCCGATTTTGGCTACAAGAAAACCTTTAAGTGTTTCTTTTTTTTGTTAAAGGGGAGGGGGATGGGGGTGGGGGGGCAGGAGAATGGACCAGTAAGGCAGAAAGATAGTAGAGGACAGTAAGAAAAGGGAAAAGGCAGAGTCAAAGAGAGTGACAGATTAGAGGAAGTTAGTTACAAGCAATGAACTTCCAGAAAGTGGAGGAACTATTTGTACGAAAGAATAAGAAATTGTGCATGTTCACTGCGGCAGGAAATGGACGACATGAGGAAGAGTCACTTTAAATCGGTGCACACGGTGCGGGAGCTGCGTCAGCTCTTGGACGAGGTCCGCCAGGAACGCAACGACCTCCAGCTGAAGGTCAGCACCATGGAACGACAGCAGAGCGAGGCCAAGCTCCAGTCCATCCTCCTGCACTACAGCGACAAGCCCAGCACTGTGCGTGTATGTATGGAATGTGTGTATATATATATATGTGTGTGTGTGTGTGTGTGTGCGTGCGTGCGTGTGTGTGTGTGTGTGTGTGTGTGTGTGTGTGTGCGTGCGTGTGTGTGTGTGTATGTGAGTGTGTTCACTTTGTGTGTGTGTGTGTGTGTGTGTGTGTGTGTGTGTGTGTGTGTGTGTGTGTGTGTGTGTGTGCACGATCACGGTCGTGCTTGCGAGCATGTGTGGTTGTGGTTGTTGTGTGTGTGTGTGCGTGCGTGCGTGTGTGTTGATGTGTGTGTGTGTGTGTGCATGTATGTGTGTGTGTGTGTGTGTGTGTGTGTGTGTGTGTTCACTTTGTGTGTGTGTGTGTGTGTGCACGATCACGGTCGTGCTTGCGAGCACGTGTTGTTTTTGTTGTGTGAGTGTGTGTGTGTGTGTGTGTAACTGAAAGTATGTGTGTAAGTGTATGTGTGCGCTGGAGAGATTGTGTTCAGTGAGTGTGTGTGCGCGTGTGTGTGTACGCATACGCGCGTGTGTGCGTGCAAGTATGTGGTGTCGGTGACTAAGTACATCTGTGCGTTTAATAAAATGCATGTGTGTATGTGTCTGTGTGCATGCACGCGTTCACTTGCGCGTGTGCACGTGCATGCTTGCGTGTGTGTGCCTGCATGCACACGTATTTGTTTGTGTGTGTGTGTGCTTGCATGCCGTGTGCATGTGTGCGCGTGCGCGTGTATGTGTCTATTTTAATGCTGATTGTGTAAAGCGCTTCGTGACGGATAAAAAGCACGACATAAATATCCAGTTACAGTCAAATCTCTATGACCTCTCAATAGGAATTGTTCGGGGCAGTAATTTCATGGTGTGTGTGAGTGATCTTGCCTAATTCAATCGGTCAAACAGGGGACGTCACTCTACCATCAGCTCACGTAGCCTATCGACTCGTGTGTTTGAGTAAACATACAGCACTTAGAACACTGCATCATTCTATTTTTATGTCACATTTTATCAGTTTGTGCCCACTGGCCACCCCTCATTTTTCTATTATAAAAAAAGTTTGCGAGTCGCTGACTCACATCCTGCGGTTTCAAGCTTCGGCGTCATTGTTGCTATGGTATTTGACCGAGTAATGGAGGTAAACAACTATAATTTTCCTGAAGTGCTCTCCTCTATTTTTTTCAGAAAATCGTCTAATTTATAAAATTAAGAAATGGGGGGGGGGGGGGGGGGGGGGGCAAAGATGTAATGTTTCTTACAATAATTTATGTATAAAACCCGACCTCCGTCCTATTAAGACCCCCTCCAATTTAAAACCGATTATTCGCGACTTTTTGGAAGTCTTAAAACAGAAGTTTGACTGTATTAAGGTAATGCGCTTTAAGGTAATGCGCTAAATAAGTTTTATGAATAATAATAATAATAATAAACGGAAACTTACACAGCGCTTTTTATCGAGCACAAAGCGCTTTACAATCAGCATTGAAAAACTCAGACATACACGCACACACGCACACACGCACACGCACACACGCACACGCACACGCACACACACACACACACACACACACACACACACACACACTCACACAACAGACACACGCGCACGTACGTGCACGCACGCGAGTGAACGCGTTCGTGCACACAGACATACACACACAGACCCCCACACATTTTCATCAAACACACAGAAAACACATTCTCACTGAAACGCACACACACGCACTTACACAAACATACACTTGTGCAAGTGTACGCACACAGACACACACGCACACTCACATATACAAACACACACGTACACTCACACTCACAGACACTCACACTATTATTATTTTTATTTATTTATTTATTATCCAGGTCCAGGAAAAGGGTTCCCTGGACGAGACGGAGCCGGAGTATGGGGGGTCTACCACCAGCGGTGTGAGTTCTACGTGTTCTTCAACAGAACGGGGTGGATCGCGACCGGTTGGGGTGGCTGCCCCCGCCCGGGCCCATTCTTCTTCTTCTTACCACCTCTCTCCCAGAGCGGGTGGATTTTCCCCAAACGGTGGTGATGATGGGGGTGAAGAGATGATGATGACGACGCCGCGAAGGATGAAAGGTGATATTTTTAGTCTGTGTGTGTGGGGGGTGGGGTGGGGGGGTTGGTTGACGCGCGCGCACACACACATACACACACACTCACCAAACACACACACACACACGCACACACGCACACACACACACACACACACACACACACACACACACACACTCATAAAAAAAGCATGTATGTTTGCTTATTCAATGTCCATTTTAAAATACAATTTTTACTTGACTTGACTTGACACACACACACACATAGGCCTACACACACACACACACACACACACACACACACACACACACACACACACACACACACACACACACACACACACATCTTTCTTGTCTAATATCACTTTTATTGAAAAGACATTAAATAATGATAAAATCAATAATGAATTATGCTTATAATAGCGCATAATCTTGCTAAGCAACTCAATGCGCTCTCGCTCACCATTCATGCTAACAGCAAGAACCAAATACACATTAGTCAAACATTTGTAGCCTACACACACACGTTTGTCTTAATTATCTAATGACCTGAGAACACGTAATAGTGAATTAAAAATACTAACTCAATACAGCAGAGTTAATATCAGGACAAATTTCTTTTCTAACTGAGTCACTCGGTACTGGAACAATCTTCCTGCACAAACTAAATTTGCTTCCGACATTAACAAATTCAAAAACCTCCTAGATAGTAATCCGAAAATTGCTGTGCTGAAGTACGATTATGATTAATGCTTTAATTATTGCCCCAAAAGCGTCACAGCTATGCCAATGTTAAATAATCGAAAGAAAGGGCACATCAAGAGGCCGCGAGGCCTAGTTGCCCTAAGAGCCTGACCTGACCTGACCGTGCATTTTCAGGAAGCACTCCTCGAGGCACCAGCCCGCACCTCAACTACAGCTACGAAGATCTCTCCCCTGCCGTGCCTTCCACTTACCGGGAGATCTACCCTCACAGAAAGCTCAGGTAAGCTACCAAACTGTTGTGTGCGTGGCGTGGTGGTCATTTTCTTCTCCCTTTTCCGAGTTCATTAATCCTGTGTTGCTCAAGACATATCCACTATGAACTAATTCTCGCCCAGCCTCCCCCAGAATAGTATCTGCCCCCTCTGCTATCTGGCAGTCATTGTCGGAAACGACAGACAGGCAACAACAATCCTGTCTGCTGTTTCTCTCCATTCCGTTTTTCTAGTTTGCTTTCTTACTTAATTATTCTGTTAACCGTTATTTTTGTGATGTGAATTAAAGACTTCTCTCTTACCAAAGTTAATCGATCTTATTTAAAAATTCAAAAAATTCTAATATTGTTTTTAAAAAAATATTTTTCTAATATTGTTTTTGTTTTGTTGTTGTTGGTCCATGGCTTAAAGACTCCAGGGATCACCCCAACAGCCGAAGCAATTGAACACTATAGTACAAATGTACCAGCTAGGGACGAGAACATTACGTGTGTGACCGTTTTTGATTACCCCGCCACGTGGGCAGCCACACTCCGACTTCGGAGGATATTGTGTTTTTTAAAAAATTGATCTCTTTTTCTTTTAATCAGTGATTGGTGTGTGTGACTTAACACGATTTGAATTGAACATTTTGTTGTCTAGATTATTCATTTGTTTTAAATCGACTTACCGTTTGCTTTAAATTCCACCCCGTCTCACCCGTTCGTCTTTACATAAAAGAAAGCATTGTCTAGTGGTTGTAGAAATGAAGAACGGGGATTAATAACTCCGAGCACAGAAGTCAAACTAAAGAACTTCCCGTGTGCCACTGTATTAGTTCTTTACTATTCCAGTGATGCCCCGAGGCCCCGGTCATAGGCCATTGACCTATTAAAATTGAAAATGCCATTTTGTGTTCTCCCCTGTCAGGACAAATGTCTGATTACATTTTTAACACTGGCAGACTTCGTCTTACTGATTTCTGCACGACCCAGGACATTGTCCTATTGATTTTTCTTGTCTCAGGACAGTTTGTCCTACCATCCTCGGTACATCACTGCTATTCTAAACCTGTTTCTATCTTTGAAGAATGTTGATTGTTCTCTTCTTTAAAAAAACACCAACAAAACATTCCCATTAATGTTTTGACCGTGTTGACCTACTAACCAGCGTGTGGTTTAACTTGGTGTGTGTTAATCAACTCCCCCAGGTACCAACAGGGTCTGTCAGAGGAGAGGCTCCCACCCACCACCACCACCAGCAGTAGTGGTGTAGACGACCAAGAGCCTCCTCCCACTAAGTTCATCGACTACCCAGACCTTCAACACTACCCCACCAAGCTGCTGGACCTCAACGACGACAGAGACGACTACATCAGGAAGGCCTCTTCTCGAGATACCTCCCCCGTTGTCAAACCCACTCCTTACCGCCCTTACCTGAAAGACGATGCCGCCTCAATGATCGACAAGCTTGCGGAAAGATCAACAGATATTTACGCCCCCCGAGGCAGACCCTTCGCTCGAAGCCCCAGAGGATCGCGTTCCACCAGCTGCAGTCCGATCAGAAACCACCATTCCACTGATCCGGTGAACCGGTCGTTCGATGAGGACTTTCTGGACCCCAAATGG
Organism: Phymorhynchus buccinoides; assembly: GCA_017654935.2. NCBI lineage: Eukaryota > Metazoa > Mollusca > Gastropoda > Neogastropoda > Raphitomidae > Phymorhynchus > Phymorhynchus buccinoides. Next base: position 75,013,013 of record CM065682.1, on the reverse strand, counting down.
CGTCGCAGTGCCAGCCTCAGCTCCAGCCCCGGACGATCCCGAGAGATCAGGAAAGGGATCCTGAAGAAAGGGCATGCCCGGGACAGAAGCACCAGCCCCCGCTACTACCGCACCCACAGGAGTCACTCCCCGCCAACGCGCCTCTCCCCCGAAGAAGAAGAAGAAGACCACAAGGACGTGGGTTTGAGCGCGCAGGATCGTAGGAGGCAGAGGGCCAGGGATCTTCAGCGGGAGTTGGACAAGGAGGACCTCGTCTCGGAGGGGGGTCTGAGGAACAAGCACTGCACCAAGTCCTGGTTCGAACTGCAGCTGTAAGTAAAGTTGATGCAATTTTCGGGTTTGGGGGGCTTCAATGCTTTTTTGTCCCCCATTTCGCACTCAAGATGGGTCTTGTTTCGAGGATCTTTCAAGTTGTTACCTGTAATTGCTCAATGGGATTTTGTTTTTGCACTGGGCGCACCTTGGTTTTGGTTTGATTCTCATTTCCCCTAATTGTTTTACCTATTGGCCACTGCAACTTTGATTACTAACGTCCTTGATGGCAAGAGTTAAGCCATTGTTGGTCAGTATCCAAAAGGGCATTCACTCTGGCAAAAGGCAGCCATTCAGTGGCCTCAAATAGGGTTATTGGCGAGAGTTATCCCCTTGTTTGGTCAGTACTCATTAGGCCTACTACTCAAGCATCTTCCCCCACCCACCAAGGGCATTCACTCTTGCAAAATGCGGTCGTTGCAGTGGCCAATAGGAAACTCTTGCTAATATATTCACCATGTGAATGTTCATAGTTGTTGACTTGAAATACATTCTTCACGTTATAGTTGTAAACATATAAAACCCTTCATGCGTA
>CM065682.1:74929666-75007166 GCA_017654935.2 Phymorhynchus buccinoides | reverse complement strand
AGATTGATGCTAAAAAGCATCTATGATTAGGATATGTACGGCTTGTAGTATAACAACAATAACGTATGGTTGTCTTCAATAAGATTGATGCTAAAAAGCATTAATGATTAGGATATGTACGGCTTGTAGTATAACAACAATAACGTATGGTTGTCTTCAATAAGATTGATGCTAAAAAGCATTAATGATTAGGATATGTACGGCTTGTAGTATAACAACAATAACGTATGGTTGTCTTCAATAAGATTGATGCTAAAAAGCATTAATGATTAGGATATGTACGGCTTGTAGTATAACAACAATGACGTATGGTTGTCTTCAATAAGATTGATGCTAAAAAGCATTAATGATTAGGATATGTACGGCTTGTAGTATAACAACAATAACGTATGGTTGTCTTCAATAAGATTGATGCTAAAAAGCATTAATGATTAGGATATGTACGGCTTGTAGTATAACAACAATGACGTATGGTTGTCTTCAATAAGATTGATGCTAAAAAGCATTAATGATTAGGATATGTACGGCTTGTAGTATAACAACAATGACGTATGGTTGTCTTCAATAAGATTGATGCGCCAAGCATTAATGATTAGGATATGTACGGCTTGTAGTATAACAACAATGACGTATGGTTGTCTTCAATAAGATTGATGCTAAAAAGCATTAATGATTAGGATATGTACGGCTTGTAGTATAACATGGGACACGTATGGTTGTCTTCAATAAGATTGATGCTAAAAAGCATTAATGATTAGGATATGTACGGCTTGTAGTATAACAACAATGACGTATGGTTGTCTTCAATAAGATTGATGCTAAAAAGCACGATGATTAGGATATGTACGGCTTGTAGTATAACAACAATAATACGTATGGTTGTCTTCAATAAGATTGATGCTAAAAAGCATTAATGATTAGGATATGTACGGCTTGTAGTATAACAACAATGACGTATGGTTGTCTTCAATAAGATTGATGCTAACAAGCATTAATGATTAGGATATGTACGGCTTGTAGTATAACAACAATAAAAAAAGTTGATAAAAACGATTCGGGGGAAAAGACCATAGATTGCGTCTTGAATAATGAATAATGTTGCTTGGGAAATTTGGCAGCAAAATGAGCGTATTTTTCGTTTAGAATAAGATCAGTGCAATTGTATGTCGACAGTGCGGTTGAATAAGAGAGTCTCTGAGTCCCGTCATGGATTAAAATTTTGTAACGTGTGTGTGTGTGTTTTTGTTTGTGTGTGTGTGTGTGGGTATTTTGTGTGTGTGTCCATTTTAAAAAATAGATGATGATTCCCCCGTCTTTTTCGGAGAGACGAGAGAGAGAGAGAGAGAGAGAGAGAGTTTTTACACAAAATTCAGATTCTGGTTTGTGTCACTCGCAAATACTGTTTTGTTATTCTATTTGTTGCATGCCTTACTCTAACGATTGTAAAGCGCTTTACCCCTCAAAAAAAGGTAAAGCTTAAATGCAAAATGTATAATAGTTATTATTATTATTATTATTAGTATTAACATTGGTATCATTTGATTAAGCTATTTTTGTGTAAACTCTGAACGTGAAAGTTGACCAAATTCACACTACCCTCCTTCCCCTTTTATGCGAGTATTGTGCGATCTATGGAATATAGGGACCTCGGTTTATCGTATCATTATTATTATTACTCTACGTATTTTCATTGTACATGCTCGTATAAAGACTTACCTTTTTTAGCTTGTCTTAAAATGCTCTTTAACTTATGTGTTTTTATGCTAGTGCCACAAAAAATGTTCTCTATGAGATAATAAAATTGGTCTGAGTCTTGAGTTTCCCCCATCAAATACAAGGAAAAATGGGCCTCTTTCCCGTCAAGTACAAATCAAAATGGGTTTCGTTCCCATCAAATACAAAGAAAAATGGATTTGTTTCCCATCATATACAAAGAATTGTGTATGCCCCATCAAATACACAGCAAAATGAGGGTTTTTTTCCCGTCAAATAAGATCAGTGCAATTGTATGTCGACAGTGCGGTTGAATAAGTAAGTCTGGAGTTCGTTTCCATCAAATACAAAGAAAATGTGTGTGGGTGTGTTTCCCATGTTGTGTTGTACAAAGAAAAAATGGGTTTCTTTCCCATCAAATACAAAGAAAAAATGGGTTTCTTTCTCATAAAATACAGAGAAAATGGGGTTGTCTCATAAAATACAATGAAAAAAAGAGGTTTCTTTTCCATCAAATGCAAAGAAAAAGTGGGTTTCTTTCCCATCAAATACAAAGAAAAAATGGGTTTCTTTCCCATCATTATACAAAGAAAAAATGGGTTTCTTTCTAAATCATATACAAAGAACAATGGGTTTCTTTCCCCATCATATACAAAGAACAATGGGTTTCTTAAACCATGAATATACAAAGAACAACGGGTTTCTTTCTACCATCCTATACAAAGAACAATGGGTTTCTTGTGCCATCATATACAAAGAACAATTGGTTTCTTTCCCCATCATATACAAAAAACAATGGGTTTCTTTCCCCATCATATACAAAGACTTACCAATGGGTTGTCTTTCCCCATCATATACAAAAACAATGGGTTTCTTTCCCCATCATATACAAAGAAAAATGGTTTCTTTCCCCATCATATACAAATTGGTCTGGGTTTCTTTCCCCATCAAATACAAAGAAAAAATGGGTTTCTTTCCCATCAAATACAAAGACAAAATGAGTTTCTTTCCCATCATATACAAAGAAAAAATGGGTTTCTTTCTCCATCATATACAAAGAAAAAATGGGTTTCTTTCCCATCAAATACAAAGAAAAAATGGGTTTCTTTCCCCATCATATACAAAGAACAATGGGTTTCTTTCCCATCATATACAAAGAAAAAATGGGTTTCTTTCCCCATCATATACAAAGAACAATGGGTTTCTTTCCCCATCATATACAAAGAACAATGGGTTTCTTTCCCCATCATATACAAAGAACAATGGGTTTCTTTCCCCATCATATACAAAGAACAATGGGTTTCTTTCTCCATCATATACAAAGAACAATGGGTTTCGTTTTCAGAGAAGAACACCTGCTGCTATCGGAGGAACAGCGGAGTTACGCCAACGAACTGATCCAGAAATATACGGGCATGAGGCTGTGACACTCTTCTTCACTTGTTTTTGTCTTCTCTCCTTTAGGTGAGTCCACAAAGATAATAATTATGTGACCCGGCACCACGAAAGGGACATTAAGTGTCAAACTGACCATTCTGAGAAAAGTACACATTTGAAAACTTCAGACAAATATCTTTCCAATTATACATTCTTGTATCTTTTTCCGTTCCAGAGTTATGAGCACTTGAAGTTAGCTGGGTCATTTTGAGAAAACACAGTCTAAATTCTAGCCTAACTGAAAAAAATGCATTGACCTACTCGTTTTAAAGCACTTATAAGACCATTTAGAGACCATGTTAAAGATTGTCCTTTATAAATATGAACATGAAATGTTATAAACATGAAAATGTACATAACTCAAAATTGACAAAAAAATGAGATTTTTGACTTTCCAAGCCTGTTGTGAGAAACTAGCCCAGCGACTTAATGTCCCTTTCGTGGTGCATATAAGATCAGAGAGAGAGAAGAACGATGATGGAAACTGTATGATATCGAAACATGTATGTATATGTATCCCAGTCTGTCGTTGATGTTGCCTAGGTTTTCATGAAATGGTTAAAGGGCTCCAGTCCAAGGTTCACCCCGAACAGCGTGAAATGGACAATATATGATTCGCCCGCGGGCTTCCACCTTTCGTTGGGGGATTCCCAACCAGACAGGCATTCTTCATTGTTCATTCTCTTCATCCTGATTCATTTAGCATGCAAATATTTTTAAATTGTACTTTCATCCCAATCCTATCCCCCAACCCTACCAAATGCTGTCCATGGGGTATGCCTGAGCCAAATTGTCGCACATTAAACGTTTTGTCAACTTCAAGTCTGAATAAAATTAATTTGAAACTCATCTAAAATGATTGATTTCTCAAGCGTTTGAAATAATAAATTCTTGAATACTGACACTACAACAGATGAACGAGTATGATATGCTTCTTTCGATGAGTATGCTTTTATAGTTTTCAAGTTTTCCAAAATTGGCTATTACACGAACTGCAGAGAAAACATTCTGGTTTACAGATTAAAATCATGAAAAGCCAGGGGATTTCACTCATGATTGCGTAACATAAAAATTATACATGTATACCCGTCTGTTGTTGATGTTGTTGACTAGTTGTGTTTAGGATGTGTTCACGCGTTATCCTTTTTTACTGAGTTTTTTTTAACCTGGATCCGATAATTAGAGTATAGTGGCTGAACGTTTCCAGCACTGTGTGAAATTATGAGTTATAGGGTACAATGATGAAGATGTCATGTCGTGAACTGTACTGCTTTTGGTGGTTGTTTTCAGGTTTTGGGACGTTGTTAAGAATCATTGATGTGTGTTTTGTTATACGTGGTCGAACTTTACGCGGTTACGCTGTTGGTGACTATAGCAGACTAACTAACTGAATGATTCAACACATAGTCACAAAAGAATACATTCAGAGCAGCAACAAGCTCAAAAGCTTATACTGTGATCCTTACATTTACAATGCACAATCCACTGACTAGAAGGAGTTGATTGTGTATTGTGGAAGCACTTGAAGTTCCAAGTTGAACACTATGGTACAAGTGCATCAGCTACGGATGAGAGCATTACTATACACATCGGGGAAAGAGGGTCACGTTTGATCCAGTTCATCATGAACATGTTTCTCCTAACGCTGACTTTCAGATCACGTCATAGCCTATTGTAAGACTTACTTCCCTACAAATCACATTAAATATGTCTTCTTTTTTCCCCCAGGCATCCTGAACTACTGCTTTCGACATGGATCTGCGCACAGTCCCTCTGTATACTTCATCCAACCTTGACTAGGCCTACACCAAGAGGATGAAGAAGCCCTATACTTTAGATGTTCGTTGCCTGCTTGTCGTTTCCGACAATGACTACCAGATAGTAGAGGGGGTAGATACTATTCTGGCGGGTTGGGCGAGAATTAGTTTATAGTGCAGATGCCTTGCCCAGGGTACATCCTCACTCTCTCGGCCAAAAGGGATTCGAGGACGAGAGTTGGCGGTTGGGGAAGGTCCCCCAAAGGCCAACCCATCCCTTTGGCTGCAGCACCAAAGCCGGTGCAAGGGCCCCCCCTCGTTCGAGAGTCATAGTCTTCCACAAAAGACTAAGCTGTAGCAGATATTCCAAATACTGTAGAATATCATTTAACCCTTACACCGTCAAAGTTGCATTTTAGCACCACAGTGATTTAACACCTATGTCACTAAAAGGCATCAAATTGGGGTCTATTATCTAAAGCCCCTATTGTCTCAGTTTGGGGAAGTAAGGATAGACCTTATTTTATATATGTCACATAAGAATCCCCAATACTGCAGACAGACTTTGTTCTCTACCCAGGTAACTTTAATGGAAATCTTTGTCTGAAATATGGATGGCGGTGAAAGGGTTAAAAATTCTACTGGTAAAAGAAGCCCTGAAGTAAATCGGGAGAAATGGGATTCAAGTTCTGGCACAAAAACAGAAGAATGTTTAAAAAAAAAAAGATTGAAACTATTAGAATAGAGCCTACTAGAACACATAAAAACAGATGAAAATTGTTGTGTGAAGAAAAATAGCATTGGGCTGTACGCTGTGTGCTTATTATTCAATATGTTCGACACACAAGCAGGCTTAACGGTCATGTAGTTAAGTTAGTTAACATGCAACATTTATTTATAACATATTTTGGTGTTCATTGTCCCTTTGTGAATTATTTAACTATCTCATAAAATACATACAAAATATTTATCTAGTTTGTGAAAATGAGGCAAAACTTGAAATCGAATGAAAGCATTCTGGGGGCCGTTTCACAAGGGCTAACGTTACGTAGCGTGAGCGCAAATCGGCAAAAACGGTCTAAGAAACACCCTTCGTTTGCCGATAGTTCGCGTGGCGTTTTGTTCTTGCCAAACACCGAGCAAGCGGCGAACTATCCGGAACTAGTAGGGGGTGAATACGTTTCTTGTTGTTGATTGGTCCATTAAAATTTGTTTAATTTTTTTTTTAAAATTGGACCAATCAGATAAGAGCTTGTAATATTCTTCCGCAAACGTTTTCTAAAGTGTTTCTTAGACCCCTTTTGGCGTAACAGTTGTCTAGAGAAACTAAACCCTGGTTTTTAGTCACAATTGAGGAATGCATGGTTCAATTGCAAGTTATGTATTAAAGACCAGACTTTGATTTGATTGTAGGCAAAAATTGTCTGGTAAGAAAAGCTGTATGACTGCATCGTTGTATAATGTCTTCGGCGCTGATGGGGAGATATGTGTGACAAAAGTTCGATCAAATGTTAAAATGTAATGTATGATTGATGATATTGTGAACTGTAATACTGTTAACCAATATGCCTTACTAATTCTTCCCGTCAATGAAAAACAACGTTAAATGCTGACAGAGTGAATGATTCGTAAAACATATGAAGTGTTTACTTGTTTGTTGTGAAAAAAAAATCAAAAGGAGCTAGCCTAGTTTATAACGCTGTGATATATCCATAATGTGAAATGACTCACTTTACTGGTGTGCGTGTAGGTGAGTGCGTGTGTGCGCGCGTGTGTGTGTGTGTGTTTGAGCAAGTAACGCATGAACCAACATACTGCTATTATATTGTCTTATTATATCTACATAGCACAAGTTTTTTGTGTGTTTTTTTGCTGTCCATTCTTCTGGGCCGTACAGTGGCGTTGCTCTCACGCCGCTCATTCCGAGTCCCAACTACTCGCAGCCACACCCCGGTTTGTTCACATAGCATGGTTTAAATCTTGCACCAAAACTGTGCCTACATTCATTGCAAGCAGTTCTGTTTTGTGGCCTTATCACTTTATTTGGTTCAAACCAGAACTTGTTATGTATGCACTCGGTGTAGAGTGTAAGCATTCTGAAAGGTGGTGACACATGTTTGTTATGTTTTTTGTGTATTCTATGCATTCTTTTATGTGAAATCATTTATTTTAAGTATGAGTTTTTTAATGTACGTTTTGTTGTAGTATTATACAAAATAAATCCGTCCAGTTATTTACAATATATATATTTCATTTCACTTTTTTTTTATAGAAATATTTTTACTGACTGTCTTATACAAAAGCTTGTCATTTTCAACTTGCTCATCGTTGATTTTGCTCTGTGAATCTCTTAGATTCATATTGGAAAATGAAAAACAAAAACTCTGCTAATGATTTCAGCGGCGACACTTTTCGGTTCCCGTCTAGTGCCTTGCTATTTTTGTTGATTCCAATTTTTGTTTTCTAATTTCACTGCATAAGATGATGAATTTGTACAGGATTTATATTCTTAATCAGTTTTATGTATCTGTTTAAAAAAAACATCTGGCTCATGAATTTTCCAATTTTCATATTGGCAAAAGATTGTTGTTCTGGGACTTTTTGTGTGAATGTTATTATTCCATGAATGCAGGTTTCATCCAGAAATCTGTGATCCATGGATATCTTGTTCTTCTAGTCTATGACAATCAGTATTAGACGATTCTCTCGCGGTCATCTGCATTCTTTACTGGAGCCTTTTATTTAAAAAATAAATGTCGATGACTTGGAGTCAAACCGGACTACCTCGAGATAGTCCATTGACATATTATTGAACTTAGCACGAAAACTAATAACTTGTATCAAAAAAAGACTGCAGAAATATAAAAAGCATAACCCCCTTTATATATTTCTGCAGTCATTGTTTGATGCAAGTTATCAGTTTGTGCAATAGGTTCAATAATACATCAATGGACTATCTAAAGATAGTTTGCTTTGACTCCAAGCCATCGCTATACTTATCTTCCCTACTTTTCACTGTACATTTATACATGCAGAATAGTTGTATTATGTGGAACATTGTGATTATTGTTTGGCAGGAGGAAAGGGGAAGGCCACCAATTTCTAGAAAAATAATGCACTAGATTGGAGGGTGGTTGCTGGCTTTTTTCTAACCCCTTGACTGCCAGAGAGAATTAACGAAAAAATCATTGAACAAAAATTAATCATGCCATAAAAAACACAACTGATAGAGCCAATCTGGCAAAATAGTCTGGGGATATAACTCTCTTGACTGAGTTAGAGTAAAAGCCAGCATATTTCAGGGTTATTCCTCTCCATCTGATGACATCATCAGTGATGTCATCAGGTCAGTACGTAATACATTTAAAGGGGTTAAACATTTAAAATCCACCTTATCCTTAAATTTAAAAAGTTCAAAAGAGTAACATGCAGATCTTTTTTTAAAGACAACTTTTGTTAAATAAAAGAGTGATATAAATATATATATAATGCATGATTCTTTTGCATACTTTTTGGGGGTGATGTTTTCACAGATCTTGATTTTTCTTGTTTGTTTCCTCTTGCCAGTCTTTTAAATGATTGCGTTTCACTTTGTTTTCTATCATTTCGTTTAACACTTGTATTGTTAAAAATTCGGGTGTTGCACTGCCTCCGGGCATTGCCTCCAGGATCGTTCCCACCATCTTTACATCTAATGTCCCATATGTGTCTGTTCCAGACCGGAGGACGTTAAACAGATTTTCATTCTATTATTTCGTATACTATTGCTGTTTTTTTTTTAAATTTTGTACTGTTTATACTATTTTTGTTACTGTTACTCTCTGTGTGTTAATGATAATATAAAAAAAAAGTTGTCAATATGAACAACATGATTTACTCGCTTTTTCAGGGTACTAATCCATGTGTTTATTGTCTATTAAAACAAATTAATGACGTATAAAGTTATTACCCCCCCCCCCTCCCCTTCGTTCCTCAACCCAGCTGCCAATGACATTTAAAAGAAAAAAGAAAATTGGAAAATGTTTGCAAAAAAACACCCAAGAATTCATTTATTTGTCCATCAAACAATAAAAGATGAACAAAAATAATGCGATGGCTTGGAGCCAAAACGGACTATCTTTATTGAACGTATTACGAAAACTAATAACTTGTATAAAAAAAAGACTGCTGAAATATAAAAAGCAAATCCCCCTTTGTATATTTCAGCAGTCATTGTTTGATACAAGTTATTAGTTTATGTAATAAATCCAATAATATGTCAATGGACTATCTAAAGATAGTCCGTTTTGACTCCAAGCCATCGAATGAATGAATACGACAGTAGAGAGAGAGAGGGGAGGGGCGAGAAGAGAGAGTAGATATATCTGTAAGCATGATTGAAAGCATGGAGAATGCATGGGTGCTACTAAGTCCTTTTCACACGGATTTCAGTGTTTTTTTCTTTTCCCAGAAACAGAAATTCTGTTGATGGTATCATCGTTTGTCATCCGCCTCATTTCCATCAATCATTAAAAAGGAAAAAAATGTCTCAAATTCTGTGGCTTTGCATGCCCTGCTCTCATGGTGACCTCAGTTTCGGTTTCCAATCCAGTCTATGCCTTGGTGCGTTCGGGTCAAAGTCATGGGGATCAGTGTGTTCCGGGGAGCTGTCGGTGGACGGTCGTGGGGGCGCCCTCAGGGGAGGACCTCACTCACGCTGGCTCCGCGACTAAGAGAATAGCGTCGTCAGTAGGGGGCTTAGTAGGTGGTGTCCTGAACAGGCTCCTCTGAACTCCACCGAAGTGACTCAGTGCAGTGTCTCCTCGGTTGGTTGCCTCCTGACGGCCTAACATAGATTCGCTCCTCTTTGAGTGCTGGTCTCGGATTCTGCGACTTGAACAAGCCGGGGTGCAGCTGCGAATTGGGATTCGGAATGAGCGGCGTGGGAGCAACGCCACTGCACGACCCAGAAGATGGGACAGCAAAAAAAAACTTTTTTTTTTTTGGACGGGGTCTGCCCCTGTTCCCCAACAGGGGCCTCTGCAGCCCCTGGACCCCTGCCTTTCAGTGTTGGTTTTTCTCCATTTTCAGGAGTTGCACCCATGAGAATGCGATGGTTAATATCAAATTATAATGTTAAATCATGTTGCTGACAGTGATAGCTCAGTTTTTACCAAATAAAAAACATGCCCAAACCACACGAAAGGTTATAGGCAATGGTTGGGAATTACGGCTTAGTAATTTTGAACAATTTTCCCCATGCCTATGTTTTTTAAAATATTTTATTATTTACTTTTTGTTTGTTTGTTATTATTGAACAGTGGTGTGAATCCTTTATGCATGTTCTAACACATTTTGAACTCATTTGTTTAGACTTTATTGATATACATAAGAGATATAGTTATTGTTTGTACTGCCTTCGTTAACCCGCTATTATCCAACCTCATCTATTTCCAGTTTTGACAACAAATAGTGTACATAAGAACAAGACAGGATTGAAGTTATAGCATTAAAGACCCACCACGTCACGTATCAAAATCATGGTTTCCACGTGTTTTCCCTCTTATAGCTGGTAAGAAATCTTCCAAGCATAAGAGGGAATGTGACACGTGACGTGGGGGGTCTTTAAAAGGATAAGTTTGGGATCTTTTTGCTGAAAAATCGTTTCAAACCGGTTCCCAGCGAGAAATACACTTTTGTTGACCTCTGTAGTTTGAAGAATAAGGTTCTCACCTTTTTGGCTGCATCTTGTTCGTCTCCAACTCTTCTGAACATCGGCATCATGCGATTGTACTTCCTTTACATTCAAGACGTGTGTCGTCACTTCCTAGTTCCACTCAGTCAGTCTCGTTTACCAGACGAATGTTTTTCGGAAGTATTTGTAAATGTGCACATAGTCTTCGAAGATGACACGAACTCACATAGCATGCATCCTGTGCGCCAGTTGCAGTCTAAATGAAGACTTTGGGCGTGGGGCAGGATAAACATCCCCAATAAGAAGAAGAGGCAGATGGAGTTCGAAGAAACTAATTGAGGAGCTGTGCTTTTGTTACACTGTTCATGTGATATGATTGTGCGATATTATTTTCCTGGGTTTCGATCATGTTCTGGATTATTTGCTTTTGTAGAAAAAAACTATCATGTTATGTGAATAATTTGTAATCAATATGTGTGAAACACTACGACCAGACCTTTTTTTTTTAAAATTCATTATCATGTCATGTCTTGAACGTTCTGCTGATCTGTATAATTGTGTCAGGAATATTCATTAAAATGGAACTGAAGCACTCGCAGAAAGAAATGTACAACTGCAGAAGATACCAAACCATTTTGAGAACGTCTTTCATGTTGTTCTTTTATGTGATCTTGACTTGTTGTTGGTTAGCTTCATCACATGCTGTGTTTGTGTTTCATTCATGTAAATATTTAGTGTTTTCAACTTTGACCAGCAAAACTTTACCTTTATGTCATTGAAATGTTTTTCCTTTATATTATTTTTTTGGTTATACGGAACAAGTGAATAATATTTATTTTTCGTTACGTAAAACATGTATGCTTTTGATATTTCATATTTTTAAAAAAATATATACTGGTGTCATTGAATTAAGATATGAATTGAAAAAATATTTGCCCAGAACTGCTTCAATACCAGATGTGTGGCTACCATCGAGTTGATTATTTCAACGCATTCAAAGCCATATCAACTCATTCTATACTATGGGGAAAAGGCTTTTAAGAAACAATTTTGTGTGAGAGAACATGAGATCTGTCTACTTCTGACGTGTGACTGGCAAAAGAAAAATAATATTTCTCTGTGACAGGATTATAAAAGATTCATCCTAAGCATTGGATCCATGTCAATGCCTTCACAATTAACGGTCTATCTATGAGCCATCCTTGTTGTGATATGTTATTCCATGTTACAGTTTTAAGCTTTTCTTCTATACAAGTGTTTGCCATTTTATATGGGCACTCCTACGAAGTCGGAGTGTGGCTGCCCACATGGCGGGGTAATCAAAAACGGTCACACACGTAATGTTCTCATCCCTAGAACCAATTAGATCCCTAGTTGGTGCATTTGCACCATAGCGTTCAAGTGCTTCTCGCTGTCGGGATGATCCCTGGAGTCTTTAAGCCAGGGTACAACAAAACAACGTAATATTTTGGGCACATTTGGTTTTTTGAAATGAAAGTAAAATGTCATTTATATGTCGTTGAAAGTTATTTGTTTTTAATGAACATTCTATCATTTGTATTATATCATGTGGCGAAAGGATCAGATTTTACACTTTAAAAAAAAAATCAAGTACATTCATGCCGTCCTTTTATTATTAATATTATTGTTTGCAAATTGTTAAATTTTCAATGTTATTTTTGTATGGTCGTTTTTTATTGTTGTTTTTTGTGGGGGTGGGGTGGGGATTTCAGCTAAATGCCTTCCGTCCATTGAATAATTTAATTTATACTTTGTGGAATTTATAGACTATATCTTTTTGTCGTTCTTTGTTTTTGTTGTCTGGTACACTCATTCCGTCCATTCAAGACTATGATCAAAATATTGTGATACTGTATTTTTTAAAATTATTATTATCAATTTACAATATGTTTGTGCCTTGCTTATTAGAAAATGAATTGTAGCTATTCAAAGTGGAGATCAAAAAGCTAAATGTTCTTGACTAGCGATTTGACGTCAAGAACAAGAATCTTCCAGAGAAAGAAAATCAAACCAGTTTAAATGTGTGTGCCTTATACCGGTAGTCCAAGCGTGGGTCTATATAAAACTTAGGTATACCTTGTTTTGGGAGATACATTAGGTTTTTATGTCGATCTACCATGATTTGAGGGTGTTGAATCCAAATCCGTTGGACGCCAAGTTGTAAATGTTGAGCATTTTGAGTTATGACGTAATTTTGAAAATGACCGCCATGGGACTCTAGAGAACTGTAATAACAAAGGAATCCACGCACTTATTGTAAGTATTTTGAATCTAATGCTTTTTGTGCTGCTACTTTGATGAGGGAGAGGTTATGATGGGCAGAATTGGATTAATGATTGGCCACAGGTACTGCAGATGATTAGCACCAATGGCCCGTATAACCTGGATCTCAACGTTTAGCATTTCTTCTTCTTCTTCTCCCGTTGAGTATCCACAATCATCAGTTTGATTTTATGATACTATGTGCGGTCGAGGTCCGAAGTCGGGCATCAAAGAGACAAAATAAAACAAACACCTACTCTGCGAATATGACCCAGCCAGTCGGGTCTCGCTGATCGAGCCCCGACGTGATGCTGAGTCGGCAGGAACACCTAAACTAGGGGGGGTGGGAATTTGCATCTTGATGGAGGACTAGAACGAGCCGGCTGAAGAGGCAGACACAGCCTCCTCAGGTAACGAGTTCCAGTCTTTGATGGTGCGCGGGAAGAAAGAACTTCTCCTGCATTCAGTCCGGCACTGGATGGTGGATAGTTGCCGGCTGTGTCCTCTTCTTAGGCGATTTGGGGACTTTGTCGTTAGGTGTCAAACAGTACAGTAAGGTGGTAGCAGAACATTTGTGACCTAGCACCACGAAAGGGACATTAAGTGTCAACATGACCATTCTGAGACAATGGTACTGCTTAGAAACTTCAGACGATTCTCTTTCAAATGATATAAGAACTATTCTTGTAATGTTTCCCGTTTTAGAGTAATATGAGCATTTAAAGTTGATAAGGTGACTCTTGGTCATTTTGATAAATGATAATCACAGTAAAGTTTAGCCAAGCTGAAGAAAACGCATCAACCTACTCATTTAAAGCACATTTTGGAGTAGTCTTAGACCATAACAAAGATAGTCCTTTATAAATATGAAAGATGAGATTCTAGAGCACGAAAATGCCCAACTCAAAATTGATTTTTTTAAATGGTATTTTTGACCACTGTTGTGAGAAACTAGCCCAGCAACTTAATGTCCCTTTCGTGGTGCTGGGTCACATTTCAGCTATACTGAGAGAAAAAAAAAGCCAGATTCAAGTTTCACAATGGCCACTCTTTATTTCAGAAATGAGAATAGTAATATTTGTTTCTTTTTCCGATTTTAAATGATATATATTAGTTTTCACACCAGGGGGTATGGCAGCTGGATGGTGTAGTGGATATAGAGCATGACAAGACAACTGTAGCAGGTTTTGGTGCACACAGGTTCGACTCCAGCTAAAGGCAATTTTTTGTTTCTGTAGAAAAACTAGTTGAAAAGAATGAACAGAACTTTTGTTTTGTTTAAATAGCATTTTATTTCTCGGTCACAAATGAAAATCAACATTTTTTTGGAAAAAGATCTACAAACTAATTTGGCCCATGTTCTACCAAAAAAAATGATACACTCTACAACTGATTTTCTGACAATGAAATAAACTGAAATCTGAGTTTCTTAGCATCTGCTTAGACTTACTTTAGAATCATTCTTCTTTTTAGTCTTCTAACCCTACGTAAAAGAAACTGAACAGCACTTCTTTCAAATTCTAGAAACTACTTTGGTCCACGGTCTACACATTACTCCACTCCCATTAATGATTTTTTACCCTTGAAGATTAAAACGGGGGGGGGGGGGGGGGGGGGGGGGGGGGGGGGGGGGGGGGGGGGGGGGGGGGTTAAATTAAAAATCGATTATAAACATTCTAAAAGTGATCTTCACACAATGAAAATAAACTGCAGTTTCCCCGAGTTTCTCTGCATCTGCCTAGACTTGCTTTAGAGTATTTCTTTTTCGTCTTCTAACCCTAACCCTTCTTTCGTTCTCTGAAATTGTGAATCGTTTTGTCGATACGTGAAAGAAAACTCAGCCGAACCATTGGACAAGAGGACTTTAAGGCAGCTGGGGTTGGGGAAAGTCAACTAATCCCTTGGCACCAGTACCCAGAGCCGGTGCTAATGCCTCCTAGTTGTTCAGAACAGACCAGGCTTTTCCATTACTGTTGGAAAACAGTTATTGTGCAGCTCTTACTTATTATTGTTCCAATTTCACAGTTGTGTCAAGGGAACGTTACTCGCCTACTTACCAACCTACCTACCTAACCTTGTCTATCTACTCTAAACAAGAGGGGGGAAGTGTCCTTTCATCGTACGAGTTGCGCGCAACTCAGAACCCCAAAGTATCTTAGCCTACCCTCCTACCCCCCTTCCAAACCTAACAAAACAAAACAAAATCCATGAACCAAAACAACAAGCCTACTACCTACCTACCTATCAATCTAACCTAACCTAACCTAACCAGACCTTCAGATTGTTTTCAAACTCCACAGGCCATTATTGATTATGACCCCCTGATTACAGAAAATGATGGGTCAATTTTCAAAATAATGGGTCAATAAATGAGGGGTCAAATCATCATCAATACGGGTCAATGAACTGGGTCCGCGGTCAATCTGAAGCTCTGCCCTAACCTATCTTCTATCTATTCTACACGAGACAGAGAGGGGGTAGTCTAGCCCCCCTTCCAAGCCTAACAAAACAAAACAATCCCAAAATAAAGCAAAACAACCCCCCTCTGCCTACCTACCTATCCATCTAGCTAGCCTAGGTGAGGGGCAAGGAGTGGGAAGCTTCGGCACGCAGATGCACTAACGGCGGGTGCAAGAGAGCGCTGCTTCAATGTGTACACAAAGGCGGGATCCACTGCCCTCCCCGGGCATTGGTCCTTACCTCCACCTCCCTCGCGACCTCCAGTACCCCTCCCCTAACAGCCCTCCTACCCCACCCCGCCACAAAAAAAAAGAAAAAAAGGTTACCCCCCTCCTTCCCACCCCACCCATCCTATCTCCCTTACTTACCTTTTGTTGTTGACAGTGTGCACAAAATAATACATATCACATGTACACATATTACACAAAATAATATGGCATGTTCACAATACTGTGTCATGTACACATTAAAGCTAGCATAAACTGGGATCTTCACATAATACAAAAATAATCTAACTGGGATCTTCACATAATACAAAAATAATCTAAGGGATCTTCACATAATACAAAAATAATCTAACTGGGATCTTCACATAATACAAAAATAATCTTACTATCATAAACTTAAAACAAAACACCATGTAGATGTAGCCAATGCATTACACAAAATCTAAAAAATGTCAACACATCTAGTTTAACGCTTGTAACTGGATCACAATATGGTCCATGATCCCAACCGTTCATGAATGTTCAATAACTAATCAAGACAATATAGGTAATCACACAGCCAACTCAAATCTACAACAATTTGGAAGTGGTCAATGTCCCTGACATCAATAATTAGATTGATGTCAAAATTACGAGGAAAGTTTTTAAAAATATTCTAAACTTTAAAAAAAATTCAAAAAATTCTCTTCATAATTATATCCTAGAATTTCATGAAAAAAATATATGAAAATCTGTTCATTTAAAGGATAAAAAAAAATCCCTACAACAAAATACTGATGAACTAGAACAAACATTAGACCTAATTACCCCAAATCTTCACTGTCAGTAATCCCAAGCTCTGAAAACAGTAATTTCAGGCATCTGTCCGTAATTTTGCTGTCCGAGAAATCCTTTCACCATAATTTTTCGTAAAACCTTTTGTTGGGGGGGGGAAGGGGGGGGAGGTGTACACACATGCTGCAACTTCCCATCCAAACCCAACTTCAACAACTGGCAAAAATTTGCACTTCGTACCTAGAAAAATGGCGGCATGGAGAAATAAACCGGAAGTATTAATTCAAGGGACATCACTCAAAGTGATACTTTTGATAGCAGACGACACAGTAGCGAGTACGGCTCAAACGTCATGCCTTCTTTTGATTTCTTCTTTTTTTTTCCGCACTCATTCAGCGGAAATGCAGATTGTTTTGTTGCTGACCGTAATAGCGTAATCGGAGGTCTCAAAACGTAATAATTACGGACAAATCCGTAGGAAAAACAGGTCTGAAACATGCATATATTATTCAACTCCAACAATCATTCTTAGGAGATGACCTAATTTCCCAAGTTTGATTTCATTTCAATCCCTAACCTTCTCTTTTAATAGTTCTACTCTTCAATTGAAAAACAAAAGCAAAACATAAATAGATTGTGAAAACGCACACCATCAGTTAGTTGGTCATTTATAGTCCCGACGACAGCTATGGTCATCTCAGGACTGTCACCACGTAAAGTTCGACCACGTATTACAAAACACTCATCAATGTATCTTACCAACGCTCAACAGCCTGAAAACATGAGAAAAATATAGAACAACGTATAACATGTCACCTCCATCATTGTACACTACAGCCCGTAAGTCTGTTTATATATGTTTCGTTTGTGTGCATGGCTGGAGTGATTTGTGAGGTTTTGTTTAATAATTCAAAATCGTTGCGATGCGAACGAGTTAAACTTTCATCTGCTTTCTTGTTGGTGGTAGCATGGGATAAAGCTTGGCATGAACAATTCTGAAACCTCCATCTGCTTCCTTTTTAGGTGGTTTCATGATAGCCCCCCCCCCCCCCGTCCTCTCACCACACACCTCTCTCTCTCTCTGAGTATGGTTAATAGCAGTGCCTTTGATTTGATACAGTAGATTTGATTTGGTTTTTGTTGTGTTACTACAGTGGAACCTCCCTTATAAGACCTCCCATTATAAGACTCCCTCCCACAGAAGACCTACTTCTCTGAGACATTGCCCTTCTTTGTAAGTATTAAAATGACCTCCCTCATAAGACCCCTCCCTTATAAGACCTCATCTTGGATGATTTTTGTAGGTCTTATAAGGGAGGTTCCACTGTATCGGATTGAATTTTGCATGCTTTGCACTCATTTTCCCTCCTTTTTCATTTACTTTTTATATGAGGGCTGGCATGTAATTGCTTATTCTAATACCCTCTATAAATATAAATTTGTTCATTCGTCCATTCATTCTCTTCTTCTTTCTTACCATGTCCAATTGTTAAAAAGCTTTGTTTCTGTTATCTAGGTTAGAATAGTTTCCCCATATTGTTTGTGCCGCTAACCCTGTAGTCTCGCACAGTGTTATTAGGAGACATCAAACAAAAAAAATACTATCAGTTTTGTAAAGTCTGCCTTATGAGTTATGAAAATGTGCATCATAAAAAAAGCGAACACAATGTTTTGTACATTTTGAAGATGACAATATATGCCAGTAGATTTTATATTAGCTACATTTTGGTCTGCTTTGTGAGTGAATGCTGTACAAAAGCAGTGAGTGTGTGTGCGTGTGTGTGTGTGTGCGAGTGTGTGTGTGCGTTTGTTTGTGTGTGTGTTCAGATTAAACCTGGTTAAAGCCAGCGCCACACGGTGTGCAAAATCGTATGGGGATGCGATGCGATTGTGTCATGTGAGTCATGACTCATGTGAAACACTTCCCTCTAAAATAATTCTGCCATTTTCGTTCACTACACTCAAACAGATCCAGTACATGAATTTCACGTGAATCATGACTCACATCATCAAAATCGCATCGCATTCAGATGCGATTCGTATGTGGTGCGGCTGGCCCTTTACAGGAAGGAGTGGAATAGGGCATTTGCCACGAGTGTTCGTTCTCTATACTAGACTACTAATGTGCCCGCACTCGTTCTGCCCGAGTTACGCTGACCTTTCTAATTCAACTCAGTGAAATTCAAGGTCGCCCTCATGTGGCAAATGCCCTATTGAAGTCTGAAAAATCAAAGGGTGCAAGCAACAACATTATCAACAAAAACGTAACATTAGGAATAGATTAAAAACATTTTCTATCAAGGATTAATGAAAAATCGGTGACTGTATTCTTGCATCTTACTTGCCCAAATGCATGTACGTAAAACTGGACCACATATAAACATGTGTAATACACAATTAAGATGTCAAGTGTAAAAGTGTAATGATGCTTCAAACAGATAAAAACAAAAAATCAACATCTGTTACAAAAATATTTGAATCAGCAAAACAGTGCCATTCTCTTGGACATTGATATTCATAATTCCATTTTAGCATACAAATCAACACAATTTCACCGAATATTGAAAAAAACACGAAAGTGGAATTAAACAGGGCCTTGAATGTATCACGCGAAACACACTAATGTTGAAAAATCAAAATCGTTTGCATAGCAAAACCCCAAACTTTACAAACACACACAAAAAGTCGAATATAAAAGAAACTAAAAAATCAAAACAAAACTGTTTTACTACACGCAACAAATATATATCCAAAAAAAAAGAGCTTGACAGTTTTTCTTAATTCATGTATCACGTTTGAGGGGACAAAAATTAAATCATATATAACAGTCTTCCCCCCCACCCCCACCCCCGAAAAAAAAAAAAAAAAGTTAAAAAAAAAAGCTTGACAATTTCTCTTCATGTATCACATTTGAGGGAAAAAAATCAAATCATATATAATAGTCTTTATACGTTTCAAACAACAAGTTGTCATCACTTGATCCTCACCTAAACTGTTCCTGCTAATTGGTTTACCATCTTTTCCTATTTTTTTTTTCTTTACAAAACTCATGAAAATGAAACAAAATACAATACTAACTGTGAGTCTAATCTTGCTAAGGTCACTAGAATAATGCATGCATAAACCATGTCCATACGAAATTAAAAACATCTTGAAATATTCCAATTCTGCTCCTTCCCCACAGGAAGCAAAAAAGCAATTAAAAAAAACTGATCTCGAAAGAAAAAAAAACCTCTTAAAGAAAGCAATAGGATGGGTTCTAAATCTGATTAATAAAAGTTTTTGTTGTTTTTTTCTTCCCTGATACACTAAAACAAAAGCATGCAGTTTGCATGCCTCAGCCTTTCCATGGACTCGAGGTTGGGTTCCAGGAGCAGGAATTTTCCGGAAGGGAGTTCTGCAAATCAAGACAAACACAACTGTTATTTTCTTGCATCAAGAATACAGACAGGCAGACACACAGAAGACACCCAGTAGCCCTCAGTGGAACCTCACCATCAAGACCTCGAAAAATCATCCTTCTTCTTCTGCGTTCCCAGGCCATAATGGGTAAGGTACGTATGTGCCCGGTTTTCAGTTTTCACTGGTCTCCCCGCTGCGTACAACCGACACATTCAGATTTTGGAGGAGCTCAAAGGAGAAAAGTTATTTGGAAGATTTGTTTTTTTAAAGGGCAGGAGAATGGGCCAATAAGAAAGACAGTTCTGGGACTTGAACAAAGCCGGGTGTAGCTGGGAATTGGGATTCGGAACGAGCGGCGTGGGAGCAACGCCATTGTACAGCCCAGAAGATGGGACAGCAAAAAAGAAAAGAAAAAAGACAGTAGATGATAGAAAGCAAAGGGAAAAGGCAGAGTCAAAGAGAGTGGAAGATTAAAGGAAGCTACAAGCACAGAACTTACAGAAGGTGGGGGAACTATGTTTACACGCATGCTGCAACTTCCCATCCAAGCCCAACTTCGACAACTGCCGAAATTTTGCACTTCGTACCTAGAAAAATGGCGGCATGGAGAAAGTATTTGTTTCTGTTATCCAGGTTAGAATAGTTTCCCCATAATTATTGTTTGCGCCGCTAACCTTGTAATCTTGCACAGTGTTATTAGGAGACATCAAAAAAAAATTAAAAAAATACTATCAGTTTTCTAAAGTCTGCCCTAACTTCTTATGAGTTATAAAAATGTGCATCATAAAAAAGCAAACACAATGTTTTGTACATTTTGAAGACGACAATATATGCCAGTAGATTTTATAATAACATTTTGGTCTGCTTTGTGAGTGAATGGTGTACAAAAGCAGTGTGTGTGTGTGTGTGCGTGCGTGTGTGCGCGTGCGTGCGTGCGTGCGTGTTCAGATTAAACATGAATAAAGCCGGCGCGCGTGTAAAACTGTATGGGGATAATTCCGTCTAAAATAATTCTGCCATTTTTGTTCACTATACTCAAGTACACCCAATACATGAACTACACATGAATCATGACTCTGACATCGTCAAAATCGCATTGCATTCAGATGCGATTAGTATGTGGAAGGAGTGGAACTGAAGTCTGAAAAATCAAAGGGTGCAAGCAACAGCATTATCGACAAAAACGTAACATTAGGAATAGATTAAAAACATTTTCTATCAAGGATTAAAGAATCATTGGTGACTGCATTCTTGCATCTCCGCCAACACAAATGCATGAATGGATATATAAATATATACGCAAAAACCGGAACACATAAAAATATGTGTAAAAGTGTAATGCTGCTTCAAACGGATACAAAACAACAAACATTTGTTACAAAAATATTCGAATCAGCAAAACAGTGCCATTCTCTTGAATATTGATATTCATAATTCCATTTTAACATGCAAATCAACACAATTTAACCGAATATTGAAAACAAAAAAATAGCAACATGCATCCTATACAACACTATCCTAAAGTATTTTGTGACCTGGATAATCACTTTCTTTTCCTTTCATCAAAAAGAGCAGACCGTGCATCAGAGTACAGTTAAACCTTTATTATAAGACTTCCAAAAAGTCAGACAAAATGGAGGGGTCTTACCAGAGGTTAGTTTTTATACATAAAATTTAGTAAGCTGCATCAATCCGTTAAAAAAAAAAAGGGTCTTAATGAGAGGAGGTCTTTTAATGGAGGGTCATATAATAGAGGTTTGACTGTACTGGACAAACAATAAAGGTGCACCACTGAATATTTTTGGGGGGGCAACCCCATAAGTGACATATTATATGTGACCCAGCACCTCAAAAGGGACATTGTCACAATTACAAATCTGTAAAAATGGTACAGTCAGAAACTTCAGACAATTCTCTTTCAAATGATATAAGAACCATTCTAGTAACTTTTCCTGTTTTAGAGTTATGAGCATTTAAAGTTGGTAGGGTGACTGTCGGTCATTTTGAGAAATCAGTCTAATGTTTAGCCTTGCTGAAGAAAATGCATCAACCCACTCATTTTAAAGCACCTTTTGGAGTGCTTAGAGACCATAACAAAGATTGTCCTTTATAAATATGAAAGATGGGATGTTAGATAGCACGACAATACACACAAAATCGATAAAATATGAGATTTTTGTCTTTGCAAGCCTGTCGTGAGAAACTAGCCCAGCGACTTAATGTCCCTTTCGTGGTGCTGGGTCACATATATGACAGTGCATGGGAAAAACAGACATAATGGAATTTCGGTAGAATGATACTTACACAGAGAAATGACTACTCATACAAAATTATTATGTGACAAAATGCTGTCGTGTTGTCTCTAGCTCACCCCACATTTCATGTGTAAAGTGAAAGTGCCCAAAGCTATATTATGGGAAGACTGGTGAGGCAATACTATGATACTTTATAGTACATTGTAATAAGTCTCGGGTCAAGGCCACTTTCCCCCCCCCCCCGGACACTTCCCCCCTGACACTTCCCCCTGCCATGTGTGTGTGTGTGTGCGTGTGTGCGTGTGTGTGTTTGTGTGCATGTGCGTGTATCTAAGTATGTGTGTGTGTGTGTGTTGTCTGTCTATGTCTCTGTCTACCTGTCCATCTGTCTGTCTGTCTGCCTCTCACTCTCTCTTTCTTGCCCCGGAGAGTGTGTGTACGTATGTCTGTGAGCGTACGTGCATGCACATGTGTGTGGCTGTGTATGTGTATGTGTATGTGCGTGCGCGCGCGTGTGACATCTGTCTCTCTCCCTGTCTCTGAGTCTGTCTTTATCTGTCTGTGTCTCTCTCTCTCTACTCTCCCTCTCTACCATTTGAAAATTAAAATAATAGACAGATGACAACAACACCAACAACAACAACAACAACACCAACAACAACACCACCAACAACAACATACAGTATTTATACGGCGCTGAATCTTGATAGAAATCAAATCAAAGCGCACACACACGTTAGCATTCAAAGCGCATTCAAACACAAACGCAATACAACGCGAACACACACAGATAACATAAATGGAATATAGCAGAAACAGACCTAATGGCAAGAGAGAGAAGATAAAGAGAGAGGAGCTTTAATGACGGGGGAACAGGTGGGTTTTGAGGTTAGCTTTGAAAGCAGAGAGAGTCGGTCGCTGACGGAGGGAGAGAGGAAGTTTGTTCCAGGAGGTCGGTCCTGAGACAGCAAAAGAGCGCCGACCAACAGTTGAAAGCTTATACCTAGGGATCTGGAGAGAAAGAGGGTCAGAAACTGAACGTAAAGTGCGAGCTGGCGTATAGATGGAAATATTGTCACAGAGGTAAGATGGAGCAGCTTTATGGATAGATTTATAGCAAAGTGTGTTTAATTTATACTCAATTCTGTCTGAAAGACTAACAGAAGAAGAAAAGCAATGAAGTCTCTCTCTCTGTCCAGCATATGGTCAACTAACAGAAGAAGAAAAGCAATGAAGTCTCTCTCTCTGTCCAGCATATGGTCAACTAACAGAAGAAGAAAAGCAATGAAGTCTCTCTCTCTGTCCAGCATATGGTCAACTAACAGAAGAAGAAAAGCAATGAAGTCTCTCTCTCTGTCCAGCATATGGTCAACTAACAGAAGAAGAAAAGCAATGAAGTCTCTCTCTCTGTCCAGCATATGGTCAAGTAAAAGACAGACAGATGACAGACTGACAAACACACACACACTCGGGGGTAAGAGAGAGTGAGAAAGAGAGAGACAGACAGACAGGTAGAAAGAGACATAGACATAGGCCACACACACACACACACACAGGGGGGGGGGGGGGGGGGGGGGGGGGGGGGGGGGGGGGAAAGCAAGTGTCCGGGGGGCAAAAGTACCAGGGGGCAAAGTGACTGGGGGTCAAATGGACAGGGGGGCAAACGGGAGTGTGTGTGTGTGTGTGTGTGTGTGTGTGTGTGTGTGTGTTTGTCAGTCTGTCATCTGTCTGTCTTTTACTTGACCATATGCTGGACGGAGAGAGAGAGATTTTATTGCTTTTCTTCTTCTGTTAGTCAACTCTTTCATTTTCCAAATTGATGTTTTATGCTATTGTTTTGAGTGTTTGTCAGTATGGTTAGAATAGATAGTTCTTTTAAAGAAAGCAATAGGGGAGGGGGGGGGGGGGGGGGGGGGGGGGGGGGGGGGGGGGGGGGGGGGGGGGGGGGGGGGGGGGGGGGGGGGGGGGGGGGGGGGGGGGGGGGGGAGGGGGAAGAGGAGAAGGTGGAGGGGGGCTACCTAGATTTTTAATGAAAACACTTCAAACAAAACATGTTATAGGCACAACACATGCCATCTAGATCTGATTCATGCGAGGTTTTTTTCTTCCCTGATACACTAAAACAAAAGCATGCAGAGTTGCATGCCTTAGCCTTTCCATGGACTCAAGGTAGGGTTCCAGGTGCAGGAATTTTCCGGTAGAGAGTTCTGCAAATCAACACAAACACAACTCAGTTGTTTTTTTTGTATTAAGAACACAGACAGGCAGACACCCAGAAGACACCCAGTAGCCAACGATACAGTGGAACGTCACCATTAACCCTTTCGTTGCCAGCCATATTTTAGCACAAATTTTCCATTAACCCAATGACTCCCAACCATTCGAACCGGGAATCGATCCCAGTTCCCGAGAGATGGGAATTAACTCTGAACGTCACACCAAATCTTTTCATTTAAAAAAATCACCCAGAATAAAGTCTAACTCACATTTCATTTCTGAAAGATGTGCATTGAATAGCAATGATGATATTATTATTCCAAAGCTAACACACTGTCACACAACAAACCATGAATTGGAATTAAAAAAATCCGTAATGGCACTCGGAGCATCGCGCCGAGTCAATACTGCGTCACGTCACGTGGAAAGAAGAAAAACATTTGGGGTCACTTCGAAAAATCCGTTCAAAAAGACTAGTGAGTGCTTTCCCTTGCTGTAAGAACCAAAAACGGACCAGCGAGACTGAGGTAAAGGAAGAACTAACTTAGTATATTGCATTGTGGGTAGGGAGAAAGTGAAAGTGAACGTACTAGACCTGGCGTTCAGCGGGCGCAATCGGCGCATACGGGCTGCATGAGTTGACAAAATTCAGGCACATTTGGCGTCTGTGTCCTAGAGAGGGTTAATCTTACTCAAGTAAAGAAAAAAATCTGTCTGTTATATTGGGGATTCCTCTGTGACATATTTAAAGTAAGGCCTATCCTTACCTTCCAAAATGAAGAGAACAGGGTCTTTGGATAACAGACTCTCTGACCTTGGTCACTTCTAAACTCGCTTCGCTCCCTTTGACCACAATTTTGCCTCTGACTTTGCTTTTTTAGTGGTCTGTTGTGGGGGAACCAATTGGTGTGGAGCATTTTTCTATATAAAGTCTAGTTTATTTAAATATTTATTATCTGTCTATTTATTCATTGAAATAAAGTCTATATATAAAAAAGACTGATCTACCAGTTCCCTACGTCTAAACCTGAAGTAAAAACATGTAATCTTCTTTCATTTCTGCTTTTGTTTATGTATGTTTTGTTTGTTGTGTGTATGGCTGGAGTGATTTGCAAGTTTTTTTAATAATTCAAAATCGTTGCGATGTGAATGAGTTAAATGTTCAGTCAATCTGAGAGACCTGCAGATCATGCTGGCTAAACTTTACAGACAATAATACCTGCGTTTTCGAATGTCATCTCTATAGCACTTTCCCGAAACTCGATCAATTAGCGTTATCTGCCCCTGCTCTGGTGTGTCGCAGGTGAGTTCCGGCAAAGTACTTGTTAAAGTGCACAAACAACCCACGGAAAACTCGCAAACCATGACGGATTACGAGCTAGCGAGCTACAGCGGCTCCTCTTTCTCTTTACTGTCATAGTGTGTGTGTGTGTGTGTGTGTGTGTGTGTGTGTGCGTGCGTGCATGCGTGCGTGCATGTGCGTGTGTGTGTCACCGTTTGTGTGCGTGTGTGACCGGAACTCACCCGGGCATGCGAGGGACATCACTCGTCCGAACTTTCTTACTTGGTCGTAGGATAGGACTATACTCTCAAGTGCAATGGACACTTAGCCTTGTCTGATGTGATGAGGTAGCAGCCTCGAACATGTGCATCAAACTTGACTTTTTCTTTGTTTACAAAGGGTACCCTAACATTGATGTGGGGTGTGACCCACAACATAATTTACATTTACCGTATTTTTCGAACTATAAGGCGCACCCCCAAAATTTTACCCCAATTTCAGATTTTGTTACTACACTTTCTTACTATACTGGTCTCCAAAAGTTACCAGTTTTGCAGACATTGCAGTACAGCAACAGCGTTTTCAGGTACGCTTAAAATGTGGCAAATTCACGATAATTTCACGAAAGTTTGGTCTCTTTTCGCTGAAGAATCAGGGCTGATGCAGGTTTCTTGCCTATTGCACGTGCAAGGCATGACTGTAGTGAACACTGCCGAGCAAACGTTAGACACGAATGTGTATTTAAGGGCGGCAACCAGAGCTCTCAATAAGCATGCCTCCAAGACAGAAGAGAGAAGATCGTTCTTCCGGCCCTTAAATTTTGGAGACCAGTATATATCAGTCACATTATAAGGTCCTAGTCCTTGACAAAAGTATCGCCTAATAGTCCGAAAAATATGGTAAAGAAAGTGAACTTATGCATACAGGCCGGTAAGTAGATACGCTAAATTTGTATTGATTTACGAAATCGGTGCCAGTCACCCAGATAAATATTGTGCCTTGTTTTGCAAAAAGGCTGCTTAACTTTTTGGTTCCAGTATACATCAAAGTAAAAAAAAACAAAGAAAAAAAACAAAAACATACCAGAACGTCCATCTCCTCGTCGGGGATGACCCAGTCGAAGACCTGGGCGTTCTCCACGATGCGAGCCTCCTTGGAGGTCTTGGGGATGGTGATGTAGCCCATCTGAACGCTGTAGCGGATCAGGACCTGGCCCTCAGTCTTGTTCAGCCTGCGTCACACAACATCAAACTTCCTTTGTTTACGCGAGTGAGCCAAAAGTTTCAAAACATGACGCGAGCCTCCTTGGAGGTCTTGGGGATGGTCACGTAGCCGATCTGAACGCTGTAGCAGATCAGGACCTGGCCCTCCGTCTTGTTCAGCCTGTTTCGCACAGAGCGTGTTTGGGATAGTTAATATTTCCGTAGTTTATTTAAATATTTATGATCTATCTATTTATTCATTTAAATAATTTGTGAAGCGCCCTGAGCTCAAGAGAGAAAGGGCGCTCTACAAATGTTAGTTGTTATTATTATTATTATTACTGGCGCAATGCCCCGTACCGGTAACGCCTAGTACAGGTAACGCCAAGTACCGGTAACGCTGAGTACCAGTTTCGCCGGGTCCGCGAAATATTATATTTTTACTTTTGTGGCTGAAAACCCAATTTTTAGACCCCTACCACTTTCAAGGCCTACCAATCTCCATGACCTTGACCAGTATGTAATCATCAGAACAAACATATGCCAAAGTACCTACATGCCAAGATTGAAGTCCCTAAGACCAACGGTGTGGACGTTACAGCCCCTTAAAGATTTTCGGTTGTCAAGGTCACACGCCAAGGTGAAGGTCACGACGGTGATAATTTATGCGCGGATGCCTTCCTCTCATGGTGACACGCCACCACAAAATTGGAAACGATTCGGTGAAGCGGACTGTTACATAAACAGGGCCCTGGGGGCAAGGGAGATAAGGGAGGGTCATAAAAACGTGAGGGAACGCGTACCGTGACTACTAATGAAGGCAGTTGACAAGCAGGGATGGGGTGGGTGGTGGTGGGACTGGAAGACGACGAGTAAAGAAATAAACATGTCATAGATAGATAAGTAACCCACGGCTGATTGATTGACTTGGAAAGAGAACTGACAACCTCTCTCTCTCTCTCTCTCTCTCTCTCTGTACAAGGCTTATGTCTGTGTGTGTGTCTGACTTCATTGACACCGTAACATGATTGATTGATTTCCGCACAAAGATACACAGAGCGTACATACACATACATCCCTTGTCAGAGACAGTGAGGGGTGGGCAGTATTACCTTTAGAAAAAAAGGTGATAAAATTAAAAGAATCTAGGAGTATTCAGAAAATGAGATGGGGATAAAATTTACTATAATGAAATATGTATGTTGGGGATATGCTTACTATCATTAATTATACTATATAGCGCTTGTGTAAACACATGCATGTATGTGCGTACGTGTGCGCGCCCGCACGCACACACACGTAAACACACACACGCGCACGCACACACACACACCACATAGTGATGCAAACGATTTTTCTATATGTGTGCACGCACACGCAGAGTCATACTGCTTGTATGCAAACACACACGCGCACACCTACACACACACACACACACACACAGAGTCAAAGAGAAAATGATAGGCAGCGGGGAGGGGGGGGGTGTGTTCAGAAACAACCAGTTTTAGTGAGCGTTCTCCTGGGCGGATTTCAACCAAAACGATGTTGACGTAATCAGCACACAACAGTCTGTTGCACCGATGAAAAAACTAGGTGTTAAAAAGTTTCTTTGATGACGTAAAGCGGATAAAAGATGACTCTATGTTTTGAAATTGAATATAATGAAAGAACATGAGCTTTACGGAACTCTAGATAAGAGAACAAACTAATAAAATAAAAGGTAGTCATGTTCAGACTTTTTGGAAACCTATTAAAATGCACATAACATTTTAAAAAGAAATTTTAAAATTACGTTCAATATTCTTTGATTAATTGTTTTCTTCTAAAATCAGT
This sequence comes from Phymorhynchus buccinoides, assembly GCA_017654935.2. NCBI lineage: Eukaryota > Metazoa > Mollusca > Gastropoda > Neogastropoda > Raphitomidae > Phymorhynchus > Phymorhynchus buccinoides. Next base: position 74,978,650 of record CM065682.1, on the reverse strand, counting down.
CTTACATGCTTAGTATCCAGTCAAAGGACAACGTGGTAAGACGCAATCGTTCCGTGATCTCTAACCCGTCCGGTAGCCTGTCAGTCTCCTCTTGTTTCCCACGGGCTGTACAAACAGGGGAGTTAAGCGCGGGGCATAGTACAATAAGCAGCAGGCCAGCTGTTGTTATGTTATCAGCTGCTGGTGATTGACGGGTGACTCTACAGTAGGACGGGGTTTGTCACAAGTAGGGGACGGACAACCACTGAAAACTGAAAGGCCAGTCTCAGGCATCAGGCATGGTAGCGGGGGCAAAGTGGTTTTCAAGGAAAATGGCCGGAGAAAATTCAACAAAATTCAATAAATGAGTGAAATTTTCACTTTTTCATGCCATTTCAATGCATTTTTAAATAATTTTGTTTCAAACTGTTTCGCAGATTTTCTGCGATTCATGGAGGTCTACCATGCCTGAGGCATGCTGTGTAGAGTAAACAGGTCTGTTATTATTATATTATCCAGGCTTTTTGGTAGCACCGGTACCACCACCTGGTTGTTCCCCTTTGAGAGCACCAACTCACTTCTTGGCCAGGCTGACGATGGTGGGGTCTTTCAGCCTCTCGGCCTTCACCAAGGGAGAGTACCCCATGACGGCGATGCCGTTCTGCCGGCAGAAGTCCACCAGCTCGCGCCTCTTCATCCAGGGGTGCAGCTCGATCTGGTTGACCACAGGACTGGGGAGCCCCGCCTCCAGCATGCCCTGGATGTGGTGGATGCCGAAGTTGGACACCCCTAGGGACCTGAAGTGGAAGATAACGTTGCCATAAACACAACTAGAAATTTTGTTTAAATGCGTGAAAACGCTACATCAACCATCCGAGCGGCAGCATTTTCGGGTCCAGTGACCTTGCGGGAGCAAACAAAACAAAACACCCCCTGAAACTAAAGTCCAGTGAAACAGTCTACACCTGGACCCATAGAGCCTGGTAGACAGCGGTCCCCTTATCTGATTTGGTACACTTTGTAAATACTTTGAAGTTAACAAGATAAGGCATATTTTGTTAACTTTTAGAGGCATTTTCACTGTCAGTTTATAGTTTGTTGTGGGGGGATTTTTTTTGTGTGTGTGCCCATGAAACGATGTATTCATTAACTGTTCTTATTAGGAATAACATTTCTAATCATGTTTTGTTTTTGTTCATTATATTCTTGCCTTTATTAATGTGTCTTTGAAGCTTCCATCTTTTTGGGTATACCTTTGGTTGTTGTTGTTGCGATGTACTAATTTTTCAATCATAAGTCTGTGATAGGCAATTGAATTGGCAAGTTTCCGTTTCTGCCTCTTCTCTTTTATCTACTTACACTTACAGTTTCACTTGTGTACATAGCCAATAAATGTGGACATTGATATTATAAAAAAAAAAGAAAAAAAAAAAAGAAAAAAAAAAAGAAAGAAACAGTCTACACCTAATGTCCCTTTCATGGTGCCCGGTCACATATTATATGGTGCAGGCCTGGGTCTCAGTCTGGGGAGAAAACAAAAAAGTATCGCCTTATACAGTGGAACCTCCCTTATAAGACCTCCCATTATAAGACTCCCTCCCACATAAGACTTACTTCTCTGAGACATTGCCCTTCTTTGTAAGTATTAAAATTATCTCCCTTCTTATGAGACCCCTCCCGTATAAGACCTCATTCTGGATGAAAGTTGGATGGAAGTTCAGTTTAACGTTGCATATCGGCTTTCGTCATGTACGACGGGCTGAACAAACCAACCAGGGTATAAACAAAAATTTATGTTCCTGAATCACTGTCTTAGCCAAAAGGCCGAGAAGCGATCAGAATTCCATGACATTCTGGATGGTTTTTGAAGGTATTAAATACTAAAGTTACTAATAACATACATCTGTGTCGTTAAAAATTCGGGACTTTCCTGGAGTTGCACTGCCTCCGGGCATTGCGTCCAGGATCGTTCCCACCATCTTTATATCTACTAATGTCCCATATGTGTCTGTTTCAGACCGGAGGACGTTAAACGGATTTTCATCATCGATTTTTGAAGGTCGTATAATGGAGGTTCAACAATAGTCCGAAAAATACAATGCTGAGCACAACTCACCTGACCAGTCCCTGCTTCTGAAAGTCCATCATGGTTTTGTAGGACTCCACCACATGGCCAGCCGATGGAGAGTGGATCAAGTAGAGGTCGATGTAGCCACAGTTCAACCTGTTTGCACAAACAACAGTGACCACACCACACACAATCAAAATAATCATGAAACAAAATTTATTTTCAGAGAAAAAAAAAAAAAGCTAGAAGGCACGACCGCAAAGAAAATAATTACAAAAAATGTTGTTGTTGATATTGACGTACCCTGGCTAAAAGACTCCAGGGAAGCACTTGAAGTATGGTACAAATGCATCAGCTAGGGTAGAGAACATTACGTGTTTTCGATGACACTGCCACATGGGCAGCCACACTCTGTCTTCGGGGAATCTATGTTTATTTTACTTTTGAATGATTTATTATTTATTTGCCTTTAATGTTCTTAATTGTTATCAATGTAAAGCGCACTGAGCTCATGTGAGAAAGAGCGCTATATAAATTCCCATTATTATTATTATTATATTATTAACACATTCAAGTCGTTCCAGCCATATATGTGCGGAATTTCAATAGATAGCTGTCAATTTGAGGCATTTGCTTCAAGGGAAGTAGATCTGTGAGCACACCATACCTTGGTCATTTCTAAACTCGCTTCACTGCCTTCAACCACAATTTTGCCTCTCTGACTTTGCTTTTGCAGTGGTTTGTTGTGGGGGAACCAATTGGTGTAGAGTTTTTCTATATAAAAGTAAACAAGTCTGATCTACCACTTCCCTATGTCTAAACCTGAAGTAAAAACCTGTAATCTTCTTTCATTTCTCCTTTTGTTTATGTCTGTTTTGTTTGTGTGTATGGCTGGAGTGATTTGTGAGTTTTTTTTAAACAATTCAAAATCGTTGCGATGCGAATGAGTTAAACTTTCATCTGCTTTCTTGTTAGTGGTAGCATGGGATAAAGCTTGGCATTAACAAAATTCAAGGATAGGGAGAGAGAGACAGAGGTGGGAGAGAGAGAGAGACAGAGGTGGGAGAGAGAGAGAGAGAGAGAGGGAGAGAGAGAGAGAGAGAGAGAGAGAGAGAGAGAGAGAGAGAGAGAGAGAGAAAGAAGGAGAGGGAGAGAGAGAGAGAGAGAGAGAGAGAGAGAGAGAGGAGAGGAGGGAGGGGGAGAGAGAGAGAGAGAGGGGGGGGAGAGAGAGAGGAGAGAGAGAGAGAGGAGAGAGAGAGAGAGAGAGAGAGAGGAGAGAGAGAGAGAGAGAGAGGGAGAGAGGGGAAAGAGGGAGAGAGGGGAAAGAGGGAGAGGGGGGGAGAGAGAGAGAGAGAGAGGAGAGGAGGGGAGAGAGAGAGAGAGAGAGAGAGAGAGAGAGAGAGAGAGAGAGAGAGAGAAGGAGAGAGGGAGAGAGGGAGAGATAGAGAGCGAGAGAGAGAGAAAGAGAGGAGAGAGAGAGAGAGACGAGAGAGAGAGAGAGAGAGAGAGAGAGAGAGAGAGAGAGAGAGAGAGAGAGAAACGGAGAGAACCTACTGCTTCAGACTCTCGTTGAACTCCTCCCTGCAGGACTTGGCCCCATTGGTCCACAGCTTGGTGACGATGAACACGTCCTCTCTCTTCACGCCAGACTTCCTCAGACCCTCCCCAACATCCGATTGATTCCTGTCATTGTTTTAAAACCAAAACACTCCGCTATCTTAACCCTTTCACCGCCAAAGTCGCATTTTAGCACCACAGTGATTCAACACGTATGTCACTATAAAAGGCATGAAATTGGGGTCTATTACCCAAAGACCCTATTGTCTTAGTTTGGGGAAGTAAGGATAGACCTTATTTTGCATAGGTCAGAAGAATCTCCAATACTGCAGATAGATTTTGTTCTCTACTATACCCAGGTAAATTTAATCGGACTTTTTGGTTGAAATATGGCTGGCGGTGAAAGGGTTAAAGGTGGACCCTGACGGAAGAGTTTTTGCAAGAAACACATTGAGATCACCAGAAAGACAGCCTTTTCAAGGATCGGAACACTCACTTTGCTCTGGTTTCTTATAAATTAAACCGTCCAAATGGTGATTCCTCCTTAGCGGAGATGCTGGAGAGAGAGAAGCCATTTTGGATGGGGTGGGTGGAGGTCACTGATTGTGGTTGAAGCGTTTTCTTTTTTTGTAGTGCAGTAAAAAACCTTTTCCGTTAAGCTGATTGGCCAACTTCACCCTGGAACAGTGGAGGGAGCTGATCTTAACATTTGCCAAAAAAACAAATGGAGCCATTTCCTTTGTTGTGAGCGAAACTCCTTTAGATAAACTGCATAAAGTTTAAAAAAATGTTTTTAAAGGCTTGTATTGCAAAACGTTCGTGAAAACGATTTGGTCTAAGCACAAGCGGCCATTAGAAAAGAGACGGCAAACGCCTTCTCTTTGGGTGAAAGAATTTGACTTCAGCACCTCCGCCAAGGAGGAATCGCCGATTTGACTTCTAGTAGGAGCAAAGCGAGTGTTGCGATCTCTGTAAAGGGTGGTGATCTCGACGTGTTTCTTGCAAAGACTTATCCGTCAGGGTGCCCCTTTAAAATCTACATATTTCAAGCCTTGAAGGTAAGCATGTAGGGCTGCCTACCCCCTGTTGCAGTTTCTAGGGACAAACTACTTAAAAACCAGGGACTGGGATTTATTTCCAGGGACAAACACCACAATGTCAGGCATCAGGGTCATTAACGTTTGATTATTTAGTGATCAGGCAACATTTCTGCGACTGTTGGCAGTCTTCTTGATGTTGCCTTTTTGGTGTCAATGTGCTTCAATATTCAAGATCCTTTAGTGTTCCGTAACCTATGTGGAACATGTCTGTTAGAAAAAAAATTTCAACAGTGTCTGTTGTTTTGGGGTCAGATCCTGTGTTCAATCAAGGTCTTCAGCACCTCCGCCAAGGAGGAATCGCCAATTTGACAGTTTGATTTCTAGTAAGAGCAAAGCGAGTGCTGCAATCTCTGTAAAGAGTGTTTTCCTGGTGATCTTGACGTGTTTCTTGCAAAACCTCATCCGTCAGGGTGCCCCTTTAAAATCTACATATTTCAATTTACATGTGTGTGTGTGTGTGTGTGTGTGTAAGGAAGTAAGAGAACGTTGCGTGCAAGCATCATGCTTATTTTACTTTCTAATGATTATTTGTTTGCCTTTAATGTTCTTGTTATCAATGTAAAGTGCCCTGAGCTCATGTGAGAAACAGCGCTATATAAATTCCCATTATTATTATTATTAAGGTCAGCTGACAAGACAAATGACTGCTCATCAAAAACGTTTGATTCTACTGATTTTCCAGGGACACCAGAGAGAAAAGTGGATTCCAGGGACAGGGTGCCATTTTTAACTGTTTCCAGGGACAAATACCCCTTAGGTAGGCAGCCCTGAACATGCCAATTTCACACACACACTCACATTCAGCAATTCACACACACGCACATGCACTTGTTTTTACGCTCTTGGACTTCTTGGCATAGCATGTAAGTAAAAGTAAATTGGTTAACTTTCTTTGCATTTCTTCACAGCAAAACTTTGTAAATGTAATCTATTATCTCCAGGGCTTCAAAACTCAAATGTTAATGGCTTACATACAATATTTACACATGATCTGATTTACGTGGAAGTGTAGCGACAAAATTCATAACAGTTCACAGGACGGACAAACCTCATCCATAAATTGCAACAAAATGCTAAAATTACTATGATAATACACACTCCATTATTTGGATCAATTACCCAGTGTCAAAATTATATTATTTCAAGCTTGTTGACTGTCACTTTTTTTGCTATGAAAAACTTCAAAAACATTGCTTTAAATTTATTTGCAAACAGGCAGTTACGAACAAAGCTAACATTTTATGAAAGCTGCATTCAAATGAAGGTTGAAAATACTAGTTGTTCCTTTGATTATCAACATGGTGGCAGTGATGACTCACTGCCCGGCCCTCATGTACCATATGTTACTGACTATATATGGCGTTACTTTTTTTCCCTAGACTGAGACCCCTGCGCCTTATACTAGTTATAGTGTGACTGAAAATATAGTAAGAAACTGTAATAACAACATCTGAATTTTGTGAAAAACTTGGGGGGGGGGAGCCTTGTAGTCCATAAAATAAGGTACTAGTATAGTAAGAAAGCGTAATAACAACATTTGAATTGTGTGTAAAATTTGGGGGGTGCGCTTTATACTATAATCAGGTGTGCCTTGTTAGTCCATAAAATACCTTAATTGTAAGACAGCCTCAATGATTTTCAGTATCATACAAACGCCTGTAGTATTTATCATGCAAACTAAGTGATACTTTCTTTAGTATGGTGAACATTCAAAATAAAACTTGATGCACAGCAAGCCTGCGCTGGTATTTTGTGCGCAGTTTCTGCTTGTAATCTCTACTTACCCGTCCTTCTTCTGCGTTCCCAAGCCATATGGCCATAATGGGTAAGGTATGTATGTGTCCAGTTTTCAGTTTTCACTGGTCTCCCCGCTGCGTACAGCCGACACATTCCGATTTCGGAGGAGCACAAAAATTATTTTGAAGATTTTTTTGTTAAAGGCAGGAGAATGAGCCAATAAGTCATAAATATATAGAAAGCAAAGGGAAAAGGCAGAGTCAAAGAGAGTGGCAGATTAGAGGAAGTTACAAGCACAGAACTTCCAGAAGGTGGGGGAACTATTTTTACGAAAGACCCCCCCCCCCCGGTATCCCCACGGGGGAGACTATACTTACCCGTAAAGCGTGGCAGTGTCGATCATCTTGTAGCCGTGTTTCAAGGCGCTGATGACGGCACACTCCGCAAGGCCGTCCTTCCCTGCCTTGCTCTGCCACATTCCCAGGCCGAACAGAGGCATCTCGCGGCTATCATTCAGCTTGATGGTGCTGTTCAGATTTTTGGCTATGGTCGCTATGGTCGCCATCCTTTTGCCCAAACTCATGCCCTGTTCCCTATCATATATAGAAACAGGCATAAGATTTACATACGATAATTAGTATATAGGTGCAACTTCACAAAATGAAAAAACCTGAAAGGCCGGGGTCCAGGGGTAATGTCCCCCTGCAGCTGAAGAAAAAAATGATTTATGAAGGTATCTTAATTTGCTTTTTTCCACAATTTATACAAATATTTATCTTAAAGTATTTTGAAAAATATAGCAGACACACAAAGACCTTGCTTGACAAATTAAAAGAAAAAAGGAATTTCATTTTCTGGTAAAATTCAAAAACAGGAAATCCTTGTATACCAGGAAAAGGTGCACCCATGTGTACACTACTATTACAATCAATTTTAATTTCTTTGTTCCCAGGCCAGTTTTAAAGTTTCCAAACCTGTTTCCTTACTATTATATACACAGTATTCAACTACAACATTCTCATTTCGGAACAGCTAAAAAAAAAGTTAGTGTTAGGGATAGAGTTGAGAACCGGTTCACAAATCCGAACCGGTTTTTAACCGGTGTTCCCTCTTCAAACCGGTTTTACCGAACCGTTTTTTTTAAACCAGTTCTCGCATCACTAGTTTCACCTATGCAAACACATATTTATTTGTCAGAATATTCAGACACACGCACGCATACACACACACACACACAATAAAGAAACTTATGACTTATGACACACACACACACACTCAACTCAACACTCAGTCAAAAACAAACAGCTACTAGAAACAGCTAGCTACTCTTGGTTTACAAACACCCAATCTGCGCTGAGAATCAGTGTTGTTCTTCGAAAAGAATGCGTTATTCTAAGAAAAACTTACTTTCAGTTTGCAGTTAAAAAAAACCTGTTCACAGCAACTCGAACCGGTTTTTTGAACCGCGCAAATTCAGCACCAGTTTTTCGGTTCAAACCGGTTTTCTTCCCCATCTCTAGTTAGGGATACTTTTGAGGGGACAAAATGTCAGGAGAACAGACCAACAAGGAGGGAAATAGTAGATGACAGACAAGGAAAAAAAAAGAGCTATGTCAAATAGACTTGCCACTGACCTCTCCAAGTCTCCACACCTCACAATCTCTTCCTTCCAAGACCAATTCACCCTCTCTTTTGGAGCTCTGCATTTCTCCCCTCTCTATCACTGTTCTCACACTCTTTAACCCTTTCACCACCAGCTATATTTCAGCCAAATTTGTCCGTTAAATGTATCTGGGTAGACAACAAAATCCATCTGCAGTATTGGGGATTCTTCTGTGACATGTATGAAATAAGGTCTATCCTTACTTCCCAAAACTAAGACAATAGGGTCTTTCGACAACAGACCCCAATCTGATGCCTTTTAGTCACATAGGTGTTACATCACTGTGGTGCTAAAATGCGACTTTGGCGGAGAAAGGGTTAATTCACCCCTCATCAACCTTTCCTTCCTCTCTCCTTCTCCCTCACTCCTCCATGTTCCCAACATTTCTCCTCAATGAGTCAATCTCTCCACACTCCACTCTTTCCTTTCCATTTCTCTATCATCAACCTCTTCCTCCTGTTCCATGGTCCTCACCAAAACGTTTGACAGCAGGCCACAACATGTGGGTCCAGGATGGGGTTTATGCCCCCATCCCTGATCTGCTGTCCCAACCTCCTTTAGTTTGGGTTGGGACAAATGCCCTGTATTTATGCTCAGTATTTCCTAATCAGACAGGAATACTGGTAGCCTCTCCAGGACTAGGCATTACTTCTTGGGGCTTATTAACAGAACTCTCTACACTTTCCAAAAGAAAACAGAAAACTCAAAATAATAACTCATTCAAATTACTTTGAAATCAACCAATGGAAATGGAAAAAAATATGTAAAAAAACCAAGGGCAATTTCAAAAATAAAATAAGTAATCCCATGACATGTATTGGATAAAAGGGAACTCACGCTTGAAATAAAGTCAAAATCAAGCCTTTTAATCAACCTTTATAAAGTAAGAACAATTACAGACTAAAGACAGAGCTTCCACAATAAAAAAAATATCTGTCTGAAATTTCACTGAATCAGTTTGCACAGTTTTTAATAAGTATTTATGTATATAAATTGGCATAATTACTGTATTTTACCTGTGCAATATCTCAAAATATGAACTATAACAAGGCATGCTCTTTAGAGTTGAGACAGAAGCATTGAATTTTAAATGTAACATTTTGAATTTAAAATCATGTGTAACTTCCAGTCAAAATACTAGAATTTACCATAATCACTTCTATATATATAACCGAGCTGTGTGTGTGGGGTTGGTTTTTTTTTTGGTTCGAAATAAAACCATATTTAGCGTGGTTTTATCGCCGCCAAACTTTCACAGTATCCAGATGGATGATCCCGGGGTAACATAGGGTACATTACACTTTGCAACACGCTCCGTAATTAGCGTAATTAGAAAGCGAGTCGACCAGGTCAGTGTTTCTACCCACCTATAAGGCAAAATTTTCAACAGACAGCAGCAAGATACAATAGCCTAAATGGTTAAGTCGTCGCACCTCACCCAAACATTGGTTCGAACCTGGCTCCGTTATTTTTTTATGCGAAGCGGGTAGTAACCGGCTAGTAATATATATATGAATATTAGAAATGTCCTAAATGAAATTATGAACTTGTGCAAACCCCATTCGGCTGGTTTCACTACTGATTGCAACTCTGTATAACATAACAAGGTCATGACCGCATTCCAACAGTGTTAAAAAAAATTCCTATCTTGTTTCAAATGTTTTGACACAGTGAACAAAGCCTTTGGATTATTCCCACATGTTTCCCGGTGGCCTCAACTAAAATTTGAATGACATTGAAGTACCAAACTGTTCGATGGCTTGGAGTCAAAACAGACAACTAAAAGGCCTGTTTCGAGAAAAACGCTTCTAAAGGCAATTCCTTTTAAGCTCAAATTGTTTTGGAGTGGTGGTGTATCAAAGAGGTTATTGCAATTTGGGAGTTATTTATAATCAATGGAGTATTTAACATTTTTTTAGATAGTCCGTAAAAACATTTGGTGGCCTCAACATTTTGGGTCAAACCGGACCAACTAAAACTTGGGACTCAAATTGTTTTGCTATCGCAAGGTCTATATTTTTGGGTAAAAACGGGATAACTTTCAGATAAATGGGTTTGATTCGAAAAATTTTTATGAGTATATAGAAATAAAATACGGTCAAAAGAGACCATGATGTGAAGTTAGATCACTAATATTTCCCTTACTGTTTTCAATCTGATTCACGCACATACGGAGTCAGTAAGAAACAAGGCACACATCTCAACTCTCACTGTGTAAGCTGTGGTTGTTTGGTCACATTCATACATTTAATATTGTGCTGAAATGCAGTGCCTGCATTTGTGGGTGTACAAGCCACTGTGTGCGTGTGTCTGTCTGTGGCGGGGGGGGGGGGTGGGGGTGGGGGGTGGGGGGTGTTACATGTTTTTATATGAGTTTGTGTAGACAGGTTGTAATCATTTTGTGCATGTGTGCGTGTGTGTGTGTGTGTGCACACGCATACTGTCTGAATGTTTTAATAGAACTCTCAGTTATAAGGAATTCTTTTTGTTACAATGCCTCTCTATAATTGTATTTCCAAATTGATTTAGATGGGGTTGGTGTAAGTTATTTCCATAATCCAAATTTTGATTTTAGATGGGGGTGGGGTAAGTATTTTCTCTTGGGTTTAAACATGATATGGGATTGTATCTTGTTTGTTTTCTTTATATGACAAGAATATAATAAACGTTATTCCTGCAAAGTTTCAGGGAACTGTTGTTAATTTTAAGGGACTTATGATGATTTTAGTCTCTGATCGTAGTCAAAATATTGATTTTAGAGGGGAGTGTGTTAGGTGGCATGGGATTGTACCTTTTTTATTTGTGTTATATAACAAGAACATACTATAATATTATTCCTGCAAAGTTTAATGCAATTATCGGTACTTTTAAGGGACTTATGATGCTTTTAGTCTCTGATCGTAGTCAAAATATTGGTTTTAGAGGGGGGTGGGATATGCATGTCCTTTTGATTTCAAAAATGGCAAGGGATTGTATCTTGTTTATTTGTTGCATATAAAAAGAACATAACAAACATTATTCCTGTAAAGTTTCAAACAATTGTCGATACTTTTAAAAGGGACGTGTGATTATTTTAGTCTCTGCTCGTAGTCAAAATATTGATTTTAGAGGGGGGTAGGATAGGTGTTTCCTCTTGTGTTAAAATATGGCAAGGGATTGTATCTTGTTTATTTGCTTTATATAACAAGAACATAACATACATTATTCCTGCAAAGTTTCAGGCACTTGTCGTTACTTTTAAGGGACTTATGATGATTTTAGTCTCTGATTGTAGTCAAAATATTGTTTTTAGAGGGGGGTAGGGTAGGTCTTTCCTCTTGTGTTACAAAATGGCATGGGATTGTACCTTTTTTATTTGTGCTATATAACAAGAACATACTAAATATTATTCCTGTAAAATTTCAGGCAATTGTCGGTACGTTTAAGGGACTTATGATGATTTTAGTCTCTGCTCGTAGTCAAAATATTGATTTTAGAGGGGGGTAGGGTATGTGTTTCCTCTTGTGTTAAAATATGGCAAGGGATTGTATCTTGTTTATTTGCTTTATATAACAAGAACATAACAAACATTATTCCTGCAAAGTTTCAGGCAATTGTCGTTACTTTTAAGGGACTTATGATGATTTTAGTCTCTGATCGTAGTCAAAATATTGTTTTTAGAGGGGGGTAGGGTAGGTCTTTCCTCTTGTGTTACAAAATGGCATGGGATTGTACCTTTGTTATTTGTGCTATATGACAAGAACATACTAAATATTATTCCTGCAAAATTTCAGGCAATTGTCGGTACGTTTAAGGGACTTATGATGATTTTAGTCTCTGCTCGTAGTCAAAATATTGATTTTAGAGGGGGGTAGGGTATGTGTTTCCTCTTGTGTTAAAATATGGCAAGGGATTGTATCTTGTTTATTTGCTTTATATGACAAGAACATAACAAACATTATTCCTGCAAAGTTTCAGGCAATTGTCGTTACTTTTAAGGGACTTATGATGATTTTAGTCTCTGATCGTAGTCAAAATATTGTTTTTAGAGGGGGGTAGGGTAGGTCTTTCCTCTTGTGTTACAAAATGGCATGGGATTGTACCTTGTTATTTGTGCTATATGACAAGAACATACTAAATATTATTCCTGCAAAATTTCAGGCAATTGTCGGTACGTTTAAGGGACTTATGATGATTTTAGTCTCTGCTCGTAGTCAAAATATTGATTTTAGAGGGGGGTAGGGTAGGTGTTTCCTCTTGTGTTAAAATATGGCAAGGGATTGTATCTTGTTTATTTGCTTTATATGACAAGAACATAACAAACATTATTCCTGCAAAGTTTCAGGCAATTGTCGATACTTTTAAGGGACTTATGAGGATTTTAGTCTCTGCTCGTAGTCAAAATATTGATTTTAGAGGGGGGTAGGTTAGGTGTTTCCTCTTGTGTTAAAATATGGCAAGGGATTGTATCTTGTTTATTTGCTTTATATGACAAGAACATAACAAACGTTATTCCTGCAAAGTTTCAGGCAATTGTCGTTACTTTTAAGGGACTTATTTATTTTAAGGGACTTAGATGGATATGTATTTCCCTTTGATTTTTGGCAAGGGATTGTATCTCTTGTATATGACAAGTAGTTTCAAATATATATGATTATTTTAGATGCTCGTAGCCAAAATATTGATTTTAGAGGGGGGTAAGGTAGGTGTTTCCTCTTGTGTTAAAATATGGCAAGGGATTGTATCTTGTTTATTTGCTTTATTTGACAACAACATAATAAACGTTATCCCTGCAATGTTTCAGGCAATTGTCTTTACTTTTAAGGGACTTATGATGATTTTTTAAAATCTCGGATCGTAGTCAAAATATTGATTTTAGAGGGGAGTGGGGTAAGGATCTTCTCTTGTTTTGAAACATGGCATGGGATTGTACCGTGTTTATTTCTTATATATGACTAGAACATAATAAATATAATTCCTGCAAATATTCAAGCAATTGTTGTTACCTTAATGTCGTTACATTATTCACACAATTCTCTCTCTCTCTCTCTCTCTCTCTCTCTCTCTCTCTCTCTCTCTCTCTCTCTCTTCTCTCCCCACCCACCACGCCTACTTCTGTCTACCCTGCCCTCCACCCCTTTCCTACCACTAAAAATAATTTAATGGGTAGTCTATGCAACGATCGAAAGAAACTCGTGAATTGTTCATAAAAACCGAAAGCAAAAGCCATAATTCTGGCTTTAGACCATCTTTATCGTTTAAAAATAGGGGCTTTCCTGCTTTTTCAGTACCTAATCCTCAGAATAGCAATAACTTAAAATATAAATTACAATGATTAGGAACTAACTATAATTCGCGCATCACTTTATTATTATCTTTTAAAATGACTAAGACAAACTCTTATAAGAACATCACTATCTCGGATCGTTCATAAAAAAATATATCACATTTTATGTATCTGTCTATCTATCTGCCTATTCATTTATTTTAAAGAATATTTCAGTTTTTCTACTACAACTCGCACAACTCCCCCCCCCCCCCCCTCTCTCTCTCTCTCTCTCTCTCTTCGTCGACTGACATGGCTTGGCCTATCTTTGATCATGCCTTCAGTAACAAGTACCGATACGGATAGCGGAGATGTGTGACATTCCTAGGCCACTGCGCGGTACCCTTTGATACCTTGTTGAGGTCCTCTGCCCACTAGCGCTAAGCCGACAAAAGAGCTAGGACAGAATAAATTCAGCTATCTGCTCTGTTTGCCTGCATCTCGCTCTCGTAAAATTGTCAACTCGTGTCCAGCCTACTTTAAAGACACCGCGCGGAGGCTCAGAAACTCATTGTAGGCCAACTGTCCCGCAATTTGCATACACATTCCTTCTTTTCTTTTGTTACCAGCCTGTCAACCGATCCCTCCCTCTGTGTGTGTGTGTGTGTGTGTGTGTGTGTGTGTGTGTGTGTGTGTGTGTGTGTGTGTGTGTGTGTGTGTGTGTGTGTGTACGTGCGTGTGTGTGTGTGTGTCTGTGTGTGCATATTCGCGTGTGTGCTTGCTTGCGTGCGCATGCGTGTATTAGTGCATGCGTGCATGCGTATATGTGTGTGTCACGTTCACTTCAAAGACGCATGAAATACGGCCGGAAATCATCATATGCGGCAAAGAACTACTGACTTCAATATGCGCAACATTCATTAGGCGAACACGCATGCATGCACGCATGTCAAAGACATTCACACACAAACACTCGCATGTCCAACAGAAAAAAGCTAAATAACGATATATTTTTATTTCTTAAAACAAACAAAAACCATACCGTTACCCTGTTCCCAAGACACCCGTGTGCGTGCAAAGTTACAACAGTCAAAAACAAAAATTATCCCGTCCGCGTTGTGTGTTCACTTGTGACAATGTGACTTCAATTAACATTCTTACGTCATTTGTCTTCAGCTCCACGTGTGTGCGCGCGCGCAAGCGCGTGTGTGTATGTGTGTGCGCGCGTGGTGTGCGCTGAGTGTGTGTGTGTGTGTGTGTCTGTGTATGAGTGATAGAGGTTATGAGACTAACATTGTGACTAATCAAGATTTCACACACACGTACACGCGCGCACACCGAAGCGCATACACACATGCAATAAACGCACGTGCACACGTACGCATGCGGGCACACAAACATGAATTGTCCGGTTTTGACTCCAAAATCAACACAGGTTTGTTACAAGAAACAACCAGGTTATCTGTAAAATGTCCGAATTTGACTCAAAATAAAAGTACTGATATTAACAATAATTTTTGTATCAAAAAGGATTATTTATATTTTGTCTGATTTTTACTGAAAATGTTGCCCACTTTTCGAGTCAAATATTTTGAGTCAAACTCATTTATTTGTAACATAGCCCGGTTTGACTCAAAATTAGAATGCTAAAATGTCTTGTAATATTTTGAGTCAAACTCATTTATTTGTAACATAGCCCGGTTTGACTCAAAATTAGAATGCTAAAATGTCTTGTGATTTTGGAGTCAAACTCATTTATTTGTAACATAGCCCGGTTTGACTCAAAATTAGAATGCTAAAATGTCTTGTGATTTTGGAGTCAAAGCAGACCGTCTGAAGTTAATCTTGTTTGACTCCAAAAAAAAAGTTGATTTATTTTTGAGTCAAAAGAGAACAACGTTTATATCTTTTTTATTTATTAAGATATCAAAACGAAACTTTGGGACAACAAAGAGTATTTTTTTCCGCATTTGTTTCTGTAATAATCAAAAAATGGACTAAGTTCTCGCTTAGTCGGCAAGTAGCCTCCCGACCACACAGCCATTTTCAGGCTGTGCTCGTAAATCCGCTACTCACACTTACCTGAACACGAACAACTACCTACTATGTATGACACCTGGTCAATAGACAATTTATTACAATTCCAAAACTCCTGCTGTATAGAAAACAGCTGACATTAACCAAATCCTCATTTCCTACTCTTAAATCACCCTCTATCCTTTACCCTGTTGCTAATCAGGACTCATCACAAAGTGTTTACTTAAACATGCTGAGATGTATCATACTTATCTAAAATAAAATCTAGAGATACCAGCCCAAGGTAATGGATATTTGTGGCACGAACAAAAAGTAGTTTTAAATTGCATAAAATTAAGGAGACCTCCATCCCTAATTCTTGCCAAAACACAGTGGACTTTACTGTCAAAGCAACTTTACTGTCAAAGCAACTCTAAGTAATATTGTTATATGTAGGATCATAATGAGTGATGACATCTTATCTTTATTTTAATATAAAGATTTACATTTTAAAAAAACTTACTTCAACTAACATACCTAGTTATTTTCAGATTAAAATATGGAGTTGAATAAAATTATTTTATTTTATATCAGACGCCCGCACCTGACATAATATTGAGACTTGCATGAATAAAAACTCGAGTGATCAATTCTAATTTCTACCCTGCTTAACCCTTTCACCGCCAAAGTCGCATTTTAGCACCACAGTGATTTAACACCTATGTCACTAAAGGCATCAAATTGGGGTCTATTATCCAAAGACCCTATTGTCGTAGTTTTGGGAAGTAAGGATAGACCTTATTTTATATATGTCACAGAAGAATCCCCAATACTGCAGATGGATTTTGTTCTCTACCCAGGTAAATTTAATGGACATTTTTGGCTGAAATATGGCTGGCGGTGAAAGGGTTAATAAAAGCTTACAAGTTACAGATTAAAAGTAAAACAAAACATGAATGGTCAATTTTTTTATGTAAAGGGTCTAACCAGGAATATTGTTAGAAAACCTTTTAGATAAAAAGCTGAGGCAAAACCACCCCCTCCCTGTACCCTCAAAATCCTTTAACACCAACAATGTATTATGCTGAAATAGGCATAAAGTTGCAATCTTCCACTCATAGTCTAAGTGGAAACATACTTCATGCTTAACCCTAGTCATGACTAAGCTACTTGTGGCGGTGCCATAGCCGATGAGGTTTAACCGAGGCGTGGTCACCGCTACAGCTATCTGTATTAATTTAAAAAATCGGGACTTTACTGGTTTCGTACTGCCTCCGGGCATTGCCTCCAGTATTGTTCCCTCCATATTTGTATTTACAAATGTCCCATATTGTGTCTGATTCAGACCAAGAGGACGTAAAACACCATTTTCGTCGTCATGACTAATGTACTGTTTATCTTTCCCATAATCGAAACCAGACAACCAGATTGTGTAATCACAATAAATGATATATTTATCTTCATTCAAAATACAGATGGCCAGGTGTACTAGACCCTGATCATATCTCGTCCACCTTTTCATATTTTGTTAAATAAAACATTCTTAACTCCCATAATGATCCTACATTCATAGTTAGACAAACGCCTTATAAACTTTCCATACAGTCCACTGTGAATCTAAACATCTCCAAACATGTCAGTGTAACAAGTTTAACTCACATCACCAAAACCCAAAAATAATACTAATAAACAAAAAGTAAACAAAAGAAACGAACAAACATCCAACACATGCATCGCTAATAGTAATACTTCCTGTGCTTCGGTTCGCCGACACCTACTTTTACTTTCGTTCCCTTCTGTCTGCACTCACTGCTTCACTTGTCACTTCCTGCTTCACTTGTTGTTATAATTAACTCTATGCCTCTTAAAATCGTTCCTCGGAACGTACTAAAACTAGTTTTCCGAACATTAAAATGTGTGTTTTATTACTTCAAATTTAGAAACGGTTGCCCCCATCGAGCTAAAACTTAACAGCCGTTGAGTTGCTATGATCCAAAACGAGGCGCTCAAGACCGCGATAGGCCTACATAAAAAAGATAGGCATAGGCTGACGTGGCCTAACGACCCTGCTTCCAGAAACTTTTGATTAAATTTACTGAAGTCCCGAATACAATCAATGATGATCGTTTTAAAAAATAATATTGTAAATATTTCCAAAGTTTTTACAACCCTTTTCCCCCAAAAAATCAACTTTAAAAACAAATTTCCATTCTCAGAGACTCAGTTGACTAGGCTTAAAATGTCGACTGCTTGAGGGGATGAAGGCAAGTCAACCGTCATCGTAGCCTATCAATTTTATTTTTCCTTTTATCGTACTTTAGTCGACGACGCCATTGTTGTGATTTCCACCCCCTGCTACCCCACCCTAAACCCCTACAGCTAACCAATTTATTTACTACATTTTAGTCTACATATTTACCATGTATCGTTGCCTCCATGGCCCCTCTAGTGTGCACCGGTCGTCCCAATCGTTTAGCCATCTCTCTAGCGGACCGTTAGGGCCTAGGGCTCCTAGATATCTATGATACCATCGACGTACTATATTTATTATTTGATATCACGTCGATGATCTCTACCCACAAACCCCCTTTCCTCCACGCTCGTGCTAATCCTATATTACAACTAGAATTACCGTTCTTGACTCTCACCACAATATACCTTGAGTATGTACAAATAAAACAAAAAACACAAAGATGGTGTCGTATGCAAAAAAGTAGCATTGTGTAAATACTTCGCTCGCTACTATGTGTTAGCATTTGCGACATTAAGGATGATCGCAATTTCACTTTTTCCGTATTTGAAACACTTTTCCGTACTCAAATCGTTCATATTTCATGACATTATATTACGGAAAAAAGTGAAATTTAAAAAACATTGCTCAATGTCGCAAATGCTAAGTCTCATAGTAGCGAGCGAAGTATTTACACGATGCTACTATTTTGCATACGACAGTGTGCACCGGTCATCCCAATCGTAGCCATCTCTCCAGCCTGTCGCAAAAAACACAAAGATGGGACTTTGAAAGCCTAGCTAACGGCTATATAGTATAGTTATTTTCGTCCCTAATCCTAATCCTAGTTTCCTAGTCCGATACTCCGAGACCCAAAACTCACTGGCAAAAGTGGGGCCGAATAAAAACTGTCACTGTGAAATAAAAAGCTATTGTAACATTTTTGCAGATGATAGGAAAATTTATAATAATATTATAAATTTTCCTAACCAATGAATCTAAGTCTTTTTGTAATACATCGCGATTTTTCGTTATATCATGCAAAGACTACAAAATGTATAATAATGGTGTAGAAAGCGTCATTATGAAATGCTCTGACGAAAAAGACTTGGGAGTAATATTTGATGATAAACTGAAATTTGATGAACACATTCACAGTGCTGTAAGTAAAGCTAATCAGAAAATTGGTATAATTAAACGAACGTTTTCTTTCTTGGACAAGGACACTTTTTTATGCTTGTACAAAGGTTTAGTAAGACCTCATTTAGAATATGGAAATTGTATTTGGTATCCAGGTTTAAAGAGACAGTCAGCTTTGATAGAAAAAGTACAGAGACGAGCAACTAAGTTAGTACAAGGTCTTCAAAATGTTTCTTACTCAGACAGGTTGAAAGAACTAAATTTACCTACATTAAAGGCAAGGAGAATTAGGGGCGACCTAATTCAAACTTATAAAATATTCAATAGTGTAGATGACCTAATTGTACATGACTTATTCACATTATCAGATTATGACAAAACAAGGAACAGTACCGACAAAATATTTATTCAATATTGCAGGACTAATAGTAATAATAGAAAATTTTATTTTACTAACAGAGTTGCACCTGTGTGGAATAAATTACCACCTAACATGAAAAGAGCACAGAATACTAACATTTTTAAAAACCTTCTCGACGAATGGAATGACTATAACTAGTATAAGGCAGTCATGTATGATTACGATGAATAATATTAACAAAAACTGAGTGTGCGACAGACCGAGACAAATAATTAAACAAAATGAAAGATGGGACAGGAAAGCCTTGTCGCGTGCAAATCTGTCGCTCGTGCAAATCTGTCGCTCGCTACTATGAGAGTGTGTATTTGCGACATTCACAAATTTCACTTTTCCCGTACTTGAACCATTTACTAACCCTAACCCTGACCCTATCCCTAACTCACGAAAAAAGTGAAATTTGTGGTTCATGCTCAATGTCGCAAATACAGACTCTCATAGGTAGCGAGCTACAGATTTGCACGAGCGACAGATTTGCACGTCACAAGCCTTAGAAGATCATGCTGACGGTTTGCCACTTTTGACTTTAGCGATTTATGTTGTTGCTGACTGGTGTGTTTGTTAGCATGCTCAGCTGACATTACTCATTCAGTCATTCACATTACTAAACAACACTGAGTGCCGCTATAGATGTTTGGCGAAAAGTAACATAACAATTAACAGGTTCTTTTTCTTCTGTTCAGGGGGAAAAAAAAAAAAAAATGACTAAAAAATGGGGCGGGGGCCTATCGGTTCTTTTCCGATGACATGCCTGCTTGACTGACATCCCGGCATCAAGTAGATTTGAAGCTGAGAAATCTGTATGCACAATGATTAGATCCTATTTATGTCATGGTCGAAATGGAATTCCAATGTCCACGAAAAACAAACCAACCAACTCACCGACAATCACGTTGTTGCGCAAAGCTGGATACGCAAGGGAAATCACTCATAAAGCTTCTTAGCTGACCTTGAGGCCTTGACCCCTTTGCTAGCAGGGTCAAAATGTGAGCGAGTCTGTCATTTCCGACTATGTCTGCCAGATAGCAGAGGGAGGCAGCTGCTATTTCTGGATGGCTGTCAATGATTTTGTGTGTGTGTGTGTGGATATGCCTTGCCCGGGCTACATCCCCATTGTTTTTGCTAAAAGGATATGAGGACACGTGGCAGTTGAGACCTTCAAAAGACAGCTAAAAAAGACAATCCCTTTGGCTGCAAGACAGTGTAAATTAATGCTCCCCCCCCCCCCCTTTACTCCTCGCCCCCCCCCCCCCTCCCCTCTTCTTGTTTTAGTCTCAGTACAATTCCCAAAGCCTGTACTTTTAATATGATATCGGATCAGACCTGGTATTGCAGTACCTCCAGGATCTGCTCCGGGCATTGAATGATGGTTGGTTGATGGTTCATCCCATATATAATATGTGCTGTTTGGCAGCCGAGTGGACATAAAGCCTAACTTTCATTCTTCAATTAAGGCTTTAGTTTTGATGAAACTCCCACAATAATTAATTAGGTCCTAAACTCAGTGGACAGTAGGCTACACACACACACACACACGCGCGCACACACATACACTCACGTACACACACACACACACACACACCACACACACACACACACACACACTGACGCGCGCACGGCACGCACACACATACACACACGCGCACAAACACAAACACACACATACCCATACCCCCCCCCCCCCCCCCCCCCCACACACACACACACAGATGCGGAACACGAGCAATTAGGCCTAAGGCCTGTCTAATCGCATCGTGATGAAGAGAAGTCTTCTTCTTCTTCCCGTTGATCGGCCTCCTTCATCAAGTTGAAGATTCTGCCGATGTTGGAGAGAGAAAAAAAAGAAAAACGATGGTCGTGCGCATAGCCAAGCCAAGGCAAGTTAGAAACAAATAAGAAGTAGGCCTACTGCAAGGTTAGTCATGAAAGATGCAGTTGTGGTGAGGGTGGTTATGAGGAACAGAGGTGGAAGGAGCGGGTAGATCTAGAACTATAGGGCCTACTAGTACAAGCTTAGTTGATTGTTTAGGGGAATAGGAGAGGGGGGGGGGGGGGGGGTCGGGGGTCAGCTATTTGCACTCTGTATTTGCCGTGTGTGTGTGTGTGTGTGTGTGTGTGTGTGTGTCACGCCAGTTGAACTATAAACATCAAAACGCTACACATTAACATACATATAATTTAAACCAAGCTCTCTTGGTTTAAATGAAAGTTTAATTAAAAAACAATCATATTATAGGCATATAGCAGCAGCATCCACAAGACCAAACAATCACAACAAGCTAAAAACGTATACACGGCGCTCAAAACATAGATTACACAGTAAGCTTAACTGGCTGCGAAAGGTAAGATATTGTACTGAAAAAGAGCATAACAATGATAATGAGTCACAAGTGAAAGACAAACAATAAGATAAATTAACAAATAAATGTGAAGAAAGAATCGCAAACAATTCAAGGAAAGAAAAATAATCTTAGTTCTAATTTGAAAGGACAAAATGCGGTTAACTTTAAATGTACTAAGAAAATCACGATTCAGCATCAAGCCAATGGGTCCGTGTACACATGGATTATGTCAACATGAAGTGAACGTCAAGCATAGTACAGGGAAGCATTTCTTCGAGAGAGAAAAAAAACCCTGTTGAAAAAGTGTTTGTGCGATTTCTGAGCGTTTTTTGCATTAGCAGCCAAACAATCTGTAACATCTGTTTTTACATCACCAACTCTCTTAACATGAATGGTCCACTAAAATCAAATGAGACAAAGCTGTGCAAGGGAAAAAGAACCAGAGAAACAAATAATAATGCATGCCATGATCATTCTAGTACATACATCAATATATAAAATTGTATTCACTTCTCATAACTTGACAATTTAAATTGAATTTGTGAGCATTTGTGGTTTGGTTTGTTCATGTAAAATTGAACACTCCAATGTTTTACAACATTTGTGATGGTTCCAAAGAACAAATACAAAAATATAGTAATGTAATTTATGACATTGACTTTAACATGGCCCAAAGAGTTTTAATCAGTTCTGCGTTTACATGCAAGTAGGCCTGTGCCCGACTAACATCCAACATATGTTGTTTCACATTTTTCATGGAAACTTTAACTTATTCGCACTTTGCACTATTTGATTAATACAGTTTTCGTAAACCTAAAAACAATTCGCATCTGCAGACGCACAAGCTATGAAGTTTAACCCTTTCACCGCCAGCCATTATTCAGCCAAAAAATACCATTAAACATAACTGTGTAGAGAAAAACAAATCTGCAATGTTAGGAATTCCTCTATGACATGTATAACATCAGACCTATCCTTAACTCCCAAAATTAAGAAAATTGGGTCTTCAGATACCAGGCCCTGATTTCACGCCTTTTAGTGCAATGGGTGTTAGACCATTGTGGTGCATAAATGCGACATTGGCGGTGAAAGTGTTAAAGGAACGTTAGATGAAAATGTGTTCATCTAACCCCGACACTCCTACACCATCTCTCTCCAAACAACGGTGTGACCGAGTACAGACGGCTACATGTCCTCCGTGGCTTTTCCCTTGACGCAGTTGTTCGGTAAATGTAGCCCCTTTTCTTGCCTCTCCTACACTTTTTCTCAGTCCCGGAAATTGTCAAGGAAAAGATTAGATATAGGCCTACAATGTACAACAGCCCTCCCGGAAATTGTCAAGGAAAAGATTAGATATAGGCCTACAATGTACAACAGCCCTCCAGAAAATTGTCATGGAAAAGATTAGATATAGGCCTACAATGTACAACAGCCCTCCCGAAAATTGTCATGGAAAAGATTAGATATAGGCCTACAATGTACAACAGCCCTCCTGAAAATTGTCCTAGATATAGGCCTACAATGTACAACAGCCCTCCCGAAAATTGTCATGAAAAGAATAAGATGTAGATTAGATGTAGGCCTACAATGTACAACAGCCCTCCTGGTAATTGTCATGGAAAAGATTAGATATAGGCCTACAATGTACAACAGCCCTCCCGGACATTGTCATGGAAAAGATTAGATATAGGCCTACAATGTACAACAGCCCTCCCGGTAATTGTCATGGAAAAGATTAGATGTAGGCCTACAATGTACAACAGCCCTCCTGGTAATTGTCATGGAAAAGATTAGATATAGGCCTACAATGTACAACAGCCCTCCCGAAAATTGTCATGGAAAAGATTAGATGTAGGCCTACAATGTACAACAGCCCTCCTGAAAATTGTCATGGAAAAGATTAGATGTAGGCCTACAATGTACAACAGCCCTCCTGAAAATTGTCATGGAAAAGATTAGATATAGGCCTACAATGTACAACAGCCCTCCCGAAAATTGTCATGGAAAAGATTAGATGTAGGCCTACAATGTACAACAGCCCTCCAGGAAATTGTCATGGAAAAGATTAGATGTAGGCCTACAATGTACAACAGCCCTCCCGAAAATTGTCATGGAAAAGATTAGATATAGGCCTACAATGTACAACAGCCCTCCCGAAAATTGTCATGGAAAAGATTAGATGTAGGCCTACAATGTACAACAGCCCTCCCGAAAATTGTCATGGAAAAGATTAGATGTAGGCCTACAATGTACAACAGCCCTGCCGAAAATTGTCATGGAAAAGATTAGATGTAGGCCTACAATGTACAACAGCCCTCCCGAAAATTGTCATGGAAAAGATTAGATGTAGGCCTACAATGTACAACAGCCCTCCCGAAAATTGTCATGGAAAAGATTAGATGTAGGCCTACAATGTACAACAGCCCTCCCGAAAATTGTCATGGAAAAGATTAGATATAGGCCTACAATGTACAACAGCCCTGCCGAAAATTGTCATGGAAAAGATTAGATGTAGGCCTACAATGTACAACAGCCCTCCCGAAAATTGTCATGGAAAAGATTAGATATAGGCCTACAATGTACAACAGCCCTGCCGAAAATTGTCATGGAAAAGATTAGATATAGGCCTACAATGTACAGCAGCCCTCCCGAAAACTGTCATGGAAAAGATTAGATGTAGGCCTACAATATGCAACAGCCCTCCCGGACATTGTCATGGAAAAGATTAGACATAGACCTACAATGTACAGCAGCCCTCCCGAAAACTGTCATGGAAAAGATTAGATGTAGGCCTACAATATGCAACAGCCCTCCCGGACATTGTCATGGAAAAGATTAGATATAGGCCTACAATGTACAACAGCCCTCCCGGTAATTGTCATGGAAAAGATTAGATGTAGGCCTACAATGTACAGCAGCCCTCCCGGACATTGTCATGGAAAAGATTAGACATAGACCTACAATGTACAACAGCCCTCCCGGACATTGTCATGGAAAAGATTAGATAGAGGTCTACAATGTACAACAGTAATCTGTGCAGTGTGCTGTGTGTTCAGTATCAACTACAGTACACATGTGCAGTTTGTGAGATTAAAAGACCAACAAAATATACGGGACAACCAGCCGCCGTGGCGTAGTGGTTAGCGTCGCAGACTACTGGCTGGGAGGTCACGGGTTCGAATACCATCATTGTGTTTTCGGTCCTGGACCGACTCCTACCCAGAGTGAGTGTCTATGGGCTCAATGGGAAGACTGAAGCCACACAGTCGAGCTTCATCCGCTTAACGGATGCGATTCAGAGAGTGTTGCTCTAATTTCAAGACCAACACTGCAGGTGTCTGTAGTTCTCGTGCCTGGTCAACGCCGGGATATCATTATGAAAGGAAGCGTAGAATACAGCCCTGTCATGTAGTCTCAGACATATAATTATGGAACTCCAAGGCATCATCATCATTATACTCATCTGCCTCATTTCCATCAATCATTAAAAAAAAGAATAATGTCTCAAATTCTATGGCTTTGCATGTCCTGCTCTCATGGTGACCTCAGTTTCGGTTTCCAATCCAGTCTATGCCTTGGTGCGTTCGGGTCAAAGTCATGGGGATCAGTGTGTTCTGGGGAGCTGTCAGTGGACGGTTGTGGTGACGCCCTCGGAGGAAGACCTCCCTCACGCTAGTTCTGCAACTAAGAGAATAATGTCGTCAGTAGGGGGCTTAGTAGGTGTCGTTGTGTCCTGAACAGGCTCCGTTGAACTCCACCGAAGTGACTCAGCAGCAGTGCAGTGTCTCCTCGGTTGGTTGCCTCCTGACGGCCTAACATAGATTAGCTCCCCTTGAACTGCTGGTCTCGGATTCTGCGACCTGAACAAGCTGGGGTGTGGCTGCGAATTGGGATTCGGAATGAGCAGCGTTGGAGCAATGCCACAGTACGCCGCAGCAAAAAAATAAAAAATATATATACGGGACAATGATACATAGTCCTGCTAAAGTTTGTGAAAAAGTTAGATATAAAATATGCAACAGTAATCCGCGCAATGTCCAGTGTTTTCAAAGTATCAACTACAGTACACAATATGTACAAAATGTTGTAAAAACAACAAAAGAGCAGGACAATGTTAAAGTTTGTGATACAAGATTTAAGAAACCACGACATAAGATCACATCATCAATAATAGCACATGCAATTGTACAGAGAGTCAGCATTCAAAAGTAAGCCACTTCACAGAATGCTACCGTTTCAAATCTACAACATTAATTTCTCCGATCCCTCAAAATAGCAAAATATATTTTTTGGCAAATACAATAATAAGCATGATGCATAGTCGTGAGCAAAACCACCCCTGTGTCTAGTCAAAGTTTGTGAGTATAAATGAAATCTGTGATTATGACAACATGGTTGAATCTCAAGGTGAAGACCAGCAATTTCGAATTTGTCAATGGGACATTGGAGTCAAAACGGATTATCTTTAGATAGTCCATTGATGTATTATTGGATTTATGACAAAAACTAATAACTTGTATCAAACAATGACTGCAGAAATATAAAAAGGGTTTTTTGCTTTTTACATTTCAGCAGTCTTTTTTTTACACAAGTTATTAGTTTTCGTAATAAGTTCAATAATATGTCAATGGACTATCTAAAGATAGTCCGTTTTGACTCCAAGCCATCGTAATTTCATTCTATAGGCAATACACCACCTTATAAACGTTGAAGTGATTCTGTCCATTCATTCACAAGATACTCTGGGGATAGATTGATTCACAAAGAATAATCTAAAAAAGCATGAACAAAAACATACTCATTCCCCAATATTCATGGAATGGAGGAAAGAAATCTGGGAATATTAAAATTTTCATTTCTTGATACTTTGCATTAACAGAAGCAAAGCTTCTGAACTTCTGTGATCATCACTAGGGCACTTATCTGCTTTTTCAATTAGTTTATCCATCAGCCGCAACCTCACTCGCTCATTTTCCGCCTCCAGTCGTCTAATCTTGAGCTCCTCACGTTTAAATGCAGCTTCGTCTTCAGATTTAAAGGCCTCGTGACTTTCTTCTTTCTTGTTGAAGTCACCCGTAGTTGTGGTAGGCGTCAAAGTCCCCTGTTGGTGATTTGGCACCTGCACCAAACCTGAAAATACATTTTAAAGTGCAATTTAATTCAAGCCTGGTTATTGTTATTTCACACTGCATTATAAAAGACGGTTGAACATGAAATGAAACATCGAATCCTTGTGGGGGTTTTCCCCCTAAGACAATCAAGTTGCCCAAAATCATTTTTGCAAAATAGTTTCAGGATAATAAAGAAAACAGATTTCATTCGATTGTAATGTATGATGGTAACCATCAAAGGTATGTACACTCACTCAGTTATACGAAACAGATAATTCATTTTTTATCAACCCAGGACAAAACGTTTTACGTAGTTCAGTGGGATACTTGTCATAAGGGGTTTTCAGATGCAGGCTAGTTGTGGTTTTTTTTCGTTTTCGTTGTTGTTGTTGTTGGTTTTATTTTTGTTTGTGTAATATCACTGTAAAGTGAAAACACGTAAAACAAAAGATTCATTTTGTGTATGTACCCTCCTTCATTCTGAACAGTTCTCCTCGTACAGAATATCTAATATAACGTCCAATGTTTGTGACGCTCTGAAACACTTTAAAGTGATTCTTAAACAGTCCTGCTATCTGTATTGATTTCAGGGCTTTGAAAAATGGTCATAATGTTAGCATTGAACTGCTTGCTTCCAAGAATCCAACTATACGTTTGCCTCTCTATGCATTGCACAAAGGTTCAAATAATAAAATGAACTTCGTAAAAATGACATACATTTGCAATAGTCCTATTCATGTCAAAGACAAAAAAAGATATGTACTCCTTCCACCGTTTTTCTTACAGGATTATAGTATAGTGTAAACATCATATGTAGTCACAGAAACTCACATTGAATACTTGTTAATGTAATTTGCAATCATACTTGTTGAAGAAAACTTTATGCTGTAGTTTAGGTAATTCATTCATGAACCAGGTTATAGGCATATAACAGCTTACACCCTTTTGGCTTGCCCCACATGGCCGAAAGGCCCAAGAGGGCGTAAAACTTTATTTTCTCTCACCCTTTTGGCTGAACACACAAAGAGAAGATTCATTTACTAGCGTATGGCCATACAAAATGCATACAAATCTTTGTAGGCCTACCGGTTTGGTTTGATGTTGATGGCATGATCTCCGGGGCATTTCCGTCTTCTCCACCTTCCCATGGCTGGTCCTCGCCATCACTTACTGCTGCTCCCTGTACTCCAATGGGAACTGAGGTGGCTAGAGTGCTTTGGGGAATTGACTTGGTGGTCTTGCTTCGGGAAGTCGTTGTGGCAGGGAGGTTTTGGGAAGTCGTTGTGGCATGGGTGCTTCGGGGAGTCGTTGTGGCATGGGAGCTTCGGGGAGTCGTTGTGGCAGGGATGTTTCTGGAAGTCACTGTGGCAGGGATGTTTCTGGAAGTCACTGTGGCAGGGATGTTTCTGGAAGTCACTGTGGCAGGGATGTTTCTGGAAGTCACTGTGGCAGGGATGTTTCTGGAAGTCACTGTGGCAGGGATGTTTCTGGAAGTCACTGTGGCAGGGATGTTTCTGGAAGTCACTGTGGCAGGGATGTTTCTGGAAGTCACTGTGGCAGGGATGTTTCGGGAAGTCTTTGTGGCAGGGATGTTTCGGGAAGTCTTTGTGGCAGGGATGTTTCGGGAAGTCGTTGTGGCAGGGATGTTTCGGGAAGTCGTTGTGGCAGGGATGTTTCGGGAAGTCTTTGTGGCAGGGATGTTTCGGGAAGTCGTTGTGGCAGGGATGTTTCGGGAAGTCGTTGTGGCATGGATGGTTTGAGAAGTCACTGTGGCAGGAATGTTTCGGGAAGTCGTTGTGGCAGGGATGTTTCGGGACGTTGTTGTGGCAGGGATGTTTCGGGATGGAGTTGTGGCAAGGGAGCTTCGGGAAGTCGTTGTGGCAGGGATGTTTCGGGAAGTGGTCGTGGCAGGGATGTTTTGGGATGTCACTGTGGCAGGGATGTTTCGGGAAGTCACTGTGGCAGGGATGTTTCGGGAAGTTGTTGTGGCAGGGATGTCTCGGGAAGTCGTTGTCGTTTGAGCCAACTCCCCTTTCCTCTTCCGCACAGCCCATAGCAGTCTTTTCTTTTCCTTTAATTCCTTCTTAGTGCCTAATCTGGAATAACAATAATAATAATACTAATAATAACTAGCTATACCCATGCTCTGCACGTGTTGTCACGGCGGCTGTTCCATTTGCCTTCCACTGGAAATGTACATTTCATGTAAACGCCACCCTTAACGATGACTGGGGGAACCTCACCGAGCAGAACCTAGTAAGGACTCCAACAGCCATCCACCCCACAAATCCCTGCCTCGAGCAGTTTGAGAGAAAAAATAGAAGGCCGGTGAAGCTCCACACAGACTTGGTTTTGCTACTTTGAGAAAATTAAATGGGCCAATTTGTCACTGCACTATTACAATTAAATTCTATTGTAGATTTCATGGGTCAGAAAATGAGGGGTCAAATAACTGTCAATGCAGGTCAATGACCAGGGCCCGCTGACAATCTGAAGCTCTGAACATGCAGACAGCATATGTGACGAACCATCAACCAACCATCATTCAAAGCTCCGAGCAGATCCTGGAGGTACTCCAGTACCAGGTCTGACACGGTATTAACAGGTCTGACAACTTAAATCAACCTTGCCTACATTGTCTTAGAGCATTCATCAAGAAAGTCTTGGATGAAAATTTAAAAAAAACATAGTTTATCATTCGTTTTCGTTATTTGTCATTCATCATTAGTTTTCTCGTTGTTTTGTACCTTAAACACATGTATATTTTATTTCGTTCAAGTTTGTTGAGATCTAACAATTAATAGTCTATCAACTTTGCGTTTATGATGGAAAAAACCTTGTTTGCTGCAATCAATCTTAATGTTTTCTCTCAGTTATTATAATTTTAATAGGTTCCCTGGGTTCCCATTACAATACAAGGCAATAAAAATCAATCCTCTGCCCAAATATATTTCAAGCTTGATGCAATTAATTCAGCGATTGACAGCGCAATGCATTTCATTTAAGGTTTCATGTTCATATACTGTGATTTATGTAAATGCAGCTGTACCAAAAAACACATTTAATATAAATTAAAAAAACCCGTCTTACTTTCTCATGTGCGTCAGCTTTCCCCTGCGGTAATGGTCTTCAAGTCTATTGTATCTTTCTCGGATACTTCTCTCTGTGGCCCTATTGAATGTGTCTCTGAAAAACAACAAAACACACACACACAAATAGACACGCACACGCACACACACACACACACACACACACACACACACACACACACAGACAGACATGCGCGCGCACACACACACACAGACACATACACACACACACACACACGCACATACACACACACACGCGCACACACACGCACACACACACGCACGCACACCACGCACACACACACACACACCGGAATTGACTTGAATTACAAGTCTAGTTTATTTCCTTGCAATATCATTTATTTGGTTTTTTTTCTTCCAATATGTTTTACAAAGGAGGACTAGGAAGGGGGAATCCTCAGACGTTTGCTCCATGTGTGTGTGTGTGTGTGTGTGTGTGTGTGTGTGTGTGTGTGTGTGTGTGTGTGTGTGTGTGTGTATGTGTGTGTGTGTGTGTGTGTGTGTGTGTGTGTAATATCATGTGAAAAGACCAATCAGTGTTTTGGGACAAACGTATCACTGACCACGTGACCCGGCCCAAAGACAAAATCAATGGGGTAGTTTACAAAAATATGGAGCATATACACAGTCTATGTTTGAACGGATCGTTGGTAAAAACAAAATTGCAAACATGTTGAGGGTCTTCAGATAGCTTCACCGAAGCCAGTCAGAAATCTCGTGACTGTCCAATATGGCGGTTTAGCCCCAGTTTAGTGACGCAAGACGTAACTGCTTCTGCAAAGGAACTGTCACAATCATTTACCTGAAACTTAATGAGTGATCGAGTATAATGTCAATTATGTTTACTTTGCATAACAGTTCGGTCCTTGGGCTATAGCATCACAGCATCACAAATTTAACAATGGTAGCTTAAGCACTGAAAATGGTGTCTGAAATTTCAGGAGCAGTGGTCCTTGTAACAGTATAATGTTATAAACCAGCAACTAACCACATAGCCCCGTCTTCACATAAACCACAAAAGGCCATGAATCGTAAGAATCGTACTACTGACTTCCAAAACAGACACGTAAAGACATTGCTTCGAAAACTACCATTTGCATTGATTTTGAACAAGTACTATCGTAACCTAAGGATAGAGCTATCTTGCATTGCAATGCAGGATAGAGGGTGGGGGTGGCAGGGAGGGA
Organism: Phymorhynchus buccinoides; assembly: GCA_017654935.2. NCBI lineage: Eukaryota > Metazoa > Mollusca > Gastropoda > Neogastropoda > Raphitomidae > Phymorhynchus > Phymorhynchus buccinoides. The sequence goes on along the minus strand of CM065682.1, from coordinate 74,947,747 downwards.
TGAGGGGGGAGAGTATGTGTGTGTCCCCGCCTATGGCACAAGTATTTTTATATTTCTGATGTATTTTTGATTGTTCATTGCATGCCACGTGTATATATATCGCAATGTTTATGTATGACACTGTTGATTGTTGTTTGTTATTGTAAGGCGCTTGGAGCTGTTTTTCAGGATATTACGCCACATAAATATTATTCGTTATTATTATTAAAAACATGAAACAGACTGCAACGTCACTGGAACATACAGCAAACAAACAACTACACGACAAGTGCAAAGTGACGTTATTTTATTCACAAGAGACAAAACAAAACTACTGGATATTTCGGCGAATGCGCCTTTATCAACACAGACAAGCAATTAAACAGCAGTGACAAACCTATAGCCCACCACTTCAACCAGCCTGACCACTCCACATCAGACATACGCGTCAAAGGGATGTGGCTCCTGTTCACAAAAAACACAAACAACAGAAAGGACATGGAATCACACCTCATCAACAAACTGGGCACCAGAAAGCCTCATGGACTGAATGATAAACCTTAAGCCTCATTATATTATTCTGTGTCATTTTAATTTTGCCGTAACATGTTCTTGAACCCATCTACCCCCCTCCTTCACCCCTTCCCAAAACTCCTCCCCGCCCCCAACCCTCCCCCTCCCTTTTTGCCACCACCTACCCCCTCCCCCCCCCCCCCACTTCCCTGCGTGTCCCGCCTGGGTTGGGGGGACAGGGGTCCAATAGCCACAGCTAAGTGAAGGAGTGACCCTTGTATACTGGGCAGTGTGGTAGGGTTCAATAGCCACAGCTAAGCGAAGAAGGTTCCCCCCACTGCCCGAAGCCCCCTCCCCCGGTGTGGACCTCTGTATTCCTAATTATTTTACAAACTTGCTTGTAATGGAATGTCTAGTTTTCATTTCCCCCATTTCCCTGTGTGTCCCGTCTGGGTTGGGGGGACAGGGGTCTGATAGCCACAGCTAAGCGAAGGAATGACCCCTGTATACTGGGCAGTGTGGTAGGGTTCAATAGCCACAGCTAAGCGAAGAAGGTTCCCCCCACTGCCCGAAGCCCCCTCCCCCGGCGTGGACCCCAGCATTCCCAATTAATTTGCAAGCTTGATTGTAATCACTAATGATCAATTTGATTCCTATCCATATCTACCGCCCAATACCCACCCACCCCCTCCTTCCCATAACCCCCTCCCCACCCCTCCCTTCCAAACACTCCAATGTATACCATTGCTTATTTTGCATTCCTCTAGTCCCAGTGTGTGGTTGTGTGTGAGAGTGAGAGAGAGAGTGTGTGTGTGTGTGTTTGTGTGTGTGTGCATGTGAGAGGGGTTTGTTGCACTTGTCTTTGACCACTTGCGCAGGGGTTTTTTTTCTCCCAGAGAGTTTTTTTTTTCCCCCTTAATCCTTTATTCCTTTAAATTTGTTTACATTTTTCATGTCTTAGACAAGTGTGTCTGACTAGGGGTTTTTTTTCTCGGAGAACTTCCGTTTTCCCCCTCACCCCTCGGTGCCAGGGTGGGGCAACCCACTTTGGGGTCAGACATGGGTTTGATGCGCTAGGCGGCGAACCCCCCCCCCCCCCCCTCTATTTCTATTTCCATCCCCCCCCCCCCCCTTCTCTCTCTGTCCTTTTCATTTTTCAATTGAAATGTAATGTCAACTTTTGCTACATGTGTTCACTTTAGCACGAGATTTGTTCTCTTCACCAAACCTCCCCCTCCCCACCCCTTAAACACAACTGACCCTTGTTTCCAACTTCTACCATCTGTGATTGCGTACTCACTGTCCCCAACCTCTCTCACTTCAATCCCCCCCCCCCCCCCCCCCCCCCTTGATTTGTGTTCACAGCCTTGCTCTTTGGTTTCAACTTTGTTGTATCATTTACACGTTGAACTGTAGAGGGGAAGTATTGTTTTTATTTTGATCTTGATGTGTGTGTTTTTGTTTTTTGCTCCTTCTGTTGCCTACTTTTTGCTCCTTTTGCTATATTTGATGTTTGCTGTTTAATTGCTTGTCTGTGTTGATAAAGGCGCATTCGCCGAAATATCCAGTAGTTTTGTTTTGTCTCTTGTGAATAAAATAACGTCACTTTGCACTTGTCGTGTAGTTGTTTGTTTGCTGTACGTTATTATTATTATTATTATTATTATTATTATTACTAAGTGATAGGCCCTACGCTCTTTTCAACTCTCTACCATGTGCACTTACTCGTGTGCTCTGAGGTGCTCTGCGATGGCGGTGAAGACCCGATTGCCGTACTTCCAAGGCTCTCTTTGCAGGACTTCGCTCAACAGCATGATGTCCATGGCAGCCGTATAATTGATATTTCTGTTAGAAGCCATTCCTGTGGGAATAAAATCAAAATTAATATCTTGTAGTTCGGTTTTAATTAATAGCTTCAAACACACACTCTCGGCACACACATGCGCTCGCCCGCGCGCGCGCACACACACGCACACGCGCGCGCGCGCGCGCACGCACGCACACACACACGCACACACACACACACACACACACACACACACACACACACACACACACACACACACACACACACACACACACACACATTAAATGAAAGCAACAAATTAATTCTGTCTATAGCCAAAAAATCAAAAACCCTGTCTGTTACAATATCATAGAGCTGGTTTTGTTTTTAACACTAAACAGTTCTACTATTAAAAACAAGGGCATCGCTGAGCGGCAGATATGTCCTTTGCCGGTTACGACCTGTACCTGCCCCGCCCTATACCTCCCTTCCCCCTCACATCTTACTCCCCGTCCTCCTTGTGTCCTTTGGATGATGCACATACACACCCCTGACTGGGTGCAAATCGGTTTTTTGGATACACACCCTTAATTGGTGGGGTGCACACCCTTAACACTGAGACATGTCTGCCACTCGGCGACATTTAAGCCCCACGTGGCACATTTTGTACAACAATGTCTTTTACTTTTAGTATTAGACCCCCTCCTTTACCGGGATGTACACCCTTAATTAGTGGGATGTACACCCTTAATCAGTGGGATGTACACCCTTAATCAATGCGGCGTACATCCTTAGCTCTGAGACATGTGTGCCCCTCGGCGACATTAAAATCCCACGAGACATAATTTGTACTGCAATGTGTTCTACTCTTCTTTTTACATCCCCACACAGAATTTGGAGTGATTCTATACAATATTTGACGATAAATAGGAGGGTGAAGAAAAACGGAAACATGTTTGCCGCTCGGCAACATTGTATTTCCGAGGGGTAATTTATGTACGAATATGTTACACTGTTAGTCTCACATCCTCACACAATCTTTGAAGGGATTCTGTCTTTTAGTTCACGAGATACGGCTTGGACAGAAAATATATAGCACAAAGAACGTTCACAAGGCTTTAAACATTGTGTGGCCTACACCCTACTACTGTGGTCACTATACAGGAGGAAGAAAATTCCTGGAAAGCACTCGATCTACGCGGAAAACCTAGTTTCGGTTCTGAGGCATGTGCTAGTTTCGGTTAGTTGATGCGAATGGGGGAGTGTGTGTGTGTGTATTGTGTTGGGTGTGCGTGCTCTCTGCCTCTCTCTCTCTTCATAGAAAGCCTTACGACACGATTCAAAAGTAGTAGGCCTTTCCAAGACTAACGAGATATAGGAGGGTGAGGTAAAGCGGAAACATGTCTGACGTTCGGCGACATTGTATTTCTGAGGGATATGTACGAATAATGTTACACTCTTAGTCTCACATCCTCACACAAACTTTTAAGGGATTCTATCCTCTAGTTCACGAGATACAGCTTGAACAAGAAATATGTAGCGCAAAGAAGGACATTTCGGCGTACAAGGTCACACTTCAAGGTCAAGGTCAGCATGATGATAATTTATGCTCGGGTGTTTTCTACTCTAGGTTATACAGTACCACACACAATCTGAAGCGCTTCTGTCAAGTACAAATGTGGAACACATGGCTTAAACCCCAATTCTAGACCCCTACCACATTCAAGGCCTACCGATCTCCCTGACCCTGACCTTGACCTTCATTGGTATGTTATCATGAGAACGACCATAAGCCAAAGTACCTGCATGCCAAGTTTGAAGACTCTAAGACCAACGGTGTGGAAGTTATGGCCCCTTAAATATTTTTTCAAGGTCATACGCCAAGGTCAAGGTCATGACAGCGATACTTTATGCGTGGGTGCCTTCCTCTCATGGTGATACACCACCATACAAATCTTGAAGCGATTCTGTCCAGCGGTTCACCCTTAACTCGGAGACATGTCTGCCACTCGGCAACATTAAAACCCCACGTAGCATAATTTGTACAGCAATGTCTTCTACTCTTGTTTTTATGCCCCCAAGCAGACTTTGGAGTGGTTCTATGCAGTGTTTGACAGGATATTGGAGGGTGAAGAAAAACGAAAACATTTTCGGTTTTCAAGGTCATACGCCAAGGTCAATGTCACGACGGCGATAATTTATGCGCGGATGCATTCTTCTCATGGTGACACACCACCATACAACATTTGAAGCATGTTGAAATACAGTTAATAATGTAGCGTGCCCTTGGCGTTACCTGTACTAGGCGTTACCGGTACTAGGCGTTACCGGTACGGGGCGTTGCGCTAGTAATCATAATAATAATGGGAATTTATATTGTGCTCTTTCTCACATGAGCTCAGTGCGCTTTACATCGATAACAAGAACATTAAAGGCAAACAAATAATGAAACATTAGAAAGTAAAATAAACACGATGATTGCATGCAATGTTCTTTCTTCCTCACACACACACACACACACACACACACGCACACGCACACATGCACGTACGCGCGCACACACACACACACGTACGTACGCACGCACGCACGCAGGCAGGCACACACACACATACATACATACACAAGCACACACACACACATGAACGCATGCACGCACACATACACGCGCGCGCACGCACACGCACACACACACACACACACACACACACACTCACACACACACACACACACACACACACACACACACACACACACACACACACACACACACACACACACACACACACACACACACACACACACACGTGTGTAGATCGGCAAAGGACAATCGCACTTTCAAACTTAACAAGCCTTTTGATCACGCTTACCTTTTCACAGAGTTGTCAAGATTTATTTTCCCTTGCCTACCACTATGCACTGTAGTAACAGCAGGAATACTCAACTGTTTTTAAACACATTACTAGACTTAGTAACGTATTTCTTCTGAATAAATGTTACCACTATGCCAACAAAATCAACAATCCCAACATACTTACCGTGCTGTGCTCTGTTGCACCCTTCACAAAATGCCAACAAAATCTTTTGTCAATAATGAACACTTTGTGAAAGTGGAAGGAAATGGTTTCAAAGTCCAATTAAACCGTAGGCCTATCTATGATATGATAAGATGATGATCATGGCAAACATTCACGAATGAAGTGGTTAAACCTGCAACCGGAGTATAAAAGGCGAGCTGCGCTAGGCGCGCTGACATCTAAATTTGAGTAATATGACTCTGGCCGAGAGGACGTAAAACTGAACTTTTTTCCTTTTTTTGTGCCCTGACCCAGCACCAAAACAACTTGTCCCTAAGGGCTTTCTGCTATGAGGACGTAAAACCTTCTACTACTTCCCTACCTAGGCGCGCTGAGCATTTGAACCACTGCAGGCCACAGAAGCGGGGTTCCCCCTCTGTCCCCCTATTGTGGGAGGGAGAAGACTTCGCGCGCCTAGGCATATACCGTTCACCAAACTCAGCCGAGCTACCAACCAGCAGTGTCAGCCTTGCTGAGGCTGATTTAGTGCCTCGGTGGAAAGGTCACGTACCAGCCCTTTTTTTTTAGGCCTTGGTGAAATAGGTCACCGCCATGTTGATGACGTTTACTAATTTGCATAGAGATCAAGGTCATTCCATATTTGGAGTTGCCGTATCCGCTTTCTTTAACGCCTTGTAATAAAAAAGCACCAACAGCAGCCTACGTCAGTCTGTTGGGAGTAATAACAGTGTGTATAGTAGTTAGTGTTCAGCACTGTCGTGCAATTCGGAAGAAAATAAAGTTATTTGGATTTTTTTAAGGCAGGAAAGGGACTCGACAATAATTAATACACCAATTGCTTCTTTTCTAGCACAACAACATAAAATGAAGCATGTAACACCCCCCCCCCCCCAACATAAAATGAAGCATGTAACCCCCCCCCCCCAACACACAACAACATAAAATGAAGCATGTAACCCCCCCCCCCCCCCAACATAAAATGAAGCATGTAACCCCCCCCCCCCCCCAACATAAAATGAAGCATGTACCCCCCCCCCCCAACATAAAAATGAAGCATGTAACCCCCCCCCCCCCCCACACAACAACATAAAATGAAGCATGTAACACCCCCACCCCCCAACAACATAAAATGAAGCATGTAACCCCCCCCCCCCAACATAAAATGAAGCATGTAACCCCCCCCCCCCCCCCACAACAACATAAAATGAAGCATGTAACCACACACACACACACACACACAACATAAAATGAAGCATGTAACCCCCCCCCCCCCCCCCCAACAACATAAAATGAAGCATGTAACCCCCCCCCCCCCACAACAACATAAAATGAAGCATGTAACCACACACACACACACACACACAACATCAAATGAAGCATGTAACCCCCCCCCCCCCCCCCAACAACATAAAATGAAGCATGTAACCCCCCCCCCCCCCCAACAACATCAAATGAAGCATGTAACCCCCCCCCCCCCCCCCCCCCAAACAACAACATCAAATGAAGCATGTAACCTCCCCACCCACCCCCCAACAACATCAAATGAAGCATGTAACCCCCCCCCCCCCCCCAACAACATAAAATGAAGCATGTAACCCCCCACCCCCACACACAACAACATAAAATGAAGCATGTAACACCCCCCCAAAAACAACCCCATAAAATGAAGCATGTAAACCCCCCCCCCCCCAACAACATAAAATGAAGCATGTGTAACCCCCCCCCCCCAACAACATAAAATGAAGCATGTAACCACCCCCCCACCCCTCAACAACATAAAATGAAGCATGTAACCCCCCCCCCCCCCCAACAACATAAAATGAAGCATGTAACCCCCCCCACCCCCCAACAACATAAAATGAAGCATGTAACCCCCCACCCCCCAACAACATAAAATGAAGCATGTAACCCCCCCCCCCCAACAACATAAAATGAAGCATGTAACCCCCACCCACCCCCACAACAACATAAAATGAAGCATGTAACCCCCTCCATTTTGACCAATGTTCTTCAAAGTTGGTATGAGGGATGGTCAAGGCATGAAATTTACATGACCAAAAGCATGAATACCTGATCCTTGTCATAGAAGATAATGTACACTATATAATTTTAGGGTTAGGGTTAGGGTTAAGGTTTTTCCTTTTGACCAATGTCCTTCAAAGTTGGTATGAGGGATGGTCAGGGCATGAAGTTAGTGTTAGGGTTAGGGTTAGATAATGTACAATATATAATTTTAGGGTTAGGGTTAGGGTTTTGTCCTTCAAAGTTGGTATGAGGCATGACGTTTACCTGACCAAAAGTATGAATCCCTGACCCTGTTTTTAAAAAAAATCATTCATAGAAGCAAAAAATTAGGGTTACACACTATGTATTATATGTTAAATTTTCACTCGGCATACAAGTTTTTTTCTATTTGACCAATGTCCTTGACAAGTGCTATGTGGGATGGTCAAGGCATGAAGTTTACATGACCAAAAGCATGAATCCCTGATCCTATTCATAGAAGATAATGTACACTATATTATTTTAGGGTTAGGGTTAGGGTTTTTTCTTTTGACCAATGTCCTCAAAGTTGGTATGAGGGATGGTCAAGGCATGAAGTTTACATGATCAAAAGCATGAATCCCTGATCCTTTTCATAGAAGATAATGTACACTATATAATTTTTGGGTTAGGGTTAGGGTTAGGGTTTTTCCTTTTGACCAATCTTTCAAAGTTAGTATGAGGGATGGTCAAGGCATGAAGTTTACATGACCAACAGCATGAATCCCTGATCCTTGTCATAGACGATAATGTACACTATATAATTTTAGGGTTAGGGTTAGGGTTTTTCCTTTTGACCAATGTCCTTCAAAGTTGGTATGAGGGATGGTCAAGGCATGAAGTTAGGGTTAGGGTTAGTGTTAGATCATGTACACTATATAATTTTACGGTTAGGGTTAGGGTTAGGGTTTTGTCCTTCAAAGTTGGTATGAGGGATGGTCAATAATAATAATAATAATAATGAGCATTTATATGCGCTTAATCTTAAACAAGCCCTAAGCGCTTACAATAATAAACAAATAAATGAATACCCCCCCCCCCCCCCACAAAACAAAGACAAACAACAACAGCAACAACAACAAGCAGTAGAAAATATGAGAATGTCAAACATTTCCTCGCATACACACACACATGCACGCGCGCACACAAACAACAACACACACACACACACACACACACACACACACACCACACACACACACCCAACATCCACAACACAACACACAACACCACACCACACCACACGTCACACACACCACAACACAACACATGGTAGGCACAAACCACACACTGCACACAAACACACGCGCATAGAAGGGACAAAAATTACTTTCCAAAAGAACAGAGCAGGCTACGATTTGAAGAGAGTGGTTTTGAGGGAAGACTTAAATGAAGAAAGGGAGTTAGGGAGTTTGTTCCAAGTAGAGGAGGCCTGAAAAGAGAAGGTCGTTCACCGAGAGTCCTGGTGCGGTAACGAGGGATCTGGAGGAGAGAAGGTCAGAAGAGGAGCGTAACTGTCTAAGAGGTGTGTAAAGGTTCAGGAGATCAGTGAGATCATGGAGCAAGACCATTCATAATTGTAACAGAGCAGAGAGAGCTTGTAGTCGATACGCTTTCCAACAGGAAGCCAGTGAAGAGATTCAAGCATAGGGGTAGAATGAGAGAATTTGGAGCACCTCAGTCAAGGCATGAAGTTTACCTGATCAAAAGTATGAATCCCTGACCCTGTTTTAAAAAACAATCATTCATAGAAGCAAAAAATTAGGGTTACACGCTATGTATTATATGTAAAATTTTCACTCGGCATACAAGTTTTTTTCTATTTGACCAATGTCCTTGACAAGTGCTATGTGGGATGGTCAAGGCATAAAATTTACATGACCAAAAGCATGAATCCCTGATCCTATTCATAGAAGATAATGTACACTATATAATTTTAGGGTTAGGGTTAGGGTTATATTTTTTGCATACGCAATTGGATTGTTCAGCCCATCGCACATGGCCGCGAGAGCTGATACGCGACATTAAACTGACCTTCCACTGGAATAAAATTATTATCCTCTGGACTAGCATCGAAAGAAGACCGTTTCTCTACTTCATGCTTGCCAGATGGGTGGGAACTCAATGACACTGTCAGTATCGCTTTACCCCTAAGGAAAAGGAGCCGTTTCTTTTCTTTTTCTTGTCTGTTTCTTTTCTCTCTTGTTCTTGCTTGCTCGTCAGTGGAATATGCCAGGAAGATAACAGCCACTGCCAGAGAGAGAGAGAGAGAGAGAGAGAGAGAGAGAGAGAGAGAGAGAGAGAACTCGGAACTCGGAATGTTTAATGACCCAGGCCAACAGCCCCTATCATGACAATAGCACCAAAAAATACATCAATATTTACATACACCCCCCTCCCCATCCACACCCACAAACACATGCTTACACATGCGCGCACGCACACGCACGCATCAAACGTGCACACATACATTTTCACAGTCAAGCACGCCCGCGCGCATATAAACGCTCACACGCACACCCACCCACACTCTCTCTCTCTCTCTCCGCTTAGCAGAAAGGCCTATAGCTAGTAGGCCTAGTACCACTGTCACTACCAGAAATAGTACAGTTACAGACTACTATTTCTGGCAGTAGCCACAAAGCTGGGGTAGGCCTAGTAGCGTGGCTGGGCCTCGGTTTTGCCTCGCAGCGGGCCCAATCAACTGCATTGGCGCGGGGAGATTTAAACGGGGACCGCGCATTTGAAAATCAGTTACAAACACAAACAAGATGATTTACCAATTAGCGTTCATAGAATGCTTTTATTTTCCTTCTTTTTTTTTAAATCTGAAGGATGACAAAGATGTATTGTTCACAAAGGGGGAAAATCTATTTGTTAACAAAAGCATTACTAATTTTTTTTAATTTTTGCTTACAGACTAGATTCAGATTATGTTTGTTTTTTTCTTGTCTAAATTTAGAGACATCCGAAAACCTTTATAACCTATACATCTGTACAACTTGGTCTAACAGCGAGCCCTCCTTTCCCTAGCCTGTCTATTTATTTAGGCTGTAATCAGCACCCCCTGGGTTTGATGACAGCAAAGCACTTGGGAAGCCATCAAACTTGACACTTGCTGATATTGGATGGAGCTCGCCTTCAGTTAAACAGCTATGAGCAAAAAGGACTGATATGTAGTGTAGTGTGTGTGCTCCGTGCATGTGTGTCACGTGTGTGTGTGTGTGTGTGTGTGTGTGTGTGCCAGTGTGTGTGTGTGTGTGTGTGTGTGTGTGTGTGTGTGTGTGTGTGTGTGTGTGTGTGTGTGTGTGTGTGCCAGTGTGTGTGTGTGTGCGTGCGCGCGCATGGGGATGCACATAGAAAGGACGGGGGTGGGAGGGTAGTGGTGGTAGTAGAGTGGGGCTAAAAGCCTACCTTAAGCAAGAAATGCTCTCTGTCTTCTTAAAGACGCTCTAGAGAACCACAAATAGGTGCAATAGCTTGGGGTGTAGTTAGGCTATGTACTCACAAACACTCTCGGTGATAACGATAAACAAACGAACACAGTAGGTAAAACAAAAAAATATTTATTTGGCCTTTTTGCCCCAGCTAGGGGGGCAACACGCCACTGAGGGTGGGGCTAAATGCCCAGGTTGGGCGTTTTACCCCACTGTTGCAGGCGTTTTACCCCCCTGAACAGATAAGCAAGAAAACAAATAAAACAGAAACTAACTGTCGACATATGAACCAAAAATGCACTTTTACTTGCGTAAGAAATTTAAATTGAAACTTTATATCATGATATGAACCTAAAAGGGCATTACTGCGTTTGTAAACATTTTAAAATGAAATGTTAATCATTACATGAACATAAAGCTGCATTTCTGCTTTTGTCAGTTTACAATGAAACTTCAATCATGCAATGAACTAAAAAGTATATTACTCCTTTTGTCAAAAGATTGAAATAGACTTTTAATTATTATATGAACCCAAACAAGTGCATAACGGCTTTTGTAATAAGATTTAAATGAAACTTTCAGCATGAAATGAACCCAAAAAGTGCACTACTGATTTTGTAATGAAACTGAAATGAAACTTTAAGCCTGATACGAAACCAAAAATTGAATTACTGCTCTTGGAAGAAGATTGAATAAGCTTTAGACACGATATGAACAAAACAAATGACACCAGCTGCACTGCAGGCACACACAAGAGTCACCAGAGTACCTCGTTCATCACTGGTGGCCTTGCCCACTTGTCGAGTTCCCTTTGATGCAAAAACTCTTCCAGGCTTTTGGACGGTTGTCACCCCTGTCTCGTCCATGTTCCACAACCTTGCTGGGGGGTATGTTTTTGCAGCCAACCTTTCTTTGTAAAGGCCAAAAAAACATGGTGGACTTGGGGTTTGTTGAATCCAGAAAAACGCGCAATGCTTGTGGATACAGGTTGCCGCAGAGTAAGGTCATGACGGGCAATAAAGTTTCTGACCCAGTCCTCTCCTGCAATCTTGGTATCTTTGTTGAAGGGGTGGCTAATTTTAGCCTTCTCACAAACATCAAAAGCCAGATGTTGCAGATCCCGCATACGAAGACCATAGAATCGTCTCTGCATGTTGAGTACATGTTCTTTTTGGTCCTTTTCAACTTGAGATGGCAGAAATGATTTGCAACGCCCAAAATTCAGCACACCCGGTTCAGCAACTTTTTTGTCCCTGTGTCTTCTCAGAGTCCTTTGAGGAACACCAAAGTCTTTGCTTGCACGATTAATGGAAAGTCCATCGCTAACAGCTTTCAAAGCATCAGATAGGTTTCCTTCACCATAGCTGCCCCTTTTTGTCTTCCTTTTGTATTCCCGCACCATTATCTGTTGACAAGAGCAAACAGAAATTCATAAAAGTTCATTATTATGCCATACAAAAGGAAAGAGAGAAGTCAATAAAGCACTTTATCAAGTGATGGGGCTAAAAGCCCTTAAGTGGGGCTAAACGCCTAGAGCAGGCGTTTTGCCCCATTAGTATGGTGGCGTTTTGCCCCATTCGACCCATTTTACAGGCATGTGGTGTGGAATGAAAAGCAACGGAAAAAAACTAGGTCAAACCAATATCATTGCTCACACAATAGATCCATGCAACACAAAATGCAAGTATTGTTTTGATTTGTCTGTGCTTTGCCCACTGGCACTGAATAAACTGCAACCGCAGATTTACATTTAAGAGGCTAAAATCAAAGAAAGGCGAACTGTTTACTTACCACGTGCGTGACCCAGCCACAACTTCTTGTGTAAATGGAGGCCACCCGTCTCGTTACTGGCAAAGCACTCTGGGATGCATTGCGTCATCAATGTACTGTAAAACAGGGTGGGCGTCTTCGCCGACCTCGCCTTTTAGCCCCACCCTACTATAGTATATGCTGTTCGTAAACATAAGCTTGCATAAAAGCCGTCACACCTACAGCCCACATACCGTTTTTTCACACACGCACGCACACACGTGACACACAGGAAAGAGAGACAGAGACAGAGACAGAGACAGGGAGAGAAGGAGGTGAGGGGAGACATAGACAGATTGATGATTGACTGTTGTTCATAGCCCCGTCGACTGCTACGGCCATGTCAGGGCTGTAACCACGTCAACTAAAATTTGACATAGACAGATAGATAGATAGACTGACAGACAAGACATACACATGCACTACACATGCACTAGACCGACAAAGCTAGAGACAGACACAGAGAAGACAGAAAAAAATATATACAGATATATAGATGCACTCAGATTAATATAGAAACAGAGACAGACAAAAATAGAGCTAGAGAGACGGACAGAGAAACAAAGAAAATGAGACAGAGACAGATACAATAGTCAATCAGACGCTAAAAGAAAGTCACAATGAGATTGACAGAGATATAGGGAGCCAGAAATAGTGAGAGAGACTGAAACATTGTCTTCTTCTTCTTCTTCTTCTTCTGTGCTTCCAGGCCAAAAGGCTATAATGCGTAAGGTACGTATATGTCCGGTTTTCAGTTTTCACTGGTCTCCCCGCTGCGTACAGCCGACACATTCTGATTTCGGAGGAGCTTAAAGAAGAAAAGTCGTTATTTGGAATTATGTTTGTTTTGGGTTGGGTTTTTTTAAAAGGCAGGAAAATGGGCCAATAAGTCAGAATGATAATAGATGACAGTAAGCAAAGGGAAAAGGCAGAGTCCGAGAGGCAGACCAGAGGAAATTGCAAGCACAGAACTTCCAGAAGGTGGGGGAACCATTTTTACGAAAGACTCCCCCGGTATCCCCCACGGGGTGAGACTCATGGAGGTGGGCGGGGGTCGTCCAGCTCCCCGTATGGAGGCACGAGGCATCCACCCACTGCCCCAAGAGAAACATTGTCAACAAAAAAACCAGAAACTGATAGAGCATGAACACTGAACAATTTTCAGTAATAATAATTACAAAAACAAAACTCATTGAAAACATGGTTTCGTTTTCAAACCAAAAGGTTTTTTTTATTTCACAGTGAAGAGACAGTACAAAGCTAATTATGACAGGGTGCACACTCACAACATGGAAAAAATATCGGGGGGAAAAAGAAACAAATATGGGGCCTAAAATCACACGAGGATCACTGACTAGTAGGGTAAGATGGGGTAAAAAGCCCATGGGCGGGTAAGAAGCCCATGCCAATTATCTCATGAAATAAAGCAAATTTCAGTCAAATTTTCCCCACTGTCTCATGGGCAAAATTTGAATGAAATTTGCTTTATTTCATGAGATAATTGGCATGGGCTTCTTACCCGCCTATGGGCTTTTTACCCCGTCTTCCCCTATGTGAGCAAAGCAAAATAAAGGCTAGAAATAAAGCCAGCTGTTTTATGGAAACAACAAACACATTATAATTATTGTAGTATTTTATACACAAAGTGCAAGGTTATGCAAACAAAACTACCACGATTTAATTACAAGCAAATGAATGTTGAGTTATATGTTCTATTTAATTTGTATTCTCATAAAAAAGTAAAACATGTATTTGTGAATAATAGAACAAATTTGATTTTGATGATGAGCTGTTTGGTTGTTGTTGTTTTCCCTTCCTGATGCATATTGCTGTTGATGAGAGAGAGAGTGAAAGTAAGAACTGTGGAATGTTTGAAGACTCAGAAGGAATACAAATTGTTGAATACCAAATTTGATTTTGCTTAACAATATTAATTTTGAACCTTTTTTTTTATTTTATTAAATAAAATCGCGATTTGTGTTTGTATCAGTTCCTACACCGTCAAACTCCTGGAACTCCTTTTTTTAACGAAATTTTATTATCAATATCTTGTTATGAATTCGGGACTTTCCTGGTGTTGCACTGCCTCCGAGCATTGCCTCCGGGATTGCTCCCACCATCTTTATTATCCACCAATGTCCCACATGTGTCTGTTCCAGACCGGAGGACGTTAAATGGATTTTTCATTCATTTTCACGAAATTGAACAAAGGGGGAGAACTCCATTTTGTTATCTCCTCTCTTGGCCTCACTATTTCATTCTTTTCTTAAAAGGGAAGTTAGTGATGTGAAGAATAAATATGTTATTTCGTCAAATAAAAGTACTGTAACCACGAAAGAGAATGATGATTTGTGTGAATAGTGTTCAGAAGAGCTACACTTTTAAATCCAATCACTAGAAACCGGGAAAGGAGATTACTTGTCAGGATGACTAAAATGAATAACTGTAGACACCACAATTATGTACATATTTTTTACTCGGAATGCTAAAACAAAATATGTGACAGAATATGTTACTCGAGTAACAAACGTATGTGCAAACTTATGTACATTTGAGTGTATTCGTTACTGTGTTCCTTGTATCCGTAAGCGCGCGTGTGCATGTGCTGTTTGTGTGTGTGTGGTGTGTGTGTGTGTGTGTGTGTGTGTGTGTGTGTGTGTGTGTGTGTGTATGTGTCTGTAGGTACACACACACACACACACACACACACACACACACACACACACACACACACACACACTCTCTCTCTCTCTCTCTCTCTCTCTCTCTCTCTCTCTCTCTCTCTCTCTCTCTCTCTCTCTCTCTCTCGTTCAATGTATTTCATTTTGCAATTGATAATGTTTTACACCACAGAAATAAGTCAAAGATTTTTCTAACGAACCTAGCATTTAAAACAAACAAAAAAATCAATCGATTCCTTATATTTTCTGACCAAGGAAGGCGCAAATAATTATACGTGGTAATTGTTCAGTGAAAAGGTAATAAGTCTTATAACAAAGTCCATGTTAACTTCTTTCTTTTTTTAAAGGCCTGTAGGGCGTTTTAGTATTTCTGGTAATCTTGATTTTTATATCTTTTACTTTCTGGCAAAGTAAGGCGCAAATTTACCAGGTGATTTTTCAGTTAAAAGACAATGAGTCTTATGATAAATTCTATGTTAAAACCCCTGTGGCGGTGTATTTTTACCTCTATGAGATAAGTAGTCCTAGCAAGAAGTAGTCCTAGCGTAGCCAATCAGAATCGTTTGTTTGTCCGCCATTGTGAATTTTACGAAACTAAGTGCATGGCTTTGTACATCGATTTCTCGGCAAATATGTAGATTTACACCCTCCTGCTCTATTTCTTGGTTCTTTCCGTGATAGGGTTAGGGTTAGGGTTAGGGATAGGGTTAGGGTTAGATGGGTACAGTTCGCATGCGAGAGGTAGATATTTAATGACAGGTACTTATTTATCATGACACCCCTTCACTGCCGAGCCCAGTTCCGGTTCCGGGGCAACTATTTGCCAAGCCGTTTTAGGTTGCCGAGTCTATTGCAAAACTTTCTGAATAAAAGTGCATATAACCTATGCTTTTCTGAACGGGGATTGAATATACTATCCTTTGAGAACAATCTCACACGCATTCGAACATACTGCGAAAAGCGTATGGATAGAAAACGGGAAACTCTTAGAATAACCCTATGACGGATATTTCCGTGACGGGGCAGTTTATAGGTTACCGGAAGTTGACGGAAATATCCGTGACAGGGCAGTGAAAAGGTTAAATTCACTAACTTTTTAAAAAATGCGATAGGGTGTTTTAGTGGGGTGGGGGGGGGGGGGGGGGGGGGGGGGGGGGGGGGGAGGGGGGGGGGGGGGGGGGTGTTCAGTTTAATCTTGATTTTTATATCCAAGGATTTGGCATTTCACATTCACAAAATAATCTGAATGCCGAGCAGCTATTTGTGATTTCATTTATAACTTGATGTAGATTATGCGCACGCACACACGTTTCCGCGCGGAAACGCATGCGCTTATTTTTTTCCTTCTTTCTTTTACTTATTTACGGTGTTTCCGCGCAGAACATCCGCGTGTATCTGAACACACACCCTTAGTCAGTGAATACATTAGCAGCACACTATTTAAATACATATTTGTTTAAAAAAAGAAATGGAAAGGCAACAGTACACTAATCCACAACAATATCAAACATCAAATAATATCACGGTAAATAGCTTCATTAAATACCTTTGACCGTTAACGTTTAATTTTGTTGTCTTGGTTATATCTTTCACAGTTTTGCTGATAAAGTCCCCAAATTTGGCATGGTGGTGCATTAGCCTCAGGTGTCGTGATATGGTATCTACGGTGACTTTTACTCTCTTGACCTTAACCTTGACCTTTGACCTTGAATATCGTCATTTATTTGTTTGGGCCATATCTTTTATATCCTGGCAGATACAGTCCCCACATTTGGCAAGCAGGTAGACTAGCTTCAGATCAAATGGAATGCGAAGTGTTGTCGACCTCGGTGACCATGACCACCTCGACCTTTGACCTACAATTGTTGTCAGTCACAATATCACATGAACCGCTGCACGGATTCGCTTAACATTTTGTAGGGTGATATAATCACATCAAGCTGATGAGTCCAGCAAGATGTTGGTATGGAGTTTATTTGAAAGTAAACGATTTAGCATTTAGATTTATATCCACACAAAAAACCCACAGCGAGTGAGCCTTGAAGGCTTTGCCTCTTGTATTTATTTTACTGAACGTGGTCTTGTATTTTTAAAGTGGTAGCATCAACGAGAAAGACCTGTTCATGGTTGGTTGTCTGTCTGGACTAATGCCGCAAAATATTATTGAATGCCTTTTCACCTTCCAACATAACAAAATGACATTTTGTAGGCATCACCAAGACGAAAATTATACGAACATTGTTTAAAACTTTGTTGTCCCTATGTCTTTGAAACGAACATTAAAACCAAAGAACAGTTATATGTTAACTTGGTATCTTGATCTATGTTCTAAAAAAACATAAAGAGTGCTAGCTTAGTTTCTCCTCCTTATTAGGGAGGCAATGGCAGAAACCCAGCCGAGGACAGCTGTTTCGACTCTAGGGAGTCTCATCAGCTCGGCACTGGATGGGGTCTTAACCTACCAAGGTGGAACTACTCTCCCCTCAACAAGAAGATTGTTCCACAAATGGAATGTCTCTTCCTGTATATTGGTAAAAGGCTCCAAAAAACCCAAACCAGCACTCAAGTAAATTAGAAATCTTTCAAGCTTGGAAAAGCGTACACAATTTTGCAAATTTTTTATCTATAACATACACAGGGCGTGACACAACAAACAACCGCGCTGAAATGAAAACATTAATTTTGCCTCGTTACGTGGCATAGGGAGCAAAGAAACACGGGCAGAATCTACTGATACGCGCTAAGGGTCGGCTACACTGCATACGATTCGATTCACTACGATCCGACTTTGACAT
>CM065682.1:74912166-74914666 GCA_017654935.2 Phymorhynchus buccinoides | reverse complement strand
TGCGCGTGCGTGCGCGTGTGCGTGTGCGCGTGTGCGTGTGCGTGTGTGTGTTTATTTGACGCAAAACTGACCCTAAACCTATCCCTAACTCTATCCCAAACCCTGTCTTGTCTCTTATGAATAAAATAACGTCACTTTACACTTGTTGTATGTTCTAGTGACGTTGCAGTCTGTTTCAGGTTTTTTTTTTCTTCTTTCCTATTCCTAACCCTAACCCTAACCTGAAACTATCCAATCCACACAACAACAACAAAACGTATGGTATGTTATGAGATTGACACTTAACTGACCCTAAGCCTATCCTTAACCCTATCCTTAACCCTATCCCAAACCCTATTCCTAACCCTAATCCTAACTGAAACCGTCTGAGATTAATGGAAGGGGCAACGGAGGGAGTTTTTCCTTAACATTTGCCTATTTATCAGTGTTGAACAGTCGTCAAACCATCATTTTCAACTGTAAAGAGAGCACGGTATAAGGTCCGAACTTGTTGTTGCTGACAGCATTAGCTGTTTATGCGTACTGTGGACCCTATAATGAAACTGTTTAAACAAACAAATCGCAATAGTTTGTGGCACGCGGTCTATTTTTACAACTCCAATCATGAGTTACCTCCCCTGGATTTTCAATAATTTTAATCTGTAAACCAGAATGTTATCTCTGCACCATTTCGTAACTGTTTATATCTTTTGGAAAACATTTAAAACTATGTATCCTACTTATACTCATCGAAAGAAGCACCGCATACTCGTCGTGTCGGTTGTAGTGTCTGTATTACGTATGTTTATTATTTTGTACGCTTTTAAAATACATCATTTTAAAGAGCGGCCTCAATTAATTTTGAAGTGTAGCCTCGATTTGAAGTGCGACAATTTTGTCAAAATGTGCGACAATTTTGGAACGACAGACCGACCGACAGACCGACAAAGTGAGTTATAGGTTTGTGGCTTGAGCCACAAACAAAAAGCAAAAAACGTTCAACGAAGAAAATGAAAACCGGGCTATTTCTCTACACTGTAATTTCGTTTTTACTTCGTATTTTATCGACTTCCATAAAAAGAAAAACAAAACTCTATGAAGTTTCAGACATTTTTTCATGAATAATACAGTTAACAATAGACGATTTTCGGAATAAAATAGAGGAGAGCACTTCGTGAAAAGTAGACTTGTTTACCTCCATTACTCGGTCAAATACCATAGCAACAATGCAACAATGGCGTCGAAGCTTGAAACCGCAGGATGCGAGTCAGCGACTTGCAAACATTTTTTTTTTAGAAAAATGAGGGGTGGCCAGTTGCCACAAACTGATAGAACTTGCAAAATGTGACGTAAAAATATAAATGACATAATTTTTTTTAAGAATGACGCACGGTGTTCTGAGTGCTGTATGTCTGTTCAAACACACGAGGCGAGAGCTGGGGATCTACCTGATGGTAGAGTAACTTCCCCTGTTTGACCGATTGAATTAGGCAAGATCACTCCCACTCCCACACACCATGAAATTACTCCCCTTCATTATTTCCAGAACAATTCCTATTATTAATAGAATGTGAACGGCTTTCCAATCCAGTCCTGGCCTTGGTGCGTTCGGGTCAAAGTCATGGGGATCAGTGTGTTCTGGGGAGCTGTCGGTGGACGGTCGTGGTGGCACCCGTCGGAGGAGGACCTCACTCACGCTGGCTCCGCGACTAAGAGAATAGTGTGGTCAGTAGGCCAGGGGGCTTAGTATGTGATGTCCTGAACAGGCTCTACCGAACTCCAACGACGTGACTCAGCAGCAGTGCAGTGTCTCCTCGGTAGGTTGCCTCCTGACGGCCGGCCTAAACATAGATTCGCTCCTCTTGGGACTGCTGGTTTCGGATTCTGCGACCTGAGCGTGCGGAGGAGGTGTGGCTGCGAATTGGGACTGGGAATGAGACGGCGTGGGAGCAACGCCACTGTACGGCCCAGAAGATGGGAGAGGAAAAAAAAAGAAAGAAAAAAAAGAAGAAGATTGTGAACCCGAAACGTGGGGTCAAATCTGACCTGGTCAAAGCGGTTGCCGACAGGCTGGGTGTGTACCACGCGATGCTGGATGAACTTGCTGGCGTCACGAACCACCACCAGGGTCTTGTTGCTGTCCAGCCCTCCCCTCGACCATGACCCCTGACCTTGACCCTGCCCATGACCTTGACCTTGACCCTGGACCTCCCCGTTCCAGCAGACCACCCACACCTGGTCCAGGTGAGTCACGTAGTGCAGCTGCACGGGCTGGTTGTCCGTGGCGATCACCTGTTTCAAAAACAACAACAAAACCAACAACACACAATCAACATATCCATCAACATCAATCGGTTGATCAGTCGATACATTCGTCTTCTTCGATCGCCCAGAAGACAGTTTCCTGTCCAAATTATGAGCGCAGATGCGCTATGCTGCCGCTATGCGCCTAACTAAGAAAGAGCAAGGCCCAGCAAGTCTGACTTTGGTTGGAACAAAAATCTTTCTGAAAGTAAAACCA
>CM065682.1:74902166-74907166 GCA_017654935.2 Phymorhynchus buccinoides | reverse complement strand
AAAGGAGTTTCGCTCACAACAAAGGAAATAGCTCCTTTTTTTTTTACTGCACTACAAAAAAACAAAAAAACCGCTTCAACCACAATGAGTGACCTCCACCCACCCCATCCAAAATGGCTTCTCTCTCTCCGGCATCTCCCGCCAAGGAGGAATCGCCGTTTTTGACGGTTTAATTTCTAGGAAACCAGAGCAAAGTGAGTGTTCCGATCCTTGAAAAGGCTGTCTTTCTGGTGATCTCGACGTGTTTCTTGCAAAAAACCCTCATCCGTCAGGCCAGGGTCCACCTTTAACTATGAGCTCAGACACTTTGAATGAATTATCTTATCTTATTTTATTTAATAAACCCACTCACTGGACACACCCCGCTGTCGCAACCAGCCTTGCAGGAAAAGGTAAGTCGTGTATATTTGTGTAGGAGTCATGTCGGACAATTGAGCCTTAGTGAGAGTCGGGCTGACGGAGAAAAGACCTTTACTGAGGGGAATGCCCAAGAAACGTGGATTGTGGATCTTCAAGCGATCCCTGGAGCCTGAAACCAAAGCGTGTCGCAGCTTGTAGAAGATTCAAAGACCCCCCACGTCACGTGTCACATTCCCTCTTATGCTAGGAAGATTTCTTAAGATTTCTTACTAGCCATAAGAGGGAAAACACGTGAAAACCGTGATTCTGACACGTGACGTGGTGGGTCTTTAAGGGCCAGCTTACTGCCGCATACGGTTCAAATCACTACGATTCGGTTTTGACAACTTTTGTAAGGCATGATTCACGTGACATTCTACTACTGTCTAAGCAAATCTGATGAAGTCATACTAGATGTTTTTACTATATTTTGTAGACTCCCGTAAACGAATGTGATAAAATATCTCATTTTTGTATCGGACATTTTATTGGAGTCGTGTAGTGAGGTCTACTTGAGTATATAGCGAAAGAAAATAGTAGTTATTTTTTAGTATTTCACGCGAATCATGACTCACATACATCGTCAGAATCGTATCGTTTTGGGGGTCAAATCGTATGCAGTGTGGCTAGGCCGATAGTGTTTTCGTAAAGTGCTAAGTCTGTGCAGAGCGGTGCGGGTTTTCACGGTGCATTTCACGATGTGTTCGTGACGATAGAGTTTCGCTGTGTGTGTGTGGTGTGTGTCTGTGCTCAGAAGGTGTCCATCCCATCACACGGTGCAGTGCTGTTAATGTGCTGTTAATAAGCGATACTAGTACACCTTTCATTAATTCAATTCAACACCCCTTCAGTGCTTAAAGACCCACTGACCCACCACGATTAAGTTCCTTGGGTTGTTTTTTTCTGGGTAGCTGTGACCCACATAGAAATGTCCCCAACTTCAAATTGAGGCTGCTTTTTAAAACGATGCTTCGTTTTCAATTTGGGGGCATTTGTATGGGAGATAAACTTGGTCAAAACAAGATTTCATACGAGCTATAAGAGGGAAAACACGTGAAACCCGTGATCTGGTGGGTCTTTAACATTTTTCCAGACCATATGACTGAATGGAATCGATTCATTCTGTGTCGCACAACAAGGTTGTCGTGTTATCTAAACATGGGCATCGCCTTTTGAACGTTAGTTTCACTGGGAACGGAAAAGAAAAAAGAAAAAGAGCGTTAGTTACAATAGGGGAGCCAGGTCATGGGTGGCTATGGACCCCCCCCCCCCCCCCTCCTTTTTTGTAGCCTGACACTCCCATTACTGAACGATGTTTTTGTTTGTTTGCTGATGGAGTGACCAAACAGCCTCGTTGCGCAACAAATTAACAGCATGCATTGTTATTAGTGGTAAGCGATGAGTTCCTTGACAAAGATTAATAAATCGAAATGTTGACAAATGTTGAGCTTTTTTGTTTTGTTTCTTTCTCCCTCCTCCCCCCCCCCCCCCCCCCCCCCCCCGCCCCGATCTGTTTCAATTAATATTTCAAACTAGGGAAATAAAGAAGGAGAATTGGGACATTTGGGGACAAATTAACCCTTTCGGTACGGCTTCGTGGTGCGAGTTGACCTGTGAAATGTTAGAAAAACTAAAACCACTTTCAATAGCTAGTTGACTCATTTAACTTCTCTCCCCCCAAAAAAACCCCCCGTAGGTTATGTATATTTTTCATCAACAGTTTTCTAGCTAGAATTTGTGTTGAATTGTGACTGTTCGCGACCATAATGCCTTGGGCACTGAAGGGGTTCGAAATACATTGTGCAAACTTGCGGTGCAGTCAGCAACATTTAACATTTGTCATTGTAACGTGTTGGTCAAAATTGCAGTGCGGTTTAGTAATACAGTTATAAGACCTCCCATTACAAGACTCCCTCCTACATAAGACCTACTTCTCTGAGACATTGCCCTTCTTTGTAAGTATTAAAATTACCTCCCATTATAAGACTCCCTTATAAGACCTACTTCTCTGAGACATTGCCCTTCTTTGGAAAGTATTAAAATTACCTCCCATTATAAGACTCCCTCCCACATAAGACCTACTTCTCTGAGACATTGCCCTTCTTTGTAAGTATTAAAATTACCTCCCATTATAAGACTCCCTCCTACATAAGACCTACTTCTCTGAGACATTGCCCTTCTTTGTAAGTATTAAAATTACCTCCCATTATAAGACTCCCTCCCACATAAGACCTACTTCTCTGAGACATTGCCCTTCTTTGTAAGTATTAAAATTACCTCCCTTATAAGACTCCCTCCTACATAAGACCTACTTCTCTGAGACATTGCCCTTCTTTGTAAGTATTAAAATTACCTCCCATTATAAGACTCCCTCCTACATAAGACCTACTTCTCTGAGACATTGCCCTTCTTTGTAAGTATTAAAATTACCTCCCATTATAAGACTCCCTCCTACATAAGACCTACTTCTCTGAGACATTGCCCTTCTTTGTAAGTATAAAATTACCTCCCATTATAAGACTCCCTCCTACATAAGACCTACTTCTCTGAGACATTGCCCTTCTTTGTAAGTATTAAAATTACCTCCCATTATAAGACTCCCTCCTACATAAGACCTACTTCTCTGAGACATTGCCCTTCTTTGTAAGTATTAAAATGACCCCTCCCTTATAAGACCCTATTTTGGATGATTTTTGAAGGTCTTATAAGGGAGGTTCCACTGTAATATATCTTCAGATTTCAACGAAATACTAGGCCTATGTGTACTTTTTTTTCTCTTTATAAAACATTTACTTTTACTGTGATTTCCCAGCTCGTATTCATTACTCAAAATGGTCTCTCAGTAATAAAGCAACCAAGTAAAATAACAAGAAAAAACACCCCCGAAACGAAGACAAAAATAAATAAACAAACCGAACAAAATCACACATTTGACACAACCGGTAGAAGAAGAGTTCTCGTGACTGATTGTAAGTAACTCTCTGCTTGATAAGACATGTTTTCTTCTCCGTTTTTAGTTCAGGGCTCCCAGGGACCCCCATCTGGGGGTATATGAAGTACTAACATTCTAAAGGACCCTCTAAAAGAATGTGCAGAGGGTCCCAGGGATGCACTAGAACAAATTCTTTTT
The DNA here is from genome assembly GCA_017654935.2 of Phymorhynchus buccinoides. Taxonomy (NCBI): domain Eukaryota; kingdom Metazoa; phylum Mollusca; class Gastropoda; order Neogastropoda; family Raphitomidae; genus Phymorhynchus; species Phymorhynchus buccinoides. The sequence goes on along the minus strand of CM065682.1, from coordinate 74,903,637 downwards.
AGCATTCGCAATGCCACTGGGACCCTCTATCCCGCCTCTATGACCCTCTATACTGTAAGTGAAGGAGTCCCTGGGACCCCTTGTTTTGGGATCCCTTGTTTTGCGTGACGATTGGGAGCCCTGTAGTTATTCTTTTTATTCCCCATTGGGGCAAATCATTTTTTATTCCAATTTTGTTTTCTCAGAAACTATTAGCATCAATATGTTTAACCGAGTGTCAAATTCACTGTATTCGATGACTACGTTATTAATCTATTTCTAACAGTGATGGTATAGCATTTGGTCATGTTACTTACTATCAGAAAACCCTTAGAATAGGAAAATAACGGCTTACGCATTAACCGTCCAAAAGATACCACAATTATATTATTATTGTATTTTTCTTGCGCATTTTATTTATTTTTAAAGAAGATTTCTATCTCATTTATTAAGACAATTTCTATTGTATTCATCAAGAAGGATTCTATCTCTCACACACATCGTTCCTATTTAATTACACGCAGAGCAGAGATTTAGGGGCTTGATTTATGCTGTACTGTACACAAGTAGTCTCAGTTACAGTGCATGAACGTTTCTGTGCTCAAGGTTATTTAACCCTTTCACCGCCAGCCATATTTCAGCCAAAAATGTCCATTACATTTACCTGGGTAGAGAACAAAATCCATCTGCAGTATTGGGGATTCTTCTGTGACATATATAAAATAAGGCCTATCCTTACTTTCCAAAACTAAGACAATAGGGTCTTTGGATAATAGACCCCAATTTGATGCCTTTTAGTGACATAGGTGTTAAATCACTGAGGTGCTAAAATGTGACTTTGGCGGCGAAAGGGTTTTAAAGTGCCTCCCTGTTTTACCGCCTTCCCATTCGTTATTGGAAATAAAAGCAAAGCCAGAGATCTCTATCTTTTTATATATAGGCACACACACACACACACAAGGTTACATAAGCATGTGAAAACACACAGAGAAAGACACATACACTCTTGCACAAACACACCCACGTATGCATGTGAAAACACACAGAGAAAGACATTATACACTCTTGCATATATACACCCACGTATGCATGTGAACACATTCAGAGAAAGACATTATACACTCTTGCACATACACACCCATGTATGCATGTGGACACATTCAGAGACATACATTATACATACATTATACACTCTTGCACATACACACCCACGCATACATGTGAACACATTCAGAGAAAGACATTATACACTCTTGCACATACACACCCACGCATACATGTGAACACATTCAGAGAAAGACATTATACACTCTTGCACATACACACCCACGTATGCATGTGAAAACACACAGAGAAAGACATTATACACTCTTGCACATACACACCCACGTATACATGTGAACACATTCAGAGACATACATTATACATACATTATACACTCTTGCACATACACACCCACGCATACATGTGAACACATTCAGAGAAAGACATT
>CM065682.1:74882166-74897166 GCA_017654935.2 Phymorhynchus buccinoides | reverse complement strand
CTGCTACACTGCATACGATTCGATTCACTACGATTCTATGCTGACATTAATTTTGTGAGGCATGATTGACGTGAAATGCTACTGTCTACATACATCTGATCAAAATCATACCAATTATGTTCACTATATTTTGTAGTTTACCGTACACGAATCTGATAAAATAACTTATTGTTGTATGGGACATTTTGTTTGATTCGTGCATTGCGGTCTACGTGAATACAATGGACGAAAATAGTGGAGTTAATTTTAGACGGAAGTATTTTAACGTGAATCATGTGATTCACAGACATCGTCACAATGGCCTACTACACTGTCATTCTCCCTTCTTCCTCTTATAACTCCAATAAATACCATAACTCACTAGCAGTTCAGAGAGGCTCAGATCTCGGATGCTGACGCCGTGTCTCTTCCCTCCCCCCTCCTCCCCATCTCCCCCCGTCCCCCCTCTCCCCCTTCCCACAGCCCCCAGCCCATTCACTCACTAGCAGTTCCGAGAGGTCCAGATCTCGGATGCTGTCGCGTTGTACTTTCCAAACTATGTCCTCTCCTCTTCTGGAGTCTACACCCCATATCAGTTTTCATTCCTCCTTCCTCCTCCTCCCCCCCCCCCCCCATTCACTCACTAGCAGTTCAGAGATCCAGATCTCGGATGCTGACGCCGTGTCTCTCTTCCCTACCCCCTCCCTCTCCATCTCCCCCCTCCCCCCCCCTCACCCCCACCCCATTCACTCACTAGCAGTTCAGATAGGTCCAGATCTCGGATGCTGACGCCGTGTTTCTTCCCTACCCCCTCCTCCCCATCTACCCCCCGTTCTCCCCACACCAACCCCATCCCATTCACTCACTAGCAGTTCACAGACGTCCAGATCTCGGATGCTGACGCCGTGTCTCTTCCCTCCCTCCTCCTCCCCATCTCCCCCCCGTTCTCTCTACCCCCCACCCCCCGCACCCCTCAGCCCCACCCAATTCACTCACCAGCAGTTCCGAGAGGTCCAGATCTCGGATGCTGACGCCGTGCCTCTTCCAGACGATGCCCTCTCCTCCTCCTCCTCCTCCTCCTCCGTTGGCGGTGTCCAGCCCGCACTTGAGCTCCAGACCGTTTCCCACCGTGGCCAAGGTAGGGATGACGTTCACCACGGGGGATGGTCGAGCTGGTGGGGATGGGGATGGGGATGGGGGGTCCTGTTTACTGGAGTCTTCTGGGTCACCTTCTTCTTCTTCGTCGTCGTCGGATCGAGCCCGGAACAGGTCGGCTGAGGAATAGGAACAAAGAATAGGTGCAGATATCAACACGTTCTCGTTTCGCAAAGGGGCCGGGCACCATTGTATACGATTCGATCCGAATGACATCCGATTGTGACGATGTCTGTGGGGCATGTTTCACGTGAAATATATACCGTCTAAAGATAATTCTATTACGAATCACGCCTCGCAAAATGTCACAGTCGGATTGCATTTGGGTTGATTGAATCGTAAGCAGCGAGTTGACTCCCCTTATGGGAAGGTAATCCGATAGGGGAAACGCAAAGAACAGTAACTCTGGTGAATCGCATCCTATCCCCCATACTCACCAAAGGCCTCACAGGCCTGAAGGGACAGCCTTCCATATCACACATCATCCACGTTGTTGTTCAAGGGACACGCAAAGAACAGTAACTCTGGCGATATCGTCATACTCACCAAAGGAGAACTCCTGAAGGGACAGCATCCTATCCACACATCATCCAGGTCGTTGTTCTAAAGAAACACAAAGAACAGTAACTCTTGCGATATTGTCATGCTCACTTATGGTCTCGGAGAACTCCTGAAGCCTTTAATCCACACATCACCCACGTCGTCGTTCAAGGGAAACGCAAAGAACAGTAACTGGCGTCATACTCACCAAAAGCCTGGGACAATTCCCGCGGCGACAGCCTCCCATCCACATCACCCACGTCGTTGTCGTTCAAGAGACACGCAAAGAACAGTAACTCTGGCAATGACGTCATACTCACCAAAAGCCTGGGCAAATTCCTCAAGGGACAGCCTCCCATCCACATCACCCACGTCGTCGTTCAAGGGAAACGCAAAGAACAGTAACTCTGGCAATGACGTCATACTCACCAAAGGCCTGGGAAAAACTCCTGAAGTTGTCAACCTCCCATATCACGCATCATCCACGTTGTTGTTCAAGGGAAACGCAAAGAACAGTAACTCTGGCGATATCGTCATAGCCTGAGAGAATTGCTGACGCGACAGCCTTCCATCAACAACACCCACGTCGTCGTTCAAGGAACACGCAAAGAACAGTAACTGGCGTCATACTCACCAAAGGCCTGGGAGAACTCCTGAAGGGACAGCCGCCCATCCACGTCATCCACATCGTCGTTCCAGATGAGGTCCGTCAGCTCGCACACCTCGCTCAGCTGAGGGAGGCGGGGGGACGCCTGTCGCGCGCGGAGCTCGCGAAACGACACGTAGTAGTCCGTGTCCATGTCGAGGTAGCTGAACAGCAGGTTGCTCAGGTACTCCCGCTCTGCACGTGGAAAAAGATGAGAGACTAGACAATAGACGATTTTCGAAAAAAAATTAAAAAAATCCAAGGGGAGAGCACTACGTGAAAAATAGAGTAGTCTACCTTGAACGAATGGTCGACCTATGGCGATATTTGTCACGCCAGAGGGCAGTCAATGCACTAGGGGCTTATCACGCAATTTTCTTACTTGGGCGTAGTAAGAGAGAGAGAGATGGTAGGACTACTCACTCTCTCTCATTTTCTTTATTCCCAACTAAGAATATAGAGAGGATTAGCCCCACACGAGCGTCATGCCCTCTGGCGTTAACAAAATCGCACTAAGTCTCTCATTGGTCAAACCGTAACAACAAACGCAGCACGAGGCGATTTCACTGGGAAAATGTAACTTCCTGTTTGTGTTTGACCGAGTCTGTCAAGCGGCACCACTCGCATTCGCCGTGAGATAACTCTCCTTAATTAATTGCGAGCATTTCCTATTGGACACAATTGGATGGAAGGAAGGAAGGAAGGAAGGAAGGAAGGAAGGAAGGAAGGAAGGAAGGAAGGAAGGAAGGAAGGAAGGAAGGAAGGAAGGAAGGAAGGTGGCAGAGTGGCTAAGACGTTCGCCTGCCAATTTCAATGCCGTGAGTGATCGAATGGGTTCGAATCCCAGCCTCGACATTACTTTCTAGTTTGACGGGAAAATCGAACTGAACGTCGAGTCCTTCGGATTAGGAACTTAAAGCTAGTCTGACCCGTGCGCTTTACGCGCGTCAAAGTCGGTAAGAGCGGGGAGAAATTCCGCTGCTTGGTATGACCAAATTGATGGCTAGGTTTCCCAAGTCCACCCCCTTTTCACACACACACACACTTTTTTAAAATGGTGATACTGCGCTTGCACCGACGCTCTCTCCAGCTTGGGAGCAACCCGAATTTCACAGAGATAAGTCTCTGTGACTAGAATATACCAACATACAAAAAATGCGAAATAACAATTGGACGCGCGAAAAGTCCAACATGACAAAGCATGAGAGAGGGACCATTATATTTTGTACACATCAGAAAAAGTTTAGGTTAGGTTAGGATATAGGGACTAAACATAGCCGTTAGGCTTTCAAACTTCCTATCCTTGATTGGATCATTTATTATGTGCAAGGTTTATTGCGCTCAGGTTTTTGATAATCACTGATTGTATTCTTTTGATAAATTTTTTTGTTATTCCTAGTGAATTTTTGTTGTTGAAACATGTTAGTATTTGGTGCTTGTTTAATGTTGTTTGGTAACCTGTTCAACAAGGGTGCAGTTCTGTTAGTAAATCAGTAGTTTCTAAGATTAGCTTTACTATATTCAATAAATATTTTGTCAACGCTGTTTCCAGTTTTGTCAACAATTGTGACCCAGCGCCAAGAAAGGGACATTAAGTCGCTGGGCTAGTTTCTCACAACAGGCTTGCAAAGTCAAAAATATGTTTTTGTCAATTTTGAGTTATGGGTATGTTTGTGTTCTCTAACATCTTATATTTCATATTTATAAAGGATAAACTTTAATATTGTCTATAAATGGTCTTATAAGTGCTATAAAACGAGTAGGCAGCTAGGCTAGACTTTAGACTGGGTTTTTTTCCTTCAACATGGCTGATGCTCGCCCTACTATATTATGCTCACAACGCTGGAATAGAAAAAGAAACAAGAATGGTTCTTGTATCATTAGAAAGAGAATTGTCTGAACTTTTCAAATGTATAATTTTCTCAGAATGGTCAGTTTGACACTTAATGTCCCCCTTTCGGGGTGCTGGGTCACATTTAATAATGCATAGAAAAGGACAATGATCTATGTAACATAGCGTTAGAATGGGACGTTGCGTGTCCACTGGCCCAAAACGGGCTGGTACACCCATGGGGACACTTTTGCAAGGACTCCTCTGCGTCGTATCCGATGGTCACCAAGCCGCGAGTAGCTATGAGCCTCTGTACACTTTATGGAATGTTCCGTATGTGCCTGCTCCCCACCAGCAACACAACACGGACTTCCGCCAAGGCTGGAGCAGGGCTGCTCTCGTGTTGATAGGGCAGGCATGGCCGGTGGTACGTCTCTGGGTCCTAATCAGCACCTTCGGGTGTTGCTTTTTCATTTGGAAGGGACAATGGCCAAGAAAAAATTACATTATCCAAGGGCAGTGTCCAAAGTAACATATAATTCGGAAGGGGCATAGCGTTACAAAGAGGGTAGTGTGCAACGTATCATAGCATTAAAAAGGGCCACTGTTCAAAGTAACTTGTCACTATAAAGAAGCAGTGTCCAACAAAGTTTTAGCATTAGAAAGGCACAGTAGACTCTAACATGCCATGAAAGGGATTTGAGTGTCAGAGAGAGGAGAGAGAAAGAGAGAAGAGAGAGAGAGAGAGAGGAGAGAGAGAGAGAGAGAGAGAGAGAGAGAGAGAGAGAGAGAGAGAGAGAGAGAGAGAGAGAGAGAGACAGACAGACAGAGAGAGAGCGAGAGAGAGAGAGAGAGAGAGAGAGGGAAACAGACAGAGAGAGAGAGAGAGAGAGAGAAACAGAGACAGACAGAGAGAGAGCGAGACAGATACAGAGAGTGAGAGACAGAGACAGAGACAGAGAGAGGGAGAGAGAGAGAGAGACATATAGAGAGAGAGAGAGAGAGAGACAGAGACAGAGAGAGGGAAAGAAAGAGAGAGAGAGACAGAGACAGACAGACAGACACAGCCAGTCAGACATAGACATAGACAGACACAGAGAAAGACAATGACAGGCAAACAAACATATAGAGAGTGGATAGAGACATACAGACAGACAAACAGACAAGGCACAGAAACATTCGAGAGAGAACAAAAAGGCCTTTTTTTCTCCTTCGCTGCCATACCTTCCCGGACTTCCAGCTGACAGTCCGGCTCCTGGAAGCGCTGGCAGTAAAACGACAGCAGCTGGCGCTTGAATCTCTTCAGCTCTCCGCTGGAACATTCCTGGAAGAAAGTGCCGTCCGACTGATAGTCCTCGCCGGAGAGAGAGTCTTCTCCCTTCGTCTCGTCCTTCTCTCCTGCCTTCACTCCCTTGTCGCTCGGACTGGACTTTGAGTCGTATCCCTTGGACGGTTTTCTGACCGGGTTTTTGTCTCCGATGGCGTTCTTTTTGAAACTGGTGGTATCTCCGAGGGAGGTTGATTTGTCTGTCTTTTCTTTGGATTGTTCTGGGGGTGACGTTCGAGGCGCTGTGCTCGAGGTAGTGGTGGTGGTGGTGGTGGTGGACTGGTCTTCAGAATCTGCGGTAAAAAAAACATTAAACAAAATTAATCGCATATGTCGTACAATGACTAAGCCGTTTTGAACTAATACATGCCAGTCAGTCGTTCCCGACCATGACTGCCAGATAGCAGAGGGGGCAGATGCTATTCCGGCGGGCTGGGCTAGAATGTGTTTGTAGTGGAGATGCCTTGATCACGGTACAACCCCACTCTCTCGGCCAAGTGGGATTTGAGGACTGTTGGCGTTGGGGAAGGTCCCCAAAGGCCAACCCATCCAATATGCTGAACACTAATACTCCGTGTAAAGAAGTATATTTGCAGTAGTCCTCAAAGGTTCTTTATATAGATGAAATAAAATATTGTGTGTATGGGAAAAAAATAATAACCCAATCTATAAGAATTATGATGTTCGGCCTAAATGTTTACGCTGTTAGTCAGACGATTGCAGAATGACTTCATTTAGAAATCAGGAAATAAAGCAACATGATGTGATTTAAGATTGTGACATGATATATATTATAATTGCAATAGTTTGAGAGGAAAGATGGGGGGGGGGGGGGAGGGGGGGAGGGGGGGGGGAGGGGGGGAGGGGGGGGGAGGGGGGGGGGCGTTCACCATACTATCAACATCATAGCTAAGCAACAACTAACGGCTCACCGTTTTCATCATCATCGTCGTTGGCATTAAAACCGTCTTCTTCTCTCCTCCTCTTCATCATCGTAGTATTCATCGTCGTAGTAGTCATCGTCACGGTCGTCGTTGCCACCACCACCATCATCATTATCTTTGTAATCGTAGTCATCATCCTCATCGTCATCGTTGTCCTCAAGGTCGTTAGATGCATCGACATCATCGTTGTAAGAATCTGGTGGTAAGGGTCTGGAAGCGGTCGTCTTGGCAACGATCTTCGTTGACCTCTCTGGAACTGTCGTCGTCGTTGTTGCTGTTGTCGTCGTCGACGTGGTCGACGCTGTCGTCTCTTTTTCTGCTGTTAATAATAAAATCAATCAAGTAACAAAGCATAAATCCATGTTTTTCAAAAAAGCATAGATCGATGTATAAGAAAGCAAGTAGCAGTAGTAACCGATTATTACTACTTACTAGTAGCCTAATCTCGTAAGAATAGCTTCGTTTTGAATTTCAAGCATAATAGAAAAAAACAAACACTTTTAAAATGCAATATTTCGGATTTGTTTCGTGAATCCTTCCACGGTCAAAGCCACATTCGTTTCCAATTGTGACGTTGAACTGGTATAGTTTTATTTTTAAGTATTGTTTTTCCCTTTCGGAGAAAGTTCTCTTTTTCATCAAATGTTTATAAAGCATAAACCGACGATCAAACCAATATGAACAGGATAGTAATCATCCAATCATGCCATAGCTTCAAAAGTATGAACAGAAAACTAGGCATAATACAAAACTTATGACATCATACAAATCTGTTAGTAAGTAACACATGACATTTCTGAGAACATTCACGGAAAAAAAGTTGCTTGCTTGTAGAGGTTTCTTGATGAATTTGTTTGAGTGAAAATGCAACTGTGTTTTGCACGGTTCTATAGAAAGGCGTTGTCACTACATTCAATATGTTGAGTTATATCATTTCATTTTGATATGTTTGGTTGCTTTGCCAACACTTGGCTTTCTCACAAGCCAGAATAACAGTTATGTGTGTTGTACAATGATATTACTGTATATAGATGTGTGCTCTTATATACCCGTTATCAATAAACTGAAAGAAAATGTGCGATATCACAGAACGTTTATTCAAGCTGGAAATCACAAGTGAATGAAAATCAATTTAACGTCCTCCAACCTGGTACAGGTACATACGGGTCATTTGTAGATATGCAGATAGTGGGTCGATCCTGGAGGCACAGCAATACCAGGAAAGACCCTTTTTTCAAATTAATAAAGATATATAAATGCGTGACACAAGAGAAGTAGTCTTCTGCATTACTCAAGTTTGTATCCTTTCTTAAAAGCATCAACAGCTGGCTCTGTGGGCCTATTGGCCACTGCAACTAGGGTTATTAACGCCCTTGACGGCAAGAGTTAAGCCCTTGTTGATCAGTATCCAAAAGGGCATTCACTCGTGTAAAAGGCAGCCATTAAGTGGCTTCAAATAGGGTTATTGGCGAGAGTTACTCCCATGTTTGGTCAGTACTCAACCATCTTCCCCCACCCAACCAGGGCATTCACTCTTGCAAGAAGTGTTCTTTGCAGGAGCCAACACAGTTAGAAGAAAATCGCATATTTCGAGAGTTACACAAAAGCCAAACATAATTTGTTGTTTTTGTTGTTGGCTTACCCTGGCTAAAAGACTCCAGGGATCATCCCAAAAGCGGTAGCACTTGAACACTATGGTACAAGTACATCAGCTACGGATGAGAGCATTACGTGTGACCGTTTTTGATTGCCCCTCTGTCTTCAGGGGATTTGGGAGACTGATGGTGTTATGCTAGGAGCTAAAGACAATCTCCGCATAACTGTGCACAGCATAACAACATTTGGATGTAGCCTTGGTGTCCTAGCCTATGTCAATTGGTCTGACACAGCCTTAAGCCAAGGCGAATAAAAAATATATAAATACTCACGACTTCTTCTTTCTCTTCGTCTTTTGTGTTCCATGGCCATCAGGCCATAATGGGTAAGGAACGTATGTGTCCGGTTTTCAGTTTTCACCGGTCTCCATGCTGCGTACAGCCAACACATTCCGATTTCGGAGGAGCGCAAAGGAGAAACTATTTGGAATATTTTAAAGGCAAGAGTGAAGAGTGAAGGATAGTGAAGAGGCCGCGAGGCCTAATGTCCTAACTACCTGACCTGACCTGAAGAGGAGAACGGGGCAATAAGTCAGAAAGATAGTAGATGACAGTAAAGCAAAGGAGAAAGGCAAGAGTGAAAGAGAGTGACAGATTAGAGGAAGTTACAAGCACAGAACTTCCAGAAGGTGGGGGAATAACTTGTACGAAAAGACCCCCCCACCCCCCGGTATCCCCCACGGGGGGAGAGATTCGTTGTGGGGGCGGGGTCGTCGATCCCCCCCACCCCCCCTTCCTCCCTCGTATGAAGGCACGAGGCAGAGAAGGTTAGATTAGCGTCCAATCGGTCAGAGACCCAAACACGAGGCGCCCACCCGCTATCCCCCAAATAGAGGTGGGGGGAAAACACCGGTTTGAACCGAAAAACCGGTGCTAAGCTTTCGCGGTTCGAAAAACCGGTTCGAGTTGCTGCTAACCGGTTTTTTAACTGCAAACTGAAAGCAAGTTTTTTTTAGAATAACGCATTCTTTTCGAAAAACAACAGTGATTCTCAGCACAGATTGTGTGTTTGTAAACCAAGAGTAGCTGTTTCTAGTTTGTGGTGGTGTATGGCTTTGGTTTTGACTGAGTGTTGAGTTGAGTTGTGTGTGTCATAAGTCATAAGTTTCTTTATGTTGTGTGTGTGTGTGTGTGTGTGTGTGTGTGTGTGTGTGTGTGTGTGTGTGTGTGTGTGTGTGTGTGTGTGTGTGGTGTGTGTGTGTATTTGTGCGCGTGCGTGCGTGTGTGTGAATATTCTGACAAATAAACATGTGTTGCCCTGGTGCTTTGCCCGTCGAAGGTTGAAAAAATAAACCGAAATATCGCTGTTATCAGTGATTTTTTTTAAAATTTTATATTGAAATGAAATATGTGTTTGCATAGGTGAAACTAGTGATGCGAGTACTGGTAAAAAAAACACCGGTTCGGTAAAACCGGTTCGAAGAGAGAAAACCGGTTTAAAACCGGTTCGTGTTTTTGAACCGGTTCTCAACTCTACCCCCCAAAATACTCACGACTGAAGCAGGAGGCCTCGCGCTCCACCTTGATGTGCTGTCTGGTGACGCAGGCGGTGCGGTGCAGCTCGCAGTGGGTAGGGTACAGGACCCCGTCCGAGCCGCACGCGGCCTTCTTCCCCCGGCATTCCCCCTCCCCCAGGCACACGCACACACCCCTCCGGCACCTCCGCCCTTTGCGGCAGTCCGTGTCCAGCTTGCAGAAAGCTGGCATACACAGGGGGCAAAAGTCAACGGTGGTAGGGTAGGGTAGGGTAGTCGGATTTTCATCATCGTCGTCGTCGTCGTCGTCGTCGTCGTCGTCGTCATCATCATCATCATCATCATCATTCATCATCATCATCATCATCACCGTCATCATCATCATCATTGTCATCATCATCGTCATCGTCACCATCATCACCGTCATCATCATCATCATCATCATCGTTTTCGTTTCATTTCCACATATTTCTTTCCTTTAATATTAAAGAGGAATTTAAAGTTACAAAGAACGGTGGAACCCCCTTCCCCCCTCTATTAAGACCTTGAAAACGCAGCACCCCCCCAAAAAAAACCCCAAAAAAGGTGCTAAAGACCCCCCACGTCACGTGTCACAGTCCTTCTTATTCTAGGAAGACTTCATAAGATTTCTTAACAGCTATAAGAGAGGGAAAACACGTGAAAACCATGATTTTGACACGTGACGTGGTGGGTCTTTACAGGGAGGGGTCTTCGTAGGGAGGTAGTCCGGATATGAAGGGGGGAAAACGGGTGAACAAAATTTGGTTCACACTTTAGAGGAAGTCTTAATAGGGAAGGTCGTAATATGGATGCTCCAATGTATAAGAGCATGTTCGGGTATGGGCAAGTCTAGTTGTAAGGATGTTTACACAAATTATTATTTTTTAAATAAATAATGAAAAGCGAGTAATGGAAGAAAATATGTTCGCATATATGGGCACAATTATGTGATCGTTCGAACTAAGAATTATTTCAAAGACACACAAAAAAGCAAGAAAAATGAAACAACGATGCTAAAATCTAAGCATACCTCAAGATTTTATCCAAATTTGTGGTGCCTATTACAATGCTATAGAGAGTTAGTTGTTAGAGTTCTAAAACGCAAACATAATCCTTTTCAAATATCCGTACGATATTCAAGCACTGTTCGAAACAAGCGCGGATTCGCAATCTTTTGTGGCGTGCGACAATTGAAAACGAAAAATCATTTTAAAGAGCAGCCTCGATTTGAAGTGCGATCTATTTTTACCACTCCAATCATTACATACACTGAGTCGCCTCCCCTGGCTCTTCAATAATTTTAATCTGTAAACCAGAATGTTATCTCTGCACCATTTCGTAACTTTTTATATCTTTTGGAAAACATTTAAAACTATTTATCCTACTTATACTCATCGAAAGAAGCACCGAATACTCGTCGTGTCTGTTGCAGTGTCTGTATTACGTATGTTTATTATTTTGTACGCTTTAAAATGACGATTCATGTGCTCTGTTCAGTATACAATTCTTTCCATACCTAAGGACTTCTCGGCCTTTTGGCTAAGACAGTGATTCAGGAATATACATTTTTGTTTATACCCTGGTTGGTTTGTTCAGCCCGTCGTACATGGCGAAAGCCGATACGCGACGTTAAACTGAACTTCCATCCAAGGACTGTAGATATGACAACTGAAATGTTACTTTATGCCCAAGTATTTTTTTCTCTTTTACAATATGTGCGACAATTTTGTCAATATGTGCGACAATTTTGGACCGACCGACCGACAGACCGACCGACAGACAGACCGACAAAGTGAGTTATAGGTATACACCAATAATGTTGTTAAGCAACGTTGAGAAGCCTGCAAGGATGTCACGCTCTTTTCGAGTACTTGCTCAACAAATCTTTGCTAGCATTATCTGCCGTAATAAATAAACAATACCCAAAATATTAAGGAGAGACAAATACACAACGCAATCAATATCCATGCAAATTCCTTTTAGTAACCGTACAAGTAAAAGCAAACCACGATACTTTTTTAACAGGCAAATGTTAAGAAAAGCCACCTCGTCTGCCCCCTTCCATTCATTTTAGGCTCTTCCGTCGACCGCTGTCGCATTCTCATATTACTGTTTTCTGACGTTACGTGCACTTGATCATAACGTACCATCAACTTGTATTATTGTGTGGATTTGAAACTAAGCTGACCCTAAGCCTATCCCTATCCCTATTTCTAACCATAACCTTAAAGGAATGCGACAGCGGTTTCAGGTTAGGGTTAGGAATAAGTGTAGGGTCAGTTTAGTGTCAGCGGTAATCTGAGAATGCGACAGCGGTTTCAGGTTAGGGTTAGGGTTAGGGATATGTTTATGGTCAGTTTAGTGTCAGCGGTAATCTGAGAATGCGACAGCGGTTTTCAGGTTAGGGTCAGGGTTAGGATAGGGTTAGGGATAGGTTTATGGTCAGTTTAGTGTCAGTGGTAATCTGAGAATGCGACAGCGGTTTCAGGTTAGGGTCAGGGTTAGGAATAGGGTTTGGGATAGGGTTAGGAATACGTTTAGGGTCAGTTTAGTGTTAGCGGTAATCTGAGCATGCGACAGCGGTCGACGGAACAGCCTGACATGAATGAAAGTGTGCAGAGGAGGGTGTTGTTTTTCTTAACATTTGCCTTTAAACATTACTCTTAACTGTTAAAGAAATACTGTCTTAATGCATTAAAATAAATTGATAAAGCAGTTAAACTTATCATAGATACGAAAACCGAAAGCTGAATGTACAATAGTTTGTAGCAAACACGTAGTTCCGATCTGTTGAAATGGCGATACATTTGGCTTATTGGAACCACGAACCGTTTTCTTTTAACTGTTTTATTGAATCAACAAATTCTTGTTTGCATTGAAAACTAGATAAGCCTAAGCCGTTTACGGCTGTAAGAAACGGATCACATTAGCAATAAAACGAAGAGAGAGAGGAGAGAGCGAGAGAGAGAGAGAGAGAGAGAGAGAGAGAGAGAGAGATAGAGAGAGAGAGAGAGAGAGATGGAGAGAGCGAGAGAGAGAGAGAACTTGAAATGTAAAACTTTATTTTCCAAGGATATAGATTTTAGGCAAAGCCTATTCTTCCAATATGAGAGAGAGAGAGAGAGAGAGAGAGAGAGAGAGGAGAGAGAGAGAGAGAGAGAGAGTAGAGAGAGAGAGAGAGAGAGAGAGAGATAGAGAGAGAGAGAGAGAGAGAGAGAGAGAGAGAGAGAGAGAGAGAGAGAGAGAGAGAGAGAGAGAGAGAGAGAGAGCGTGCGTGCGTGCGTGCGTAATACAGCAATGCACAAAACAACCTTTTTTCGATAATATTACAATTTTAGTCTAGCAGTCATTTCAAATCCGTTTTCTTGGATGCTTATGAACAATACATTAACATAAACTATTGTTCTGTGTATGTGAACAGATGAACAAAAGCTAGGTTGGAAATCATTATTATGGAGAAACCCCCCCCATGTTTCTTAGATGAACAAAAACGAAGTTGCACATCATTATTACAGGGGAACAAAAACGTGTTTCTTTAAAGAAAAAAAGGACTTCGGGGGTATACAAACATGCTAACAGCCCTGACAGATTTAAAGGTGGACCCTGACGGATGAGGTTTTGCAAGAAACACGTCGAGATCACACCAGAAAGACAGCCTTTTCAAGGATCGGAACGCTCACTTTTCTCTGGTTTCCTGGAAATTAAACCGTCAAAACGGCGATTCCTCCTTGGCGGAGATGCCGGAGAGAGTAGCCATTTCGGGTGGAGGTCACTCATTGTCGTTGAAGCGCTTTCTTTTTTTGTAGTGCAGTAAAAAAAAGAAGTGGAGCTATTTCCTTTGTTGTGAGCGAAACTCCTTTAGATAAACTATTAAAAAAGAAAGAAAGAAAAAAAAAAAGGCTTGTATTGCGAACATTTCGTGCAAACGATTTGGCGGCCATTAGAAAAGAGACGTCACACGCCTTCTCTTTGGGTGAAAGAATTTGACCTCCAGCACCTCCGCCAAGGAGGAATCGTCGATTTGACGGTTTGATTTCTAGGAAACCAGAGCCAAAGTGAGTGTAGCGATCTCTGTAAAGGGTGTTTTCCTGGTGATCTCGACGTGTTGCTTACAAAAACTCATCCGTCAGGGTGCCCCTTTCACCAAAAACAACCCCACAAGCGCATGCTGGAACCAAGCATAATGGCAGAACAACACAACTGTTTTCATTTCCAAGGGAAATCACATTAAGGTAAGAAAGGAAGATAATGACAGGACAACGTAACACAATGACAAAACAAATACAGAAAGAAAAGAATACAGGTAGGGCATTTTGAAAATGTGACCCGTCACCACAAAAATGAGTCGTGATGTCACAGGGGTCACTTTTGAGTTATTAACAAATCAATAGTCTGCATCGAAAGAGCTTTCCGACAAACCAAACATTTTGTCAATCGGACTAGTTGTTGCAAAGTTATGACGATTTCAAGTCGCATACTCAGGGAATCGGCAAAATTAGAAAATGAGTCGTGATGTCACAGGGGGCACTTTTGAGTTATTAACAAATCAATAGTCTGTATCGAAAGAGCTTTCCGACAAACCAAACATTTTGTCAATCGGACTATTTGTTGCAAAGTTATGACGATTTGAAGTCGTATACTCATGGAATCGGCGAAATGAGAAAATGAAACCGGAAAGTTTCAAAATGTGTTCAGAACGACCAGATGTTTCTGATAAAAAGAAACTTTTAAGGCAGAAACGATTGCTCTTACACTTCACAGCTGTTTCGGGAGGAACATTTAGCTCATCTACACTTTCAAAATGTTTTTAAAACAAACTTTATTTTACCATAAGTAACTTTTCATAACAGTCAAGAATGTGTTGTAGTATGTGACTAAATTAGTTGTATTGCGTGGAAAGTGCCAGATTATCACTCATGGGCGATTTTATTTATGTTTGCGATACTAAGTTAATTATTTAAGAACATTTTCTACTAAATAATGTTTCATGATACTGCTCAACAAAGAACGTTTTTACAATTAATCTGATAGAAGAAATACATTTAAACTATGTAGAACATACAGACAAAATATTTTATAGGGACATGCTTGGTGCATGTTTTTATCTAAGATTTTTAGATTCAGTCCTTTAACCTGTGCGACGGAACCGCTGTGACTTCAATACTTCTGTATGAGGTAGCGAAAGGCCTATTGTTCAATAATAAGTCAAAATCGGAGAATTGAAGATTTGAACCCCTTCCACCTAAAAGTGCCCCTAGGGGGTAAGTGAGCTAGGGACAACACGACTCATTTTGTGGCGACGGGTCACAAATAATCAAGCATGCAATGTAAATAAGAAGAAGAACAACAACAATGGATCAACTGAAAGCCTTTTTCATTTCAGACACGCAAAATCTCCATCCACACAAAACCCCCCACATCATTTGG
>CM065682.1:74874558-74876666 GCA_017654935.2 Phymorhynchus buccinoides | reverse complement strand
GTGTGTGTGTGTGTGTGTTTGTTGTGGTTGCGTTGCGTGTGCGTGCGCTGTGCGTGTTTGTGTGTGTGTGTGTGTGTTGTGCGTGCGCGTGTGTGTGTGCTCGTGTGGTGTTGTTCTGTCTGTGTGTGTCTGTGTCTGTCTGTCCTGTTTCGCTGTTGTGTTCATATTTAACGTCTTTTTATTTAAATTAAACATTTGCGTTCGTCTACACCCATATAATACTTTGTATGATGTTATGCCTTTCTTTTGTTTGTGTGTCTGGTGTGCTCCTGTGTGTGTCGATCTATACTCACATCGATGTTAACGATCCAGAACAAAATTAACTGCAATCAAAGTTTCAGAAAAACCACACCAAAACTTGCTTCAATCTTGTTAAATTAATGATAATAATACAAAATCTATTATGATACTGAAGATGGTGTACTGCCTTTGCTCATGTGTCGTCTAGTCTTTCTCCTTGTCTAAAGTATTCAATAGGCTAACGAACGTCTTCTTAATTTTTATGTCTCTACTGGTCTGTCTGCCTGAGTTTCTCTCTCTCTCTCTCTCTCTCATCTCTCTCAGGTTCTCTCTCTCTCTCTCTCTCCGCTCTCTCTCTCCTCTCTCTCTCTCTCTCTCTTTTTTTTCTCTCTCCCTCTCTCTCTCTCTTTCTTTCTCTCTCTCTCTCATCTCTCTCTCTCTCTCTCTGCGTCCTCTCAACCACACACACCAACACACACACACACGCACACATACAACCACCACACACACAACAAACATACACACACACACACACACACACTACACACACACACACACACACACACACACACTACAACACAACTCTCATACACACACATACAGTATGCGTGTACGCATAGAGTGTGTGTGCGTGTGTGTATGTATGTGTATATGTGTGTGCATGCCTGTGTGCTTTTGTGTGTACGTGCGTATGTGCTTGCGTGTGCAAAGGCCCTATGTGTATGTGAGCGCGTGTTTATGCGAGCGTGGTGTATGTATTATGTGCTTAATTTCACATTTTGTTTGTGTGAAATCGAATAATGTAAAACCACGACCCCCCCCCCCCCCACTCCCCCTTCTTTCTTTCTTTCTTTCTTTCTTTCTATCTTTCCTTCTTTTAATTCTTCTTTCTTTAGACAAACCTTTTGTCTCTTTTAAATCAGGTTTTTAACGGTTCGCCGTGGTGTGCGTGCGTGTATCTGTGTGCGGTTGAGTGCACGTGTGCGGAAGTGCGTGTGCCTGCTGTCCGCTAGTGTGTGTGTGTGTTCCTTCCTGTTTTCCTTCTTCTTCCTTCCTTCCCTTCCTTCCTTCCTTCCTTCCTTCCTTCCTTCTTCCTCCCTTCCTCCTTTCCTTCCTTCCACCCTTCCTTTCTCCCTTCCTTCCCTTCCTTCCTTTCTTTCTCCCTACCTTCCTTCCTGTTTTTCTTCCTTTCTTCCTTTCTTCCTTCCTTCCTTTCTCCCTCCCTTCCTTCCTTTTTTCCTTCCTTCCTTCCTTGTTTTCTCCCTTTCTTCCTTCCTCCCTCCCTCCTTTTCCCTTCCTCTCTTTCCTTCTTTTTCTTCCTTTTTTCTCCCTTCCTTCCTTTCTCCCTCCCTTCCTTCCTGTTTTCCTTCCTTTCTTTCCTTCTTTTCTTTCTTCCTTCCTTCCTTCCTTTCTCCCTTCCTTCCTTTCTCCCTCCCTTCCTTCCTGTTTTTCCTTCCTTTCTTCCTTTCTTTTCCTCCCTTCCTTCCTTCTCCCTCCCCCGCCCCCCCCCTCCCTTCCTTCCTGTTTTCCTTCCTTCCTTCCTTCCTTCTTTTCTCCCTTCCTTCCTTCCTCCCTTCCTTCCTTTCTCCCTCCCTTCCTTCCTGTTTTCCTTCCTTTCTTCCTTCTTTTCTCCCTTCCTTCCTTTCTCCCTCCCTTCCTTCCTTTCTTCCTTCCTTTCTTCCTTCTTTTCTCCTTCCTTCCTTCCTCCTTCCTTCCTTCCTTCCTCCCTCCTTCCTGTTTTTCCTTCCTTCTTTCTTCCTTCTTTTCCTTCCTTCCTTCCTTCCTTCCTTCCTTCCTTTCTCCCTCCCTTCCTTCCTGTTTTCCTTCCTTTTTTCCTTCTTTTCTCCCTTCCTCCCTTCTTTCCTTCC
>CM065682.1:74862058-74864558 GCA_017654935.2 Phymorhynchus buccinoides | reverse complement strand
CCCTGGAGCCTGAAACCAAAGCGTGTCGCAGCTTGTAGAAGATTCAAAGACCCCCCACGTCACGTGTCACATTCCCTCTTATGCTAGGAAGATTTCTTAAGATTTCTTACTAGCCATAAGAGGGAAAACACGCGAAAAACCGTGATTCTGACACGTGACGTGGTGGGTCTTTAAGGGCCAGCTTACTGCCGCATACGGTTCAAATCACTACGATTCGGTTTTGACAACTTTTGTAAGGCATGATTCACGTGACATTCTACTACTGTCTAAGCAAATCTGATGAAGTCATACTAGATGTTTTTTACTATATTTTGTAGACTCCCGTAAACGAATGTGATAAAATATCTCATTTTTGTATCGGACATTTTATTGGAGTCGTGTAGTGAGGTCTACTTGAGTATATAGCGAAAGAAAATAGTAGTTATTTTTTAGTATTTCACGCGAATCATGACTCACAGACATCGTCACAATCGTATCGTTTTGGGGTCAAATCGTATGCAGTGTGGCTAGGCCGATAGTGTTTTCGTAAAGTGCTAAGTCTGTGCAGAGCGGTGCGGGTTTTCACGGTGCATTTCACGATGTGTTCGTGACGATAGAGTTTCGCTGTGTGTGTGTGGTGTGTGTCTGTGCTCAGAAGGTGTCCATCCCATCACACGGTGCAGTGCTGTTAATGTGCTGTTAATAAGCGATACTAGTACACCTTTCATTAATTCAATTCAACACCCCTTCAGTGCTTAAAGACCCACTGACCCACCACCACTAAGTCCCTTGGGTTGTTTTTTTTCTGGGTAGCTGTGACCCACATACAAATGTCCCCAACTTCAAATTGAGGCTGCTTTTTAAAACGATGCTTCGTTTTCAATTTGGGGGCATTTGTATGGGAGATAAACTTGGTCAAAACAAGATTTCATACGAGCTATAAGAGGGAAAACACGTGAAACCCGTGATCTGGTGGGTCTTTAACATTTTTCCAGACCATATGACTGAATGGAATCGATTCATTCTGTGTCGCACAACAAGGTTGTCGTGTTATCTAAACATGGGCATCGCCTTTTGAACGTTAGTTTCACTGGGAACGGAAAAGAAAAAAGAAAAAGAGCGTTAGTTACAATAGGGGAGCCAGGTCATGGGTGGCTATGGACCCCCCCCCCCCCCTCCTTTTTTGTAGCCTGACACTCCCATTACTGAACGATGTTTTTGTTTGTTTGCTGATGGAGTGACCAAACAGCCTCGTTGCGCAACAAATTAACAGCATGCATTGTTATTAGTGGTAAGCGATGAGTTCCTTGACAAAGATTAATAAATCGAAATGTTGACAAATGTTGAGCTTTTTTGTTTTGTTTCTCCCTCCTCCCCCCCCCCCCCCCCCCCCCCCCCCCCGCCCCGATCTGTTTCAATTAATATTTCAAACTAGGGAAAATAAAGAAGGAGAATTGGGACATTTGGGGACAAATTAACCCTTTCGGTACGGCTTCGTGGTGCGAGTTGACCTGTGAAATGTTAGAAAACTAAAACCACTTTCAATAGCTAGTTGACTCATTTAACTTCTCTCCCCCCAAAAAACCCCCCCGTAGGTTATGTATATTTTTCATCAACAGTTTTCTAGCTAGAATTTGTGTTGAATTGTGACTGTTCGCGACCATAATGCCTTGGGCACTGAAGGGGTTCGAAATACATTGTGCAAACTTGCGGTGCAGTCAGCAACATTTAACATTTGTCATTGTAACGTGTTGGTCAAAATTGCAGTGCGGTTAGTAATACAGTTATAAGACCTCCCATTACAAGACTCCCTCCCACATAAGACCTACTTCTCTGAGACATTGCCCTTCTTTGTAAGTATTAAAATTACCTCCCATTATAAGACTCCCTCCTACATAAGACCTGAGACATTGCCCTGCTGTGTAAGTATTAAAAACCTCCCATATAAGACCCCATCCTACATAAGACCTTCTTCTCTGAGACATTGCCCTTATTTGGAAGGATAAAAATTACCTCCCGTATAACTCCCTCCCATATAAGACTTCTCTGAGACATTGCCCTTCTTTGTAAGTATTAAAACTACCTCCCATTATAAGACTCCCTCCTACATAAGACCTACTTCTCTGAGACATTGCCCTTCTTTGTAAGTATTAAAATTACCTCCCATTATAAGACCTCCCTCCCTCCACATAAGACCTACTTCTCTGAGACATTGCCCTTCTTTGTAAGTATTAAAATTACCTGCCCTTCTTTGTAAGTATTAAAATTACCTCCCATTAAGACTCCCTCCTACATAAGACCTACTTCTCTGAGACATTGCCCTTCTTTGTAAGTATTAAAATTACCTCCCATTATAAGACTCCCTCCTACATAAGACCTACTTCTCTGAGACATTGCCCTTCTTTGTAAGTATTAAAATTACCTCCCATTATAAGACTCCCTCCTACATAAGACCTACTTCTCTGAGACATTGCCCTTCTTTGTAAGTATTAAAATGACCCCTCCCTTATAAGACCCTATT
>CM065682.1:74829558-74857058 GCA_017654935.2 Phymorhynchus buccinoides | reverse complement strand
ACGATGAACTGAAGAAGAAGAACAAGAACAACAACAACACCAACAACAGTAAGAAGATGACCATACCCGTGAGGCTGTATCGGTGCGGGGAGCGTCGCAGGTCCATGTTGTTCATGTGCCAGGACAGCACGGGGCGGGGCACACCCTCCGTGTGACACCTCATCTGCACCGTGGCCCGGGACGGCTGGATCTGGGACTGGGGAGACACGTGGACGACGGGCGGCACTGCACGGCACACGACACACCCACCCACCATTAACCCTTTCACCGCCAATGTCGCATGTATGAACCGCAATACTGGTTTTCCACCCGTGTCACTAAAAAGGCATGAAGTCAGGGCCTGTTATCCGAAGAGCACGTTTTCTTAATTAACGCTTTCGCCATCAGCCATTTGTTCAGCCCAAAAAATACCATTGAGCTTAATTGGGTGAAGAAAAAAAAGTATCTGTAATATTGGGATAATCTACGCGCGCGCGCACGCACGCACGCACACACGCACACATACACACACGCACACGCACGCACACGCACACACACACACACACACATACACACACACACACACACATGCACACACACGCACACGCATACGCACAAACACACACACACACACATACACACACATACGCACAGACTCACGTGCTGCGCAAGCGCGAGTAAAACACACACACACACACACACACACACACACACACACACACACACACACACACACACACACACACACACGGGTGAAAATGATGTTTTACGTCCTCTCGGTCATAGACGCATATGGGACATTTGTAAATACAAAGATGGCGGGAACAATACTGGCTGCAATGCCCGGAGGCAGTGCAACACCAGTAAAGTCCCGAGTTTTTTTTTTACAATATAGATAGGTGTAGCGGTAACCACACCTCGGTTAAGCCTCATCGGCTATGGTACCGCCACATTGTCTAACGTGTTATATAAAAGTGATATATATATTATAAAAAACACCCCACACACTCATTTATAATATAGGCCTATTTATGCCCACAAAGAATAGTCAAAACAAATCCAAGAAAGAACTGGAGTGAAAAGAAGGGGGGGGGTGGGGTAGGAAATGGAAGAAGAGGAGGAGGAGGAAGATCACAGAGAATGCGCTCTGGATAACTTAGGGGAAGGGGGGCGGGGGTACAATCGGGCTTACATCAGAATAAACAGGAAACAAACAAAATCCAGACCTGTTTACTCTACTCTTTTCGAGTAGTATTCTACTCGATTTGGACCTCTACTACTCTTCAAAATTGAAAAAATTTTTGCTCTAATTACTCATTTTCAGTGAACATTGTTTGATGGTCAGGGCTCCCAGGGACCCCCCCATTTGGGGGTCTATGAAGGACCCTCTAAAAGAATGTGCAGGGGGTCCCAGAGATGCACGGGAAAACTTCTGTTTAGCATTCACAATGCCACTGGGACCCTCTACCCCGCCTTTAGGACCCTCTATACTGTAAGTGAAGGAGTCCCTGGGACCCCTTGTTTTGCGGGACGATTGAGTTTAATGAAGAGGACTACTCATTTCACACAAAAACTACTCGTTTCAACTATCCAACCTAATCAAGAGTTGTGTAGGGGGTAAACAGGTCTGAAAATCTATTGGATGGTGCTCAAGACTCACTTTGCACTCTAAGGGAGTGAACTTGCAGCACTGACGGGTCGTTGACATTCTGGCAGGAGTAGTTTCCCATGTGGTGCACTCCCATCTTACTGAAGAAAAGAGACCCGTCTTCCAAAACCTGAAAAGAAAAAAATATCAGTCAGGGATCTGCTATTCGATTCACTACGATTCTATGCTGACATTAATTTTGTGAGGCATGATTGACGTGAAATGCTACTGTCTACATACATCTGATCAAAATCATACCAATTATGTTCACTATATTTTGTAGTTTACCGTACACGAATCTGATAAAATAACTTATTGTTGTATGGGACATTTTGTTTGATTCGTGCATTGCGGTCTACGTGAATACAGTGGACGAAAATAGTGGAGTTAATTTTAGACGGAAGTATTTTAACGTGAATCATGTGATTCACAGACATCGTCACAATGGCCTACTACACTGTCATTCTCCCTTCTTCCTCTTATAACTCCAATAAATACCATAACTCACTAGCAGTTCAGAGAGGCTCAGATCTCGGATGCTGTCACCGTGTCTCTTCCAGACGATGTCCTCTCCTCCTCCGCTGGGCTTCCAGCCCCCTATCCCCCCCCTCCCCCTCTCCCCACCTCCCACCCCCCCGTTCTCTCCCCCCCCCTGCCCACAGCCCCAGCCCATTCACTCACTAGCAGTTCCGAGAGGTCCAGATCTCGGATGCTGTCGCCGTGTCCTTTCCAAACTATGTCCTCTCCTCTTCTGGAGTCTACACCCCATATCAGTTCATTCCTCCTTCCTCCTCCTCCCCCCCCCCCACATTCACTCACTAGCAGTTCAGAGAGATCCAGATCTCGGATGCTGACACCGTGTCTCTTCCCTACCCCCTCCTCTCCATCTCCCCCTCACCCCCACCCCATTCACTCACTAGCAGTTCCGAGAGGTCCAGATCTCGGATGTTGACGCCGTGTTTCTTCCCTACCCCCTCCTCCCCATCTACCCCCCGTTCTCCCCCACCCAACCCCATCCCATTCACTCACTAGCAGTTCACAGACGTCCAGGGACGGTATTCATGTCGAGATAGCATGAGACTTAGCATGATGCTAAACTTAGAAGCTCTTCCAAAATGTCCTATTAAATCCTATAGGACATTGGAAGAGCTTCTAAGTTAGCATCATGCTAAGTCTCATGCTATCTCAACGTGAATACAGGCCCAGATCTCGGATGCTGACGCCGTGTCTCTTCCCTCCCTCCTCCTCCCCATCTCCCCCCCGTTCTCTCTACCCCCCCCCCCCCCCCATCAGCCCCACCCAATTCACTCACCAGCAGTTCCGAGAGGTCCAGATCTCGGATGCTGACGCCGTGCCTCTTCCAGACGATGCCCTCTCCTCCTCCTCCTCCTCCTCCTCCTCCGTTGGCGGTGTCCAGCCCGCACTTGAGCTCCAGACCGTTTCCCACCGTGGCCAAGGTAGGGATGACGTTCACCACGGGGGATGGTCGAGCTGGTGGGGATGGGGATGGGGATGGGGGGTCCTGTTTACTGGAGTCTTCTGGGTCATCCTCTTCTTCTTTGTCGTCGTCGGATCGAGCCCGGAACAGGTCGGCTGAGGAATAGGAACAAAGAACAGGTGCAGATATCAACACATTCTCGTTTCGCAAAGGGGCCGGGCACCATTGTATACGATTCGATCCGAATGACATACGATTCGTGACGATGTCTGTGAGGCATGGTTCACGTGAAATATATACCGTCTAAAGATAATTCTATTACGAATCACGCCTCGCAAAATGTCACAGTAGGATTGCATTTGGATTGATTGAATCGTAAGCAGCGAGTTGACTCCCCTTATGGGAAGGTAATCCGATAAGGGAAACGCAAAGAACAATAACTCTGGAGAAACTCTAGGGAAACGCAGAGAGCAAAAACTCTGGAGAAACTCTACGGAAACGCAGAGAACAATAACTCTGGAGAAACTCTAGGGAAACGCAAAGAACAATAACTCTGGAGAAACTCTAGGGAAACGCAAAGAACAATAACTCTGGAGAAACTCTAGGGAAACGCAAAGAACAATAACTCTGGAGAAACTCTAGGCAAACACAAAGAACAATAACTCTGGAGAAACTGTAGGGAAACGCAAAGAACAATAACTCTGGAGAAACTCTAGGGAAACACAAAGAACAATAACTCTGGAGAAACTCTAGGGAAACGCAAAGAACAATAACTCTGGAGAAACTCTAGGGAAACACAAAGAACAATAACTCTGGAGAAACTCTAGGAAACGCAAAGAACAATAACTCTGGAGAAACTCTAGGGAAACACAAAGAACAATAACTCTGGAGAAACTCTAGGGAAACGCAAAGAACAATAACTCTGGAGAAACTCTAGGGAAACGCAAAGAACAATAACTCTGGAGAAACTGTAGGGAAACGCAAAGAACAATAACTCTGGAGAAACTCTAGGGAAACGCAAAGAACAATAACTCTGGAGAAACTCTAGGGAAACGCAAAGAACAATAACTCTGGAGAGACTGTAGGGAAACGCAAAGAACAATAACTCTGGAGAAACTCTAGGGAAACGCAAAGAACAATAACTCTGGAGAAACTCTAGGGTAACGCAAAGAACAATAACTCTGGAGAAACTCTAGGGAAACGCAAAGAACAATAACTCTGGAGAAACTGTAGGGAAACGCAAAGAACAATAACTATGGAGAAACTCTAGGGAAACGCAAAGAACAGTAACTCTGGTGAATCGCATCCTATCCCCCATACTCACCAAAGGCCTCTGAGAACTCCTGAAGCTGACAACCTCCCATATCACACATCATCCACGTCATTGTTGTTCAAGGGAAACGCAAAGAACAGTAACTCTGGCCATCCCGTCATACTCACCACCAAAGACCTGGGAGAACTCCTGAAGTGACAACCTCCCATTCACACATCAACCTCATCGTCGTTGTTCAAGGGAAACGCAAAGAACAGTAACTCTGGCGATATCGTCATACTCACCAAAAGGCCTAGGAAAAACTCCTGAAACGACAGCCTCCCATATCACACATCAACCACATCGTCGTTCAAGGGAAACACAAAGAACAGTAACTCTGGCAACCGCGTCCCATACTCACCAAAAGCCTCGGAGAACTCCTGAAGTGACAGCCTTCCATCCACGTCATCCACGTCGTCGTTCAAGGGAAACGCAAAGAACAGTAACTCTGGCAATATCGTCATACTCACCAAAGGAGAACTGTAGCAACAGCCTCCCATCCATATCACTCACGTCGTTGTCGTTTAAGGGAAACGCAAAGAACAGTAACTCTGGCCATCCCGTCATACTCACCAAAGGCCTGGGAGAACTCCTGAAGCGACAACCTCCCATCCACATCACCCACGTCGTTCAAGGGAAACGCAAAGAACAGTAACTCTGGCGATGGCGTCATACTCACCAAAGGCCTGGGAGAACTCCTGAAGGGACAGCCGCCCATCCACGTCGTCCACGTCGTCGTTCCAGATGAGGTCCGTCAGCTCGCACACCTCGCTCAGCTGAGGGAGGCGGGGGGACGCCTGCCGCGCGCGGAGCTCGCGAAACGACACGTAGTAATCCGTGTCCATGTCGAGGTAGCTGAACAACAGGTTGCTCAGGTACTCCCGCTCTGCAAGTGGAAAACAGAATGGGATGTTGCGTGTCCAAGTGGTCAAAAACGGGCTGGTACATTCATAGGGACACTTTTGCAAGGACTCCTCTGCATCGTATCCGATTGTCACCAAGCCGGGAGTAGCTATGTGCCTTTGTATACTCAATGGGATGTCCCGTGTGTGCCTGCTCCCCAGCAACACAACACAGACTTCCACCAAGGCTGAAGAAGGGCTGCTGTCGTGTTGATAGGGCAGGCATGGGCGGTGGTACGTCTCTGGGTCCTAATCAGCACCTTCGGGTGTTGCTTTTTTCATTTTGAAGGGGCAATGGCCAAGAGAAAGAATACATTATCCAAGGGCAGAGTCCAAAGTAACATATAATTCGGAAGGGGCATAGCTTTACAAAGAGGGTAGTGTACAACGTATCATAGCATTAGAAAGGGCCAATGTTCACAGTAACGTGGCACTAGAAAGAAGCAGAGTCCAAGAAAGTGTTAGCATTAGTAGTAGGCGTAAAGGGGGGTGTAAGTACCAGACGAGAGAGAGAGAGAGAGAGAGAGAGAGAGAGAGAGAGAGAGAGAGAGAGAGAGAGAGAGAAACCGAGACACCGAGACAGAGAGAGGGAAAGAAAGAAAGAGAGAGAGAGAGAGAAACAGAGAGAGACAGAGACAGACACACAGAGACAGAAAAAGACAGTGACAGACAGACAGGCCAACAAACAGATATAGAGTGGATAGAGACATACAAACAGACAGACAAGACACAGAGACATCCGAGAGAGAAAACGGACATTGTTTTTCTCCATCGCTGCCATACCTTCCCGGACTTCCAGCTGACAGTCCGGCTCCTGGAAGCGCTGGCAGTAAAACGACAGCAGCTGGCGCTTGAATCTCTTCAGCTCTCCGCTGGAACATTCCTGGAAGAAAGTGCCGTCCGACTGATAGTCCTCGCCGGAGAGAGAGTCTTCTCCCTTCGTCTCGTCCTTCTCTCCTGCCTTCACTCCCTTGTCGCTCGGACTGGACTTTGAGTCGTATCCCTTGGACGGTTTTCTGACCGGGTTTTTGTCTCCGATGGCGTTCTTTTTGAAACTGGTGGTATCTCCGAGGGAGGTTGATTTGTCTGTCTTTTCTTTGGATTGTTCTGGGGATGAAGTTCGAGGCGCTGTGCTCGAGGTAGTGGTGGTGGTTGTGGTGGAAGACTGGTCTTCAGAATCTGTGGTAAAAATAAATAAATAAATAAATAAAAACAATTGCATAATATTGATGCACAAGGACTCGAACGTTTTGCACTGTACTGTAATGCTCTGTGCAATACAATGCATAACCGCATAATAGTAAATCTGTATTGTTGGAAATTCGGAACTTTCCTGGTGTTGCACTGCCTCCGGGCATTGCCTCCAGGATCGTTCCCACCATCTTTATATCTACTAATGTCCCATGTCCCGGAGAACGTTAAGCAGAATTTCCGTAATACAATGCATTTGCAGAAGTCCTCAAAGTTTTTATTGTTGTATAGATGAAATAAATGATCTTGTTTAAACAGAAAAAGAACATCCCAATTTATAACAATTCTGACGTTTGACTTAATTTCACAGCAACACACGTGTAATGTATCTCAATACATTATTAAGTAACATATAGTGGAGATACATGGTTGTTGCTCTAAGTAGACATAAAAAAATGTTTACACTGTCGGGAAAACGATTCCATAACGGATATTTAGAAACCATGACACGCAAAGGTAATGATGGGAAATAACATTGGGACCAGAAATAAACTATGATGGGGAAAAAGCGTTCGAAAGAGATCAGATTATGGTGAGTTCTATTCTATGTGACTGGGTCAAGCAGTTATTGCAACGAGAGTTTTAAATCTTATCTAAGACTAATGACAGGATTGGAGTTATCATCATTAAAACACTATGCTTAATACAAAATGTCTAACTTACTGTTTGCAGTCACATTATTCTATCTTATTAATTTCTGTTCACTCATCAGCTTTACCAGTCCTTTTTATTCATTTTGTTTATAATGTATTAATTCGTTATCCACTTACATAATAACTATGCAGTCATTTGTTATTCATCCATTCACTGTACTATTAACATTATTGAACCATCCACTAAACACTCACCATCTTCATCATCTTTAACGTCGTTGGCATTGAACCCGTCGTCTTTCTCTTCTTCTTCCTCCTCTTCATCATCGTAGTATTCATCGTCGTAGTAGTCATCGTCACGGTCGTCGTTGCCACCACCATCATCATTATCTTTGTAATCGTAGTCATCATCCTCATCGTCATCGTTGTCATCAAGGTCGTTAGATGCATCGACATCATCGTTGTAAGAATCTGACGGTAAGGGTCTGGAAGCGGTCGTCTTGGCAACGACCTTAGTTGACCTCTCTGGAATTGTTGTCGTCGTCGTTGTTGTTGTTGTTGTCGTCGACGTGGTTGACGCTATCGTCTCTTTTTCTGCTGTTAATAATAAAATCAATCAAGTAACAAAGCATAAATCCATGTCTTTCTAAAAAGCATAGATCGATGTATAAGAAAGCAAGTAGCAGTAGTAACCGATTATTACTACTTACTAGTAGCCTAATCTCGTAAGAATAGCTTCGGTTTGAATTTCAAGCATAATATACTGTCCAAAAAAAGATACGCATAACTTGTAGACCTAGTCAAAGGTTCATCTTAATTTCAAAACTGAACAGAAAATCACACAAAGCGAATTTCTTTTTGACATTTGACATGGTGCTAGCTGAATGTATGGAGAGTTCATATGTATCATCAAATCATTCAGTCAGTTGACATCCTTGGGTGTGGGGGCTGTCCAAACAGTAGGGAGTGACCGCCTTGAACAGCAACAAGTGCCTGGGACACTATCGGCATGGGACTTGATCAGACGGTGGATGTCTTGCTGTGGGATGATGTCCCACTCCTCCTGCTGCGCATTCAACAACTTGCGGTGATTCACTGGCACATCTTCTCGGCCATGCACGCGTCTATCCAGTTCATCCCAAAGGTGTTCTTTTGGATTCATTTCTGATGATATGGTTGGCCAGAGAATCTCGTGGGGGTGGTTGTCGGTGAGCAACTGGGTGCCGAGTCGCACAGTATGAGGGCGAGCCTTGTCCTGCAGGAACACAGCGTTAAGGTCGTGCAGAAGAGGCAGGAAGTGTGGACACAGAATGTCCTTAAGTATTGCTCTGCAGTTAGGCGCCCTTGCACCAACACTAAGGGATTCCCTTTCGTAGACATTTGCGAACAAGGTGTTTACTATGTGTTCACGAAATTGTATGAAATTCTATCCATGCATGGCACGTGGGCATGAACAAATCGCTTTTCTGACATTTTAGGCACTGTGTGCGCATGCGCATGAGCAGAGAAAAACGTTGACAGCGACCATGACAAGGACCAATGGGTGAACATTTCCAGCAGTTAGGTGGATATGTGTGCTGCAATACAATGACGGAAACGACATTTTTGAAAAGTATGTGATTCTTTTTTTGGACAGTATAGAAACAACAAACACTTTTAAAATGCAATATTTCGGATTTGTTTCGTGAATCCTTCCACGGGCAAAGCCACATGGCTACTCAATTCGTTTCCAATTGTGACGTTGAACTGGCATAGTTTATTTTTTAAGTATTTTTGTTCCCTTTCAGAGAAAGTTCTCTTTTTCATCAAATGTTTATAAAGCATAAACCGACGATCAATCAAATATGAACAGGATAGTAATCATCCAATCATGGAAAAAAGTATGAACAGAAAACTAGGCATAATACAAAACTTATGACATCATACAAACCTGTTAGTAAGTAACACATTACATTTCTGAGAACATTCACGGAAAAAAAGTTGCTTGCTTGTAGAGAGGTTTCTTGATGAATTTGTTTGAGTGAAAATGCAACTGTGTTTTGCACGGTTCTATAGAAAGGCGTTGCCACTACATTCAATATGTTGAGTTATATCATTTCATTTTGATATGTTTGGTTGCTTTGCCAACACTTGGCTTTCTCACAAGCCAGAATAACAGTTATGTGTGTTGTACAATGATATTACTGTATATAGATGTGTGCTCTTATATACCCGTTATCAATAAACTGAAAGAAAATGTGCGATATCACAGAACGTTTATTCAAGCTGGAAATCACAAGTGAATGAAAATCAATTTAACGTCCTCCAACCTGGTACAGGTACATACGGGTCATTTGTAGATATGCAGATAGTGGGTCGATCCTGGAGGCACAGCAAAACCAGGAAAGACCCTTTTTTCAAATTAATAAAGATATATAAATGCATGACACAAGAGAAGTAGTCTTCTGCATTACTCAAGTTTGTATCCTTTCTTAAAAGCATCAACAGCTGGCTCTGTGGGCCTATTGGCCACTGCAACTAGGGTTATTAACGCCCTTGACGGCAAGAGTTAAGCCCTTGTTGATCAGTATCCAAAAGGGCATTCACTCGTGTAAAAGGCAGCCATTAAGTGGCTTCAAATAGGGTTATTGGCGAGAGTTACTCCCATGTTTGGTCAGTACTCAACCATCTTCCCCCACCCAACCAGGGCATTCACTCTTGCAAGAAGTGTTCTTTGCAGTAGCCAACACAGAAGAAAATCGCATATTTCGAGAGTTACACAAAAGCCAAACATAATTTGTTGTTTTTGTTGTTGGCTTACCCTGGCTAAAAGACTCCAGGGATCATCCCAAAAGCGGTAGCACTTGAACACTATGGTACAAGTACATCAACTACGGATGAGACCATTACGTGTGACCGTTTTTGATTACCCCTCTGTCTTCAGGGGATTTGGGAGACCGATGGTGTTATGCTAGGAGCTAAAGACAATCCCCGAATAACTGTGCACAGCATAACAACATGTCGATGTAGCCTTGGTGTTCTAGCCTATGCCAATTGGTCTGACACAGCCTTAAGCCAAGGCGAATAAAAAATATATAAATACTCACGACTTCGTCTTTCTCTTCGTCTTTTGTGTTCCATGGCCATCAGGCCATAATGGGTAAGGTACGTATGTGTCCGTTTTTTCAGTTTTCACTGGTCTCCCCGCTGCGTACAGCCGAGACATTCCGATTTCGGAGGAGCGCAAAGGAGAAACTATTTGGAATATTTTAAAGGCAAGAGTGAAGAGTGAAGGGTAGTGAAGAGGCCGCGAGGCCTAATGTCCTAACTACCTGACCTGACCTGACCTGAAGAGGAGAACGGGGCAATAAGTCAGAAAGATAGTAGATGACAGTAAAGCAAAGGAGAAAGACAAGAGTCAAAGAGAGTGACAGATTAGAGGAAGTTACAAGCACAGAACTTCCAGAAGGTGGGGGAATAACTTGTACGAAAAGACCCCCCCACCCCCCGGTATCCCCCACGGGGGGAGAGATTCGTTGTGGGGGCGGGGTCGTCGATCCCCCCCACCCCCCCTTCCTCCCTCGTATGAAGGCACGAGGCAGAGAAGGTTAGATTAGCGTCCAATCGGTCAGAGACCCAAACACGAGGCGCCCACCCGCTATCCCCCAAATAGAGGTGGGGGGAAAAACACCGGTTTGAACCGAAAAAACCGGTGCTAAGCTTTCGCGGTTCGAAAAACCGGTTCGAGTTGCTGCTAACCGGTTTTTTAACTGCAAACTGAAAGCAAGTTTTTTTTAGAATAACGCATTCTTTTTCCAAAACAACACTGATTCTCAGCGCAGATTGTGTGTTTGTAAAACTAAGAGTAGGCTGTTTCTAGTTTGTGGTGGTGTATGGCTTTGGTTTTGACTGAGTGTTGAGTTGAGTTGTGTGTGTCATAAGTCATAAGTTTCTTTATGTTGTGTGTGTGTGTGTGTGTGTGTGTGTGTGTGTGTGTGTGTGTGTGTGTGTGTGTGTGTGTGTGTGTGTGTGTGTGTGTGTGTGTGTATTTGTGCGCGTGCGTGCGTGTGTGTGAATATTCTGACAAATAAACATGTGTTGCCCTGGTGCTTTGCCCGTCGAAGGTTGAAAAAATAAACCGAAATATCGCTGTTATCAGTGATTTTTTTAAATTTTTTATATTGAAATGAATATGTGTTTGCATGGTGAAACTAGTGATGCGAGTACTGGTTAAAAAAACACCGGTTCGGTAAAACCGGTTCGAAGAAGGAAAACCGGTTTAAAACCGGTTCGGATTTTTGAACCGGTTCTCAACTCTACCCCCCAAAATACTCACGACTGAAGCAGGAGGCCTCGCGCTCCACCTTGATGTGCTGTCTGGTGACGCAGGCGGTGCGGTGCAGCTCGCAGTGGGTAGGGTACAGGACCCCGTCCGAGCCGCACGCGGCCTTCTTCCCCCGGCATTCCCCCTCCCCCAGGCACACGCACACACCCCTCCGGCACCTCCGCCCTTTGCGGCAGTCCGTGTCCAGCTTGCAGAAAGCTGGCATACACAGGGGGCAAAAGTCAACGGTGGTAGGGTAGGGTAGGGTAGTCGGATTTTCATCATCGTCGTCGTCGTCGTCGTCGTCGTCGTCGTCGTCATCATCATCATCATCATCATTATCAGCATCATCATCATCACCGTCATCATCATCATCATTGTCATCATCATCGTCATCGTCACCATCATCACCGTCATCATCATCATCATCATCATCGTTTTCGTTTCATTTCCACATATTTCTTTCCTTTAATATTAAAGAGGAATTTAAAGTTACAAAGAACGGTGGAACCCCCTTCCCCCCTCTATTAAGACCTTGAAAACGCAGCACCCCCCCCCAAAAAAAAAAAAAGGTGCTAAAGACCCCCCACGTCACGTGTCACAGTCCTTCTTATTCTAGGAAGACTTCATAAGATTTCTTAACAGCTATAAGAGGGGAAACACGTGAAAACCATGATTTTGACACGTGACGTGGTGGGTCTTTACAGGGAGGGGTCTTCGTAGGGAGGTAGTCCGGATATGAAGGGGGGAAAACGGGTGAACAAAATTTGGTTCACACTTTAGAGGAAGTCTTAATAGGGAAGGTCGTAATATGGATGCTCCAATGTATAAGAGCATGTTCGGGTATGGGCAAGTCTAGTTGTAAGGATGTTTACACAAATTATTATTTTTTAAATAAATAATGAAAAGCGAGTAATGGAAGAAAATATGTTCGCATATATGGGCACAATTATGTGATCGTTCGAACTAAGAATTATTTCAAAGACACACAAAAAAGCAAGAAAAATGAAACAACGATGCTAAAATCTAAGCATACCTCAAGATTTTATCCAAATTTGTGGTGCCTATTACAATGCTATAGAGAGTTAGTTGTTAGAGTTCAAAAACGCAAACATAATCCTTTTCAAATATCCGTACGATATTCAAGCACTGTTCGAAACAAGCGCGGATTCGCAATCTTTTGTGGCGTGCGACAATTGAAAACGAAAAATCATTTTAAAGAGCAGCCTCGATTTGAAGTGCGGTCTATTTTTACCACTCCAATCATTACATACACTGAGTCGCCTCCCCTGGCTTTTCAATAATTATGTTAATCTGTAAACCAGAATGTTATCTCTGCACCATTTCGTAACTTTTTGTATCTTTTGGAAAACATTTAAAACTATTTATCCTACTTATGCTCATCGAAAGAAGCACCGCATACTCGTCGTGTCTGTTGCAGTGTCTGTATTACGTATGTGTATTATTTTGTACGCTTTAAAATGAAGATTCATGTGTTCTGTTCAGTATACAATGCTTTCCATACCTAAGGACTTCTCGGCCTTTTGGCTAAGACAGTGATTCAGGAATATACATTTTTGTTTATACCCTGGTTGGTTTGTTCAGCCCGTCGTACATGGCGAAAGCCGATACGCGACGTTAAACTGAACTTCCATCCAAGGACTGTAGAGATATGACAACTGAAATGTTACTTTATGCCCAAGTATTTTTTTTCTCTTTTACAATATGTGCGACAATTTTGTCAATATGTGCGACAATTTTGACCGACCGACCGACCGACAGACCGACAAAGACAGACAGACCGACAAAGTGAGTTATAGGTATACACCAATAATGTTGTTAAGCAACGTTGAGAAGCCTGCAAGGATGTCACGCTCTTTTCGAGTACTTGCTCAACAAATCTTTGCTAGCATTATCTGCCGTAATAAATAAACAATACCCAAAATATTAAGGAGAGACAAATACACAACGCAATCAATATCCATGCAAATTCCTTTTAGTAACCGTACAAGTAAAAGCAAACCACGATACTTTTTTAACAGGCAAATGTTAAGAAAAGCCACCTCTTCTGCCCCCTTCCATTCATTTTAGGCTGTTCCGTCGACCGCTGTCGCATTCTCATATTACTGTTTTCTGACGTTACGTGCACTTGATCATAACGTACCATCAACTTGTATTATTGTGTGGATTTGAAACTAAGCTGACCCTAAGCCTATCCCTATCCCTATTTCTAACCATAACCTTAAAGGAATGCGACAGCGGTTTCAGGTTAGGGTTAGGAATAAGTGTAGGGTCAGTTTAGTGTCAGCGGTAATCTGAGAATGCGACAGCGGTTTCAGGTTAGGGTTAGGGTTAGGGATATGTTTATGGTCAGTTTAGTGTCAGCGGTAATCTGAGAATGCGACAGCGGTTTCAGGTTAGGGTCAGGGTTAGGAATAGGGTTAGGGATAGGTTTATGGTCAGTTTAGTGTCAGTGGTAATCTGAGAATGCGACAGCGTTTTTTTCAGGTTAGGGTTAGGGTTAGGAATAGGGTTTGGGATAGGGTTAGGAATACGTTTAGGGTCAGTTTAGTGTTAGCGGTAATCTGAGCATGCGACAGCGGTCGACGGAACAGCCTGACATGAATGAAAGTGTGCAGAGGAGGGTGTTGTTTTTCTTAACATTTGCCTTTAAACATTACTCTTAACTGTTAAAGAAATACTGTCTTAATGCATTAAAATAAATTGATAAAGCAGTTAAACTTATCATAGATACGAAAACCGAAAGCTGAATGTACAATAGTTTGTAGCAAACACGTAGTTCCGATCTGTTGAAATGGCGATACATTTGGCTTATTGGAACCACGAACCGTTTTCTTTTAACTGTTTTATTGAATCAACAAATTCTTGTTTGCATTGAAAACTAGATAAGCCTAAGCCGTTTACGGCTGTAAGAAACGGATCACATTAGCAATAAAACGAAGAGAGAGAGAGAGAGAGAGAGAGAGAGAGAGAGAGAGAGAGAGAGAGAGAGAGAGAGAGAGAGAGAGAGAGAGAACTTGAAAAAATGTAAACTTTATTTTCCAAGGATATAGATTTTAGTCAAAAGCCTATTCTTCCAATATGAGAGAGAGAGAGAGAGAGAGAGAGAGAGAGAGAGAGAGAGAGAGATTCCGCGAGAGCACAGTAGAGAGAGAGAGAGAGAGAGAGAGAGAGAGAGAGAGAGAGAGAGAGAGAGAGAGAGAGAGAGAGAGAGAGAGAGAGAGAGAGAGAGAGAGAGAGAGAGAGAGAGAGAGAGAGAGAGAGAGAGAGAGAGAGAGAGAGAGAGAGAGAGAGAGAGCGTGCGTGCGTGCGTGCGTAATACAGCAATGCACAAAACAACCTTTTTTCGATAATATTACAATTTTAGTCTAGCAGTCATTTCAAATCCGTTTTCTTGGATGCTTATGAACAATACATTAACATAAACTATTGTTCTGTGTATGTGAACAGATGAACAAAAGCTAGGTTGGAAATCATTATTATGGAGAAACCCCCCCCATGTTTCTTAGATGAACAAAAACGAAGTTGCACATCATTATTACAGGGGAACAAAAACGTGTTTCTTTAAAGAAAAAAAGGACTTCGGGGGTATACAAACATGCTAACAGCCCTGACAGATTTAAAGGTGGACCCTGACGGATGAGGTTTTGCAAGAAACACGTCGAGATCACACCCAGAAAGACAGCCTTTTCAAGGATCGCAACGCTCACTTTTCTCTGGTTTCCTGGAAATTAAACCGTCAAAAACGGCGATTCCTCCTTGAGCGGAAGATGCCGGAGAGAGTAGCCATTTTGGGGTGGGTGGAGGTCACTCATTGTGGTTGAAGCGTTTTCTTTTTTTGTAGTGCAGTAAAAAAAAAGAAGTGGAGCTATTTCCTTTGTTGTGAGCGAAACTCCTTTAGATAAACTATTAAAAAAAAGAAAAAAAAAGGCTTGTATTGCGAAAATTTCGTGCAAACGATTTGGCGGCCATTAGAAAAGAGACGTCACACGCCTTTCTCTTTGGGTGAAAGAATTTGACTTCCAGCACCTCCGCCAAGGAGGAATCGCCGATTTGACGGTTTGATTTCTAGGAAACCAGAGCAAAGTGAGTGTAGCGATCTCTGTAAAGGGTGTTTTCCTGTGTGATCTCGACGTGTTTGCTTACAACAAACTCATCCGTCAGGGTGCCCCTTTCACCAAAAACAACCCCACAAGCGCATGCTGGAACCAAGCATAATGGCAGAACAACACAACTGTTTTCATTTCCAAGGGAAATCACATTAAGGTAAGAAAGGAAGATAATGACAGGACAACGTAACACAATGACAAAACAAATACAGAAAGAAAAGAATACAGGTAGGGCATTTTGAAAATGTGACCCGTCACCACAAAATGAGTCGTGATGTCACAGGGGTCACTTTTGAGTTATTAACAAATCAATAGTCTGCATCGAAAGAGCTTTCCGACAAACCAAACATTTTGTCAATCGGACTATTTGTTGCAAAGTTATGAAGATTTCAAAGTCGCATACTCAGGGAATCGGCAAAATTAGAAAATGAGTCGTGATGTCACAGGGGTCACTTTTGAGTTATTCACAAATCAGTATTCTGCATCGAAAGAGCTTTCCGACAAACCGAACATTTTGTCAATCGGACTAGTTGTTGCAAAGTTATGACGATTTGAAGTCGTCTACTCAGGGAATCGGCGAAATGAGAAAATGCAACCGGAAAGTTTCAAAATGTGTTCAAAATGACCAGATGTTTCTGATAAAAACACACTTTTAAGGCAGAAAGGATTGCTCTTTCACTTCGATACTTCTGCATGAGGTAGCGAAAGGCCTATTGTTCAATAATAAGTCAAAATCGGAGAATTGAAGATTTGAACCCCTTCCACCTAAAAGTGCCCCTAGGGGGTAAGTGAGCTAGGGACAACACGACTCATTTTGTGGCGACGGGTCACAAATAATCAAGCATGCAATGTAAATAAGAAGAACAACAACAACAATGGATCAACTGAAAGCCTTTTTCATTTCAAACACGCAAAATCCCCATCCACACAAAAAAACACCATCATTTGGTAGGGTAATGGTCTCATGACACGTGAACATTTTTCGCTCTTTCCCCAGTGTAACGCAGTGATAGGCCATGTCACTGTTTTGCCATGGGGAAAGAATGGAAAATGTTTTCACGTGTACACAGACCTTAAACCGAACAAACATTGACAATGCGAAATAGACAAGACAGATGTGCTTCCCAACACGCGTGTTAAGTCCTTTCGCGTACATGTTGTCCTCTCGCGGATACCATGACCTACAATAAGCCTAGGGTCTCCCATATCCATATATTATATTCTTGATCAGCAAGTCACAACCTATTCAGATCCTGAATTATGAACCGCCAGAGCACACCTCCGCCAAGGAAGACTCACAAAACCGAACTTTCCCTCCTTCATATCCGAGCTGTATCTCATGAACCAGTGGGTAGAATGGCTTCAAAGTTTGTGTGGTAATGCAACATGGCGAGTAATTAAATGAATGCTTGCAATAAATACCCCCCCCAAAAAGCAGAAACATAATCATGTTAGACTAATGTGCACATAAGGACAAAACGTGCGCGAGAGAACTTAACACACGTTGCATGCACTTCTACAACTTGCACGCACACGCCAACCCCAACACACTCACGCAAACACAAGATACACTAGAACAGAAAAAAGATGAACATCCACACAGTGAATAATTAACTACTACCACTACAAACTTAAGGGAAGAAAGGAAACGCAAAATAGTGGTGACAAAAAAATCAATAAAAGCCGTAGATGCAGTAAAAAAAAACAAGTACTTAGAGGCCTGGACTTGACAAAGGTCTTGGAGGCCGGGGATGCGCTCTTGCCCCGGCGGGGGGTCCTTTTCCAGGGGGGGATTAGCGGGGTCGTCTCGGCATCAGCCCCTTTCTCCGCCAGACCCGGAGGCGGCGGGTTGGGACTGGTCCGCGGGCTGGCTTTGGTGCTGACGAAATCCTTCCCGAACTCCATCACGCGGCTCAGGTCTTTCTTGACGGACTGGATCAGGGTCTTTGGTCTCCCCGGTTGGTAGGTCTTTTTCTCCTCCTCCTCCCCCGCGCTCTGTTGTTTTCTGGGCGCGTCGTAAATCACCCCTTTGTTGTAGTTCTCCGGCGGTGATTTTTTCCCCTCCTCTGGGGTCTCTACGCCTTCTTCTTCATCTTCTACAGGGGGGTTATATTTGTGGTTTTTTTTGTTTTGCGATGGCGTTTTGATGTGAGCTTTGGGGTGTGGACTTTTCTGCGTGTGCTCTCCACTGGTGACTTTGAGCTCATTCACTGGAGCTGAGAGCACGGATTCGAGTCCGAAGCCGTAAAACTGACCCAAAACCTTCTTCTGGTAAACAACCGGCTTGTGGCTTTCATCACTTGACTCAGAGCCGCCGTCGTCGACACCCTTCTTTCTAGACTGAACGTCTTTTTCGACTTCGCTGTGGTTCTGATTCTCTTCTGACGCCTTCAGTGTCTCCATGCCGCGGCTGTGCTCGATGTACCTGCCCAGCCCAGGCTGGTGATGCTCCCACTGGTGATGATGGTGGTGGTCCGGGGCTTCGTTCCTACGACCTGGGAAGGCAGCGGGCTTGGGGTCTTCAAAGGGGCTGATCAGAACCTCTCCGTTCCACACTGGTTTGCTTCTTTCTCTGGGAGATTCGGCGGCTGGTGCCAAGAAGACGTGTTTTCCTTTTGGGGTGTCTTCATCAACGGATTCTGTTCGGACATGCGGTGCTTTGACGTGGCTGGGTTCAGAGAGTGCTTGATGTTCCGGAGACTTTTCGGCTTCCTGACCCTTCACCTCCTTCTTTTGAAGGTTTTGTGCCATCTGTCTCCGATCGTTGTCGGATTGGGATTTACTCTCACCTTTCTTCTTGTTGTTGATGTATTTTTCTCTGTTGCTACTGCTACTTTTGCTGCTGCTGCTGCTGCTGCTGCTGCTGCTGCTGTCATCTTTGGAAGTCCACCACTGGTCATCTTGCCAGTCTTCTTCCCACCAGCGGCGTTTCAATGCTTTCTTCTGCAAAAAACAACAAAAACCAATCAATGATAATTATAATGATGACACCGACACGTCGTCGAAAGCGACATTTCGTCGAAGGACATTTTGTCAACACAACACTTAGTCATACAACACTTGGTTGAATGCGACATTTCGTCGAAGGACATATTGTCAACAC
Source organism: Phymorhynchus buccinoides (assembly GCA_017654935.2). NCBI lineage: Eukaryota > Metazoa > Mollusca > Gastropoda > Neogastropoda > Raphitomidae > Phymorhynchus > Phymorhynchus buccinoides. The sequence continues at coordinate 74,838,399 of CM065682.1, read as the reverse complement.
GAAACTTATTAGTCAAACAAAAATTTGTCAAATGCGACATTTTGTTGAACGAAACTTTGTCGAATGTGTCGTTTTGTAGATCGACACTTTTCCAGTTGTGTGTGTGAGAGAGAGAGAGAGAGAGAGAGAGAGAGAGAGAGAGAGAGAGAGAGAGAGAGAGAGGAGAGAGAGAGAGAGAGAGAGAGAGAGAGAGAGAGAGAGAGAGAGAGAGAGAGAGAGAGAGAGAGAGAGAGAGAGAGAGAGAGAGAGAGAGAGAGAGAGAGAGAGAGAGAGAGAGAGAGAGAGAGAGAGAGAGAGAGAGAGAGAGAGAGAGAGAGAGAGAGAGAGAGAGAGAGAGAGAGAGAGAGAGAGAGAGAGAGAGAGAGAGAGAGAGAGAGAGAGAGAGAGAGAGAGAGAGAGAGAGAGAGAGAGAGAGAGAGAGAGAGAGAGAGAGAGAGAGAGAGAGAGAGAGAGAGAGAGAGAGAGAGAGAGAGAGAGAGAGAGAGAGAGAGAGAGAGAGAGAGAGAGAGAGAGAGAGAGAGAGAGAGAGAGAGAGAGAGAGAGAGAGAGAGAGAGAGAGAGAGAGAGAGAGAGAGAGAGAGAGAGAGAGAGAGAGAGAGAGAGAGAGAGAGAGAGAGAGAGAGAGAGAGAGAGAGAGAGAGAGAGAGAGAGAGAGAGAGAGAGAGAGAGAGAGAGAGAGAGAGAGAGAGATAGAGAGAACACTGAAACACTGAAAAACTTTATTTTAACAAGGATAAAGATTTTAGGCGAGAGAGAGAGAGAGAGAGAGAGAGAGAGAGAGAGAGGAGAGAGAGAGAGAGAGAGAGAGAGAGAGAGAGAGAGAGAGAGAGAGAGAGAGAGATGAGAGATACACAACACATCTACTAGCTGACCCCAATTGCGCGTGCGGTTATTCCACAGAAAATGCAGAACACTATTTGTTACACTGTAAAAACTTTCATCACGTGAGAATAAACACAATTCTAACTCTAAATGTTAACAAAATTAATACCCATACGCTTCTATTTGGAGACCACAGTCTAACAAATGCAGAAAATGTAGATATTTTTAAAAACTGTTCAGCAATTTATTGCTACCAGCAACAGCTTATAAGTAATTAAGATAATTTAGATTGTAATATAATAAATAAAAAACATATGCAATATATAAGCTAGTGCGATGTGTATACTTATGCATGTCATCAACGACACAGGGGTGGTACTTGTGAATGGCAAAATTTGGGTCGGTCTCTCTCCTCCTCTCCATCTCTCTCTCATCTCTCTCTCTCTCTCTCGGTCTCTCTCTCTCTCTCTCCACTCTCAGGTCCCTCTCTCTCTCTCTCTCTCTCTCTTTGTGATGTGCGTAATATGATTTATGTTCATGTTTGTGTATTGCATCTTTTCCTAATGATAAAAAAATAATGTATAGCTGTGTTGATTCAAGTTTGCATCCACCCAGTATTTCATTTTCATTATTTTTTGTTCTGTTTCGTATATTTGTTTTCCACGTTTAATTCAGTCGTTGCAAATTCCGCCAATATTGCTGTGTACATTTTCTAACTGAGCACGCTATAAGCTTCGCTTGTTGTTGTTGTTGCTTCAGTCTGTTGTGTTTTATGTCGCTATGCGAATGTAACTACTGAATAATAAATCGTTTTAAAACCAGAGAGAAATAGCTATAGATAGAGAGAGAGAGAGAGAGACCATGAGAGACCCGAGAGAGAGAGAGAGAGGAGAGAGAGAGAGAGGAGAGAGAGAGAGCAGAGAGAGAGAGAGAGTAGATGAGAGAGAGAGAGAGAGAGACGAGAGAGAGAGAGAGAGAGAGATAGGTAGAGAACTCAACACACTGAACACTGAAAAACTTTATTTAACAAGGATAAAAGATTTTAGGCGGATGAGAGAGAGAGAGAGAGAGAGAGAGGAGAAAGAGAGAGAGAGAGTACTGAGAGAGAGAGAGAAGAGAGAGAGACGAGAGAGAGAGAGAGAGAGCAGGAGAGAGAGAGATGATTGAGAGAGAGAGAGAGAGAGAGGAGAGAAGATAGATAGATAGATAGGTAGATAGAACACTGAACAACTTTATTTAACAAGGATAAACAAGGATAAAGCGATGTGATCCGAGAGAATTTCGAGAGGAGAGAGAGAGAGAGAGAGAGAGAGAGAGAGAGAGAGAGAGAGAGAGATTGAACAATTCCTTTAGGCCATATCATTCCTTAGAAACAGGGTCAATGTATAAAAAAGACAGTCCGAAATAACACTAAAACTAGAATCACGCAACCTGTTTAACTTTCCATCTTCACATCCACATGTGCGTTCCGTTTACGAAGGGAACTGAAAAAAAACCCAAGTGCAACGCCGAGAGCGGTAGCAAAGTCCCCTCGCAGCATCGCCGAGCTACTCCGAAATCGGAATGTGTCGGCTGTGCACATACATACATAAAAACGCATAAAAACAGCACGTAACTACATAAAAACGCATAAAAAAAACAGCACGTAACTGAATAGTTTTTTTTATATATAGCCTTGGGGTTCGGACCCGTGATTTGAACGCGCGCGATCATGCGCACACGCGCGCACAGAAAAATTCATGACAACTGTGTTTATAGACCATTCATCAAGAAATGTTGTGAGAGAAAAACCTGCATTAAAATACATGCAAAACTTCGCGAGATATTAGCGATTATGTGTTTCGGGGTTTGAACCCCGTAACACGTAACTGGCGCGACCTTGACCTTAATGTAAAACTAAATACATCAGTGGATAGCTTGCATCTTGGCAAACTAGTATGCCAAATTTGATGAGGATAGACTGAATAGTTTTTGAGAAAAAACGGACGAATAGCCGGACGGACACCGGACGGACGACACGGACGGACGAACCGACGGACGGACGGATCAGACAAAGACAATAGCTCCCCGAACCTTCGGCTCGGGGACTAATAATTATACAAAGCTATGTTACGAATCGGATACACAGATCCATTACACAAAACATCAGCATAGGATCGACAAAGTTGGCTTCACATGATCGAGAGAGAGAGAGAGAGAGAGAGAGAGAGAGCGGAGAGAGAGAGAGAACTTGAGAGAAGAGACGAGAGAGAGGAGAGAGACTTTAGAGCGATGAGTCTCAACTCAGAGAGGAGAGAGAGAGAGAGAGAGAGAGAGAGACTGGACACTAGGACCACTGGAAACTTATGTGTGTGTGTGTGTTGTGTGTGTGTGTGTGTTTTGTGTGTGTGTGTGTGTGTGTGAGAGAATTAGTGAGAGAGAGAGAGAGAGAGAGAGAGGAGAGAGAGAGAGAGAGAGAGAGAGAGAGAGAGAGAGAGAGAGAGAGAGAACTTGAAAAACTTAAACTTTATTTTCCAAGGATAAAGATTTTAGGCAACGCCTATTCTTCCAATCTGTCCTTGATACATAAACAAACATAGAACACAAACGTGGTAAGGCATACCCATAATCCATTCAGATTACACATACAGATTTGAAACATAAAGTGATAGCAAATGCTAAGGTGATGACACACGGATGCGTGAAGATTGGTAGAGATAGAGAGGAGAGATGAGAGAGAGAGAGAGACAGAGGTAGAGAGAGAGAGAGAAAGAGATTCAGAGAGAGGGAGAGATGAGAGAGAGAGAATGAGAGAGAGAGAGACCCCCCCCCCCCCCCCCGAGAGAGGGAGAGAGCGATCTAGAGAGAGAGAGATCGATGAGAACATGAGGCAACACAGAACAATAGGAGAGAGAGAGAGGATGAACAACTGAATGACCAGGCCATCTGCAGATGTCATGAGGGAAGGGGTAACAATGAGAAATCTTCACGATTCAAACAGATAAACATAAGAGAGAGAGAGAGAGAGAGAGAGATGCGAGAGGAGACGAGGAGAGATGCCTGAGAGAGAGGAGAGAGAGAGAAAGAGAGAAGACAGAGAGAGATTAGAGAGAGAGAGGGGGAGAGGGAGAGAGAGTGGGGAGAGATAGAGAGAGAGAGAGAGAGAGAGAGAGAGAGACAGAGAGGACAGAGAGAGAGAGAGAGATAGAGAGATAGAGAAACAGAGACAGAGATAGAGAGACGTAGAGAGATATAAGAGATAGACAGATAAAGAGATAAAGCAGACAGAGAGATAAGGCAGACAGAGACGGAGAGACACATATATACGTAGATATATCATTACTATGCTGAACTAGTACAAGACCAATTTTTGTTGAAAAAATAATTAAACGTACATCAGTCTTGAACACTTTCCACTCTGTTTCTTTTTCTTCCTCCTCTTCCATTTCCTTCTTCTTCTCCTCCTTGTTCGTCTTGTCCTGTGAGTCCTCCCACCAGTCCATTCGCCATTGTGCGTTTTTATCGTCTGCTTCGTCCTTGGCGTGCGTCTGAACCCGGTTTGCCTGGAACCCAAAAATAAAACTAGAGCGTTAAAACGCTAGATCACTAGGCGCGCGGCAGTATTGTTCGGCTGCAGTGCTTCGTCTCTCAGCTGGCAACGAGCCTTTAAGATATCGCAATGCGAATACCAGGCCCAAATGCTCGGCAGCATTTTTCGGCTCCTGTGACCTTGACTTTTGATCTACGACCTTCATGTTCAAACCCGGCCTAGATATCCTTAGTACCTATCTGCATGCAAAATCTGAGCGTCCTAGACCCCGGCGTTAAAACGTTATCGTGCCAGGTGCTCGGCAGCATTTTCGGCCCCAGTGACCTTCACCTTGGACCTGCGACCTTCATTTTCGAACATGGCCTAGATATATTTAGTACCTATCGGCCTGAAAAAGTTGAGCGTCCTAGGTCCTTCTGTTATCATGCCAGATGCTCAGCAGCTCCAGTGATCTTGACCTTTCACCTATGACCTTGAATTTCCAAATTGTCCCAGATATTCTTAATACCTATCCGCATGCAAAATATGAGCGTCCTAGGTCCGTCCGTTATCATGCCAGATGCTCGGCAGCGTTTTCGGCTCCAGTGACCTTGACCTTTTACCTATGACCTTGAATTTCTCAATTTTCCTAGATAGCCTTAATACCTATCCGCATGCAAAAGTTGAGCGTCCTAGGTCCGTCCGTTATCATGCCAGATGCTCGGCAGAGTTTTCGGCTCCAGTGACCTTGACCTTTTACCTATGGCCTTGAATTTCTCAATTGTCCTAGATAGTCTTAGTACCTATCCGCATGCAAACGTTGAGCGTCCTAGGTCCCTCCGTCCAAACGCTATGGTTGGTAACATACATACATACATAGATAGAGATAGCCGCAGACAGCAGTGAAAACATTACCAGCTTCGCTCTCTTCGTTCGCGGCTGGTAACGAGTGATGTTCAGTCAGTATGTATGCCAGTGCACTTTGTCGTGTCGTGTCCGTTTATGACTGCCAGATAGCAACAGCGTGCAGCTGCTAGTCTGATCACCTGGGCCTGTATTCACATTGAGACAATTTGCGTGTATAATTATTTTTCAGTTTTTTCTTCTTCTTTACTAAGTATAATCTTTGATTTCCATCGATTGTGTAAAATATGATGCAGCCTGTTGCTTGTATCATTCATTTTGTATTTGTGTTGAGTACCTTTATAAGCTTTACTGTCATCTACTATCTTTCTGCCTTACTGGTCCGTTCTCCGTTCAAGAAACACTTTCAAAATGATTTCCTCCAGCCGAAGTCGGACTTGCTGGGCCTAACTATTTCTTAGTTAGGCGCATAACGGCAGCATGATGCATCTGCGCTGATAATTGACAGGGAACTGTCTGAGCGATCGAAGAAGAAGAAGAAGAAGAAGAAGAAGAAGAAGTTTGGACAATTAAACAATGCTGTTCGATTCGAACAGTCGCCGCTACGTAACGACGAACCTATGCTGGCTAACTTTGCTACCGTGTGTGTGTGTGTGTGTGTGTGAGAGAGTGTGTGAGAGAGAGAGAGAGAGAGAGAGAGAAGAGAGAGAGAGAGAGGAGAGAGAGAGACGAGAGAGAGAGAGAGAGAGAGATGGGTGGGGGGAGAGAGAGGAGAGAGAACGAGAGAGAGAGAGAGAGAGAGAAGGAGAACAGACGGAGAGAGTGAGAGAGAGACGAGAGAGAGAGAGAGAGAGAGAGAGAGAGAGTCGTCAGAGGGATCGAAGCCAGGAGAGAGAGAGAGAATGGAGGGAGGGACAGGAACTCAGGGGCTTCTGAGAAACGGACAGATTGAGGGATAAGGAGGACGATGAGAGCGAGAGACGCGAGAGAGGGAGGGAGGGAGGAGAGGGGGCTCCCCCCCCCCCCCCAGAGAGGCGAAAGGGAGAAACTGTGCGTGAGAGCGAGACTCTTTAAGTGGCGCGGGGCAGTGGGTCATTTAGGGAGGGGGGAGGGAGAGTGAGATGAGGCAGGGAGAGGAAATGATGGGACTCGTGCATCCGAACTGAAGGGAGGGAACCGTTACTTATCAGGGTAAGTTAATGAGAGTTTATTTCAATCGTCTGCTAGGCCTTCTGCCACAAGCTGTCTAGGAGAGAGGGAGGAGGGAGGGAGGGAGAGAGGGAGGGGAGGGAAAATTCTACTGGATCGTAAACGGAACAGCTCAAATCGTTACAAAGCTCATTGCTCAGCCTCAATGGTAGACTTTTTTTTTGTCAGCATCCAATAAAATCAGATGGCCGCCCGCAGTTTTATACATTTGATGTTCATTTCGCAGCCATGGTCAGAGAGAGAGGCGCGAAGAGAGAGAGAGAAAGAGAGGACGGATGGAGGAGGGTGAGGTCGAGAGAGTAGAGAGATGCGAGCTCGAGGAGGGAGGGAGGACGGGAGAGAGAGAGAGATGTAGGAAGAGAAGGAGAGACACAGACTGGAGGAGAGAGAGAGAGACGCGAGAGAGAGGGAGGGAGGGAGGGAGAGGGAGAGAGAGGAGAGAGGGAGGGAGAGAGAGAGGGCATGGGAGAGAGAGAGAGAGAGAGAGAGGGAGAGAGAGAGAGAGAGAGAGAGAGAGAGTCACAAAAAACGAAAATGAAAATTAGAACTCAGGGCTTCTGAAAACGTACAGATTGTGCGTATATACGCACTAGAGTTCCCCCCCCCCCCCCCCATAGCACTAGAATATGAAACATGCGAGAGGATTACCCCCTCATTTAGGGAGTGAGATGATGCATTAAAATGATGACGCGTGCGTGAACACAACAGTTACTTATCAGTAAGTTAATGATGTTTATTTCAATCGTCTGCTAGGCCTTCCTACAAGCTGTCTAGGCTGCGTCTGAAATTCTACTGGATCGCACGGAAAGCTCAAATCGTTGAAAGCTCATTGCTCATTGGTAGACTTTTATTGTCAGCATCCAATAAAATCGTTTAATACATTTGATGTTCATTTCGCAGCCATGGTCAGTTTCATGCTTTCCGAATTTAAAGAGCTACGGAATGGTCGACTTATGACGATTATTTGACCGCCAGGGGGCAGTCAATCCACTAGGGGCTTATCAAGCGATTTTCTTAGTTGGGCGTTAGTGAGAGAGAGAGAGAGAGATAGTGAGATATGAGAGACGAGAATGTGAGAGAGAGAGAGAGAGATGAGAGAGAGAGAGCGGTGGGGACTCCTCCCTCTTTCTCTCTCTTTCTTTATCCCCAACTAAGAACATAGAGAGGATTAGCCCCACTCGAGCGTTATGCCACCTGGTGGGCAAAAGAGCCCGCTAAGTCGCTCATTAAACCACTGAAGTTTGTTCCTCTGTGTGTGTGTGTGTGTGTGTGTGTGTGTGTGTGTGTGTGTGTGTGCGCGCGTGCGTGTGCGTGCGGTGTGTGTGGGCGTGCGTGTGCGGTGTGTTTGCGCATAATGCGTTTGTGCGTGCGTTGTGTGTTTGCCTGTGTGTGCTGTGTGCGTGCGTCGTGGCGCGCACTCCTCATTGATGTGCGCATGCTTGCGTGCGTGCGTGTGTGTTTGCCTGTGTGTGCTCGCGTGTGCGCGCGTGTGCGCATGCTTGCGTGCGTGCGTGTGTGTTTGTCTCTGTGTGTGTGTGTGTGTGTGTGTGTGTGGGGGTGGGGGTGCAGGAGGATGGAGCTTCTCCCATGTTTTCGCCTTTACCCCATACAATTTACAATTTGCAGCTGGGGGCGAAGATACCCGTTAAAATTATAAACAGGAGGTGAGAGCGTACCCCTTAAGAGGGGAACAGATCAGAAACCCTGATTACTCCCCCCAAAACGATTGGCTGTTTAGCCTAATTTACATACTACTCATATCGTTGCCTGTCTAAGACGCACTCATGATCACGAGCCCAAGTCAAGTAAGCTTACTGAGTAGGCCTATGTGGAACCAGAACGCATATTTAACCTCCATTTCATTCTCCCGCAGTCGCCATTTTCTAACCCTCCACCATCCATACAGATAAATATTATTATTATATAACCCATCTTTTTTTTTTTTTCCCTCTTCCTTCCCAGATCCTGTCTAACGTCTTTTTTTTCAACCCTAAGGCCGTGTACACACATAAGCGGATATTCCGTGCGGAAACCCGTGCGCAATCCATAAACAAGTGAAACAAAGAAGGGAAAACATTTGCGCACGTGTCTGAATTCCCACTATATGCGTAAACTTGTATCCGTCTATCTTCCGCTTATTTAGAGTTTTAAGTACGGAACTTACGCGTCTAATGTGCACCCGGCCTTAGAAATAAATAATAATATATCGTCTCCCGCCCAGAAGAGTGGTTCCAAAAAGACACAAGGGAGGTAATCGGGCTTTTAAGGTGATTGGCGGAACGGGTCATTGTAGGCCCCGTGTACCCATCCCCCAACCCTCATCCCCTTTGGTCTACACCCCCCCCCCCCCCTCCCTCTCCTTCTGTCGCCTTAAAGATACACTGACGCACGCACACGCACACACACACACGCACACACACACACACACACACACACAC
>CM065682.1:74789558-74797058 GCA_017654935.2 Phymorhynchus buccinoides | reverse complement strand
AGAAAATAATGGAAAGCATATTTCTGTACAAGAACTAAGATAGTTACAGATTGAGAATTATGAAGAAAAAAGAAGAAGAAAATGACGAAACATGACGAAACAAGGGCATCGCCGAGCAGCAGCAACGCATTGTAAGTGCATCGCCGAGCAGCAGCAAGGCATTGTGACAATGCAAACTCGGCCAGAGCTATGTCGTCTCCCCCCCCCCCCCCCCCCCCCCAAAATCCCCCCAAAACATATATATAATATCTCTGTCTCTCTCTCTCCTCTCCCCCCCCTCTCTCTCTCTCTCTCTCTCCCCCTTTTTTCTTTTTCTCTCTCTCTCTCTCTCTCTCTCTCTCTCTCTCTCTCTCTCTCTCTCTCTCTCTCTCTCTCTCTCTCTTTCTCTTTTCATAGTTTACGACACGATTCAAAAGTAGTAGGCCGGAAACATGTCTGCCGCTCGGCAACATTGTAGTTCCGGGGGATAATTTATATACGAATGTTTTATACTGTTAGTGTCACATCCTGACACAACATTTGAAGAGCTTATGTCTTCTAGTTCACGAGATACAGCTTGGACAATAAATATATAGCGCAAAGAAGGAAATTTCGGTTTTCAAGGTCACACTTCAAGGTCAAGATCATCATGGCAATAATTTATGCTCGGATGTTTTCTACTCTAGGGTATACAGTAGCACACACAATCTGAAGCGCTTCTGTTAAGTACAAATGTGGAAACTATGGCTTAAAACCCAATTTGTAGACCCCTACCACTTTCAAGGCCTACCGATCTCCCGGACTGTGACCTTGCCATCATCAGAACGGGCATAAGCCAAAGTACCTACATGCCAAATTTGAAGACTCTAACACCAACGGTGTGGGAGTTATGGCCCCTTAAAGATTTTCGGTTTTCAAGGTCAAACTTCAAGGTCAAGGTCAGCACGGTGTTGATTAACGAAAGGAAGCTTCCTTTTCAAGCTGTCTACCCCTCTGCCAATTTTAATCAAAATCCAAACAGTAGTTTTTAAGATAATCGATACACAGACACACACACAGACAGACAGACAGACACACACACACACACACACAGACAGACAGACAGATAGACAGACACACACACACACACACACACACACAGACACACAAACCGATCGCAATACCTTGGCCTCTGGCCGGGTAATAAAATCATACTGCACACCGGTACATTCCCTAAAAATCGTAAACGCGTTCTAAGAAAAAAAGAAATATATATTTTAATAAACAAGAGAATTACACAAGAGAACATAACATTTAAAAAAATCGAAGTTTGAGCAAAACAGCGTAAATGTGCATACAATTGGGAAAATGAATGATATATATTGTAGTATAAAATAAATCATAGCTTAATCAACATTGCTTCATGACTGAAACAAATAAAAACTCACGAAAACCCGGTTCTAATAACAACATCAGTCACACACAAATCGAATGCAATTTTTTTTAAAAATTGGGTGGCGCGCCTTGGCTGCGACGCACTCTCCAGGTGGGAACAACCCGAATTTCACAGAGACATCTCTGTGACTATAATGTACCTAACCTAACCTAACCTAACCCAACAATAGATGGAAGAAGCAGCACATAAAATAGTCTGTCTGTATGGACGTCCAGCAAACCCTTTTTCGTACAAAATGATACACGGTTTATGAATTAGGAACAAAGAGGTGCTTGTTTCATTTTTAAGCCTTGAAGTAGCAAAAACAAATGTCAAAGAAATCCGTTTGCGAGTGAGGTGGCGTTTCTAATGACACAGACAGTGCAGTAAATTGATATATATTATCAGAGGCTACATCGGTACGGTTTAGGCGGTTCTCCCATTGGGGTTTTTTTTGGCTGTAGGGCAACGCGGGTATTTCTGACACGTCTGTGTGAAATTCTGTTCCGATGCAGGGTTCAAAGGCCCAGGAACACACCAAAACCCAAAGGGCCAGCCACACGTCCACTAAAATCGCACGACTGTACGATGCGATTCGATCACGCGGTCTCGACGCGCCAATCACATTTTGCTCTTGGAGACTAGTTCTTGTTCTTCGAATCGTATCGTACAGTCGCGCGATTTTGTAGTGGACGTGTGGGCTGAGCCCCTTTAAACCCCCCCCACGTCATGTGTCACATTCCCTCTTCTGCTAGGAAGATTTCTTCAGATTTCTTACCAGCTCTAAGAGGGAAAACGCGCGAAAACCGTGATTTTGACACGTGACGTGGGGGGTCTTTAAATGGCCTAGCCACACTGCCTACGATTTGACCGCAATACGATACGATCGTGGCGATGTCTGTGAGTGATGATTCACGTGAAATGCTTCCGTCTGAAAAATAAGACTCGTTCACTATACTCATTTAGACGCCAAATACACGAATCAAATAAAATGTCCGATACAAAGAAATAATAAGATATTTGATCAGATTCAGTGTACGGGAGACTACAAAAATAGCGAACGTAACTAGTAGGATTTCATCAGATTCATGTAGACCGCAGAATTTCACGTCAATCATGCCTCACAAATGTCAAAATCGGATCGTAGTGAATCGAATCGTATGCAGTGTAGCCGGCCCCCCTAAAAGGGGCCAGCCACACGCCCACTAAAATCGTACGACTGTACGATACGATTCGATCACGTGGTCTTTCGGATGAGACGATAAACCGAAGTCTCCTGTGCCCATGCACTTAGCACACGTTAAACCCAGTGGCAACGAAAAAGTTGTCATTTGGTCCAAATGTACCCCCCCCCCCCCCCCCCCTCCCATCAGTCACACAAAAATCGCATGCAAAAAAAAAAAAATATTGGGTGGCGCGCCTCTGGTTGCGACGCGCTCTCCAGGTGGGAGCAACCCGATTTTCACAGAGACGCCTCTGTGACTATAAAATACCTAATACCTAATACCAAGAACAAGTGTGATTCGCGCTTCGAGAATACGTGATCGAATCGTATGGTACAGTCGTGCGATTTTAGCTTGACGTGTGGCCGGCCCTTGACACCCAGAATCCACGGGGACCAAGTGCCTAGAGCTTATTATCCTCAAAGCATCAAAGGTTACAAAAAAGTTATTTCAAACCACAAGCCTGAGGAAGAGAGCTTTGCTTATTCCCACCAACACGAGAAGATAGAGAGAAAAGGTCTTAACAGACGATGTTCGGAGAAAACAAAATAGGGGAGAGCACTTCGTGAAAATTACAGTTGCTTACCTCGATTGCTCGGTCAAATACCATAGCAACAATGGCGTTGAAGCTTGAAACCGCAGGATGCGAGTCAGTGACTTGCCCAAAAGTTTTTTTTTAGAAAATTGAGGGGTGGCCAGTGGCCCCAAGCATATAGAACTTGCAAAATGTGACGTAAAAATATAAGTAACATCAATTTTTAGAATGACGCACGGCTGTATGTTACTCAAACACAGGAGGCGAGAGCTGGGGATCTACCTGATGGTAGAGTAACTTCCCCTGTTTGACCGATTGAATTAGGCAAGATCATTCCCACACACCATGAAATTACTCCCCTTAATTATTTCCGAACAATTCCTATTGAGAAAACGTTGAACAAAAAAGAGAATGTGAAGACTGTTAAGTCCTTTCGCGACCATTTTATTTTGTCCTCTCGCGGATACCATGACCTACAATAAGCCTAGGCTCTCCCATAGCCATTCTATTTTCTTGATCAGCATGTCACATCCTATTCAGATCCAAAATTTTGAACCGCCAGTGCAAACCTCCGCCAAGGTAGACTCACAAAACCGACATTTCCTTCCTTCATGCCAGAACTGTATCTCATGAACCATGGAATGAAATTCCGCTTAACGTCCTGCGGTCTGGAACAGACACATATTAGTAGACATAAAGATGTTGGGAACGATCCTGGAGGCAATGCCCGGAGGCAGTGCAACGCCCCGAATTTGTAACAATACAGACGGGTTGAGCAAACATCATGATAATTATCTCATGAACCAGTATGTTGAATGGCTTCACATTCAGTGTGGTATTGTAACATGGCGAGTAATGACATAAATACTTGCAATACATTTAATACATTCAAGTCGTTCCGGCCATATATGTCCGGAATTAATAGATAGCTGTCAATTTTATGTATTTGCTTCAAGGGAAGTAAATTTGTGTGCCTTGGTCACTTCTAAACTCGCTTCACTCCCTTAGACCACAATTTTGCCCCTGACTTTGCTTTTGTAGTGGTTCGTTGTGGGGGAACCAATCGGTGTAGTTTTTCTCTATATAAAAAAAAGTCTGATCTACCACCTCCCTATGTCTAAACCTGAAGTAAAAAAACAACTTGTAATCTTCCTTCATTTCTCCTTTTGTTTATGTATGTTTTGTTTGTGTGTATGGCTAGAGCGATTTGTGAGTTTTTTTAATAATCAAAAAATCAAAAATCGTTGCGATGCGAATGAGTTAAGAAGAGCAGAAACAGGGTCATTTTAGGCCATTGTGCACATAAGGACAGAACGTGCCTGAAAGGACTTAACAAACGACAACAACAAAGAACACGTCATAGCAAGGTGCAAGATGAAAACAAAGCAAACTGGTATATAGGGGAAGACGGGGTAAAAAGCGCATGGGCGGGTCAGAAGTCCACCCCAATTATCTCATGAAATGAAGCAAATTTCAGTCTCATTTTTCCCATGAGACGAGCGTTAATGTCTAGCATTAGTCTCATGGGCAAATGAGACTGAAATTTTCTTTATTTCATGAGATAATTGGGGTGGGCTTCTTACCCGCCCATGCGCTTTTTACCCCGTCTTCCCCTAGCGAAATGAATAAGGGGGTGGGGGGGGGGGGGTCGACTCTCTATCAATTAATTCCCTCTACCAAAGAATTAACTCCCTCCATGGATGCTATACCTAATGTACGGTCCATGCTCCTTCTACTAAAGTTATTTACGACAACGCCACCTACTGACAATCTGATATCATTTTGGGAAAACAACCATTTCGTTGTTGTTGTTAGTGTTGTTGATTTCAATTTTGTTCGTGTGTAATACGTATTACTGTCAAGTGAACACACGTTAACCCTTTCACCACCAGCCATATTTCAACTAAAAATGTCCATTACATTTACCCGGATAGAAAACAAAATCCATCTGCAGTATTGGGGATTCTTCTGTGACAGATATCAAATGAGGTCTAACCTTACTTCGCAAAACTAAGACAATAGGGTCTTTGGATAATAGACCCCAGTTTGATGCCTTTTAGTGACATAGGTGTTAAATCACTGTGGTGCTAAAATGCGACTTTGGCGGCGAAAGGGTTAAACAAAAGATTGAATCATTCAGTCACGGATAGGAACAAAACAAGAAAACAGAGCAAGAAAGAACGACAGGCAAAGAAATAAGGGGAGTCACTTATAGCCACAACTGGACGAAACAGAAACTATAACGTAACAACAACAGAGTGACAGAGACAGAGGTTAACAAGCGCGGATTCGCAATCGTTTGTGGCAGCGGTCTTTTTTTTACCACTCCAATCATTACATACACTGAGTCGCCTCCCCTGGCTTTTCAATCATTTTAATCTGTAAACCAGAATGTTATCTCTGCACCATTTCGTAACTTTTTATATCTTTTGGAAAACATTTAAAACTATTTATCCTACTTATGCTCATCGAAAGAAGCACCGCATACTCGTCGTGTCTGTTGCAGTGTCTGTATTACGTAATTCAGTATATAATTCTTTCCATACCTAAGGACTGTAGATATGACAACTGAAATGTCACTTTATGCCCAAGTTGTTTTTTCTCTTTTACAATATGTGCGACAATGTTGGCAATATGTGCGACAATTTTGGACCGACCGACAGACCGACCGACCGACGACCGACCGACCGACAGACAGACAGACAGACCGACAAAGTGAGTTATAGGTTTGTGGCTTGTGCCACAAACAAAAACTACAGGAGAAACTTCCGGACACAAAGTATTGTTTACTGCCTTAACAGACCTAATCAGCGAACGGAGCCAGATCATATGATTACTGCTGAGAACCACACAGAAGAAGATTGTAACTCCCCCCATCCCCAACCCCCCAACCCCCCCCCTCCCCCACCCCACCCCCCGGACAACGTAATGGACGACAAAGACGGACGGGATTTTTTACTTGTTGGGCCAGGAATAGTTGTTTGTTTAGCCATCTCGCACAAAAGTTCGCACACCCCCACCCCCCCCCTTACTTAAAGACACACTGACGCACCACTCTCATTTCCACGACCTTCATCATCATCATCATCATCATCATCATCATCATCATCATCTCAACGGGAAGAAGTCGTCTTCAGGAAGCACGTCCATAAGGGTCCACGACCAATTGGACGATAATCTCACTATCTGTCTCACCACGATCAAGTCCCTTGGTTTTTTTTTCTTCTGGGTAGCTGTGACCCACATACAAATACCCCCAACTTTTAATTGAGGCTGCTCTTTAAAACGATGCTTCGCTGGCAATTTGGGGACATTTGTATGGGAGTCAAACCCGGTCAAAACAAGATTTCTTACCAGCTATAAATAAGAGGGAAAACACGTGAAACCCGTGATTTTGACACGTGACCTGGTGGGTCTTTAAAACCGGCCGCCACACACGCGTAAAATCGTATGGGGGATGCGATCCGATAGGGTCACGTGAGTCATGATTCGCGTGAAATAACTTCCGTTTAAAAACAGTTAGTGGACGAAAAGAGTAGAATTACTTCTAGACTGAAGTATTTCACGGGACTACATGACTATCACAGAAAATCGTCACAATCGGGTCGCGTTTGTATTGAATCGTATGCGATGGGTATGCCCCTTTAAAGGGGCACCCTGACGGATGAATGTTTGCAAGAAACACGTCGAGATCACCAGGAAAACACCCTTTACAGAGATCGCAACACTCACTTTGCTCTGGTTTCCTAGAAATCAAACCGTCAAATCGGCGATTCCTCCTCGGCGGAGGTGCTGGAAGTCAAAGTCTTTCAGTGATCAAAATATTTTCACCCAAAGAGAAGGCGTGTGCCGTCTCTTTTCTAATGGCCGCCTGCGTTTAGACCAAATCGTTTGCACGAACTTTTCGCAATACAAGCCTTTTTATTTTTAATTTTTTAAACGTTATGCAGTTTATCTAAAGGAGTTTCGCTCACAACAAAGGAAATAGCTCCTTTTTTTTTTTTACTGCACTACAAAAAAAGAAAACGCTTCAACCACAATGAGTGGCCTCCACCCGCCCCATCCAAAATGGCTACTCTCTCCGGCATCTCCGCCAAGAAGGAATCGCCGTTTTGACGGTTAAATTTCAAAGAAACCAGAGCAAATTGAGTGTTCCGATCCTTGAAAAGGCTGTCTTTCTGGTGATATCGACGTGTTTCTTGCAAAAAATCTCATCCGTCAGGGTCCACCTTTAATGGCCTGCTACACCACATACGATCCGATCTCAATGCGATGCGATTGTGAGGAAATCCACCTGAAATACATCCGTCTAAAAATAACACTGCTATTTCCCAATGCATGAATCTCAG
>CM065682.1:74779558-74784558 GCA_017654935.2 Phymorhynchus buccinoides | reverse complement strand
AACAGAGACACATACACACACAGTCACTCACTCATTCACTCACAAGCAGAGATAGATAGATAGGGGAAGACGGGGTAAAAAGCGCATGGGCGGGTAAGAATCCCACCCCAATTATCTCATGAAATGAAGCAAATTTCAGTCTCATTTTGCCCATGAGACGAGCGTTAATGTCTAGCATTCGTCTCAGGGGCAAAATGTGACTGAAATTTTCTTTATTTCATGAGATAATTGGGGTGGGCTTCTTACCCGCCCATGCGCTTTTACCCCGTCTTTGCCCATAGAGAGGGTCTAGAGGGGGGAGGGAAGATGAGAAACAAGAGACAGACAACAAAAAAGTCAGACAGAAGAAACAAAATTAGACCAGGAAAGACAGAAGGGAACAAAGAAACAAATTATTTACACTAGCGCAACGCCGAGTACCAGTAACGCCTAGTAACGGTAACGCCTAGTAACGGTAATGCCAAGTACTGGTAACGCTGAGTACAGCAAATTTGAAGCGCTTTGGTTAAGAAACGGTGGAGTTATAAGGCCCCGTTTCCCATTGACGCTGCTCTGAGAGTGATGCTCTCTCCCTAGTAACGGTAACGCCTAGTAACGGTAACGCCAAGTACTGGTAACGCTGAGTACAGCAAATTTGAAACAATTTGGATAAGAAAAGGCGGAGTTATAAGGCCCCGTTTCGCGTTGGCGCTGCTCTGAGAGTGATGCGCTCTCCCTAGTAACGGTAACGCCTAGTAATGGTAACGCCAAATACTGGTAATGCTGAGTACAGGAAATTTGAAGCGATTCGGTTAAGAAACGGCAGAGTTATAAGGCCCCGTTTCCCGTTGGCGCTGCTCTGAGAGTGACGCGCTCTCCCGCACTCTCTTCAAATTTGCTGCCAGGCTTTGCCCCGGTGACAGCAAGCCTGACAGCAAATTTGACGCGATTCGGTTGAAAACCGGCGGAGTTATAAGGCCCGTTTTGCATCATGCTGCTGTTATGCGCCTAAGTAATCGATTCGCTTCCGGTTTGGCACATCGATAGTCACCGTCTCCAGTCATGTATCTGCCAAATTCGAAGGCAATCGGCCCAGACACACCGGAGATACGGGCGCCGAGAGGCCGGCGGATGCGCGTTTCGCGCATTTGCGAAACCGCGTAAATGATACGGCCGCCTCGGTTGCCGTTGCCGTTGCCATCGCCCCGTTAGGGCTCACAGCAAATTTGAAGCGATTCGGTCGAAAAACGGCGGAGTTATAAGGCCCGTTTCGTGTTTCAGACACACACACACACACACACACACACACACACACACACACACACACACACACACACACTATACATGACACACACACACATACAGGGATGTGCTAACACTCCACAATGCCAAAACAGTTGGTCGGAAGTTTGTTACTATATGATGATTTGTAAATACATACAGGGATGTGCTAAGCCCTCCATTTTGTCAATGCCAAAACTGTCTGGTCGGAAGTATCTTGTTCTTTGTGTGTAAGAGATAAGGATAATCCTTCTATTATCTACGGGATAATGGCTCACAATGGGGGTGGGGAAATGAAATAAAGGTATCTGTACACGTGAACATTTTTCACAAAAAATCTTTCCCCATGTCAACACAGTGATATGCAACTAAGCTTAAAGGTCCCTGTACACGTTAACATGATTCACAAAAAATATCTATTTCCCCATGTCAACACAGTGATATGCAACTAAGCTTAAAGGTCCCTGTACACGTTAACATGATTCACAAAAATATATCTATTTCACCAATGCAACACAGTGTTATGCCGCTCATGATATGCCTTACAACTCAATGTGTTGTCGTGGGGAAATATAAATATTTTGTGAATAGTGTTAACGTGTACGCAGACCTTTAACATTATTCACGAGATGTTTCTAATTCCCCATGGCAACACAGCAATAGCCCACTCTTAATATGACTTACAGCTCACTGTGTTGCCATGGGGAAGTAGAAATATTTTGTGAATATTGTTAACGTGTACACAGACCTTAAGGTGTCAATACACGTTCATATGTTTCACTCTTTCCCCATGGCAACACAGTGATAGGTCAGTCATAAGATCACTTGCATATATTACTGTGTTGCCATGGGGAAATCGTGCAAAATGTTAACTGTATTCGGTGTATTGATACCTTAATTAAGGGGTGGATCAGTGCGTAGGAAGAAAACCAAAGAATAAAATAATCAAGATGGAAAGCCATTTCGACGTACTCTGAATTCTTAAAGAGAGAGGGAGAGAGAGAGAGAGAGAGAGAGAGAGAGAGAGAGAGAGAGAGAGAGAGGAGAGAGAGAGAGAGAGAGAGATCAAGAGAGAGAGAGAGAGAGAGAGAGAGAGAGAGAGAGAGAGAGAGAGAGAGAGAGAGAGAGAGAGATGGACAGATAGATGTTTATATGCATAGTTTAGTTGACTGATTGATTGATTGATTGGCTGCCTGACTCTTGATATAATGTGTGATATAATCATATCTATGCGATACTTTTTGACCTGTTCTCTGAATGTCCAAATCGAAACAAATGTGTGCCTCCTTCTCTCTGCTGTCGTCTCTCTCTCTCTCTCTCTCTCTCTCTCTCTCTCTCTCTCTCTCTCTCTCTCTCTCCTCTCTCCTTCTCTCTCCCTCTCCCTCCTCTCTCTCCCTCTCCCTCTCCCTCTCTCTCTCTCTCTCTCTCTCTCTCCTCCCTCCTGAGATGAACAAGAGAGAGATGTGTGCACGCGAAGAGATGTGGTGTGGATGATTCAGTTCACAGAGAGAAGTAAAGAGTAGAGAGAGTGATGTGTTGCATTGTCTGATGATAAAGAGTAAGGAGTAGAGAAAGTGATGTGTTGCATTGTCTGTTGATAAAGAGAGAGAAAGTGATTGTCTGTTGATAAAGAGTAGAGAAAGTGATGTGTTGCATTGTCTGTTGATAAAGAGTAGAGAAAGTGATGTGTTGCAGAGTAAAGAGAGAGAGTGATGTGTTGCATTGTCTGTTGATAAAGAGAGAGAGATAAAGATGAGAGAGAGAGATAAAGAGAGAGAGTAGAGAAAGTGATAGATGTTTATAAAGAGTACAGAAAATGATGTTTTGCATTGACTGAAAGTGATGTGTTGCATTGTCTGATGATGAGTAAAGAGTAGAGAAAGTGATGTGTTGCTGTCTGTTTTATAAACAGTAGAGTAGAGAAAGTGCGTGTGCATTGTCTGTTGATAAAGAGTAAAGAGTAGAGAAAGTATGCGACACTGTTTTGGTAGAGAAAGTGATCTCTTGATTGTCCAAGAGTAAAGAAGAGAAAGTGATGTGTTGCCTTGTCTGTTGATATATGTAGAGCCTAGTTGAAAGTGATCTGATTGCATTCTCTGTTCTCTCTCTAGAGAAAGTGATGTGTTGCATTGTCTGTTGATAAAGAGTAAAGAGCTGATGTCTCTCTCTCTCTCTCATAAAGAGTCTCTAGAGAAAGTGATCTCTCTCTCTCTCTCTCTCTCTCATTCTCTCTCTCTCTCTCTCTCTCTGTTGCATTGTCTCTGATCTCTGATCTCTCTCTCTCTCTCTCTCTCTCTGCATCTCTGTTTATAAAGAGTAAAGAGTAGAGCTCCCTTATTGTGTTCTAAAGTCTGTATGTGTGCACGCGAACTCTTATGTGTTGTGTGGCTATGATTCAGTTCACATTATGATCAAGTAAAGAGTAGAGAGAATGTGATGTGTTGCATTGTCTGATGATAAAGAGTAAAGAGTAGAGAAAGTGATGTGTTGCATTGTCTGTTGATAAAGAGTAGAGAAAGTGATGTGTTGCATTGTCTGTTGATAAAGAGTAGAGAAAGTGATGTGTTGCATTGTCTGTATGAGTAAAGAGTAGAGAAAGTGATGTGTTGCATTGTCTGTTTATAAAGAGTAAAGAGTAGAGAAAGTGATGTGTTGCATTGTCTGTTGATAAAGAGTAAAGAGTAGAGAAAGTGATGTGTTGCATTGTCTGTTGATAAAGAGTAAAGAGTAGAGAAAGTGATGTGTTGCATTGTCTGTTGATAAAGAGTAAAGAGTAGAGAAAGTGATGTGTTGCATTGTCTGTTGATAAAGAGTAAAGAGTAGAGAAAGTGATGTGTTGCATTGTCTGTTTATAAAGAGTAAAGAGTAGAGAAAGTGATGTGTTGCATTGTCTGTTTATAAAGAGTAAAGAGTAGAGAAAGTGATGTGTTGCATTGTCTGTTGATAAAGAAAGAGTAGAGAAAGTGATGTGTTGCATTGTCTGTTAAAGAGTAGAGAAAGTGATGTGTTGCATTGTCTGTAAAGAGTAGAGAAAGTGATGTGTTGCATTGTCTGTTGATAAAGAGTAGAGAAAGTGATGTGTTGCATTGTCTGTTTATAAAGAGTAAAGAGTAGAGAAAGTGATGTGTTGCATTGTCTGTTGATAAAGAGTAAAGAGTAGAGAAAGTGATGTGTTGCATTGTCTGTTTATGAGTAAAGAGTAGAGAAAGTGATGTGTTGCATTGTCTGTTGATAAAGAGTAAAGAGTAGAGAAAGTGATGTGTTGCATTGTCTGTTGATAAAGAGTAGAGAAAGTGATGTGTTGCATTGTCTGTTGATAAAGAGTAAAGAGTAGAGAAAGTGATGTGTTGCATTGTCTGTTGATAAAGAGTAAAGAGTAGAGAAAGTGATGTGTTGCATTGTCTGTTAGAGAAAGTGATGTGTTGCATAAAGAGTAAAGAGTAGAGAAAGTGATGTGTTGCATTGTCTGTTGATAAAGAGTAAAGAGTAGAGAAAGTGATGTGTTGCATTGTCTGTTGATAAAGAGTAAAGAGTAGAGAAAGTGATGTGTTGCATTGTCTGTTAATAAAGAGTAAAGAGTAGAGAAAGTGATGTGTTGCATTGTCTGTTGATAAAGAGTAAAGAGTAGAGAAAGTGATGTGTTGCATTGTCTGTTGATAAAGAGTAAAGAGTAGAGAAAGTGATGTGTTGCATTGTCTGTTGATAAAGAGCAAAGAGTAGAGAAAGTGATGTGTTGCATT
>CM065682.1:74764558-74777058 GCA_017654935.2 Phymorhynchus buccinoides | reverse complement strand
CACGTGACGTGGCGAGTATTTAGCTCCCTTAATTCAGCACACTCCAGAAATGAAGAGCGTTGCCTAAGCGTCGCGTTCTTTTTAGCGCTCTGGCGCTACGCTCCTCACTTTTAGCGCAAACCCTTACATTTAGTTCCACTCTTTTTAGTCCCCGAGCCGAAGGTTTGGGGAGCTATTGTTTTTGTCTGGTCCGTCCGTCCGGTGTCCGTCCGTCCGGTGTCCGTCCGTCCGGTGTCCGTCCGTCCGGTGTCCGTCCGTCCGGTGTCCGTCCGGCGTCCGTCCGTCCGTCCGGCGTGCCTCCGTCCTTCCGGCTATTCGTCCGTTTTTCTCAAAAACTATTCAGTCTATCATCATCAAATTTGGTATACTAGTTCGCCAAGATGCAAGCTATCCACTGATGTATTTAGTTTTACAGTAAGGTCAAGGTCGCGCCAGTTACGGGGTTCAAACCCCGAAACACATAATCGCTAATATCTCGCGAAGTTTTGCATGTATTTTAATGCAGTTTTTTTCCACAACATTTCTTGATGAATGGTCTATAACACAGTTGTCATGAATGTTTCTGTGCGCGCATGATCGCGCGCGCTCAAATCACGGGTCCGAACCCCAAGGCTATAAATATTATATATAAATAAACTATTCAGTTACGTGCTGTTTTGATGCCTTTTTATGTAGCTACGTGCTGTTTTTATGCGTTTTTATGTATGTGTACAGCCGACACATTCCGATTTCGGAGTACCTCGGCGATGCTGCGAGGGGACTTTGCAGCCGCTCGGCGTTGCACTTGCTTTTCCTTTTTTTTTTAACTTCCCAAACTTCACCTTGGCATGAGGCTATGCCAGACCAGTTGACATAAGCTAGAACACCAAGGCTACATCAAAATGTTGTTATGTTCTCTGCATGGTTCTGCGGGGGATTGTCTTTTAAAAGCCATGACAAGCTCCTTATACTAGCATGACATCATCGGTCTAAACTCCTCCGAAGTCGCAGTGCGGCTGCCTACGTGGCGTGGTAATCAAAAACGTAATGTTCTCATCCCTAGCTGGTGCATGTGTGCCATAGTGGTGTGGCAAGTGCTTTGGCTGTTGGGATGATCCCTGGAGTCTTTAAGCCAGGGTACAACAACAAGAACTTCCCAAACCACTAAGCCACCATAAATGTAATAAAACAAGCGCGAAATCGCAATAGTTTGTGGCACGCGGTCTATTTTTACCACTCCAATCATGAGTTACCTCCCCTGGCTTTTCAATAATTTTAATCTGTAAACCAGAATGTTATCTCTGCACCATTTCGTAACTTTTTATATCTTTTGGAAAACATTTAAAACTATGTATCCTACTTATACTCATCAAAAGATGCACCGCATACTCGTCGTGTCTGTTGTGTCTGTATTACATATGTTTATTATTTTGTACGCTTTTAAAATACATCATTTTAAAGAGCGGCCAGAAGTGTAGCCTCGATTTGAAGTGCGACAATTTTGTCAAAATGTGCGACAATTTTGGACCGACAGACCGACAGACCGACAAAGTGAGTTATAGGTTTGTGGCTTGAGCCACAAACAAAAATAAATTAAAAAAAATCAATGACTGCAGGAGTTCACAAAGTATCAGGAAAAGTTAAAAAAATAATGCGGTGGGTTGTTGGGTTCAAGGTTTGTATTTCCAACAAAAGCCCCTTAGGGGTACCCAAAAAACACCCCCAAAAAAAAGAAAAAAGAAAAAGTAAAACAGAGCAAACAATAAACGGACAAACAAACCTTCGACGACAACGACAACAACACAGAAAAACAAAAACAAACAAACGAAAAACAAAACCCAGAAAATATAGACCAATATCCAGTCACTTTGAAGGGTTGCGGCAAGAACAGCTGTGATTATGTACACCCAAACACTAAAATAAACAAGCGCGAATTCGCAATCGTTTGTGGCGTGGACAATTGAAAACGAAACATCATTTTAAAGAAAAAAAAAGAAAAACTCGGGACTTTACTGGTGTTGCACTGCATCCGGGCATTGCATCCTGTATTGTTCCCACCATCTTTGTATTTACAAATGTCCCATATGTGTCTGTGACCGAGGGACGTAAAAAACAATTTTTCATTCAAAGAGCAGCCTCAATTTGAAGTGCAGCCTCGATTTGAAGTGCGACAATTTTGGACCTACCGACAGACCGACAAAGTGAGTTATAGGTTTGTGGCTTGTGCCACAAACAAAAAAAGCGCGGAATCGCAATAGTTTGTTGCACGCGGTCTATTTTTACGACTCCAATCATGAGTCGCTTCCCCTGGCTTTTCAATAATTTTAATCTGAAAACCATTTCGTAACTTTTTATATCTTTTGGAAAACATTTAAAACTATGTATCCTACTTATACTCATCGAAAGAAGCACCGCATACTCGTCGTGTCTGTTGTAGTGTCTGTATTACGTATGTTTATTATTTTGTACGCTTTAAAATACATCATTTTAAAGAGCGGCCTCAATTTGAAGTGCGACAATTTTGTCAATATGTGCGACAATTTTGGACCGACCGACCGACAAAGTGAGTTATAGGTTTGTGGCTTGACAAAAATAAATAAAACAAAAACACGTGTCTGGGCATAAGCCACGAAGCCAACGGAAAACATAGCGTCACTGTTTCTCCCTTTTATTAATTTTCATCGACCCCCCACTGCCATTACCTGTGGTCATGCTGTTAGTTTTTTTGGGGGGAATATTTCCAAGTTGTAAGTTGCCTTTGTGTGGTTAATTAACCCTTTTGCCGCCAGCCATTTTTCAGCCAAAAAATACCATTAAACTTAACTGGGTAGAGACAATAACATATCTGCAATATTGCGAATTCCTCGGTGACATGTATAACATTAGGCCTATCCTTAACTCCCAAAATTAAGACAATAGGGTATTTGGAGAACAGGTCCTGATTTGATGTCTTTTAGTGACATGGGTGTTAAACCATTGTGGTGCTAAAATGCGACTTTGGCGGTGAAAGGGTTAAGTATTGCTGGACTTGTATTTGTAACTTACTAGGTAGGTTACTGACTGCGCATATTCCATCGTGACAAAGCATGGAGTATCAAATGTCTATCAGAGCTTAAATAACTCAATGTGTTTAATAAGACGAAGTGAGCTGAAAATGACTGTAGTACTATTAGCCTATTTTGTTCAACAGTGTGAAAATGGTTTAACTTTGACTCTGATGGTTTGTAGGCCTACAGGTTCTTGATTCTCTCTCTCTCTCTCTCTCTCTCTCTCTCTCTCTCTCTCTCTCTCTCTCTCTCTCTCTCTCTCTCTCTCTCTCTCTCTCTCTCTCTCTCTCTCTCTCCCCCCCCCTCTCTCTCTCCCTCACTCTCTCCCTTAACAAATGTGAACTTGCAAAGTTTATCTTTTATGCATTGAAACTTCGGAGATCACTGATCAGTGCCTGACTGGTTCATTCCTAGCAGTGTCGTACTTCTTCCATTTTGTTCTTTTGCCACAGCCTACTCAAATAGGCCGCAGACCTCTATCTTTTTACAATGTATGGCACGTCGTTAAGCCCTTTGTATGACATAATTGTCATATTCGTGTATTTGTTCTTCTTTGCATTATTATTATTATCATCATCATCATCATCATCATCATCATCATATTTATTATGATTATTATTATGATTATGAGTATGATTATTATTATTATTATTATTATTATTATTATTATTATTATAGACTTTTTTTTACATTATTATTCAGTAGTTCTTTAGCTTTATTAGCACGTAGTTTTCCTGCTTTGCATTATTATTAATATTATAGACTTTTGACATTATTATTCTGTAGTTCTCTAGCTTTTGGTCCCTTCGTGTGTGCGCTGAATAGTTGTCAAGCAACTGGCTCATTTGGATTGTCTGTATATACATTAACTAGTTACACGGGCTTCGCACGGGTCCAGAAAAAAAAAGTTTGAAACGCAAAGAGAATTTATTCAATCATTCATATAATAAAAAGCCAAGTGTCCGTGTGTCTGTCTGTCTGTCTGTCTGTCTGAAACACAAAACGGGCCTTATAACTCCGCCGTATTTTGACCGAATCGCTTCAAATTTGCTGTGAGCCCTAACGGGGCGATGGCAACGGCAACCGAGGCGGCCGTGTCATTTGCGCAGTTTGGCAAATGCGCGAAACGCGTATCTGCCGGATTCTCGGCGCCCGTGTCTCCGGCATTTCTGGACCGATTGCCTTCGGATTTGGTAGGTAGATGACCAGGGACGGTGACTATCGGTGTGCCAAATCGGAAGCGAATAGGGTTAGAAACGCGCGCGCTATACGCCGCTTCACCTTTTCACGAATAACTCCGCCGTTTCTTAACCGAATCGCTTCAAATTTGCTGTACTCAGCGTTTCCAGTACTTGGCGTTACCGTTAATAAGCGTTACCGTTACTAGTGAGAGCGCATCACTCTCAGAGCAGGGCCAATGAGAAACGGGGCCTTATAATGTTACATTAATAGAACATATGTATATATGCTGTCTGTGAATGTAAGAGAATTCCTCGTACCACAAAGTTGGCCAACATCACACAGCCGGAAAGTAAAGGACGGGAAAGAAAAGGACGGAAATTACGAAACACGGGTTCGGCATTCTTCGTGTTTTCCGAGGTAGATTCGGCAATTTCCGACACAGCTCGGGCGACGCAGACGACACAAAATGTTAAGGAAATGTCATACATTTTGCCTTCAAAATCAACTTTCAAAAGCAAAATGTTGAACCAGACCTAGCGGAATCGCGTCCCAACGCGTTCTTCTGGAACTGTGTGGCAAGCAAGAGTCCGACATTTATGCGGTATCCGAGTTTTTACGTTCTTTTCCACTTCGGGCCTTAGCGTAGGTATTATAGATACTGTTTTCTGAACTCCATTATGTTTATGGGGGTTTCATGTACCTAAACATTAAACCATTTTGAATTGAGTTGAGTTTGAGTCTCTCTCTCTCTCTCTTAAGGGCCAGACACACTAAAATCGCACGACTCTACGATAAGATTTCGATCAGGTGATCTCAAAGAACAGAATGATGTGATTCGCGCATCGAGATCACGTGATCGAATCGCATCGTACAGTCGTGCGATTTGAAGTGGACGTGTGTCTGGCCCTTGAGTCTGCCACACAGAGAGTTGTAAACAAACCCAGACGTCAAGAACTAGACGTTGGAGGGATTAGATTAGCGAGGGTCGTGGGGTGGAAGTCCAGATGGAGGGAGTGGTGGTGGCTGGAATAGTTTGTGACAACTTTCCCCCCCCCTCTCTCTCTCTCTCTCTCTCTCTCTCTCTCTCTCGCTACGATAATATACCCAGAAGTGAAAGAAATTGCGAAAAGTGTAACGTACATGAATGATGTGGCAGATGAGTTCCATTATTTGTTTGTCTGTCCCTTCTTTAATGCTGAAAGAAATAGATATCTTCCGCGGTACTTCTTTGTGCGACCAAATGCGTATAAATGTAATGCTTTGTTTTCCTCGAAAAATAAGAAACTCTTGATTAAACTTAAGCACTTTGTTACAGTTATAAACAGTTCTTTTCGATGATGTGTATGGACAAAATGTCACATGTTTAGTTTTTTTTGTAATATGGTATAGGTATATTTGTCCTAGTTATCTACTTGTTGTTTTTCATAATATAGACATCACTCTGTTTTGATGTTCGATTGTTTAACTATGTGTGTACTTTGTTTTATATTTCTGTGCCCCAAGTGGGTATGAAATAAAATATTTGCCTTGCCTTGCCTTGCCTTGCCTCTCTATCTGGGGGGAGGGTGGATGGGTGCATGAATGGGGTGCAACGGTGGGTGAGTGGGTGGGGGGTGGATGGGTGTTTGAATGTGTAGGATGTGGTTTTTTCTCCCTTGTTGCTTTGTGCTCATTAATGGAAGTTTTAATAATATGCTTTTCTTCTTGTGTTTCGAGGGCAAGATGTAAACAAGCCCAATGTGTGCTTATTCTTTTCCCTCAATAAACAAATGTTTCAATGTCTCTCTCTCTCTCTCTCTCTCTCTCTCTCTCTCTCTCTCTCTCTCTCTCTCTCTCTCTCTCTCTCTCTCTCTCTCTCTCTCTCTCTCTCTCTCTCTCTCTCTCTCTCTCTCTCTCTCTCTCTCTCTCTCTCTCTTTACAAGGACAGATTATAAGAATAGGCATCGCCTAAAATCTTTATCCTTGTTAAATTAAGTTTTTTCAGTATTCAGTATTCTCTTCATGCTATGCATTCATTCATGATTGATATAGCGTGTTCACGCTCTAGTTAACAATGCATGGGACCTTACCCACTATGGCCATATGGCCTGGGAACACAGAAGAAGAAGAAGATATATTTTGTATATTTTGCATGCTTCAAATCCTTTCTACAGTCGGTGTACGCAAAATGACCACCTGATTAGTCTGGAAAGCATTATTTATTCAAGTGCTTGACTCTCCCTCGCAGAAGACTAACCCATGCCGTGCGTTTAGTCTTCTAAATGGTTTCCTTTTGTTAGGTCATTTTCCAAGTATTGTTTGCATTCCGTTTGACTGATAGCTATACAGAAAGTGCTAACGATTTTCGTTGATCTGGCAATTGTCAGTATTGTCAGTATGGTTGCATTCTTTCTGAAAGACAGATATAAATTGTGATTTAGTGGGTACAGTTTCCGATTGGTTGCACTTTATCTGATTGGCACGAGGATTTGAACGGTTTCGTTTATTGGGTCATTTTTCGGTTCGCTGCATTCTATTCAAGTGACATGCGAAAGGTGGTAATGGTGTTCGTGTAACTGACAGTTTCCCGGACAACTCTCTCTGACTGACATGCTTCAGGTCTTACCCCCCATCTCCCCCCACACCCCCATTCATCATGCTGACTTTCGAACTTTCGAATTAACACCTTATTTTGGATGATTTTTCTAGGTCTTAAAGACCCACCAGATCACGTGTCAAAATCACGGGTTTCACGTGTTTTCCCCCTTATAACTGGTAAGAAATCTTGTTTTGACCAGGTCTGACTCCCATACAAATATCCTCAAATTCAAAACGAAACATCATTTTAAAGAGCAGCCTCAATTTGAAGTTGGGGACGTCTGTATGTGGGTCACAGCTGCCCAGAAAAAACCCCAAGGGACTTAATCGTGGTGCGTCAGTGCATCTTTAAAAGGAAGGTTCTTCTCTATAAGCAGGAAGATGACTAGAAAAACAACAAAAACAAATTAGCTTAAAATCACGTCTTTAATTAATTAAACATGGCTTCCCAGTCGACTGACAATAATGTTGTTGTTGTTGTTGTTGTTGTTGTTGTTGTTGTTGTAGTTGTCGTTCTGGAACTTCTGTGGGGCTTCATCATCCCTCACGCAATAATTCACGCTTGGTTCGTTGCATCCCATCGAAAAAGTAGGCAAAGGTGTAGGCCTACAATAGTCACACACACACACACACACACACACACCCTGTTAACGGCCCTCAATCTCAAAGCCTGCTTCTTTCAGTTTTATCTTCTTCCTCTTCTTCCTATGCGTTCCCAGGCCATATGGCCTTAATGGGTAAGGTAAGTATGTGTCCGGTTTTCAGTTTTGACTGGTCTTCCCGCAGCATAGAGCAAATACGTTCTGATTTATTTTCGGAGGAGCTCAAGCACACACACACATCTCCCCCCCTCTCTCTCTCTCTCTCTCTCTCTCTCTCTCTCTCTCTCTCTCTCTCTCTCTCTCTCTCTCTCACTACCCTAAGAATATAACGCGCTAAGCCCCTACTGGGTTGACTGCCCCCTGGCGGTGAAATCAGCATCCTAAGTTAACCATTAGATTCTTTTTCGGAGTTCTGTTGAAACTTTTTAAATCGAAGTTTTCAAAAGCTTACAAACTTACATCTCTTCATATTCTTCAGTCTATGGATAGATATAGAGGACCGGGGCCTTCGAAATATCTCGCTCCGGTTAATCCGAGCTTTAGATTGTTTTTCAAACTCCATGGGCCATATGACCCCTGATTACAGAAAAAATGATGGTCCAGTTTCCAAAATAACGGGCCTATAATGTGTCTCTGTAGTATTACACTTACATTCTATCGCAGACTTCGTGAGTCAGATGACCTCTTGCTGCACAAAATGAGGGGGGGGGGGGGTAATCAGAGCGTTAGATTGTTTTTCAAGCTCCATAAGCCATATGACCCCTGATTACAGAAAAAAATGATGGTCCAGTTTCCAAACGGGCTAATAATGTGTCTCTGTAGTATTGCACTTAAATTCTATCGCAGACTTCGTGAATCAGATTACCCCTTGCTGCACAGAATGAGGGGTGGAATCGTCATCAATGACCCGGGCCCGCTGACCATCTGAAGCTCTGGCTAATGTGGTGTTTTGCTTTGTTTCTTTATAAACTTACATCTCACATTTTGTATTTTCCTAAGCGTCAATATATTGTTCATTCTTTTGCCGACCTTTCTGTCTAGCGACGGATCAACGTTTTAACTTTTTTTCTTTTTTTTAATCCAACTTTTTTTGGGTTTCTCTTTCATTCGCGGCCAGACTAACTAACGGCAGGCGGATCATCCTGAATAATAAATGAAGCCTCCCGGTGCAGCGGACTCCACAAACTTCTCCCTCGGTCCCGCTGTTTCTTATCTCCAGCCGCGAACTTCCTGAAGAGTTTATTTCGGTACTAAGACTCGCAGGCGAAAGTGCACCCAAAGATTCCGCTGTCGCAAGTCCCTAAATTCTTAATGGTCTAATGTGTGAGGTGAATAATAAAGGGAGACTACTGCTTGGTTTTTCCCTTTGTCTCTCTTTGGTCACACCATTTCTGTCTCTGTCTCTGTGCCACTGTGTCTCTGTCTCTGTGTGTCTGTCTGTGTCTCTCTGTCTCTGTGTCTCTGTGTCTGTCTGTCTCTGTCTCTCTCTCTGTCTCTCCGTCTCCCTCTCTCTCTCTCTCTCTCTCTCTCTCTCTCTCTCTCTCTCTCTCTCTCTCTCTCTCTCTCTCTCTCTCTCTCTCTCTCTCTCTCTCTCTCTCTCTCTTGTGTCTTTCAGTAGGCATGGGTGTATGTGTTTGTTCTTTGTGGATTTGCTATAATTTATGCTGGTTTGTGTGTGGATATGTTTGAGTAGGTGCTCACGTATCCATTTTTTATATGATCATGAATTATGTGGATATGTTAACTTGTTAATATGATAATATATGACTTTGTTTAAATATAAAGTATGCGTGTTTTGTTATAAATAAGACCATTGTGTGTGTTGTGCATTTAAAATTATATAATTAAAGTGGTTTATCTTAAACGGTAATATTTTATGTAGTGTTTTATTTTATTTTTATAATATTGGCAACATTTTGTTTTAAGCACTGCTGTTTTGCTTTCAAGTGATAATTATCATCATGT
This sequence comes from Phymorhynchus buccinoides, assembly GCA_017654935.2. Classification (NCBI taxonomy): domain Eukaryota; kingdom Metazoa; phylum Mollusca; class Gastropoda; order Neogastropoda; family Raphitomidae; genus Phymorhynchus; species Phymorhynchus buccinoides. The sequence continues at coordinate 74,767,706 of CM065682.1, read as the reverse complement.
GTGTTTTGATTTAATGGTATTGTCATTTATGTTTTAGAAGCACATCTTGTTTTTAATGTATATTATAATGTGTCTTGTTTTAACTGTGTCAATCGCAGACATCACCACACTAAATTTCTCTCTAAGAGATAATAAAGTTGTTTGAGTTGAGTTGAGTTGAGTAGTAGTAGTAGTAGTAGTAGTAGTAGTAGTAGTAGTAGTAGTAGTAGTAGTAGTAGTAGTAGTAATAGTAGTAGTAGTAGTGTGGTGGCGATGGTGGTAGAAGTAGTAATAGCAGTAGAAGAAGTAATTGGTGGTGGAAGTACTGGGTTTTTTTTCCTTTTTGTTCTTTTTTTATGTTTGTTTATTTGGTCGGTTGGTTTTCTGTTTTTCTTGTTCTTATTACTGATGTTGACGCTCTGCCAACCATGTCACTGTTGTATCTCTGCTACTGTTTGTTGTTTCTGTTGACGGTTTTTCTGTGTCTCAATGTTGGTTTATATGTTGCATGCTTAGAATCAAGGACGGAATGGAAGACTAGGCCCAGCCTAAATTCTTATCCTTGTAAAATAAAGTGTCTGAAGTCTCTCTCTCTCTCTCTCTCTCCCTCCCCTCTCTCTCTCTTCCTACCTCTCTTGCTCTCTCTGCCTTTCTCCCTCTATACACAATCTGGATCCGTATGCTCCCATTTCTATGTTTATATCTATCTATTTCCCTCTCTGTGTCTCATTTTCTGTGAATGGTCTTGCCTCTTTTTATCTACAATATGTATTTTCCCTCTTTTTTATATACGTAAGAAAACAAAGCTGCAGCGTCATCAAAAAGCAAGCGAACGAACAAGCGAGTGAGCGAGCGAGAGACGGAGAGATAAATAGGGGAGGGGGGGGGGGGAGAGACCACAGCCAGACACTCACACACTGACAATCACAGAGAAAGAGAGAGAGAGAGTCACACAGAGAAGTTTGTGTTCAAACGTCGCCATTTGCTCCACTGATAAATATATTTTGCTGCGCCATGTTTCACTCTCCTCCTCCCCCAACACAGAGAGAGAGAGAGAAGGAGAGAGAGAGAGAGAGAGAGAGAGAGAGAGAGAGAGAGAGAGAGAGAGAGAGAGAGAGAGAGGAGAGAGAGTTGAAAACTTTATTTTCCAAGGATAAAGATTTTAGGCAACGCCTAGTCTTCCGATCTGTCCTTGAGAGGGAGAGAGAGAGAGAGAGAGAGAGAGAGAGAGAGAGAGAGAGAGAGAGAGAGAGAGAGAGAGAGAGAGAGAGAGAGAGAGAGAGAGAGAGAGAGAGAGAGAGAGAGAGAGAGAGAGAGAGTGAGTCACAGAGAGTCAGAGAGAGAGACCGAGAGAGAGAGAGAGAGAAAAACAAACAGACAGACAGACAGACAGACACACAGAAAGAGAGTAAGAGATGGGGTGATTAAACAAAAAGCAATCAGATGTGTGAATATGACGACATAGATACTTAAAGTAGATAGAAGTTGACAGAGTATTACAAAAACAACAACAACATGAACGAGACAGACCGACAGAGACAGTAACAGACAGAAAGAGAAGATATTTAAAAAAACCAATGACAGTTATATAACAGTCAGTGACAGGAAGAAGCAGACAAGAAATGACAGTCCTATAACCGTCAGAGACAGGAAGCGCGCCAAGGTTAATCACAAAACAGCGAGCCGGGATCACGTGATTATTTCTCTGACAGCGCCTCCTACCGGAAATGACAGGGAAGCCATATTGGAACGGATGTGGCCTCTAACGCGGTAACAGTCTGGCGTTTGTCCAAAGATGGAAACTGTAATAGAAAGATGGACATCTAGTTGATGGTCTAAGGAGAGAGAGAAAAAAACCCCATACAAATTACTTCTCAGATGAGATTTGCCCCTCATAACAATATTCTACTTTTGTTATTTAGTCCCCGAGCGGAAGGTTCGGGGAACTATTGTTTTTGTCTGGTCCGTCCGTCCGTCCGGCGTCCGTCCGTCCGGCTATTCGTCCGTTTTTCTAAAAAAACTATTCAGTCTATCATCATCAAATTTGGTATACTAGTTTGCCAAGATGCAAGCTATCCACTGATGTATTTAGTCTAAGCATGGGATAAGCCCGCTGTGCCCTAGGCCCTTTGTGTCACAGGCCCGAGATGTCCCACGTCAAAACTATTCAGTCTATCATCATCCAATTTGGAATACTAGTTTGCCAAGATGCAAGCTACCCACGGATGTATTTAGTCTAAACATGGGATAAGCCCGCTGTGCCCTAGGCCCTTTGTGTCACAGGCGTCCTGTTTTCAGTTCTCAATGGTCTCCCCACTGTGTGTACAGCCGACACATTCCGATTTCGGAGTAGCTCGAGGGGCGATGCTCGAGGAGAGAGAGAGAGAGAGAGAGAGAGAGAGAGAGAGAGAGAGAGAGAGAGAGAGAGAGAGAGAGAGAGAGAGAGAGAGAGAGAGAGAGAGAGAGAGAGAGAGAGAGAGAGAGAGAGGTGGGTGGATAAAGCGTACGAGGTTGCTGTTACTATTAGTGTCACATTTTGTTTGAAACTTTCTGGACAATGATGCATATTTGTAATTTTACAAAATTTACAATAGAGTAATTGATTTGTATCTAACTATGTATCTAACTATATGTATGTAACTTTGAGTAATGTTCGTGTTAAAAAAAATTATATTATATAAATTGTGCTGATTTACTTTTTCTCCCAATGGGGGAGGGACAGTGCCTTATGCAAAGACAGCTGTTTCGATCTTGAGAAGATCTCATCAGTTTGCATGATTGGCCTGCAATTTGACTGTCCAGTGGATGCCAACCTGAGCAAAAAAGACATTCTACAAGAGAATGGTGTCCTCTTTGCATCAAATCGAAAATCGACAATAAAAGCAAACCAGCACAAAGTTAAACCAGAAATAGTAAAAATCTTATGAAAATCTTATGTAAAATGAACAAAATAATAATGTTCTGAAATTTTAATTTCAAAACCTAATAGACATGACTAGGGAGGGCTAACTACTGAGATGATATCCAAATTAAGGATATGTATGTATGTATGTATGTATGTATGTATGTATGTATGTATGTATGTATGTATGTATGTATGTATGTATGTATGTATGTATTGTATGTATGTTTGGTGAATGATTATGTGTACGTGCATGCGAGTGTACAC
>CM065682.1:74714558-74719558 GCA_017654935.2 Phymorhynchus buccinoides | reverse complement strand
GGGGGGGGGGGGGGGGGGGGGGGGGGGGGGGGGGGGGGGGGGGGGGGGGGGGGGGGGGGGGGGGGGGGGGGGGGGGGGGGGGGGGGGGGGGGGGGGGGGGGGGGGGGGGGGGGGGGGGGGGGGGGGGGGGGGGGTGGGGGGGGGGGGGGGGGGGGGGGGGGGGTTAACACAAACAAAACAAAAAGTCGATGCTGTTTTACTAGAAAACGACCGTCTAAAAGTTGGCCTTTTAGCGAGTGTTTCTCCAAAAGGTCGACTTCTAATTACTTAACAAGGAAACGACTGCCATAGTGGTTAAGACGTTCGCCTGCCAAATATAATGCGTGACTGCAGCGTGAGTGACCCGGGTTCGAATGCCGGCCTCGCCCTTTCTGTCTAGTTTGACAGAAAAATCGAACTGAACGTCGAGCCCTTCGGATGGGGACTTAAAGACCCCCCACGTCACGTGTCACATTCCCTCTTATGCTACGAAGATTTCTTAACATTTCTTACCAGCTATAAGAGGGAAAACATGTGAAAACCGTGATTTTGACACGTGACGTGGTGGGTCTTTAAAGCTAATCTGACCCGTGTGCTTTACGCACGTATAATTCCCATGGCAGTTGAAAGTCGGTAAGAGCAGGGAGAAATCCCGCTGCCTGGTATGGTCACGTTGATAGCTAGGTTTTCCAAGTGTGCCCACACCTCCTCGATCCTCACCCTGTGCCCCCCCCCCCCCCCCCCAACAAAAAATAGGTAGGCGCTGCACTTGCGGCGACGCGCTCTCCGGAGGAGAGCAGCCCGAATTTCACAGAGATAAATCTCTGTGACTAGAATATACAAAATACCAATACCAAATAATAAAATAAAAGTTGGCCATCTTAGCGTCTGTTTCTGCAAAAGGTCGACTTTTAATTATTTTACTAGAAAACGACCGTGTAAAAGTTGTCAATTTTAGCGTCTGTTTCACCAAAAGGTCGACTTTTAATGATTTTACTAGAAAACGACCGTCTGAAAAAGATGTCAATTTTAGCGTCTGTTTCACCAAAAGGTCGACTTTTAATGATTTTACTAGAAAACGACCGTCTGAAAAAGTTGTCAATTTTAGCGTCTGTTTCACCAAAAGGTCGACTTTTAATTATTTAACTAGAAAACTTCCGTCTGAAAGTTGGCCATTTTAGTGTCGGTTTCTAAATTTAAGTACTTTTATTTTATATTTATCTACTTATTATCTAGCTTATTTTATAAGCTACCCAGTTTTACCTACCGGTTTCTTTCAAATATTTTGCAAACTAGACAAAAACATATCCCGAAGCACCTCGTATGAAAGTTGTTTCCTTTATTTATTTATTTATTATTAGAAAACGATGTCTACGATGTCTAGAGTTTGCTGTTTTGGTTTTTCTGTTTTGTATATTTGTTGTTAACTTGGTACTCTCTCTCTCTCTCTCTCTGTTTTTGGGTGGGTTTTTTTTGGGGGGGACGTTTTTTTAATCATATTAGCTACCCACACAGCTGTTTCGGGAGGAAGATTTAGTAAAGGTAGGGAGATGTGCCACCCCCCCCCCCCCCTGCATTTCTCGGTTAATTCTATTTTTCCGTTTTTGCCTTTCTTACCATATATAAAGCTGTATTTTAGGAACATTTTTTAGCTAATAACCTTTTTGGAATACTAACCCTATCCCTAACCCTAGCCCTAAACCTAACCCTACCCCCCACTATGCACTGCAGTACACCGCGATTTGTCACAGTTGTGGTTCGTTGCGTTTTTCCGTCTTATAGGGTGGGGGTAGGGTTAGGTTTAGGGCTAGGGTTAGGGATAGGGTTAGTATTCCAAAAAAGGTTATTAGCTGAAAATGTTCCTAAAATACAGCTTTATGTATGGTAAGAAAGGCAATAACGGACAAATAGAATTAACCGAGATAGGTAGGGGGGGTGGCACATCTTGACCTTTACCGAACATTTTAGTTCATGTATATTCTCAGAAGTTTGTTCAAGCTAAATTTAGTTTACCATAAGTAACTTTTCATGAATAGTAAATAAACGAATATGTTGTAGTATGTGAATAAATTAGTTATATTCAGTGGAAATTGCTAGATTTTTCACTCATGGACAGTTTTATTTGTGTTTGCGAAACTAAGAGAATTATTTAAGAACATTTTCTACTAATATATGTTTCATGATACTGCTCAACAAAAAACGTTTTTACAAGTAATCTGAAAACGAAATATACGTAAAATAGTATGTAGAACACAGTCAAAATGTGTTATATGCATATGCTTGGTACATGTTTTAATCTAAGATTTCTTAATTCAGTTTTTGAACTAAAAAGCTTGACTTTGTGTGCGACAGAACAGCTGTGCCCAATGTTCATATATAGATGCGTATTGCCAAATAGGTAAACAATCATGCGGCAAAGTTGGGAGCGGGGGTGGTAGGGATATTAGTGTCCTATTTTGGAACAATCGTCCACTAAGGGACAAGTTTGCTTTTCCAATTTGGGCTTGGCAACAGGTATGAGAGAGAGAGAGAGAGAGAGAGAGAGAGAGAGAGAGAGAGAGAGAGAGAGAGAGAGAGAGAGAGAGAGAGAGAGAGAGAGAGAGAGAGAGAGAGAGAGAGAGAGAGAGAGAGAGAGAGAGAGAGAGAGAGAGAGAGAGAGAGAGACTTGACACTTTCTTTTGACACTTGACAATGTTTTAAAGATTAGGCCATAGACACATGTCACAAAAGTGAACACAAATCAGAGACGAATGCAAGCATAAACATATAGCAATTGTTTAACTATGTCTAATTACAAAAGCTTTGTAAACACAAGTAGCAAGTTTCAAATGCGCATGTTTGTTAGTGTTTGAAAGGAGAAGTGAAAGCTTGAAACTTGATGGCCGGTTGTAATACTTTTTAGCAATACAGATTTCTCTAAGCTCAAGATACTTTGGACAAGTAAGAATAACATGTACTTCTCCTCAAGAAATCTACAAAGTGGACAATCCCATCTTTAATCAAAACGTAGTCTACGAATCTTAATAGGTGAGAGAGATTCATTGATTGATTGAATTTTATTTATAGAGGGTAATAGAGGGTAATAGAGTAAGCAATAACATGCTTTTTTTACATCCAGCCCTCTGAGAGAGAGAGAGAGAGAGAGAGAGAGAGAGAGAGAGAGAGAGAGAGAGAGAGAGAGAGAGAGAGAGAGTGACAGAGACACAGAGAGAGACAGAGACAGAGAGAGAAGAGAGAGAGACAGAGACACACAGAGAGAGAGAGACAGACAAACAGAGACAGAGAGTGAGAGACAGAGTGTGTGTAAAAGAAAGAGAGATGTTGGTGAGAGAGAGAGAGAGAGAGAGAGAGAGAGAGAGAGAGAGAGAGAGAGAGAGAGAGAGAGAGAGAGACAGACAGAGAGAGAGACAGTGACAGAGACAGAGAGAGAGACACAGAGAGAGACAGAGAGAAAGAGAGAGAGACAGAGACAGAGAGAGAGAAACAGAGACAGAGAGTGAGAGACAGAGTGTGTGTAAAAGAAAGAGAGATATATGGTGAGAGAGAAAGAGAGAGAGAGAGAGAGAGAGGAGAGAGAGAGAGAGAGAGAGAGAGAGAGAGAGAGAGAGAGAGAGAGACAGAGCGAGAGAGAGAGAGAGAGAGAGAGAGAGAGAGAGAGAGAGAGAGAGAGAGAGAGAGAGAGACAGAGACAGAGAGAGCGAGAGAGAGAGATAGATAGAGAGAGAGAGAGACAGAGAGAGAGAGATCAAATCAAATCAAATCAAATCAAATCAAATAGGTTTTTATTGCCATTAGCATACATAAGCCTTTATGGCAAGGGGATACTGTCAAATAATATAAATCATTTTTGTAGGCAAATAAAGAAGAGAGAGAGAGAGAGAGAGAGAGAGAGAGAGAGAGAGAGAGAGAGAGAGAGAGAGAGAGAGAGAGAGAGAGAGAGAGAGAGAGAGAGAGAGAGAGAGAGAGAGAGAGAGAGAGAGAGAGAGAGAGACAGAGACAGAGACAGAGAGAGTGAGAGAGAGAGAGAGACAGAGACAGAGAGAGAGAGAGAGAGAGAGAGAGAGAGAGAGAGGAGGATATGGCTAGAAGAAATACATCCTGAGTTTGTTTTTGTTTTAAAGATAATACCCCGTTTCTCTTTTCAACTGTCTCTTTCTTCGTCACTCTGTCGGTAATAATTAAGTACATCAAGCTTCGCTTCTCAAGCATTTCCTTTAAATGGACACCCTGACGGATGAGGGTTTTTTGTGTGCAAGAAACACGTCAAGATCACCAGGAAAACACCCTTTACAGAGATCGCAACACTCACTTTGCTCTGGTTTCCTAGAAATCAAACCATCAAATCGGCGATTCCTCCTCGGCGGAGGTGCTGGAAGTCAGATTCTTTCTTTGTGGCTTGTCTTTTTTTTAATGGCCGCTTGAGTCAGACCAAATCGTTTGCACGAAATGTCCAAAATATAATGTGGTTTGTCTATGTGTTTATATAGCTATTTTATACAGTTTACCAAAAGGAGTTTCGCTCACAACAAAGGAAATAGCTCCAATTTGTGTGTTTTTTACTGCACTACAAAGAAGACAAAACTTCGACCAATCTTAGGTGGCTTCCACCCACCCCGTTCAAAATGGATTCTCTATCTCCATCAAACTCCGCCAAGGAGGAATCGCCGTTTTGACGGTTTGATTTCCAGGAAACCAGAGCAAAGTGAGTGTTCCGATCCTTGAAAAGGCTGTCTTTCTGTTGAACTCGACGGCGTTTCTTGCAAGCAACAACAAAATCATCCCTCAGCGTGTCCCTCTAACCCTTTCACTGCCAGCCATATTTCAGCCACAAATTTCCATTAAATTCACCTGGGTAGAGAACAAAATCCATCTGCAGTATTGGGGATTCTTCTGTGGCATATATAAAATAAGGTCTATCCTTACTTCCCCAAACTATGATAATAGGGTCTTTGGATAACAGACCCCAATTTGATGCCTTTTAATGACATGGGTGTTAAATCACTGTGGTGCTAAAATGCGAC
>CM065682.1:74683120-74694058 GCA_017654935.2 Phymorhynchus buccinoides | reverse complement strand
TTTCGCTCTCTCTCACTCTCTCTCTTCTACTCTCTCTCTCTCTCTCTCCGTCTCTCTCTCCATCTCCCTCGCTCTGTCTCTCTCTGTCGTCTCTCTGTCTGCTGTCTGGCTTCTGTCCTCTCACTCTCTCTCTCTTCATCTCTCTCTTCTTTCTCTCTCTCTCTCTCTCTCTATCTCTTTGTCCCTATCTCCCTCCTCGCTCCTCTCTCCTCTCTTCTCTCTCCTCTCTCGCTCTCTTCTCTCTCTCTCTCATCTGTCTGTCTGGCTGTCTGTCTCTCTCTTTCTTTCTTTCTCTCCCCTTTTCTTTCTCTCGTCTCTCTTTCTCTTTCTCTCTCTCTCCTCTCTCTCTCTCTCTCTCTTTCTAATCTCTTTCTCTCTCATCTTCTCACTCTTCCTCTTTCTCTCCCTCTCTCTCTCTCTCTCTCTCTCTTTCCTCTCCTGCTCTCGTCTCTCTCTCCTCTTTCTCTCATCATCTCTCTTCTCTCTCTCTCTCTCTTTCTCTCTCTCTCTCTCTCTCCTCTCTCTCCTCTCTCTCTCTGTCGATCAGTCGTCTCTCCTTCTCTCCATCGTCGTGGCTCTCTCTCTCTCCTCTCTCGTCTCTCTCTCTCTCATGTATTGTTGTTATTTTCAGGGTCGTATTCAATCAGGGCACTGGTTTCCCCAGATGGGGTGGCACGCTTTAAAAACGTCAAGTCTTATTGATTTGCTGCAGACTTTCTTTTTCACAACCTCTCTCTCTCTCTCTCTCTCTCTCTCTCTCTCTCTCATCGTCTCTCTCTCTCTCTCTGCTCTGCGTCTCTCTCTCTGTTGTTTGTCTCTCTCCCTCTACCCCCCTCTCTTCTCTTTCTCCCTCTCTCTCTTGTCGGTGATTTTTCATCCTCCTCCTTCTTTCTATTTCTTATTTACTCTCGTCTATCTGTCTCTGTCTCTCTCTCTCTCTCGCTCTGGGTTTCTCTCTTCTCTCCACCCTCTCGTCTCTCTCTCTCTCTGTGTTTCTCTCTCTCGCCCTCTCTCTCTCTCTCGTCTCCTTCCTCGCTTACTCTCTATCTCTTCTCTCTCATGCGGGTCTCGTCTCTCTCTCTCTCTCTGCTGTGTTTCTCTCTCTCTTTCACTCTCTCCTCTCTCTCTCTCTCTCTCTCTCGCTCCCTCTGTCTCTCTCCTCGCGCTCTCTCTCTCAGTCTCTCATCTCTCTCTCTCTCCCTCTCATTCACTCTCTCTCTCTCTCTCTCTCTCCTCTCTCTCATCTGTCTCTCTCTGTCGTCTGTCTGTCTTCTCTCTCTCTCTCTCTCTCTCTCTCTCTCTCATCTGGCTCTCTCTCTATCTCTCCCTCTCTCTCCTATCCCCCTCTCTCTCTCTCACTCCCCTTCCCCCTTCTCTCATCTTCATCCCCCTCTCCAACCCTATCGCTCTTGGCTAAAATGCTATATCCTTTGGAAAATAAGTTCAAGTTTTCAAGTTTTCAAAGTTTTTCTTCTCTCCCTCCCTCCACACACACACATAACACACACACACACACACACCACACATATATATATGATATATATATTATATATATATACTACCCACAGACACACACACGCAACGCACACAATTCCACCACACAAACACACACACACACACTCAGAAACAGAGAAACACCACACGGCACACACACACACACCACACACACACACACACACACACACCACACACACACTATTACCATTCTTATCTCCCTCCCTCTCTCTCTCTTTCTCTCTCCCCCTCTCTTTCCTATCGTTCACCCCCCCTCTCTCTACCGCTCTTCTTTTCTAAATCTTTTCTCTGTTAATCGCTGAGTATGTTAGCGAAGCAGAAAAACCGCATGGAAATTGTTTTGACATTGATTATGCGAGTCTCCTCTCTATGCTACTTTTTTGGACTGTATTTTACTATGTTGTTGTCGTTGTTGGCGTACCCTGGGCTAAAAGACTCCAGGGATCATCCAACATCTGAAGCACTTGAAGCACATGGTTACTTCTTCTTCTTCTTCTTCTTCTTCTTCTTCTTCGATCGCTCTAGGTTTCCTTCAATTATGAGCGCAGATGCGGCATTGCTGCCGTTATGCGCCTAACTAAGAAATAGTATGGGCCCAGCAAGTCGACTTCGCTGTAGGAGGACATCTTTTGTTGAAAGCGCTTCGTGGGGGGGAAAAAAGCAGGAGGAGAATGGACCGGTTAATAGGCCAGAAAGAGAGTGAGACTGATGACAGCAAGCAAAGGGAAAGCAGAGCAAGAGAGTTGACAGATTAGAGGAAGTTTACAAGCACAGAACTTCCAGCAGGTGGTGAACTATTTATACAAATACCCCCCCTGTATCCCACGGTGGAACACTATGTTACAAATGCATCGGATGCGGATGAGAACATTACGTGTTTGGACCCTTTTTTGGATACCCCGCCACGTGGGCCTGCCACAGCTCCGTCTTCGGGGGAGTTTTTTTTACTTATAAGGTTGCCTAAACTACGTTTTGCTATTATGTATAATAACACTTCAGCATGAGGCTATGGGTTAATCTCTACCATAAACCATTCTAGCCGAACCCCCGAATACATCTTCCCCCTTTTTCTATCTGGCAGTCATGGCGGAAACGAAGGATTGGCATACTAATTATGGGTTATGGCCCTTGGTTCTGAATCATATTCTGGGTGAATTTTGACCAAATGACTTTTTTTTTGTTGCCACTGGGTTTAACGTTTGTTGTGCATGGGCACGCGGGACCTCGGTTAATCGTCTCGTCCGAAAGACTCCACGTTTACGAGACTACTTGTGGTGGTGCCCTAGCCGATGAGGAGAAAAAAATTCCCTGCTAGCCAGGTTCGAACTCTGGTTTACTTGACAAGAATTCGAACGCGTTACCACTGTTGCACAACCTACACCTTTTGGAAATTCCATTATTCTTCAAAGGTTAAACGTCAAAACTTGAAATGTAATAACCATCCATCGTTTTCTTGCGGGGGTAAGAGTACATATAGCACCATTTTTCTATTCTTCAGTCCATGTTGAAGACCGTAAGGCCTCAGAGGTCAGTGTGAGAGGGAAAAAAACCCTGTACACATGTTCGAACTCGTCGTTTACTTGACGGCAGGGTAAGGTGATACACCAGTATATTCGAATCAACTCAGACAAGATGTGTTTTTGTTAGCCATTTGAGTAATGTCGATATAGGCCTACGGTCACATAGGGAAGCCCCTTCACGGTCCAGGGGGTAATCAGCCTAGGGGCCCCCACTTACCACCATTCCCCCGACCCCCCCCAAAGATAAAAGAGAGAGAGGAGACAACCAAGAGAGAGAGAGAAACACAGAAGAGAGAGAGGAGATGCATAGAGAGAGAGACAGACAAAATGAAAATAGATGAGATGAGATACATACATCAGACAGAGCCTTCTCTCCAAAACAGACTCACCCCAATATTTGAATTTCACTCGCTAAGCCAAAATCAGCTGTTGTCTTAGTTTTGGGAATCCAGGGATAGACCTTATTTTATATGTCACATACGAATCCCCAGAATACTGCACAATGGATTTTGTTCTCTGACCCAGGTTGAAATATGGCTGGCAGTGAAAGGGTTAATCTGATTGAACTAGGATGATGATACTTTGTTTTCAGTTTCCGTCGCAAGTTGTCTTTGTGTGGACCTCTGATAGAGATTTATGTACTACTCAACAAAAGTTAGGCACCACTTCGTTCACAAGCGCATTAAAAAACACAACGATGCCTAAAACCAAGACACGTGGCCAAAAATCGTTTTATACTTTGAAGAAGTCTACTTCAATTGTTATTAAGCAAAAGTCTTAATTCCCTTCTGCGCTCCGAACCTCACACAGCCTCTCTTCTTTCAAGTCCTCCATCAAAACAACTCTCCCTCAAAACATAATCTTTCTCCTCTCCTCCTCCTGCAAATGGTTATCCATTGAGTCATGTGTGTGCGTGCGCGCGCGCGCGCGCGTGTGGGTGGTGTGTGTGTGTGTGTTGGGTGTTTGCGTGTGTGGTGTGTGTGTGTGTGTGTGTGCGCGTGTGCGTGCGTGTGTGTGTGTGTGTGTGTCGGTGTGTGTGTGTGTACTGTGTGTGTGTGCGCGTGTGTGTGTGTTGTGCGTGCGTGTGTGTGAATAAATTGCGCGATATGCTTATGTGCGTTGCGTGTAAGTATGCGTATGTGCGTGTGCGTGTGCGTGTGCGTGTGCGTGTGCGTGTATGTATTATTGTGTATGCGTATGTGTGTGTGCGTGCGTGCGTTAGTGCGTGCGTGCGTGCGTGCGTGCGTACATGCATGCGTGCTATGTTTATGTTCGTGTGTGCTGTGCTGCATGCGTGCGTGCGTGTATGTGTGCGTGTGTGTGTCTTTCTTCAAAACATTTAGACGACGTGCAACAACAAAAGACAACTTAGTTTATTGCATAAAAACCCCACTACAACAAACTACAACCAACGTCACTGGAACACACAACAAACAAACATCTACACGACAAGTGTGAAAGTGACGTTTGTGTTTATTCACAAGAGACAAAACAAAATCGTATTGGACATTTCGGCGAATGACGCCTTCATCAATATAATAATATCTATAATGATGGGAATTTATATAGCGCCTTTTCTCACATAAGCCCAGTGCGCTTTACATTGATAACAAGAAAAAAATAACACACCCCGGGTAAAGGCAAAACAAATAATGAATTATTAGAAAGTTAAAAACAAGCACGATGATTGCACGCAACGTTCTCTTACTTCACACACACACACACAACGCGCACGCACCACACGCACACACACACGCACACACATGCGCACACACACTCAAACAACACACACACTCAAACACACACACAACACAATCACACACACACACACACACACACAACACACACACACACATACGCGCGCGAGCGCGCGCACAGACACGCGCATGAACACATACACACGCACACACACATATATACACAAACACACACAATCCATCACACACACACACCATACATAACCCACAGCACACACACAAACGTGAATATCCCGAGGCAGTGGCACGCCCGTTACACACACATACACACACATACACGCACGCACGCACACACACCAATTATACACAGAGTAAAACAGTTACAAGATGAAAATTCTAAAAAAGAAACATAGACCACATTCACATTCACAATCAAGTTTGGATACAATACTGCAACTTGAAGGAAAATCATACTGCCATCGACATACCAGTTACATGACTAATTATAATAGACAAATTGTGCAAGAACAAAGCCCACAAGAAAAAACAGCAAACAGCAAATATAGCCAAAGGAGCAAAAAACATACACCCCCCCCCCTCCCCCCAGGTACACCTCATCTGTTGAATTAGTTTATTGTAATTCTGGGTTTTCATCTTTTCGTGTCTAAATTACATTATTATTTGTTTAGAAATGAGATGTCTCTGTGTCTAGACGATAATATAATAATGACTGCTTTGTGTGGAGCTCACAATGTCAGACACACTACCCCGATCTTTTCATTTTGTCTCCACTGAATGCCAAAGTGTATCATTTTCTTTTCGTATAATAATTCACAAGTCCTTCACTTTTGTCTGTACTTTTGTTTTACAATTTTATGAACATTTGGTATTTCGCCTTTACATTTAGATTTTTTTTTTAATAATTAAAATGATTTCCGAATATAATCTTTGAAGTTAAGTCGATATACCAATTACCATGATTGTAGTTATTGAAAAAAGCGCTCATGCAAAACAAAACAAAAAACCTCAAACGTTCACATTGGAAGTTTTTTTAAAAAGTCATTTCTTCCAAATACTTAAATTACAATCACAAAGACGAAGAATACTACTCAACAAAAAACCTCCTCCGAAATCGGGATGTGTCGGCTTGGGAATGCAGCGGCAAGGCCAGTGAAAACTGGAAAATAAATGTTTAATTCTTTCTGATTCTATTCTTGATCGCTCAGACAGTTTCCTGTCATAGAGTTGTGAGCGCAGATGCGTCTTGCTGCCGCTATGCGCCTAACTAAGAAATAGTTAGGCCCAGCGCATGTCCGAGAGTCTTCGACTGGAGAAATTCGTTCTAAGAGCATTCCAGAACAAAGGCAGAAGTGATGGACCAGGTTAAGGCAGAAAGACAAGTGGATGACAGAAAGCAAAGGGGAAAGGCAGAGACTCAAGAGAGTGACAGATTAGAGGAAGTTACAAGCACAGGCACTTCCAGGAAGGTGGGGGTCAACTATACCCCACGTGGGGGGGGGGGGGGGAAAATAAAGGTTTTTGAGAAAGATATGTATTTGTGAAATGGACGACGCATCTTTTAAGTGAATTTAAGCGGGCCGCATGGAACTTACTTATAAAAGGAGACGTCCTCGGAAGATGACTGCGAGCAGATGAAAGGAGAGATTGATACATTGATCGGTGATGTATGTGCTACGCCCAATGCATGAAATTGCCAAAATGGTTTGCCCAGTTCGTGAAATAGACAATTTATGACTTGCAATTGAGAAAAGCATTATGAATGAATACTAGTTTTTGTTCATTAGCACACATAGATCAAGAATTGGTTCAAACGAATGAGAAATCTCATCTGTAAATGAGTTAAAATTATTTTTATTCAGACTTAATTTGATAAAACTTTTGATTCAACATGTGGCTCAGGCATGCCCCAGCTTAGCATCTGTTCGAGTTGGGGGGGTGAGGGGGGGTGGGGGGGGGGGGGGGGGGAGTGGGGGGGGGGGGGTGGGGGGGGGCAGGATAGGGGTGCAAATACAATGTAGAAAAGTGTGATACCATTGAATCAATCTTAATCAATATCTGTGTGAATGGGGATTGAAAAATGTGATATACATTGTCCATTTCATAAATTGGGCAAAACATTTTGCCCATTTCATGAAATAGGCAATTTAACGGATTGGGCGTAAACATATAGACCACCAACAGCGACAGACAAGAAGAAGAGAAACAAAAATATAATACGGAACAATATAGAAGAGAAAAACGAAAAAAAAATTTTCCAGTTTCTCTTCTATATTTGTTCCGTATTATATTTTTGTTTCTCTTCTTCTTGTCTGTCGCTGTGGTGGTACTATATGTTACGCCCAATCCGTGAAATCGCCTTTTTCATGAAATGGGCAAAACGCTGTTTTGCCCAATTTATGAAATGGACAATGTATATCACATTTTTGAATCCCCATTCACACAGGTATTGATTAAGATTGATTCAATGGTATCACCGTTTTCTACATTGTATTTGTTGCCAACCCCTATCCTAGCCCCCCCCCCCCCACCCCCCCCCCCCCCAACCGACCAGATGCTTAAGCTGGGGCATGCCTGAGCCACATGTTCAATCAAACGTTTTATTAAATTAAGTCTGAATAAAAATAATTTTAACTCATCTACAGATGATATTTCTCGTTCGTTTGAACCAATTCTTGATATATTTGTGTGCTAATGAACAAAAAACTAGTATTTCATTCATATTGCCTTTCTCAATTGCAAGTTATAAATAAATGGACTATTTCACGAGCTGGGCAAACCATTTTGGCAATTTCATGCATTGGGCGTAGCACATACATCACCGATCAATGTATCAATCTCTCCTTTCATCTGCTCGCAGTCATCTTCCGAGGACGTCTCCTTTTATAAGTAAGTTCCATGCGGCCCGCTTAAATTCACTTAAAAGATGCGTCGTCCATTTCACCAAATAACATATATTTCTCAAAAAAAAAACCCCCCCCCTTTTTTCTCCCCCCCCCCCCGTGGGGCGAGTTCCCCCACCTTCTGGAAGTTATGTGCTTATAGCTACCTTTAATCTGCCAGTCTCTTTGAATCTGCTTTTTTCCATTTGCTTTCTTTCATCTACTGTTTTTCTGCCTTACTGGGCCCATTCTCCTGCCTTTGTTCTAAAAACTCCTACAAAGATTTTCTCCGATTTTTTTTTTCGGAAAAAAAAGACTTAGGACATGCGCTGGGCCCAACTATGTCTTAGGCGCATGACGGCAGCAAGAAGTGTCTGCGCTCATAATTGACAGGAAACTGTCTGAGCGATCAAAGAAGACGAAGAAGAATTAAAACATTTATTGTCAGTTTTCACTGCTCCTTTCCGCTGCATGCCGCCGACACATCCCGATTTCGGAGGAGGTTTTTTGTTGAGTAGTATTCTTCGTCTTTGTGATTGTAATTTAAGTATTTGGAAGAAATGACTTTTTAAAAAAACTTCCAATGTGAACGTTTGAGGTTTTTTGTTTTGTTTTGCATGAGCGCTTTTTTCAATAACTACAATCATGGTAATTGGTATATCGACTTAACTTCAAAGATTATATTCGGAAATCATTTTAATTATTAAAAAAAAAATCTAAATGTAAAGGCGAAATACCAAATGTTCATAAAATTGTAAAACAAAAGTACAGACAAAAGTGAAGGACTTGTGAATTATTATACGAAAAGAAAATGATACACTTTGGCATTCAGTGGAGACAAAATGAAAAGATCGGGGTAGTGTGTCTGACATTGTGAGCTCCACACAAAGCAGTCATTATTATATTATCGTCTAGACACAGAGACATCTCATTTCTAAACAAATAATAATGTAATTCTAGAACGAAAAGATAAAACCCAGAATACAATAAACTAATTCACGGATTGGATTGTAGGGGGGGAGGGGGGGGGGAAGTATTGTTTTTTGCTCCTTTTGCTATATTTGCTGTTTGCTGTTTTTCTATGTTTGTCTTTCGTTTCTTGCCACAAATTTTGTCTTATTATAGTCATGTAACTGGTATTTTGATGGCAGTATGATTTTCTTTTCAAGTTACAGTATTGTATCCTAACTTGATTCAGAATGTGAATGTGGTTTATGTTTCTTCTTAGAATGTTCATATCTTGGTAAATGTTTCACTCTTGTATAATTATTGTGTGAGTGCGTGCGTGCGTGTATGTGTGTGTATGTGTGCGTTTGCGTGCGTGTGCGTGCGTTCAACGTTGTGTGTGTTTTTGATGTATGGGTGTCTTTGTTGTGTGTGTTTGTGTGTGTGTTTGTGAATATGGGGTGTGTGTGCCTGCGTGCATGCAGGCGCGCTGGCGCGCGCGCGCGCGCGCGTATGTGTGGTGTGTGTGTTGTGTTGTGTGTGTTTGTGTGTGTGTGTGCTGTGTGTGTGTGTGTTTGTGCCGTTGTTGTGTGTTTGTGTGTGTGCGCATGTGTGTGCGTGTGTGTGTGTGCGTTGTGTATGTGAGTGTGTGTGCGTGTAAGGAAATAAGAGAACGTTGCGTGCAATCATCGTGCTTGTTTTACTTTCTAATAATTCATTATTTATTTGCCTTTAATATTCTTGTTATCAATTTAAAGCGCACTGATCTCATGTCAGAAACAGCACTATATAAATTCCCATTATAATTATTATTATTAATCTGATTGAAGGGCGCATTCGCCGAAATGTCCATATGAATTGGTGTGTCTCTTGTTAATAAAATAACGTCATTTTGCGCTTGTTGTGTAGTTGTTCGTTTGTTGTATGTTCCAGTGACGTTGGTTGTAGTTTGTTGTAGTGGGGTTTTTATGCAATAAACTAAGTTGTCTTTTGTTGTTGCACGTCGTCTAAATGTTTTGAAGAAAGACACACACGCACACATACACGCACGCACGCATGTACCGCATGGCACGCCCGAACGCACGCACGCATGCATGTACGCACGCACGCACGCACGCACGCACGCACGCACGCACGGAACACACGCATACGCATCAACACATACACATACACGACACACGCCACACGCACACGAACACGCACACGCAAACATGCGCATACGTATACATCGCACGCACGCACACGCACGCACACGCACACGCACGCACACACACACACACGCGCACACACACACATACACACACACACACACACACACACACACACACACACGCACGCACACGCGCACACACACACACACACACACACACAACACTCAAACACCCCAACAACACACACACACACACAACACGCGCGCGCGCGCGCGCGCACGCACACACATGACTCAATGGATAACCTTTGCAGGAGGAGGAGTAGAAAGATTATGTTTTGAAGAGAGTTGTTTTGAGGGAGGACTTGAAAGAAGAGAGGCTGTGTGAGGTTCGGAGCGCAGAAGGGAATTAAGACTTTTGCTTAATAACAATTGAAGTAGACTTCTTCAAAGTATAAAACGATTTTGGCCACGTGTCTTGGTTTTAGGCATCGTTGTTTTTTTAATGCGCTTGTGAACGAAGTGGTGCCTAACTTTTGTTGAGTAGTACATAAATCTCTATCAGAGGTCCACACAAAGACAACTTGCGACGGAAACTGAAAACAAAGTATCATCATCCTAGTTCAATCTTTAACCCTTTCACTGCCAGCCATATTTCAACCTGGGTGGAGAACAAAATCCATGTGCAGTATTGGGGATTCGTCTGTGACATATAAAATAAGGTCTACCCTTGCTTCCCAAAACTAAGACAACAGGGTATTTGGCTTAGCGAGTGATATTCTTATTTGGGGGTATTGAGAGAGAAGAGAGCGTTCTCTCTCTGTCTGTCTCTGTCTGTCTCTCTCTCTCTCTCTCTCTCTCTCTCTCTCTCTCTCTCTCTCATCTCTCTCTCTCTCTCCTCTCTCTCTCTCTCTCTCTCTTCTCTCTCTCTCGTTCTCTCTTCTCTCTCTCTCTCTCTCTCTCTTCCCCCCCCCCCCCCCCCAAGAAGCCAAGCCCCTACGGGTTTGATTGCCCCCTGACGGTGAAATGAGCGTCCTAAGTTGACCATTGACCTTTGAAGATATAACATTTTCAAAAGGGTTGAATACTCTATAATGTTATATCGCCTTACCCCGCCGGAAAATAATCGACGGTTATTATTACTACATTTCAATTTTGACTTAACTGACCTCTGAAGAGAGACCATTTTCAAAACGGTTGATTAATAGACC
>CM065682.1:74670620-74673120 GCA_017654935.2 Phymorhynchus buccinoides | reverse complement strand
AGTGTGGCTAAGCAACTAAATCCGGGATGTAGAATGTCAATTAGACAAAACTACCTCTGATTTAGACGTGATTTGCCTTTTACATCTTAGATTAGTTGTCTTAGCCGCGCTCGTGACTACAACAGGGCCTGGGGACAATTAGGGAAGTTCATGCACGCACGTGCAAGCACGTGCATGTGGTTGTGCTTGCATGTTTATGTATTGCTCTCTCCCTCTCTCATTCTTTGTCTACCTGTGTGTCTGTTTTTCTCCATGTTTCCCTGTGTCTGTCTGTGTTGTCTGTTCTCTCTCTCTCTCTCTCTCTCTCTCTCTCTCTCTCTCCTCTCTCTCTCTTCTTCTCTCTCGCTCTCTCTCTCTCTTCTCAAATAATGTATTGTGGCCCCAGGCCAATGTACAATCACCAGCCGAGTTCCGAGTTCCGAGAGTTCTCTCCTCTCTCTCTCTCGTCTCTCTCTCTCTCTCTCTCTCCCTTCACTGATGTTTTAGTATAGTACATTAGGCCTACATACAGTGTGTACCCCTTTTAACTGATTATTTATTTTCTTTGGCATCCATCTGTGCTAATTGCGCAAGGCCAACCTTCCTGTCTATAGATAGGGTCGTGTGTTTGGTGTGTGTGCGAGTGTGGTGTGTTTGTGTATTCGTTAGTGTGTGTGTGTGTTCTGTGTGTGTGTATGTGTGTTGTGCGCGTGCATGTGCGTGTGTGTGTGGGTGTGTGTGTGCCGCGCACGCGTATGTGTGAGTGTGTGTGCGCCATGCGTTTGTGTGTGTGTTGTGTTGTGTGTGTGTGTGTGTGTTTGTGTGTGTGTGTATGTGCGTGCTGTGCGTGGTGTGTTTGTGTATGGTGTGTACTTTTCTTGAGTTTGAGTCAAACTCAAATTCAACACGTGCAACGCCGAGCGGCTGCAAAGTCCTCCTCGCAGCATCGCCGAAGCCTACTCCGAAATCGGAATGTGTCGGCTGTAACAACATACATAAAAACGCATAAAAACAGCACGTAACTACATAAAAACGCATCAAAACAGCACGTAACTAATATTTTTTTTTATATATGCCCTTGGGGTTCGACCCCGTGATTGAGCGCGGCGGCGATCATGCGCACACGCGCGACACAGAAAAAAAAACAAAAAAAAAAAAAAATTCATGACAACTGTGTTATAGACCATTCATTAAAGAATGTGACAAAACTGCTTACAATACATGCAAACTTCGCGAGGATATTTAGCGATTCGCGACCTTGACCTTACTGTAAAACTAAATACATCATTGGATAGCTTGCCATCTTGGCAAACAGTATACCAAATTTGATGATTGAATAGACTGATAGTTTTTGATTAAAAACGACGAATAGCCGTACGGAAGGAGCACGCCGTAGCGGACGGACGGACACGGGACAGACGGACGGACCGGACACGGACGCAACAAAAACAATCCTCCCCTAATTTTCGGCTCGGGGACTAAAAAGGGTGGTGTGTCCTGGTTGCCCCTCCCCCCCGGACGCTCCTCCTGTGGGAGCACCCAATTTCAACAGAGACGGCCTCGGTGACTATAATAAAGGTACCCAATGGTCTGTACCACGTGTCGTCATATCGGCCACAGGAGGCGTTGCCATATGTAGGGGAGAAACCGCCATCTTAGTCAGTAACTGTTTGGAAAAATCCAGATCGCTGCTGTTTACACACAAATCTGACTAGATGGCGACCTTCCGTTGAATGCGCACGCATGTGGGTGGGGGGAGCCATACCAACACCAAACTACGTTCTTAGTAACCAACAACTACTACCACAATTCCTCCTCGATTCCTCCACAAAGATTGACTTTCTAATCATAACAGCACTTCCCCCACCCTTCCATCGGAATCACAATTATGAATTTATTTTCTCCTTTTATTTAGATGCTGCAGCGACGTAATTGTTCGCGTTGTATTAATAGAAATGTGACCAAAACGACCACAACAGAAAAACAACGGAAATAAGAGAGCCATTCTCCATCTCTCCCTACCTCCTACTCAACTCAAACAACTTATTTCTCTTAGGAGTGGTGATGTCTGCGATTGACACAGTTAAAAACAATAACACCATTTATAATATACATTAAAAACAAGATATGTTCTTCTACAAAAACATAGGGGCAGACGGGGTAAAAGAAGCGCATGGGCGGGTAAGAAGCCCACCCCAATTTATCTCATGAAATAAAGAATTTCATTCAGTCAAATTTGCCCATGGACGATGCGAGACATTTAACGCTCGACTCATGGGCAAAATGAGACTGACATTGCTTCATTTCAAGAGATAATTGGGGTGGGCTTCTTACACGCCCCATGCCTTTTTTACCCCGTCTTTCCCTAAATGACAATACCATTAAATCAAAACACACATGATGATAATTAGCAATTGAGAACGAAAACAGCAAACACCTCTATCCTAATCACCACCACCACATCGTCATCATCACATCACTCATCATCACTTTTCCTCTCCATGTCCTCCGCCCCATGACA
>CM065682.1:74612831-74620331 GCA_017654935.2 Phymorhynchus buccinoides | reverse complement strand
TTCATTTAAGATTAACAAAATTATCGTCAAAAATCTAAGCGACAGTACAATTCATCCACCATTTTGCCCGGGAGTAGAACTTTTCTTCTAATAGAAGGGGGGGGGGGGGGCTACTATCAAACAGCTGCACCGTCAAGAGCCCGACAGACTGACAGACAGACAGACAAACAGACAGACAAGGAGGATCAGTCGCCCCAAAACCAACCGAGGAAAAAGTCTTTTCCCCATAGTCCCCGGAAACGGAAGCGGGGTGATCTTTGACGTCACTGTCAAAATGGCGGGGCCGGATATCCGTGGCAAGTCAGTCTGCCCAGATTCGTGGCCCCTGTTCTTTCCTGGTGGCAGTCTAGACTATCACCTTTTGATGAACGTGGATGGGAGGGGGGGGGGGGGGGGGGGGGGGGTAATTGTGAACTACTGACTATGTGGCAAAGATGGTTGGCTGGTAAAATTAATTGCTTGATCGTGCTGCTGAAGATGCTTAATGACTAGAATCATTGGTCTGGTTCATTTCTTTTATACCACTTTTACAAAAAAATGAAATGTGGATATTCTCAAACTGCTTGATTGAATTCAACGACTGTACAAAATTAAAACGTCCAGCTGATAGAAAAGTAGCGTCTGTAATCAACATTCTACATGGAATTTCATTGAATCGATCTTGTTCTTTATTGATGCTTGATTGTTCAACTAAGGTACAAAACAAATCTAATGCTTATGTCTTTTCTAAATTCATAGACAAAATGCTTACGTATATCATGCCTCTTCTAAAGATCAAAGGATTTAAAGATCCACCAGATCACGTGTCAAAATCACGGGTTTCACGGGTTTTCCCTCTTATAGCTGGAAAGAAATCTTGTTTTGACCAAGTCTGACTCCCATATAAATGGCCCCAAATTCAAACCGATACATCAGTTTAAAGAGCAGCCTCAATTCCAAGTTGGGGAATTTGGATGTGGGTCACAGCTACCCAGACAAAAACCAAGGGACTTAATCGTGGTGCGTCACTGGGTCTTCAAATACAAGTCGATATTATTTCAATAAACAGGGGAACATGTAGCAATAGTTGCTTGGTGATAACGAAGAACAAATTAGCCATGTTTCATCTTCCACATTTCCTTGATATTACATATTTTGCGGTGTTGAATTTTTATTTTTACCTTTTGATGATGTATAAGTAGGTATCTATAAATATTACTTCAACGATATAAAAAGTTGAAAGCAATTATTTTGTACCAAGTTATTATTTTGTAATATCTGTCTCAGCGATTGCCAACGCTTAAGCTATCTAAAGTTTGAGTTGAACCATGAAGAATGTTTATATGGTATGTTTGGTTTTTTTCTTTAGCCCAAAGACCATCTTCAACAAAAATATGTATTTTCTCTACTATTGATTTTCTGTTATTACTCTGCAAAGAAATGATTTTTGTTTCCACAGAGTGAAAAAGGAAATTAACATGAGAGGGATGGAACCAAACAAAAATCAAAGAGGAGCAAAAAATATATTTTAAAAAAAAGATTTTAAAAAAGAGCACAAAATAAAAAGTCAGTGAGAAATAAAGAAGAAAAGAAAAGCATACGGGGGGGGGGGGGGGGGGGGGGGGGGACCGAACAAAAATAGCAGAGAAAAACAACAACAAACAGTGGAGCAAGACTTTAAAGACCCACCAGATCACGTGTCAAAATCACGGGTTTTCACGGGTTCTCCCTCTTAATAGCTAGTAAGAAATCTTGTTTTGACCGGGTTTGACTCCCATGCAAATGCCCCCAAATCGAAAACGAAACATAATTTTAAAGAGCAGCTTCAATTTGGGGGATTTGTATGTGGGTCACAGCTAGCCATAAAAAAATATCAAGGGACTACTTAATCGTGGTGGGTTAGTGTGTCTTTTTAAAAAAAAAAGTCTGAAAAGGTATTTAACAAAGAGTTGGATTTTCAGTCTAACCTCAAAAAAACAACCGCCTACAGTATAGTAGAGCAGAAAGAGTGTTTTTAACCCCTTGTCCCAGGAGGGTTAAAGGTGCACCCTGACGGATGAGTTTTTGCTAAGAAACACGTCGAGATCACCAGAAAGACAGCCTTTTCAAGGATCGGAACACTCACTTTGCTCTGGTTTCCTATAAATTGAATCGTCAAAACGGCGATTCCTCCTTGGTGGAGATGCCGGAGAGAGTAGCCATTTTGGATGGGGTGGGTGGAGGTCACTCATTGTGGTTGAAGCGCTTTCTTTTTGTAGTGCAGTAAAAAAAAGAAAGAAAAAAAAAGGAGCTATTTCCTTTGTTGTGAGCGAAACTCCTTTAGATAAACTGTATAAAAAAAAAAAAAAAATAAAAAGGCTTGTACTGCAAAAATTTCGTGCAAACGATTTGGCGGCCATTAGAAAAAGAGACGACACACGCCTTCTCTTTCGGTGAAATAATTTGACCTCCAGCACCTCCGCCAAAGAGGAATCGCCGATTCGACGGATTGATTTCTAGGAAACCAGAGCAAAAGTGAATGTTGCGATCTCTGTAAAGGGTGTTTTTCTGGTGATCTCGACGTGTTTCTTACCCAAAGAAAACTCATCCGTCAGGGTGCCCCTTTAGCGACGGCCCGAGAGGGTTGACCGGGGCAGTGTTGTCCTGTCAGACCCACAGGCCATTTTCTCGCTTCTCCCCTGACACTCTTCCTACAGTTCACCCGGTGTGAAAGCATTTGCACCAGCCACACCGCATACGATTCAATTCAGTGCGATCCGATTTTTGACATTTTGCGAGGCATGATTTACGTTTTGTTTGTTTGTCTTACCCTGGCTTAAAGACTCCAGTGATCATCATCATCCCAACAACCCGAAGCACATGAACACTATGGTACAAATGGGATGAGAACATTACGTGTGTGACCGTTTTTGGTTACCCCGCCACGTGGGCAGCCACACTCCGACTTCAGAGGATGATTGACGGAAAAATTAATGAGGCTTTATACCGAAAATTATCTGCAAACACAAACACCTAATCGCTAATATCTCACGATCTTTTGCACCTATTTCAATGCGGGTGGGGTTTTTTCCACAACGTTTTCCGATGAAAGGGCTATGGTACTATAATCGTGTATTTGTCTGTGCAACTCGTGCGCGCGTGCGTGCGAACCACAGGGTTCGAACCCTAAGGCCGTGTACACACACAAGCGGATATTCCGCGCGGAAACCCGTGCGCAAATCCATAAATAAGTAAAACAAAGAAGAGAAAAGATTTGCACACGTGTCCGAAGTTCCCCTATATGCGTAAGCTTTTATGGATGGAAGTTCAGTTTAACGTCGCGTATCGGCTTTCGCCATGTACGACGGGCTGAACAAACCAACCAGGGTATAAACAAAAATTTATGTTCCTGAATCACTGTCTTAGCCAAAAGGCCGAGAAGCGATCAGAATTCATAAGTAAGCTTTTATCCTTCTTTCTTCCACTTATATAGGGTTTTCTGTACGGAACTTACGCGTCTAATGTGAACCCGGCCTTAGGCTGTATCTCAAGAACTGCTGCGTGTGATCGCTTTAGATCGTGTGTTTGTGGTGGGAGGGGTTCCTGGGTTATATCCAAGGCGTTGTGAGCCTAAACTGCGATGTCCTTATAGTGGTGGATCGCCCTGGGAAGGGTCCTGGTTTGTGTTGTGCGATAGGTTCCTGGGTTAAATCCAGGTGATCCAGGGTGATCCGGAGAATGGTCCAGGCTCTTCCTGAGGGTGTTCCACCACAAAGGACCACCCTGGATCACCCCCACGACCACCCTGGATCAGCCTGAGGGTGATCGAGGGTGTTCCTGAGGGTGATCCAGGGTGTTTTGTGATTCACATAGGACATAGGACATGCACAAAAACAAATTTAACCCTTTCACCGCCAATGTCGCATTTTTGGCACCATAATGATTTAGCAACCATGTCATAAAAACTCTTGATATCAAGGTCTGTTATTCAATGATATTCTGTCCCTAAATTTGGGCAGCAAGGATTGACACCATTCTAAATGTGTCACAGAGAAATCCAACAATACTGCACACACAAAATCTTCTCTGTAGACAAGTAGCTTTAATGGAAATTGTTGGCTTAAAGATGGCTGGCGGTGAACGGGTTAATAAGCAAGCAGAAAAAAAGAAAATAAGCAAAAGATTAAGGCTAAGACTTTAGAAAAAAACAACAACATTTATTTAAGAGAAAAGTTATTCAGAACAAAACAAAACAAAAAGAAGGTGGACAAAACAAGCAAGACAACGGGGACACGCAGAAGGAAAGAATGTTAAAAAAAACCTGTAACCAGAACATAAAGAAATAGCGACATAGCTCCGAGACTCAGAGAGAGCTAAAGGGGGGTGGGGGTGGGGGATTAAAAAAGGAGTTAGTGCCATAAACACAACAACAAAAGGGGGGTGAGAGAGAGAGAGAGAGGAAGAGTGGGGGGGCTGATAGAGAGGGGGAGAGAGGGTATGGATGAGTGACACACAGACAGACAGACAAAGAAAAAGAGAAAGAGATAGACAGACAGAGAGAGAGAGAAACACAGACAGAGAGACAAAATTGACAAATTGATGAGTTAATGTCAATAGCTACAGAGCCATCATGACATGAGGGGTGTAATGAAATAAAGGAAAATGCAAACGAAAAATATAAGTACAAATAATCACATTAATTCTCACACAATCTCAAAGTATGAAAAGATAAAATACTAGTACAAAATATACGCTCAGCGCGCATATTTTCATCAAACCAAAGTCATTATCGTCCTATACATAATGACCAGCGGGCACTAAATAAGCCAATTTGTAATAGGGAATCAAACTGAGAGTGAATGTGATCTGAGTTTATATGATTCAGCAACATATTTTGCTAGCGAATTAATTAATAGCCCGTTTTCTAGCGTTAAAACATTCACCAAGCTACGCCTTTGTGTTACAGGGTCACTAAAAATAATACATTTATCACGAATGTGTTTATAGCCTTCACATTGAAATAAAAAGTGATACTCATCTTCCTTAAGATTGGATGTACAAACAGGACAAACATTATCTACATTTGTATTATGCAAAAAACATTTTTTGTTACCATTTAGGCCTAATGTTCTGGTTCGAAATCTTGCAAGTGCACTTCGTTGCCATCTATCTGTAACAGCTGTTATATATTTTTTCAACTTCAAGGTTGCTTTTGAACGAGAGAAACCATTCATATTTAGGACTTTCTTCCATGTGGGAGTGCAAATTTTGTTTAGATATACACGTCATTCGATCTTTAAATTCAGAGATAAAAGCTTTATCGTGACCTACTTCTTGGTTCAGCTAGACTATCCCAAACCCATTTTCTGTTAGTAATTTTCTTGACTCTTGAAACCCAATTAAATTTCCCATTTTCATGTTGCTGTAATAACATTTAGATACGCTTGCTTACACAGTCTTGACGAAGGTAACTTCAAAAGCCTTAACCAATATCTGATACATTTAACATTAGTATGAACAAACAAAGGATACCTGCCCATCTCCGCATACACCATGCTGTTAGAAGAATGTAACGGCACACTAAGGAAACGTTTTATTGCAAGAGTATGGACATTTTCTAATTGATTATTATTGAGAGTTCCCCATACTTCTGCTGCGTACGTTAATATAGGTGTGATCTGTGTGTCAAAAAGTTTCCAGAAAATAGATGGATCGTTCGAGTTTAATTTCCTTAAAGTTTTAAGTATATTTGTTACCCCTTTCTTTCCTTTTCTGCACATTTCTGTCCATCCTGCAGTAAGGCTTAGCTTTGTTGTGAATACCAGGCCTAAATATTTATAACTATTTGTGATCTTCACTTCCATATTACCATACCACCATTTTTCAAATTTAGAAAGATAGCCCCCGTTCCTAAAAAACATAATATTTGTCTTGTCCATGTTAACAGTTAAATGAAGTCGGTCTGCCTCTGCCTTAAGGGAATTTAACTGATTTTGCAAACCAACTATTGTATCTGAGAGCAAAATAATATCGTCTGCAAATAACATTAAGAACATTTCTATTGCATCTTGTATCATTTGAATGCCGTGACGCCCTTTTTTTGTTAATTTCTATCGCTAATTCGTTAATAAAGAATGAGAAAAGTTGAGGACTCAACAGACATCCCTGTTTGACCCCTCGAGGACAATTGAAATAATCTGAGTATTCACCTTTTTCACGAACACAAGCTATAACTGACGTGTAAACTCCTTTAAGGGCATTGTACATTTTCCCATTTAGGCCAGTTTTTCTAAGAGTATCCCAAAGTATGTTCCTATTCACTGAATCAAAAGCTTTGCGGAAATCCACGAAAGCGATATATAATTTTTTGTTTTGGAGTAAGTACTTTTGAACTAATGCATATAATGTGAAGATGTGATCGATCGTGCTATAGCCTTTCCTGAAGCCTGCTTGCTCTTCTATTATTTGTTCTTCCTTTTCTGTCCATTTGGTTAGTCTTTTATTCAAAATGTAAGTATAAATTTTACTAATAATATTTGTTAGAGAAATTCCCCTATAATTATCGGGCTGATTGGTGTCTCCCTTTTTATGTAGTGGTACTATTATCGACTTACACCATTCCTGGGGAAAGGTTCCACTGTTAAAGACTGTATTAAATAGGTCAACTAGAAAATCAACTATTGTCGTGTTCGAGTGTTTAAACATTTCACTCACAAGTTTGTCAGGACCAGCGCTTTTATTATTTTTCAGATGTTTAATGCCATTTATCACTTCCTGTCTAGTTATCGGATCATTAAATAAAGGCTGATCATTTTCATCAATATCTAACTCTTCATTTTCTTCGTGCATGGGAGTGTCATCAAAGTCATTAAAGACAGTAAAGAAATGATCGAACCATTGTTGCTGACTGATGTCATTATAGATAGTTGTTTTTCTATTCACTGATCTTACTGTTGACCAAAAAAGCTTTGGATCGTTTATTGATTCTTTAAGCCTTCTAAGTTTCATTTCGTCATGCTCTTCCCTTTTTTGCCTTTGTAACATATTATATTCTTTCTTTCTTCAACGTATTTACTCCTTTGTAAAGCTTTATATGGAGGTGATTTTGCTCTACGATATGACTGGAGGAGCCGTTTAACTTGTTTCTTTTTTTGATGACACGCCTGATCATACCAGTCGTTAAATTGTTTACTAAGCCCCCCCCCACCTTTCTTACCATACAGGCTGCTGCCCCAAACATTGCCTTAATGAAAGTCTCAGTGGCCCTATCGACATCAGTGCCAAGATGTTGTTTGGCTGACTCTATACTCTCGCTAAATGCCTCTGATTCTAACTCGTCCACATACATATCTTTATGCGCTTCAGACCATACTATTCTCTCTTCTTTCTGTTCTTTCCGTAATGGTCTAAATACAAAGTTTTCAAAACTACGTCCTCTCCAAGACATTTCTACCGGCAAATGGCAAGAATATAAACTATCACCCACTTTTAAATCACACATTTCTATCAGTTCCTTTGAGACAATGAAATAATCGATAACGC
>CM065682.1:74585331-74590331 GCA_017654935.2 Phymorhynchus buccinoides | reverse complement strand
TATGCGTGTGCGTTGCGTGCGTGCGTGCGTGCGTGCGTGCGTGCGTGCGTACATGCATGCGTGCGTGCGTTCGCGCGTGCGTGCGTACATGCGTGCGTGCGTGTGTGTGTGCGTGTGTGTCTTTCTTCAAAACATTTAGACGACGTGCAACAACAAAAGACAACTTAGTTTATTGCATAAAAACCCCACTACAACAAACTACAACCAACGTCACTGGAACACACAACAAACAAGAAAAGCACACAACCAGTGTAAAGTGACGTTGTGTTATTCACAAGAGACACAACAAATCATATGGACATTTCGGCGAATGCGCCTTCATCAATATAATAATAATAATGATGGGAATTTATATAGCGCTCTTTCTCACATGAGCTCAGTGCGCTTTACATTGATAACAGGAACCGTAAAGGCAAACAAATAATGAATTATTAGAAAGTAAAACAAACACGATGATTGCACGCAACGTTCTCTTACTTCCTTACACACACACGCGCACGCACACACGCACACACACACACACACACATGCGCACACGCACGCACACACGCACGCACGCACACACACACACACACACACACACACACACACACACACACACACACATACGCGCGCGCGCGCGCGCACGCGCGCCTGCATGCACGCAGGCACACACACACATATATACACACACACACACAAACACACACAAACACACACACACACACACATACATACACAAACACACACACACGTGAACGCACGCACGCACGCACGCACGCACACATACACACACATACACGCACGCACGCACTCACACACAATTATACAAGAGTAAAACAGTTACAAGATGAAAATTCTAAAAAAGAAACATAGACCACATTCACATTCTCAGTCAAGTTTGGATCCAATACTGTAACTTGAAAAGAAAATCATACTGCCATCGACATACCAGTTACATGACTATAATAGACAAATTGTGCAAGAACAAAGACACAAGAAAACAGCAAACAGCAAATATAGCAAAAGGAGCAAAAAACAATCCCCCCCCCCCCCCCCCCCCCCCGTACGAAAACAGCAAACAGCAAATAATTATAGCAAAAGGAGCAAAAAACAACCCCCCCCCCCCCCTACGAAAACAGCAAACAGCAAATATAGCAAAAGGAGCAAAAAACAATTCCCCCCCCCCCCCCCCCCTACGAAAACAGCAAACAGCAAATATAGCAAAAGGAGCAAAAACAAATACTCCCACCCCCCACAATCTAATCTGTGAATTAGTTTATTGTATTCTGGGTTTTATCTTTTCGTTCTAAATGACATTATTATTTGTTTAGAAATGAGATGTCTCTGTGTCTAGACGATAATATAATAATGACTGCTTTGTGTGGAGCTCACAATGTCAGACACACTACCCCGATCTTTTCATTTTGTCTCCACTGAATGCCAAAGTGTATCATTTTCTTTTCGTATAATAATTCACAAGTCCTTCACTTTTGTCTGTACTTTTGTTTTACAATTTTATGAACATTTGGTATTTCGCCTTTACATTTAGATTTTTTTTTTAATAATTAAAATGATTTCCGAATATAATCTTTGAAGTTAAGTCGATATACCAATTACCATGATTGGAGTTTTTGAAAAAAGCGCTCATGCAAAACAAAACAAAAAACCTCAAACGTTCACATTGGAAGTTTTTTTAAAAAGTCATTTCTTCCAAATACTTAAATTACAATCACAAAGACGAAGAATACTACTCAACAAAAAACCTCCTCCGAAATCGGGATGTGTCGGCTGCATGCAGCGGAAGGAGCAGTGAAAACTGAAAATAAATGTTTAATTCTTCTTCGTCGTCTTTGATCGCTCAGACAGTTTCCTGTCACGTATGAGCGCAGATGCGTCTTGCTGCCGCTATGCGCCTAAGACATAGTTAGGCCCAGCGCATGTCGAGAGTCTTCGACTGGAGAAATTCGTTCTAAGAGTCTCCAGAACAAAGGCAGGAGAATGGACCAGTAAGGCAGAAAGAGAGTGGATGACAGTAAGCAAAGGGAAAAGGCAGAGTCAAAGAGAGTGACAGATTAGAGGAAGTTACAAGCACATAACTTCCAGGAGGTGGGGGAACTATCCCCACGGGGGGGGGGGGGGGGAAATAAAGGTTTTGAGAAATATATGTATTTGTGAAATGGACGACGCATCTTTTAAGTGAATTTAAGCGGGCCGCATGGAACTTACTTATAAAAGGAGACGTCCTCGGAAGATGACTGCGAGCAGATGAAAGGAGAGATTGATACATTGATCGGTGATGTATGTGCTACGCCCAATGCATGAAATTGCCAAAATGGTTTGCCCAGCTCGTGAAATAACCAGTTTATAACTTGCAATTGAGAAAAGCATTATGAATGAATACTAGTTTTTGTTCATTAGCACACATAGATCAAGAATTGGTTCAAACGAATGAGAAATCTCATCCGTAAATGAGTTAAAATTATTTTTATTCAGACTTAATTTGATAAAACGTTTGATTCAACATGTGGCTCAGGCATGCCCCAGCTTAGCATCTGGTCGAGTTGGGGGGGGGGGGGGGGGGGGGGGGGGGGGGGGGGGGGGGGGGGGGGGGGCAGGATAGGGGTGCAAATACAATGTAGAAAAGTGTGATACCATTGAATCAATCTTAATCAATACATGTGTGAATGGGGATTCAAAAATGTGATATACATTGTCCATTTCATAAATTGGGCAAAACATTTTGCCCATTTCATGAAATAGGCGATTTCACGGATTGGGCGTAACATATAGACCACCACAGCGACAGACAAGAAGAAGAGAAACAAAAATATAATACGGAACAATATAGAAGAGAAACGAAAATCTAATAATTATGGAACAATTTCTTGGAGGCTAGCACCGAGGAAGAGCAGTTTATAGCTCGAAATAATTATTTGCTTTTTAACAAATGAAGTGACAGTTATTTTTACTAGTTGTTTGTTTGTTTTATTTTAGTCTGCTAATATGGAACAATGTGTGAACCAGCACCACGAAGGGGACATTAAGTGTTAAAATGACCATTCTGAGAAAATAGAACAGTGGAAACATTCAGGCATTTCTCTAACTAATGATATAAAAACGATTCTCGTATCCGTTTTTTGTTTGTGGCTCAAGCCACAAACCTATAACTCACTTTGTCGGTCGGTCGGTCGGTCGGTCGGTCTGTCGTTCCAAAATTGTCGCACATTTTGACAAAATTGTCGCATTTCAAATCGAGGCTACACTTCTGGCCGCTCTTTAAAATGATGTATTTTAAAAGCGTACAACATAATAAACATACGTAATACAGACACTACAACAGACACGACGAGTATGCGGTGCTTCTTTTGATGAGTATAAGTAGGATACATAGTTTTAAATGTCTTCCAAAAGATATAAAAAGTTACGAAATGGTGCAGAGATAACATTCTGGTTTACAGATTAAAATTATTGAAAAGCCAAGGGAGGTAACTCATGATTGGAGTGGTAAAAATAGACCGCGTGCCACAAACTATTGCGATTTCGCGCTTGTTTTATTGCAGAGTTATGAGCATTTAAAGTTAGTAAAGTGACTGTCGGCCATTTTGAGAAATCACAAGTCTAAAGTCTAGCCTATCCTAAGAAAATCCATCATCCTACTAATTTTAAAGCACGTTTTTTTTCAATATTTAGAGACCATAGTAAAGATTGTCCTTGATGGATATGAAAGACAATATGTCAGAGAGCACGAAAATACCTATAACTCAATATTGTGGGTTTTTTTAAAATGAGATTCTTGACTTTGCAAGCCTGTTGTGAGAAACTAGCCCAGCGACTTAATGTCCCTTTCGTGGTGCTGGGTCACATATAGAAGAGAAACAAAAATTGACGGAACAATCACTAAATGAAGACGCTCCGAAAGGAAGGAAAAGAAGAACTCTTTCGTCCACATGAACACCAGAGGAATGGTGTCAGTGAAATCGATCTTAAAGGTGGACCCCGACGGAAGAGTTTTTGCAAGAAACACGTCGAGATCACCAGAAAGACAGCCTTTTCAAGGATCGGAACACTCACTTTGCTCTGGTTTCCTGGAATAAAACCGTCAAAACGGCGATTCCTCCTTGGCGGAGATGCCAGAGAGAGTAGCCATTTTGGATGGGGTGAGTGAAGGTCACTCATTGTGGTTGAAGCGTTTTCTTTTTTGGTAGTGCAGTAAAATTTAAAAAAATTGGAGCTGTTTCCTTTGTTGTGAGCGAAACTCCTTTAGATAATCTATAAAAAAATAAAATTAAAATTAAAAAAAGGCTTGTAGTGCGAAACATTCGTGCAAACGATTTGATCTAAAGGCAGGCGGCCATTAGAAAAGAGACGGCACACGCCTTCTCTTTGGGTGAAAGAATTTGACTTCCAGCACCTCCGCCAAGGAGGAATCGCCGATTTGACGGTTTGATTTCTAGGACACCAGAGCAAAGTGAGTGTTGCAATCTCTGTAAAAGGTGTTTTCCTGGTGATCTGGACGTGTTTCTTACAAAAACTCATCCGTCAGGGTGGCCCTTAGAACGGAGCAACGCCAGAGACATTCCTTTTTAATCTCACAACTCGGTGTTCAAACGAAATTCCCAAAAGGTCAAATCGTTAATCTACGTTCAGGATTCCAATGAAATGGGCAGAAGCAGTAATTGTATGCCAGTGCCATCCGATTCAATCTAAACCCCTAAATTCACTTCAAAAGAGAAGGCGACTCCCGGCTGTATTAAGGGAACTTAATTGAAAAGCAACATGCAGAAACATTTTAAATATCTCATGGGACATGTTTGTTTGTTTGATAGTCCCCGAGCCGAAGGTTCGGGGAGCTATTGTTTCTGTCTGATCCGTCCGTGCCTCCGGTGTGCCTCCGTCCGTCCGTCCGTCCGGCTATTCGTCCGTTTTTCTCAAAAACTATTCAGTCTATCATCATCAAATTTGGTATACTAGTTTGCCAAGATGCAAGCTATCCACTGATGTATTTAGTGTTACATTAA
>CM065682.1:74575331-74580331 GCA_017654935.2 Phymorhynchus buccinoides | reverse complement strand
GCCTCTAGAAGAAGTTACTTCACACAAATTACTCGGCGTATACATCGACAACAACTTATCCTGGTCAAAACACATGGACATTCTGTCCAAGAAAATTTCAAAAAAAGTATTTCAGCTCAATAGAATTAAACACTTTTTAGATCAACATACTCGTAGACTTTTTTTCCATGCCTATATCCAACCTGATATTGATTATGCATCAACATGTTGGGATTCAGCTAGTAAAAACACACTCAAACATGTTGAAAGACTATATAAACGCTCTCTTAAACTCATACTCCTTAAATCGTCATCCCTAGAAACCAATGACTATAAAGAACTTAACATTCTACCATTTGATTTGAAATGCCTACTAAATAAAGGTACCCTTATGTACAAGATCATAAATAAGCTAGCACCAAAATATCTTATTACTAAATTTAAAGTCCATACAATTCGAAGCAAAACCAAATTAACAATGCCCCGCCCCAGGACAGATCTATATAAATCATCCCTTACATTCTCTGGTGGTAAACTGTGGAACGACCTCCCTGATTATCTAAAAAATAGAACTAGCGTCTTTTCCTTTCGAAAATCTTATCACAAGCTCCTAATAGACAATCTTGTTTATTAGTAATGCTAATTAATGAGTTTTACTTCAAACGTTACTAATGCCATCAGCTATGTCTAGATTCTTATAAATCTATATATCTCTCTCTCTCTCTCTCTCTCTCTCTCTCTCTCTCTCTCTCTCTCTCTCTCTCTCTCTCTCTCTCTCTCTGTCCCTCTCTCATATTCCCATGTTATCATATGTTTTTTTGTTTTTTTTGTTTTTTTTTCTTCCTTAAAATTGGGTTTATTCTGAAAAATTGTCATTGTCTCAAAATGGTTTCCCTTTTTTCGTACTCAATTTAAACTACCAATTCAAGTTCACCATTGTTAAGTATTATCCATGTTTGCTTTAAATCCCATTTTTGATTTCTTTTTCAATTATTTCATGTGCCAATTTTTGTTCCATTTTCTTGACTTGATTGTTTTATGTCAAATTTTCTTTGCTTGATGCATGGTATGAATGTGTGAGAGAGAGGGCAAGGTGTAAAGAAGCTATTGTAGCTTATCCTTTTTACCCTCAATAAAACATTCGTATTCGTATTCGTATTCTCTCTCGTTATAGAACTGTAAATGGTAATGAGCTTGTATGTCCTTTGTGTAAGAACTCAAATGAGGATGAGATTCATATTGTCCTGGTATGTCCTGTTTTGAATGACCTCCGTAAAAGATATATACATAAACAAGCGCGAAATCGCAATAGTTTGTGGCACGCGGTCTATTTTTACCACTCCAATCATGAGTCACCTCCCCTGGCTTTTCAATCATTTTAATCTGTAAACCAGAATGTTATCTCTGCACCCTTTCGTAACTTTTTATATCTTTTGGAAAACATTTAAAACTATGTATCCTACTTATACTCATCAAAAGAAGCACCGCATACTCGTCGTGTCTGTTGTAGTGTCTGTATTACGTATGTTTATTATTTTGTACGCTTTTAAAATACATCATTTTAAATTGGAAGTGTAGCCTCGATTTGAAGTGCGACGATTTTGTCAAAATGTGCGACAATTTTGGACCGACCGACCGACAGACAGACAGACCGACCGACAAAGTGAGATATAGGTTTGTGGCTTGAGCCACAAACAAAAATATTATGTAAATGCATGCTTGTTTAGATTGTGTTTGCTGATGGCTTGTACTGAAAAAAGAACTGTTCGTAATCTCACTCAATATTTGTTTAAAGCTTTACAGTTAAGAGAATGTCTGTTATCATGAATGTTCATATTATTTTCTATCATATTTGTGCTACCGATGCATGTCTTTAAATTCTATTGTATTGTAAAATATTGTACTGCCCCTCATTCATATGGGGCTTTGGCCTTATTGGATTAAACATCTGAAGTCTGAAGAAGTCTGAAGTCTCTCTCTCTCTCTCTCCTCTCTCTCTCTCTCTCTCTCTCTCTCTCTCTCTCTCTCTCTCTCTCTCCCTCCCCCTCCTCCCTCCCTCTCCCTCCCTCTCTCTCTCTCTCTCTCTCTCTCTCTCTCTCTCTCTCTCTCTCTCTCTCTCTCTCTCTCTCTCTCTCTCTCTCTCTCTCTCTCTCTCTCTCTCTCTCTCTCCCTCCCTCCCTCTCCCTCCCTCTCTCAAGTTCTCTCTCTCTCTCTCTCTCTCTCTCTGTATTCCTCTCTCTCCTCTCTCTCTCTCTCTCTCTCTCTCTCTCTCTCTCTCTCTCTCTCTCTCTCTCTCTCTCTCTCTCTCTCTCTCTCTTCTCTCTCTCTCTCTCTTCTCTCGTGCTTCAACATAGTGTGCGTATGTGCATGTATGCTTGTGTGTGCGCGCACGTGCGGGGGGTGCGTGTATGGTTACACGTATGTATGCACGCACGAGTATCAACAATTATGCACGTACGTATGCAAGTTTTATAAATCTATATTTCAACCTATCTGTTATCATAATAACACCTGCTTTGCTACCTATATGTTCAAATATGTATGTGTAATGGTATGCCTTGCCATGGTTGTATTCTATGTTCGTTTATGTATCAAGGACAGATTGAAAGACTAGGTCCTGCCTAAAATCTTTTTCTTTGGAAAATAAAGTTCAAGTTTTTCAAGCTGTCTCTCTCTCTCTCTCGCTCTCTCTCTCTCTCTCTCTCTCTCCTCTCTCTCTCTCTCTCTCTCTTCGTCTCAAGTTTTCAACTAGTAATCACTCTCTCGCTCTCTTCTTAGTTTTTGTATGTGTTCAATATGCAAATGTGAGTCCTCTCTCTCTCTCTCTCTCTCTCAACTCTCTCTCTCTCTCTCCTCTCTCTTCTCTCTCTCTCTCTCTCTCTCTCTCTCTCTCTCTCTCTCTCTCTCTCTCTCTCTCTCTCTTGTTCCCTACTCCCAAATCTTTTCTCATGTAGGAAAAGCGTTTCCAATACTAGTAATCACTCTCTCGCTCTCTTCTTTTTAGTTTTTGTATGTGTTCAATATGCAAATGTGAGTCCATTCTCCTGTTCCCATTGGTCCATCTCTCTGGGCAATCCAAGGTGCAGCTCCCTTAACCAACCAATCAGCGGCTGCCGCTGTTGGCTCAGCTGTTTCTGTGGCCCTGTAGTAGTCATGAGTACGAATTAGACAGTCAAACACGGGGAATAGTATGTCAATGAGACTAAACCCCCACAAAACGAGTGCGCTGCTTAGCCTCATTAACATATTAATCCCCGTTTTTGGATGGCTAATACGCGCTCGTGTATACAGGGCCTGAAGTGGCCCCTGTCTGCCTCATCATCCTGAATTAGTCGTTGACATTACTGCCTGCCTCTCTCTCTCTCCCCCCCCCCCCCCCCCTCCCCCAAGGACTTTGTTTTGCCCCCTGTCCCCATTCTTCTTTCTAACCTCCCTTGCTTAATTAATGCTATTTTATGTCTGTTTCACCGGGATTTAAAACAAAGAAAAGACAAGAAAAGTCTAAAACTAGGTTGCTCTCTGTCTGTCTCTCTCTCTCTCTCTCTCTCTCTCTCTCTCTCTCTCTCTCTCTCTCTCTCTCTCTCTCTCTCTCTCTCTCTCTCTGTCTCACTCTCTCTCTCTCTCTCTCTCTCTCTCTTCTCTCTCTCTCTCTCTCTCTCTCTCTCTCTCTCTCTCTCTCTCTCTCTCTCTCTCTCTCTCTCTCTCTACACTCAGATCCTAGTAAATGCACACACACATGCCCTCACACACACACACACACACACACACACACACACACACACACACACACACACACACACACACACACACACACACACACACACACACACACACACACACACACACACAAACACACACACACACTCACTGGTGAAAATGAATATATGTTACCCAGCACCACGAAAGGGACATTAAGTCGCTGGGCCAGTTTCACACAAAAGGCTTGCAAAGTTACAAATCTCATTTGGGGGGTGGGGGTGGTGGGGGTGGGGGGTCAATTTCGAGTTATATGTCTTCTGGTGTTCTCAAACATCTCATCTTTCATATTTATAAAGGGATAATCTTTAATATGGTCTCTAAATAGTCTTATAAGTGTTTTAAAACGAGTAGGTCAATGCATTTTCTTCAGCTAAGCTAGACTTTAGACTGTGCTTTCTAAAAATTGCCGACGCTCACCCTACTAACTTGAAATGCTCATAACTCTGGAACGAAAACAGATACAATAATGGTCCTTCTATCATTGGAAAGAGAAGTGTCTGAAATGTTTACGTGTATACCTTTCTCGAAATGGCCAGTTTGACTCTTAATGTCCCTTTCGTGGTGCTAGGTCACATATGTGTGTGTGTGGGGGGGGGGGGAGGGGGGGGGGGGGGGGGGGGGGGGGGGGGGGGGGGGGGGGGGCATGCTCAATCCCCACGGGCCTCTTGCCCATGTCAACGGCCCGCCATCAGAGCTAGGCCACACATTATTATTATTATTAAATCGCCGCAAATCATGCATATTCACGAGCTCGTGTTTGCTCGTACCATAGGGGAGGGAGGGATGGAGGGGATGCCCAAAGCAATACATCAACGCTTTATTCTACCTAATAGGGTGATATGAAACATTGATCAGCCAAGCCTTTTCACCATGTCAGAGTTTATAAAGACACACTGACCCACCACGATTCTAAGTCCCCTGGGGGGTTCTTCTGGGTAGCTGTGAACCACATACAAATGCCCCCAACTTCAAATAGAGGCTGCTCTTTAAACATTATGTTTCGTTTTCAGTTTGGTGGCATTTGCATGGGAGTCAAACCTGGTCAAAACAAGATTTCGTACCAGCTACAAGAGGGAAAACACGTGAAACCCGTGATTTTAACACGCGATCTGGCGGGTCTTTTGTTTCACGTGTTTCTCGAGATATTTTTTATTTTAAAAAACACGGAAGTAAGAATATTTCCCATGATTCATCAAATAGTTTATCACCTCCAAAGGGGCCACAGAGCGTTTGCGAAACTATCGGCAAACGAATGCGTTTCT
>CM065682.1:74570331-74572831 GCA_017654935.2 Phymorhynchus buccinoides | reverse complement strand
TTTTTGATCTAGATCCTATGTTCAATGATGAATAAGGAGTAGATAGATATGTTATTGAAAAGAAGTGGTAAACATTCTGTTCTATTTATGTGCACTGATTATTTGTGTGTGTGTGTTTTTGACTTTAACACTTTTGGTACCAGAACCGGATTTTATGCCTACTAACCCTTTTGTCTATTTTTAGTAGGAAACCTGTGGGTTGCAATCTTGCACTTTATGATACCATTCCTTTCCAGGTGTTGGATGGAGAGTGATGTTGGCTTGATCACCTTTTATGTTTTACTGATCTCAGTTTGTTAACTGAAATTCAGTTTATTTATTCTTAGTGCTATTGTACAAGGGAAGCCTTCTAGCCGGTTGGGATTCACTAATTCCCTGCCGACTGAAGCCCCTTGTCTCTAAGCCATAGAGACCTACATCCACCTTCTCCTGTGATTATCAGCAGGGCATCGTGGGCAGGAAGATCATCCCTGACTCACAAGCACCAAGACGGGAACGCCGCCAAGACGCCCCGCACCCAGAATCCGCGAGGAGACCACGCCTGAACCGTGCCATCCCGCGAAGCCGTAACCGGAACGACTGGGAGCTACTCTCACCTGACGAGCAAGCCCAGCCAACCCAGCACTCGCCGATCACTACGGAGGAACTTGACAACAGCTAAGTCCACAGGACCGCGCCAATCATTTGAACTTTCCTCCGGACACTGAAGATGATAAGTGACCCTTCCTGCTTGGGGCTAACCTTCTAGAAAGACAAAAGTCTTGTAAATCCTTTCGGATTCCATTTTTTTTTATTCATATTTTGTTTTGGCGCCATTGAGCTGCTTTATTATTATTGTTGCATAATCTTATGCAGATTTTGTGAGTAAATAAAATACAAGTGTCAAATAATCCTGAACCCTTTGGTCAGACTGATGAGAGTGGGAGTCTTGTAATTTCATGTAAAACCCTACTTCTCTCTGTCTGCCATTTAGAGCAATTCAACCACTTGTATTTCTTACAACCATACGAGCCAGAACCCGGGCACAAATATAAATTTATTAGATGAAAAGGGGCCGGGAAAGTTGCTCATCTCCCATACCCTAGAGAAGTGGGCTAAAGGCAAATTTTCTACTTGAAAATTTAACACACTAAAAGTCTTCCCTAGAGGCTTAGCCTTTTAACCCATTACCTCGTCACATCTAATTGGGGGCTCGCGTCCGGGATATTTTTTTTCATAAAGTCTAACAAATTTCAATTCAAACTGTAGTTCCTTTTCAAAACTTATCTTGTGTCCACTGGGAAAGTTATTGTGATTTGGTTCACTGTGTTTTGATTTGATTTGTTTGAATGCTATTTATGACTTTATTTTGATGTGCATGCTATTTCTGTTTATGTTGAAATAGTTAAGTGTTGTTTGATACATTCAACTCAGCAGCTTTGTTTTTATTTTGAATAGTTGTATTTACAACCATGGCTGAGATTGTTAAACTTAGGAGGGAACTTAAAGAATGGGGAGAATCTCTAGGATTGTCAGGCCAAGAGTTAGCCAATTTTGTCATATCTGAATATGACAAAGAGAAAACTCGCGAGGCTCAAGAGGCTGACAAAGCTCGGGAGGCTCAGGAGAGAAAGACAAACAGAGAGCTCATGAGGAGGCTGAGAAAGCTCGGGAGGCTCAAGAGGCTGAGAAAGACAAACAGAGAGCTCATGAGGCTCAAGAGGCTGATAAAGCTCGGGAGGAAGCTGAGAAAGACAAACAGAGAGCTCATGAGGCTCAAGAGGCAGATAAAGATCGCGACGCTCAAGAGCAAATCCGTACTCATGAGTTAAGGCAGAGGCAACTAGTGCAGGATGCCAAAAATAAAGAACTCGAACTTGAGGCCACTGAGCGGGAAAAAGCGCGAGACCATGAGCTAGCTATGAAGCAGCTTGAAAACTCAGCAGACTCCGAGACTGCTGCCCCTCAAAATTTTCACCCTCCCATTCATACCTCAGCCATGACCTTCACATTGGAGGCATTCAATGAGGCAACAGAGTCTATCGATGCATTCCTCGATAGATTTGAAAGACTGGCCCAGGAATTTGAGCTTGCTCCGGAAAAGTACAACCTCAAGCTTGCCCAAAGTCTCAGGGGTGTGGCTTATGAGGTGTACAGCAAACTTCCGTCAAGCCAAATTACCGACTACCCAGCTTTGAAAGAAGCCCTGCTCAACAGATACCAGTTGACAGCTGACGCCTACCGGAAAAAGTTCCGGTCAACCAGAAAAGGTAGGGGAGAGTCCTATGCCCAATTTTCAGATAGACTGGGGAACTATCTGACAAAATGGGTGTCCCTTTCTGCCAAAATCTGAGTCCTATGAGGATCTCCGGGAACTGATGGTTGGCGAGCAGCTGCGCGAAACCATGTCCCCAGAGTTACGCACCTTTACTGCCGAACAAGGTGCCACAACTCTGGCTGACCTCATCCAGCTAAGTGATAGGTACACTCTAGCCCATGATGAACCTAGCGCCCCTAAAAG
>CM065682.1:74520331-74525331 GCA_017654935.2 Phymorhynchus buccinoides | reverse complement strand
GTCAGTCAGTCATTCAGAGAGCCAGGAACATACAGACAGCCCTTAAAACATGAACCAGCTTTCGCCTTTCGGCTGGCTAATAAACAGCTCAGAAAATAGTCCAGCGAAAACGAAAGTCGATGAAATAGACTACGAAGAATGAAAAGAACGATTTCAACATAATTATACTGGATGACCCAAAAAAATATAACAAACAATAATAACATTCGTATTTAATAATATTCGTATGTGTGACCAGCTCGTTGAAATGGCATGTTCAAAGATAATTGCTCTCAAAATGAAATCATAATGCTGGAGAAAAAACAAACTTGCGAGAGAATGTACTCTCTGTTCTGTTCTGCCAACTCCCTTTCTTCATTGAAGTCTTCCCTCAAAAGCACTCTCTTCAAATCGTAGCCTGCTCTTTTCTTTTGGAAAGCAATTTTTGTCCCTTCTCTGCGCGTGTGTTTGTGTGCAGTGTGTGGTTTGTGCGGGGGTGGGGTTGTGTGGTGTGTGGGTGTGTGTGCGTGTGTTTATTGCGCGCGTTTGTGTGTGTGTGTGTGTG
Organism: Phymorhynchus buccinoides; assembly: GCA_017654935.2. Classification (NCBI taxonomy): domain Eukaryota; kingdom Metazoa; phylum Mollusca; class Gastropoda; order Neogastropoda; family Raphitomidae; genus Phymorhynchus; species Phymorhynchus buccinoides. The sequence continues at coordinate 74,524,787 of CM065682.1, read as the reverse complement.
TGTGTGTGTGTGTGTTGTGTGTGTGTTTGTGTGTGTGTGTGAGTGTGTGTGTGTGTGTGTGTGTGTGTGTGTGTGTGTGTGTGTGTGTGTGTGTGTGTGTGTGTGTGTGTGTGTGTGTGTGTGTGTGTGTCTGTGTGTATGTGTCTATGTGTGTGTGTGTGTGTGTGTGTGTGTGTGTGTGTGTGTGTGTGTGTGTGTTGTGTGTGTGTGTGTGTGCGTGTGCGTGTGCGCGCGCGTGTGCACGAAACAATTTTTGACATTCTCATATTTTCTACTGCTTTTTTGGGTGGGTGGGTGGGGGGTGAGGGGTTATTCATTTATTTGTTTATTATTGTAAGCGCAACATAAATGCTCATTATTATTATTATTATTCTTTTATTATTTTTATTATTATATTATTATTATATATTATTATTATTATTATTATTATTATTATTATTATTATTATTATTATGTCTTAAACTATCGAATAGACTGTTACATTCATTGTAGATATATTCTTGCTCCAAAGAAAATATTTTGTTGAAACATTGTAAGGAGGGGGCGGGGGGGGGGGGGGGGCGAATTGTAATGACACCTGCAACATTAAAAACCTTGTACAAAAACATACATAAAGTGATGTTTGTGCACGCATGCGCTTGCGTGTGTGCTTACATAAATAGGCCAAGGCCAAGGTGTGTGTGTGTGGTGTGTGTGTGTGTGTGTGTGTGTGTGTGTGTGTGTGTGTGTGTGTGCATGCATGCGCTCGTGTATGTGTGAGTATGTATGCATGCATATAATTATTGTGCGCGTACGCATGTGTAGGGAGGGGGTCGAAATTCGATTAAATGGAAGCGTTTTTTGTGTGAAAGGAAAATGATAGTCTCCATTCCTGAATTCTCGGTGGCGTTTATTTTTAAATTCTGTAATATAGGAGGTCCAGTGTCCTAAGCTTTTGTTTTCTTCCTTGGGGGAGGGGGGGGGGGAGAGGGGGAGGGGGGGAGAGGGGAGAGGGGGAGGGGGGGGAGAGAGAGGGGGGGGAGGGGGGGGGGGAGAATAGGTTGTCGATAACCGAAATTCACATGCACTCAGAGAGACAGAGAGACAGACTCTCTCTCTCTCTCTCTCTCTCTCTCTCTCTCTCTCTCTCTCTCTCTCTCTCTCTCTCTCTCTCTCTCTCTCTCTCTCTCTCTCTCCCTCTCTCTCTCTCTCTCTCTCCCTCCCTCTCTCTCTCTCTATCGCTCTCTCTATCTGTCTCTCTCTCTCTCTCTCTCTCTCTCTATCTCTGTCTCTCTCTATCGCTCTCTCTCTCTCTCTCTCTCTCTCTCTCTCTCTCTCTCTCTCTCTCTCTCTCTCTCTTTCTCTCTCTCTCTCTCTCTGTTTCTGTCTATGTCTCTGTCTCTGTCTTTCTCTGTGGGTTTTTTCTGTCATCTCTGTATCTCTCTGTCTGTCTGTCTGTCTGTCTGCCTCTGATTGTCTCTCTCTCTTACTCTCTTTTTTTTCTATCTCTCTTTCTGTGTGCGTTTCCCTCTCTCAGTCTCTCTGTCTCTCTCTGTCTGTGTGTCTCTCTCTCTCTCTCTCTCTCTCTCTCTCTCTCCTCTCTCTCTCTCTCTCTCTCAATTATTCAAATTCTTTCTCTCTCTCCTCCCCCCCCTCTCTCTCTCTCTCTCTCTCTCTCTCTCTCTCTCTCTCTCTCTCTCTCTCTCTCTCTCTCTCTCTCTCTCTCTCTCTCTCTCTCTCTTCCCTCTCTCCTGAGACAGTTTACCGTTTCAAACGTCTGGGAAAACTTTTTAACAGATGAAGAACCTCGAACCCAAAAGCACTTTATGAAAACTCTTTATCAATACTGAAAACTGCCCTCAACGACAGGAACATGTCTGGTAGGGTTTCTAAATTGATGCATACTAGAGCAACGCCTAGTACTGGCAATGCACCGTACTGGTAACGCCACGTATTGGTAACGCTGAGTACTGGTTTCGCCGGGTCCGCGAAATATTATTATTACTTTTGTCTCTCTCCCTCCTTCCATCTTCTTCACTCATCCCGTTCTACTACCCCCCGCACCTTACTGAGTACAGCAAATTTGAATCGATTCGGTTAAGAAAAGGCGGAGTTATAAGGCCCTGTTTCCCGTTGGCGCTGCTCTGAGAGTGATGCGCTCTCCCTAGTAACGGTAACGCCTAGTAACGGTAACGCCAAGTACTGGTAACGCTGAGTACAGCAAATTTGAAGCGATTCGGTTAAGAAACGGCAGAGTTATAAGGCCCCGTTTCCCGTTGGCGCTGCTCTGAGAGTGACGCGCTCTCCCGATTCTCTTCAAATTTGCTGCCAGGCTTTGCCAAGGCCATAGCAAGCCTGACAGTAAATTTGCAGCGATTCGGTTAAGAAACGGCGGAGTTATTCGTGAAAAAGTGAAGCGGCGTATAGCGCGCGCGATTCTGAACCGATTCGCTCCCAGTTTGGCACACCGATAGTCACCGTCCCCGGTCATCTACCTGCCGAATTCGAAGGCAATCGGTCCAGCAATGCCCCGGAGATACGGGCGCCGAGAGTCCGGCGGATACGCGTTTCGCGCATTTGCCAAACCGCGCAAATGACACGGCCGCCTCGGTTGCCGTTGCCATCACCCCGTTAGGGCTCACAGCAAATTTGAAGCGATTCGGTCAAAAAACGGCGGAGTTATAAGGCCCGTTTTGTGTTTCAGACAGACAGACAGACAGACAGACACACACACGGACACTTGGCTTTTTATTATATGATTAAGGGCTCACACTTTGTATGCCTTATCCTCCTCTTCGCTTCAAAACACCTTAACCCTTTCACCGCCAGCGATCATTTCTCAGCCAAAGCAATACCTAACTGGGTAGAGAAAAATATATTTCTGCAATACTGCAAATTCCTCGGTGACATAGTATGTAACATTGAGCCTATCCTTGCCTCCCAACATTAAGAAAATAGGGTCTTTGGATAACAGGTTTGGATTGGATGTCTTTTAGTGACATGGGTGTTAAACCATTGTGGTGCGAAAATGCGACATTGGCAGTGAAAGGGTTCTTCTTCTTCTTTTCCCTATAACAACCGCAGTCACTGCTGACTATTATGTCGCTGTATTTGGGAGGATCTACGGGAATGTGCAAGACAACAAACTATCAAGAAGAAGGAAGTGGACAGGAGAAAAAGAAGAAATATAGAAAGCTTGGCCCAGCCAGCCAGGTCCCGCTAATCGGTCCCTAACATGATGCCGCGCCAAGCGAGAGAATGACCCAGCCAGCCAGGTCCCGCTAATCGGGCCCCAACGTGATGCCGCGTCATTGGGAAGAATAAAATAAAGGAAAATGACCTAAGCCATATTCATCAAATAGCTCTATTTCCCCATGGCAACACAGTGTTAGGCCACTCGTAATATGACTTACAAACTCACTGTGTTGCCGTTGGGAAATAGAGATATTTTGCGAACTATGTTAACGTGTACACAGACCTTTACGAAACATGAACACCGTCTGTCCCTTGATTCTCTCCCCTCCCTGCTACCATCTTCTTTCGTTTTCCCCTGATGATATATGTGTGTATTGTCTTCTTCTTCTTCTTCTTCTTCGTCTTGGTCTTGGTCTTGGTCTTGGCCTTGGCCTTGGCCTTGGCCTTGGCCTTGGCCTTGGCCTTGGTCTTCTTCTTCTTCTTCTTGATGTTGATCTTGGCCTTGGCCTTGGTCTTGGTCTTGGCCTTGGCCTTGGCCTTGGCCTTGGCCTTGGTCTTCTTCTTCTTCTTCTTGATGTTGATCTTGGCCTTGGCCTTGGCCTTGGCCTTGGCCTTGGCCTTGGCCTTGGCCTTGGCCTTGGCCTTGGCCTTGGCCTTGGCCTTGGTCTTGGTCTTCGTCTTCGTCTTCGTCGTCTTCTTCTTCTTCTTCTTCTGCGTTCCAAGGCCATAAGGCCACAATGTGTCCGTTTTCCAGTTTTCACTGGTCTCCTCGCTGCATTCAGCCGATACATTCCGATTGCGGAGGAGCTCAAAGGAGAAGATATAAAAGATGATTTTTTGAAGAAGAAGAAGAAGAAAAGGCAGGAGAATGGGACCAAAAGTCAGAAAGATAGTGGACGACACAAAGCAAAGGGAAAAGGCAGAGTCAAAGAGAGAGAGACAGATTAGGGGAAAGTTACAAGCACGGAACTTCCAGAAGGTGGGGGAACTATTTGTACGGATGACACCCCCCGGTATCCCCACGGGGGATATTATGGTGTATTAAATAGACTATAATATTTATAATAGTCTAAATAGTTCCCCCCCACTTTCTGAATGTTCTGTGCTAGTAACTTCCTCTCATCTGTCACTCTCTTTGACTCTGCCTTTTCCCTTTGCTTTAACTGTCATCTACTATCTTTCTGCCTTACTGGATCCATTCTCCTAGCCTTTGTTTCTAGACACTCTGACAAAGATGGTCTCCAGCCGAAGACGGACATGCTGGGCCTAACCATTCCTTTGC
>CM065682.1:74510331-74515331 GCA_017654935.2 Phymorhynchus buccinoides | reverse complement strand
TAATGTCCCATTATGTGCCGTTTCCAGGCCAGAGGACGTTACAAATTAAACGACCGATGTTGCATTGAATCTGTTCTTACTGTGTCATTTATCTGTTGGCATGGAAGCTTGAGTGTAAAACGTAAGCGTGTGTTGAGTGATATGGTGAATGTGTGCAGTAATGTTGTGGGTGCAAGGCAGAGTGGTATGCAAGAGTTGTATGACAGACAAGTAGTCAAGAAAGCCAGGAACATTCTTAATGATAACAGTCATGTTCTGGCAAAATACTATGAAGTATTACCATCGGGCCGTCGATACAGAACTCTAAAACTGAAAATAAGAGCACAGAAAACTTTCTTACCAAGATCAATTCATCTGTGGAACTCTTAATGCACTGCATCGAGTGATTGTTTTGCTGAGCAGCCTGTCCATCTCCTTGGGATTGAATTTGTATTCGTATTCGTCCAGTTTGTTAACTACAATATTGCAGTGTTATTAGTTATTAGTTTATATTCTTTAATTGTTGATAAATGTGTTTATTGTTGTTGTTTTTTGTTGTTGTTGATAAATGTGTTTATTGTTGTTGTTTTTCTTATGTGCACCTGGCTGCAATTTCTCAGTTATGAGATAATAAAGATGATTTGATTTGATTTGATTTGATTTGACCTTTCATCTTTGTAGTAGGATTTCGTCAGATTTATTTTAAAACAGTAGAATTTAGACAGTCAATCGTGCCTCACAAAATGTGAAAATCTGATCGATGTGAATCGAATCGTATGCAGTGTAGCCAACCTCTCTCTCTCTCTCTCTCTCTCTCTCTCTCTCTCTCTCTCTCTCTCTCTCTCTCTCTCTCTCTCTCTCTCTCTCTCTCTCTCTCTCTCTCTGCCCCAACCCACGCACGCTTGGAGAGTACCGCAATCAGGTAGTGGGCTTATTCAGAAGAAAAAAGATATGGAAAGAAAGAAAAAGAAAATAAAGAGCGAGTCAGAAAGAAAAGCGATGTTGGTTATGTTGGTGAAGGGCTGAAACATCATTTTGAAGAGAGAGAGAACCAAAGAAGGACGGAGGGAGGGGGGGGTAGGCAGAAGGAGAGAGAGAGAGAGAGAGAGAGAGAGAGAGAGAGAGAGAGAGAGAGAGAGAGAGAGAGAGAGAGAGAGAGAGAGAGAGAGAGAGAGAGAGACAGAGACAGAGGCGTGCTTGTGTATGACTGGGTACCTTGCATGACGCGTGTGCGTGTGCGTGTGCGTGTGTGTGTGCGTGCGTGCGTGCGTGCGTGCGTGCGTGCGTGTGTGCGTGTGTGTGTGTGTGAAGGTGTGTGTGTGTGTTGTCATGTGTGAGTGTGGTGTGTGTGTGTGGGGAGGGAGGGGGGTTGTGGGGGGCGGGGTGTGGGTGGTGTGGTGTGGGTGGGTGTGAGACGAGGGGTGAGGGCAGTGAGAGACTACGTTTGTGTGTGTGCTGCATGCGCGTGTATGCGCGTGCGCATGTATAGGTGTTTATAGTTGTGTGTTTTCTGTGCAGGTGGGTGATGCGTAGATAATTGGTTATGTCTGTGCGTGCGTGTTCATGTGTCGATTTATGAATTGAGTGCTATAAATTATGTAAATACTTTTATGACGCTTTAATGAAGCCTTTTATTACTACTTTTAACTATTAACTATTTGTCATAGTAAACACCTTGAGCTCCAGGCTTTGTCAGGAGGCAAGTGCGTCCTAAATGTACATTATTATTATTATTATTATTATTATTATTATTATTATTATTATTATTATTATAGAGACAGAGAGAGAAAGAGAGAGAGACAGACAGAGAGAGACAGAGAGAGAGAGAGAGATGAGAGAGAGAGAGAGAGAGAGAGAGAGAGAGAGAGAGAGAGAGAGAGAGAGAGAGAGAGAGAGAGAAGGGAGAGAGAGAGAGAGAGAGAGAGAGAGAGAAGAGAGAGAGAGAGAGAGAGAGAGAGAGAGAGAGAGAGAGAGAGAGAGAGAGACAGAGAGACAGAGAGACAGAGAGACAGAGAGAGACCGACCAACCGACCGACAGACAGACAGAGAGAGATAAAGGGGAGAGAGAGAGCCAGCCAGACAGACAGACAGACAGACAGACATCCTTAGTTTTCTTTTCAAGTCTAAAAATGGTCTACATCGTTTGTGTCCATGTTTTCTTCTTAAAAGATCCACTTGGTCAATTGGGATTGTTGTTTTTGTTGTCATTGTTGGGTTGTTGTTTTTTTAAAGAAGCCAGCGCTTCACACTTTTCTGACCTAGTTTTGAATACTTACTTCTTTTCCTAATGGCCTTTGTCAGAATTTTGTTGCCCCCCACCCCAAAAATGTTTTAAAAAATTACTTCAATTATTTGTGCATCGGCTCTCCTACGCTCTCTTTAAAGACCCACCAGATCACGTGTCAAAATCACGGGTTTCACGCGTTTTCCCTCTTATAGCCGGAAATAAATCTTGTTTTGACCAGGTCTGACGTCCCACACAAATGCCCCCAAATTCAAAGCGAAACATCATTTTAAAGGGCAGACTCAATTTGAAGTTGGGGACATTTGTATGTGGGGTCCCAGCTACCCAGAAAAAAACAAGGGACATAATCGTGGTGCGTCAGTGTGTCTTTAACAATTGCTTTTGCGATATCTTCATTTTCACTTCACACACATGTTGAAGTGAGCGCGAGCGTGCACGCGCGTATGTGTGTGTATATATGCATGTATGCGCGCGTTGAGTGCGCGCGTGCTCGCGCGCGTACCATTTTGTGTGTGTTATTGTATGTAAATGTATGTATTTTATCGCGTGTATGTAAAATGTGCGTTACTATGGTCACACCCCTTTATGCAAAATAATGGACGAGGCTGTTCATTGTCGAAACAATATTCTAGAAGGTAAGCACACAATAATATTGTTCATCCAAATAAGATGAAATCAATCAGGATAAACAAAATAAAGGATGAATTCGACGAGCTCGCGCGTGGGAGGTGTGGGGGGGGGGGGGAGGTTGGGGGGGGTGGTAGCTCTGTAATCCCCTTCCCCTCCCCCTCCCCCTCCCTTATCCTCCATCCCCCCCTCCCCTCCCAGTGTCCAAACAATATACACAGGGGAAGTATGAAGCAACAACACCTCCAGCTTCTTTTGTTTTCATACTAAACAACGCTGTGCTCAATACTACCAGAAGAAGAAAAAGAGATGCTTCGTTGTCCATCATGTGACCCAGCACCACGAAAGGGACATTAAGTGTCAAACTGAGCATTCTGAGAAAATTATACATTTGAAAACTTCAGACAAGTCTCTTTCTTATGACACAAGAACCATTATTGTATCCTTTTTCCGTTCCAGGGTTATGAGCATTTAAAGTTAGTAGGGTGAGGGTCGGCCATTTTGAGAAAACACAGTCTAAAGTCTAGCCTAGCTGAAGAAAATGCATTGACCTACTCGTTTTAAGACACGTATAAGACCATTTAGAGCCCATTTATAAAGATTATCCTTTATAAATATGAAAGATAAGATGTTAGAGAACACGAAATCACCCATAACTCAAAATTGACAAAACAAAATAGATTTTTGACTTTGCAAGCCTGTGGTGAGAAACTAGCCCAGCGACTTAATGTCCCTTTCGTGGTGCTGGGTGACATATGTCCGGTTATAGACACAGTTATAGCTGAAGGGTCGGCTACACTGCGTCGATTCGATTTACTACGCTCCGACTTTGACATTTGTGTCAGGCATGACTGTCATGAAATTCTACTGCCTAAATAAATCTGATGAAATCCTACTAGTTATGTTGACTATATATTAACCCTTTCACCGCCAGCCATATTTCAGCCAAAACTTTCCATTAAATTTACCTGGGTAGAGAACAAAATCCATCTGCAGTACTGTGGATTCTTCTGTGGCATATATAAAATAAGGTCTATCCTTACTTCCCCAAACTAAGACAACAGGGTCTTTGGATAATAGACCCCAATTTGATGCCTTTTAGTGACATAGGTGGTAAATCACTGTGGTGCTAAAATGCGACTTTGGCGGTGAAAGGGTTAATGTCGTTGTGGGACAAAACTGGTAGAATGGGGGGAAACCTCACCAGGGTTTGGGTTTGGTGATCAAGGTAGAAAATAGGAGAAGCAAGCTTTCTGCTCGTAGAGCTTTCATCAGGCTGGGTTACACGAATCTGATATTATTTTTGTATCGGACATTTTTGTTTGTGGCTCAAGCCACAAACCTATAACTCACTTTGTCGGTCTGTCTGTCGGTCCAAAATTGTCGCATATATTGACAAAATTGTCGCACATAATTATTGTAAAAGAGAAAATAAATACTTGGTCAAAGAGTAACATTTCAGTTGTCATATCTACAGTCCTTAGGTATGGAAAGACTTGTATGCTGAACAGAGCACACGAATCTTCATTTTAAAGCGTACAGAATAATAAACATACGTAATACAGACACTGCAACAGACACGACGAGTATGCGGTGCTTCTTTCGATGAGCATAAGTAGAATAAATAGTTTTAAATGTTTTCCAAAAGATATAAAAAAAAGTTACGAAATGGTGCAGAGATAACATTCTGGTTTACAGATTAAAATTATTGAAAAGCCAGGGGAGGCGACTCAGTGTATGTAATGATTGGAGTGGTAAAAATAGACCGCTGCCACAAATGATTGCGAATCCGCGCTTGTTTTCATTCGCGTATTGCGGTCTACGTGAGCATAGTGAGCGAAAGTAGTAGGGTTCTTTTTTTTAGACGGAAGTATTTCACGTATTTCACTCACAAACACCGTCACAATCGTATTTTATTGGGGTTAAATCGTACGCAGTGTGGCTAGGCCTTGAGGCTCTTTTTTCTGTCGTCCTTTGGGGACGGGTGGTGGTGGATTATTTTCGCGTTTCGTATCAAGTATAATATGCAAAAAAAAACAATCCTAGAGAAACGGGACATTTATCTCCCCCTCTTTATAGTTACGGGTATGGAGGAGTTCTCTTTCGGTGTGGAACACCAACGCAATTATATCGATTCCTTTTCTGGGTT
>CM065682.1:74505331-74507831 GCA_017654935.2 Phymorhynchus buccinoides | reverse complement strand
AAACATGTTAAAGAAACAAAGCATTGATATTAAAATGAATGGCAATAAAACGTTACTTTAAAATGAGATTCATACTACAGTTAACCTTAACTGTAAGTGACTGACAATTTCTGATTTTGAACATGTGCTGTAAACGACAAAAACTGGATATGAATGATTTTTATATAATCGAAATGCAAGAAAACAGTTTTTTTTGTGGGTTTTTTTTTTTTTACTTAAGGCTAGGAAACTAAGCTTACACTACAAGTATAGATGATTTACAGAGGATTGGATTGTAGAGGGGAAAGTATTGTGGTGGTGGTGGGGGGGGGGGGGGGTTGCTTGCTATGCTTTGGCTGTTTGCTGTTTGTTGCTGTTTTCTTGCGTGTTTGTGTGTGGATAAATAAAGGCGCATTCGCCGAAATATCCAGTTGTGTCGTTTGTGTCTCTTGTTAATAAAACAAAGTCACTTGGACACTTGGCGTGTGCTTGTTTGTGTGTTGTATGTTCCAGTGACGTTGCAGTCTGTTTCAGTTGGGTATTTTTCTTGCTTAACCCTTTCACCGCCAAAGTTGCATTTCAGCACCACAGTGATTTAACACCTATGTCACTAAAAGGCATCAAATTGGGGTCTATTATCTAAAGACCCTATTGTTTTAGTTTTGGGAAGTAAGGATAGACCTTTATTTTTATATACGTCACAGAAGAAATCCCCCAATACTGTCAGATGGATTTTGTTCTCTACCCAGGTAAAGTTGATGGACATTTTTGGCTGAAATATGGCTTGCGGTGAAAGGGTTAAAACTTACCCTAGATTAGCCCGACAACGCTGGCTTGTACCTCCCTACGTCCTCAAACAATTATAGCAGTTTGGTTACTTTCCATCTATCTATTGTACAGAAATATACGTGGAGGTTGGTAGTTGGGTAGCCTGTCATTCGGCAAATGAAAAAGGACATGACTTATCTCATTTGTGACCCAGCACCACGAAAGGGACATTAAGTCGCTGGGTTAGTTTCTCACAACAGGCTTGCAAAGTCAAAAATCTAATTTGTTTTGATCAATTTTGAGTTATGGGTATTTTTGTGTTCTCTAACATCCTCATCTTTCATATTTATAAGGACAATCATTGTTATGGTCTCTAAATACTCAAACAAGTGCTTTAAAATGAGTAGGTCACTGCATTTTCTTCGGCTTGGCTAAACTTCAGACTGTGATTTCTCAAAACGGCTGACAATCACCCTACCAACTATAAATGCTCATAACTCTTAAACGGAAAAAGTTACAAGAATGGTTCTTATCATCGTTTGAAAGAGAATTGTCTGAAGTGTCTAACTGTACCACTTTCTCAGAATGGTCATTTTGACACTTAATGTCCCTTTTTGTCACATTTCTTGTCCCTTCGAGTTCCATCAAAAACGCAGAACAAATTAACACAAGAATAACGAGTCCAAGTTGAATGTTTTCGGTATTAACAATGTGTTTGCTGACTCAGAAAATCCATTTCCGTTTCCGCTTCAATCTGTGGCTATACAAACAGCAGCTGTGGCGTGATAAACCCTCTTAGTTCTCATTCGCAGAGGAGTTTGTTATTTTCCCGGCTAATGTAGCTGTGTTTACAAAAAAAGATCCAGACAAATGGGAAAGTGATCCACGTATATCATAGACTGGGGAGACCGGGAAGTGAGGGGGGGGGGGGGAGTGTCTTTGTAGATAAAGAAAACACAGATTGATTCCTTTATTTATACTAGCGCAACGCCGTGTACCGGTAACGCCTAGTAACGGTAACGCCTAGAAACGGTAACGCCAAGTACTGGTAACGCTGAGTACAGCAAATTTGAAGCGATTCGGTTAAGACACGGCAGAGTTATGAGCTGCCCCCGAGTTATGAAGGCCCCGTATCCCGTTGGTGCTGCTCTGAGAGTGACGCGCTCTCCTCTCCCTAGTAACGGTAACGCCTAGCAACGGTAATGCCTAGTAGCGGTAACGCCAAGTACTGGTAGCACTGAGTACAGCAAATTTGAAGCGATTCGGTTAAGAAACGGCGGAGTTTCCCGTTGGTGCGCTGCTCTGAGAGTGACAACAAAAGCGCTCTCCCTAGTAACGGGAAACGCCTAGTAAAACGGTAACGACGCCAAGTACCATGGTAACGCTGAGTACAGTATAACAAATGCATAAATTGATGTTAAGTGAATTCGGTTAAGAAACGGCGGAGTAGTGATACGGCCCCGTTTCCCGTTGGAGCTGCTCTGAGAGTGACGTGCTCTCCCAATTCTCTTCAAGTTTGCTGCCAGGCTAAGAAACGGTTAAGAAACGGCGGAGTTATTTGTGAAAAGGTGAAGCGGCGTATATCGTGCGCGTTTATGAATCGATTCGCTGCCGGTTTGGCACATTGATAGTCACCGTCCCCGGTCATCTACCTTCCAGATTCGAAGGCAATCGGTCCAGAAACACCGGAGATACGGGCGCCGAGAGGCCGGTGGATACGCGTTTCGAAGCGCGCATTTTGCAAACCACACCA
>CM065682.1:74475331-74482831 GCA_017654935.2 Phymorhynchus buccinoides | reverse complement strand
AGAAAGGAAAGAAAGAAAGAAAGAAAGACAAGAAAGAAAGAAAGAAAGAAAGAACGAAAGAAAGAAAGAAAGAGAATAGAAAGAAAGAACGAAAAAACATTAATTTTGACATTCACAAAGAAAAGTGTGTAGAAACAGGGTCAGAAGGGACGAACAACGAGAAACAGAGATGACACTGTAAAAGAACGAGAGAAAGAAAGAAAGAAAGAAAGAAAGAAAATGCGGTACGTAAGCAAAGAAGAAAGAAAAAGTACGTAGGAAAGAACAAGAAGAAAGATAGAAAGATTTATTAGGAAACCAAAAAAAGACGTGTAGTTTTCATATATAAGGACCGGAGACGACCCCACTGAAGAGAATCGTGGAAGTGAGCTAAAAGACAATGAGATCCCTACATGGAAGAAGACCACTTCATTTCTGTTAATGGGTTCTGTTATCAAGAATATTAATAGGTACTTGACTGCAACAGTTCCAGACTTCAGACTACAGGCGATAGTAATGTCGCTACCCATTTAATCATAGGGGCTCCAAGCTCCACCTCTTATGGTTAAAAAAAGGAAAGACACAAAACAACAACTCGCGCGCTGCACGAAGACGCGCACACACCGACATGATATATACAGCCACATATATATATATATATATACGTAAACGTACAAGAAATATTGAAGAAGAAAAAACAAACCACACCATTAAAACTTTCTTCTTATATATATATAGTTTGCTTGAAAAAAACTTGTTTTGTGTCAAAATATTTAAGTTTGTGAACCTAAGAAAGAAACTGAATAACTTTAATATTAACTTTACGATTTGTTCTGTGTTCTGAAAAGAATAAGAGAAATAATGTGCTGATTTACTTTTTCTCCCAATGGGGGAGAGATAGACAATGCCTATGCAAAGACAGCTGTTTCATCTTTGAGAAAGATTCTTCAGTCTGCATATCGGCCTGCAAAGTATGTCCACAGTGAACATTCAAACTGAGCTAGAAGACTTTCTACAAGAGAAAGGTTGTCCTCTTTGCACCAGATTGAAAGTCCACAATAAAAGCAAACCAGCACTTAATTAAAAAGAAATGGTAACAATCTTGTGTAAAATAACAAAAATAATAATGCCTTTCTAAAGTTATAATCCCTCGTGAGAGAGTAGAAGAGATGGGATGCCATGTTGGTGGATCCAGTGAAGGATTCAATAAGGGAGGTCATAGAAAACGTAGTAAACACCAACATACTCCCGGTGAGGAGGAATGTAGAGAGGTGTGCCTGGATCAGGTAGACTGATGCGCTTTCCTTCTTCCCTTATATATATTTGAATTCGGCATTTCAAATGCACCAACGTTTCAGTTCCTTCAGAGTAGGGGTACGGAGCTCAACTATTCACTGAGATTTTATCTTTGAATAAAGCGAAAGCTCCGTATAATTATGTGTGGAGTGGGGAAGCCTGGCTGTGCGGCTGTTATCGTTTGCTGTATAAACACACACACACACACACACACACACCACGCGCAATTGCGCGTGCGCGCACGCACAGCGCACGCACGCACGCGCACGCACGCACACGCACACACACACACACACACACACGCACACACACACACGCCACACACACACACACGCACGCAAACGCACGCACGCACGCACGCACACATACATACACGCTGGCACGCGAACACACGTACACACACACACCATGCACACACTTATATGCACACACGTAGGCCACGCACGCACGCACACACGTACACGCACATACCATGCACACACATACATACACACACGCACGCACACTCACACATCCACATCCACATATGCCATGCAACGCACATAAACACACACACATACATATACACACGCACACACACACAAACGCGCGCGCAAACACACATACACACACACACACTTCACATACACACACACACACGTAGTTAACACACACACACACACACACACACAACACACACAACACACACACACACACACACACACACACACACACACACACACAACACACACACACACACACACACACACACACACACACACACACAACGCGGTTAATTTTTGACTGTCTCAAAGGTGTCTTCCAATTAAAGTTGCTTTGTGATGATTCAAACTATAACCAGGAGCATGCACACTCATATAATACGCACACAAACATAGACAAGTAATTATATAAACTTTGTTTATAATGTTGTATCTATGCCTCTCTTGCACGCGACCTGCCTGATATGAGAATGGCACAGAAGGTAACGCGTTCGCCTTCGTATGACAATAAACCCGAGTTCGAACCTGGGTACAAGGGATTTTCAAATTTTGTTCACTCACTCTGCATTTCTAGGCCTTTTACGGTCTGATACGCGGAGTCTTTCGGATGAGCAATATAAAAAAACCGAAAGTACCGTGTGCCCATGCACTTTTAGCCCAGGATAAATCCCTTTCTCAATACTTCGAAAAAGTTGTCATTTGGTCAAAAATTTACACAACACACCCTTATTCCTTTCTCATCAGTCACACTAAAAATCGCATTCAAAATTTTTTAAAAATTGGGTAGGTGCGCCTCTGGCTGCGACGCGCTCTTCCAAGTGGGAGCAGCCCGAATTTTAAAGAGATCTGTGGCTATACGTAGTACCAAGAAATAACAAAATGACGATCTCTAGCCATAAGATGGCATAAGAAACAAACTCAATGCACACACACAGTTACAAATTGGAAATTTGGAAGGGTCACGCCTAAATCTAAAAGGATGGATGGTAAATCTGGTAAATCAATGAATGAATGACACAAAGAAAATTACAGGATGTTTTGCTGTAGTAACTACAAGAGATCAACCAGTGGTTTATAAAAAAATAATTAAACAAAAATAATTGGTATGCAAAAGAAAACTAACTATTCAAGTACGCATATAATTATGGAGAGCAAAAAAAAAAAAAAAAATTATAAAAAGAAAAAGAAGTACATTTTTCGAAATGTGCAAGGTTGAAAAAAAAAAATACATATCTACTCAAACAGAAAAAAAGTGAGAACACTCCAAAAAGCTATGTATCTACTAAAACAAAACGAAAGTTGAAGAACTAAACAAAAAAAAAACCCTCAAAAGTCAAATAGTGAAAGGGTGTTTTTCACTGAGAGCTTCCACATATATGATTTTGTGTGATGTGGTGTGTGTGTGTGTGTGTGTCTTTTTTTTCTTGTTTCCATTGTTCGGTTTTATTGCGTAATCACTGACTGATGTAACCTATAGAAAGGGGACTGACGTAAGACTTCTGTTTTTGCGAAAGGTGCGTGAAATGTCAAGGGCTGAAAACCATCCTTTTTATGGCACACGATAAATGTCATTATTTTGGTATTTGGTATAGTATCTAGTGTATGCAGAGGACTTATCTCTGTGAAATTCAGTGGGCTGCTCTTCCCCCGGAGAGCGCGTGCGCCGCAATGTGCAGCGCCTAGCCTTTTTCTTTTTTTTGGGGTGATGTGTGTGTGCGTGGCAGGGTGAGGGTAGGAGTGGGGGGGGGGCTTATACTTGGGATATGCCTAGCTATCAATTTGGTGCATATCCAGTGCAGCATGGTTTTCTCCCTGCTCTTACTCGACGTTTATACTGCCACTAGAAGAACGCGTTTATGTGCGTAAAGCGCAAAGCGTGCGTGCGGGTCAGACTAGCTTTGTGTCTGTTCCCCATCCGAAGGACTGGACGTTCAATTGCGTGTTCGATTTGCGTGTCGAACTAGAGAGCAGAAAGGTGCGAGGAGGCCCGGGATTCGAAACCCGGGTCACCTCCTAGCCGTTTACGTTGCAGTCACGCATTGAGAATCGGAAGTTGTGGCTAATCAAAATTTGGTCATACCAGACAGCAGGATTTCTCCCTGCTCTTACGGACTTTTAATTAACTGTCGTCGAGTGATTTTGTAAGTCGACTTCTCTCTCATGCGAGCCTCTGGCTCTCTCTCTCTCCCTCTCTCTCTCTCTCTCTCTCCTCTCTAACTCTCTCTCGAAAGCCTCTCGCAAAGAAAAAACTCAATGCTCTCTCACACACAAATTGGAAATCTCTCAACTCCGGATGGATGGTAGGTCTGGGTAGAAGGAAGAAACAAACGCGAAAATCGCAATGTTTTTTGTAGGCACGCGGTCGGTTTTTTTTAACCACTCCAATCATGAGTCACCTCCCCTGGGCACTTTTCATATAATTTTAATCTGTAAAACCAGAATGTTATCTCTGCACGCATTTTGTAACTTTTTTTTATATCTTTTGGAAAACATTTAAAACTATGTATCCTACTTATACTCATCAAAAGAAGCACCGAACCATACTCGTCAGTGTCTGTTGTTAGTGTCTGTATTACGTATGTTTATTATTTTGTACGCTTTTAAAATGCATATTTTTTAAAGAGCTCGCCTCAATTTGATAGTGCAGCCTCGATTTGAAGTCACGACTTTAGACTTCTTTGCGATTACTTGTAGCGGTGCCATAGCCGATGAGGTTTAACCGAGGCGTGGTCACCGCTACAGCTATCTGTATTAATAGCCAAACAAATCTCGGGACTTTAGCTGCTCTTTCGTACTGCGCGTCGCGGGCATCGCCTACTCCAGTATTGTTGCGCGCAACCATATTTGTATTTACAAATGTCCCATATGTGTCTGAATTCAGACCTAATGGAGGACGTAAAAAATAACTCCATTTTCTCTCTCTCTCGGGATTTCTCTCTCTCGACTTTGTATTTGAAGTGCGACAATTTTTTGTCAATATGTGCGACAATTTTGTACCGACCGACCGAGCGCGACAAAGTGAGTTATAGGTTTGGGGCTTGAGCCACAAACAAAAATAAAATCTTTCAGGATTCGAACCTGGGTCTCAGTCAGTCTTTCGGTGTTCTCTGGCTATCTCTCTCTCTGCAGATTTCTCTCTCTCCTCTCCTCTCTCTCTCGTCAGTCGACTCTCTCTCTCATCTCTCTCTCTCTCTCTCTCTCTCTCTCTCTCTCTCTCTTCTCTCTCTCTTCTTCCCCAACTCTTTGTTTGTTGCATGTTCTTAGTTATTTAGTTAGTTAGTCTGTTATAGTCCCGTCAACAGCTATGGTTATCTCAGGACTGTCACCGCGTAAAGTTCGACCACGTATAGCAAAACACACATCAATGATTCTTAACAACGTACAAAACCTGAAAACAAAAAATGTAGTACAATTCATAATATGACACTTCCATCATTACACCCTATATAGCACATAAGTCCACAGTTCATGGTGTTCACTCCTTGGAAGGGGCTATGGCCTAGTATCCATTAAATCTCCGAGTTCCGAGTTCTCCCCCGACTCTCCCCCCTTACTGCGCGATTCGTCCACCCTTTCTTCACCTTCAACTATCGCACCCACCCATCCCCTCCCGACCTCCCTCCCCCCACCCTCCCCCCTCCCATTCTCTCTCTGTTTCAGTGACAATGATAAGTTAGAGAGGAAAAGGCGAAACGTCAATGGATCACTTCAAAAAGTCCAGAGTAGCACCAACACGAGTACTAAAAAGATCCTGCAAGTTTATAGACTTAGTGCGATTTTTCCTCACGCCAGAGGGCATGACCCTCGTGTGGGGCTAATCCTCTCTATATTATTAGTTGGGGATAAAGAAAGAGAGAGAGACAGTGCGTGGTCCTACCATCACTCTCTCTCTCTCTCTCTCTCTCTCTCTCTCTCTCTCTCTCTCTCTCTCTCTCTCTCTCTCTCTCTCTCTCTCTCTCTCTCTCTCTCACACACTACGCCCAAGTAAGAAAATCGCGTGATAAGCCCCTAGTGCATTGATTGCCCTCTGGCGTGAAACATATCGCCATAGGTTGACCATTAAGGGGTCACCACACTGCGTACGATTCAATTCCAACGCGATCCGATTGTGACTGCGATGTCTATGAGTCGTGATTCACGCGAAATACTTCCGCCTACATGAATCTGATGAAATAGTCTTGTTCACTGCATTTCGTGTAGTAGTCTCCTGTAAAGGAGCCAGCGGTTACAATGCTTACGTTTCCATCCAAATACGATCCGATTGTGACATTTGTGTGCCGTGGTGATTCTCGTGAAATATTTCCGCCTACATGAATCTGATGAAATAGTTTTGTTCACTACATTTTGTAGTAGTCTCCTGTGAGTCGTGATTTACGTGAAATACTTCCGCCTACATGAATCTGATGAAATAGTTTTGTTCACTACATTTTGTAGTAGTTTCCTGTGAGCCGTGATTCGCGTGAAATACTTCCGCCTACATGAATCTGATGAAATAGTTTTGTTCACTATATTTTTTGGTAGTCTCCTGTGAGTCGTGAGTCGCGTGAAATACTTCCGCCTACATGAATCTGATGAAATAGTTTTGTTCACTACATTTTGTAGTAGTTTCCTGTGAGTCGTGATTCGCGTGAAATACTTCCGCCTACATGAATCTGATGAAATAGTTTTGTTCACTATATTTTGTGGTAGTCTCCTGTGAGTCGTGTGTCGCGTGAAATACTTCCGCCTACATGAATCTGGTGAAATAGTTTTGTTCACTACATTCTGTAGTAGTCTCCTGTGAGTCGTGATTCGCGTGAAATACTTCCGCCTACGTGAATCTGATGAAATAGTTTTGTTCACTACATTTTGTAGTAGTCTCGAATGAGTCGTGATTCGCGTGAAATACTTCCGCCTACATGAATCTGGTGAAATAGTTTTGTTCACTACATTTTGTAGTAGTTTCCTGTGAGTCGTGATTCTCGCGAAATACTTCCGCCTACATGAATCTGGTGAAATAGTTTTGTTGACTACATTTTGTAGCAGTCTCCTGTGAGTCGTGATTCGCGTGAAATACTTCCGCCTACATGAATCTGATGAAATAGCTTTGTTCCCTACATTTTGCAGTAGTCTCCTGTGAGTCGTGATTCGCGTGAAATACTTCCGCCTACATGAATCTGATGAACTAGTTTTGTTCACTACATTTTGCAGTAGTCTCCTGTGAGTCGTGAGTCGCGTGAAATACTTCCGCCTACATGAATCTGATCAAAATCCTACTAGTTCTGTTCACTGTAAATCATTTGTAGTCCCCCGTACAAGAATCTCATGAAATATCTGTCGTTGTTTTTTTTGTGTATCAGACATTTTAGTCGATTCGTTGCAGTGGGTTCTGCGTGAGTTATAGTGAAATGAAAATAGTAGAATTCTTTCTTTTTTCAGATTGAACTATTTCACGCGAATCATGACTCACAGACATCGTTGCGATCTGATCCGCGATTGGGATCGAATCGTAGGCAGGGTAGCGGCCCCCTAAAGACCCACCACGTCACGCGTCAAAATTACGGTTTTTTCACGTGTTTTCCCTCTTATAGCTGGTAAGAAATCTTGTTTTGACCAGGCTTGACTCCCATACAAATGCCCCCAAAATTGAAAACGAAACAATTTTAAAGAGCAGCCTCAATATGAAGTTGGGTACATTTGTATGTGGGTCACAGCTACCCCCCAAAAAACCCAAGGGACTTAATCGTGGTGCGCCAGTGTGTCT
>CM065682.1:74446055-74464831 GCA_017654935.2 Phymorhynchus buccinoides | reverse complement strand
ATGGGCGGCGCGCTCTGCTGGCTGACCGCGCGCTCTCCAGGTTTGGGAGCAACCCGAATTTCCAGAGAAGCCCCTGTGACTCTAAAATACCAAATACAAATAAAAACAGACAAAGGGGGAAAAGACCTCAGAGAAAATCAGAACAGTTCGCAACGTCAACCAACCAAGCCTGAAGCGAAGTGACTTAAAAGTCCAGATGGCAAAGAACCACAAACGCCAATCTCAGCGGTAAAGTACAGAGGAGAGAGAGATGAGAGAGAGGAAGAAGAGAGAGATATGAGGAGAGACGAGACGGAGAGAGTTAGAGGAGAGAGAGATTGAGAGAGGGAGGATGGAGGGACAGACAGACAGGGACAGACAGACAGATACAGAGAGAGGAAGAGAGAGGACGGGAGATTAGAGAGAGAGAGAGAGCCGAGAAGAGAGAGGATAGAGAGGAGAGAGGAGAGAGAGAGAGAGAGACGAAGGAGACTTACGAAGGAGAGCGAGACGAGGCGAGAGAGGGACCGGGAGGGAGGGAGGGAGAGAAGAGAAGAGAGAGAGGTGACGGAGGAAAGAGAGGATTGCGGAGAGGAGAGAGAGGTACGGGTTTGGTGAGAGTGAGAACCGGAGAGAGGGAGTGAGGAGAAGGATATCAGAGACGGGGAGATAAGATGAGAGATAGGAGACCGAGAGAGATTAGGAGTGATGGAGACGAGAGAGAGAAGAGGAAAAACACATAGCCTTGAGGACAGGTCGCAAAGTATTTCTGCAATACAAGTACAAGAAGACTCCCGCACACACAAAAATGCTGCGTTGCACTGAAAAAGACTTCTTGCACAGCGGGGAGAGAGAGAGAGAGGGAGACGACCGAGACGACGGGAGAGGGAAGATCGTCGACGATCGATTTGGGAGAGGTCGAGTTGAGAGGGAGGAGAGGAGAGGAGAGAGAAGAGGGCGGAGCGAGAGAGTAAGAGAGATCGAGAGAAAGAGATGAGCGGGCGAGTAGAGAGAGATTGAGAGAGGGGAGAGGAGAGGAGGGGATGTAGTGAGCGAGAGGGGATAAAAACGTGAGAGAGAGATGAGGACGACGATGAGAGAAGAGTGGAGGAGAGAAGGAGGGAGGGGGGGAGTGGAGGGAGAGAGAGAGACCGCGATACAGTCAGAGGAGAGAGAGAGACAGGGGAGAGGAGATGGAAGGAGGAGAGAGGACCGGGAGGAGGAGATCGAGAGCGCGAGGGAGACGACCGCGAGACGAGGAGGTGGAGGAGACCGATGAGAGAGTGGAGGAGAGAGGAGGAGGGACCGAGAGAGAGAGAAAGAGGACGAGGAAGGTCTGAGAGAGAGAGAGAGAGAGAGAAGGAGACAGAGAGGGAGATAAAACCCAGGGAAAGAAAGAAAGAAGAAAGAAAGAAAGAAAGAGAGAGGAAGGAGGGAGAGAAAGAAAAAAGATCGAAAAGAGAAACAGAAACACCACAGAGCGAGAGAGAGAGAGACGGAGGGAGAGATAGAGAGAGAGAGAGGGAGAGGTCGAGAGAGAGAGAGAGAGGTGAGGGAGACGTAGGAAGAGAGAGAGACGAGGAGAGGCGGTCAAGTAGACGAGACGAGAGGAGGGTGGAGAGATGCGAGAGAGGAATGGAGAGAGTGAGGACGAGAAGAGAGAGGAGAGGGGGAGGAAGAGGGAGAGGAGCGGAGAGAGAGAGGAGAGATAGGGAGAGAGAGAGAGACAGAGACAAGAGACAGAGACAGAGACAGACACACAGAGAGTGAGAAAGAGAGAGAGAGAAAACGAAAACGAAAACAAAAACGGAAAGAAAGAAAAGGGTCGAATTCGATCGAAATCGAATGAACAAGAAAATCGAAGGCATGTCATTTTCTACTGTAGGGTAGACCGTCCATAGATGACGTAAGTAACCGAACGACCACCATGGACAAGTTTCGCTAGAGATCGCTCGCCGCGCGAATTACGCTCGCACTGACAAGTGGACTCTAGGGACTAAGAAACGCCAATTTAACCCAATAAGCTAAACTAAGACAATAAGCTCTTATAGCTTACTCTTCACTTCGGGGGGGGGGGGGGGAGGGGAGAGGGGGGAGAGAGAGAGGGAGACAGAGAGAAAGAGGGATGAGGGAGGGGGGGGGGGGGGAGAGAGGGGGGGGAGAGAGAAGAGAGAGAGAGAGAGAGAAACAGAGAGAGAGAGAGAGATAGGAGGGAGGGGGAGAGGGGGGGGGAGGAGGAGGGGGGGGAGAGAGAGGAGAGGAGGAGACGAAGAGAGAGAGAAGATGAGAGATGAGAGAGGAGAGAGAGAGAGAGAGGAGAGAGACGGAGAGAGATGAGAGGAGAGATTTGCGAAATGGAGAGAGACCAGGAGAGGAGAGGAGGAGACGGAGAGAGAGGAGGAGAGGAAGAGGTGTCGAGAGGAGAGGGAGCGGGGGGGAGAGAGGGAAGGAGAAGAGGAGGACGAGAGAGAGGTGACAGAAGTGAGGCGGAACGGGGGAGTCGGGGTGGAACGAGCCGAGAGGACGAGAGAGAGAGGGGGGGAGTGTAGAGGAGAACGGAGGAGGGGGAGTGAGAAGGTGATTGATTCGGTGAGGAGAGGGAAGAGCGAGTGAGGTGAGACGAGGGAGAAGAGGAGAGGCCTCGGGAGAGTGAGAGGAGCCAGAAGAGATCGAGGAGAGAGAGCCACAGATAGAGAGAGAGAGAGAGGGTGGAGATAAATCATATGATAACTTTACAAATTAGTAATGTCCCATATGATCTTCTTGATCGGGATGACGTTACACTTTAAATTTCGTAAATCATGCCTCTATGTCAGTTTGTACACAGACTTCGATTTCATTCATTCACATCTATCTGTGGGCAGAACATTAAGTTTGCACTATCGATGGCGTGGAGTCAAAAAACGGACTATATTTTTTAGATAGTCCATTGACATATTATTGAAATTATTACGAAAACTAATAACTTGTATAAAAAAACAAAATGAAAAAGCAAAACCCCCTTTTTTATATTTCTGCAGTCATTGCTTGATACAAGTTATTCGTTTTTGTAATAAAAATCCAATAATACGTCAATGACTATCTAAAGATAGTCCCGTTTTGACTCCAAGCCATCACTATATTATGCCATCTAACATGATGAGAGAGAAAATAAGAAAGAGCAATCAAAAACACACGTGTGAGTTTGTTTAATTTGCTATATAAAAAAAAACCGTACTGTCTATTTTCGTGACAGAACAAAGAATACTCGGTTGTGTCCAAATTGTTGACTAGGGACTCCATTATGAAACAAACAAACAAATCAAGTGCAACGCCGAGCGGCTGCAAAGTCCCCTCGCAGCATCGCCGAGCTACTCCGAAATCGGAATGCGTCGGCTGTACACATACATACAAACGCATCAAAACAGCACGTAACTACAAAAAAACGCATCAAAACAGCACGTAACTGAATAGTTTTGTTATATATAGCCTTGGGGTTCGGACCCGTGATTTGAGCGCGCGCGATCATGCGCACACGAGCTGAGCACAGAAAAATTCATGACAACTGCATTGAAATACATGCAAAAACGTCGCGAGATATTAGCGATTATGTGTTTTTGGGGTTTGAACCCCGTAACTGGCGCAACCTTGACCTTAATGTAAAACTAAAAAACTAAATACATCAGTGGATAGCTTGCATCTTGGCAAACTACACTGTATACCAAATTTGATGATGATACATGTAGACTGAATAGTTTTTTGAGGGGAAAAAAACGGACGAATAGCCGGACGGCCGCCGGACGGACGGACGGACACCGGACGGACCAGACCAGACGAGAAACAATAGTTCCGCGAAACTTCGGCTCGGGGACTAAAAATCACGTTCTCGCGAGACAGGAGGAAAACATGCCGAAACTAGACAGAAAAAAGTTGCACATTTCCAATGATTCCATTAATAGTTCGCCGCGATCTACCCCCGCCACGAGCATGAGCGATAACGTTCGCGAACGGTAGTAGTAGTAGTAGTGGTGTGGTGACGATGGTGGTGATGGTGGTAGCAACAGTAATAATAGTAGGAGTAGTAATGGTAGTACTAATAGAAGAAGTAAATTGTAGTGAAAGAGGTTGTTTTTCATTTATTTATTTGTTTGTTTGTTTATTCGGTTGGTTAGCTTTCTGTTCTGTTTCTGTTCTTTTGTTTTTATTGCTGATGTTGATGCTCTGCCTACCATGTCGTCGTTGCGTCTATATTATTGTTAGTTGTTTTCGGTTCTGTGGCGATGTTCCTGTGTTTCAATGTTCGTTTTTATAGCATTTCTAAAAGGGTAAGATGAATTACTTAAAAGCTCGGCGGACCGGGCCCTGATAAGAGTTATCATTAGTGCGTGACGTGTACACTATTCACAGTGGAGGCTATCCAAAAAAAAAACTCGGACTGGAACTTGAACGGAGAATTCAACTGACCTATCGACTACGTGTAAAATGTGTCACGTTTCAAAGGGACATAACCAGTGTTTCTGTCCTCACTACTCATATAGGGGAAAAAGAGACCGGAAAAAAAGTTTATCTTCCCCTGTACAGTCTTTGTTTATAGTATTAGTTACGCGTTGCATGCTGTAGTCCCAAGAGACAGAATGCACAGAATGGCAAGACTAGGCCCAGCCTAAAATTCTTATCCCTGTAAAATAAAGTGTGTTCGGAAGTCTGTGGTCTAAACTATCGGGAAAAGAAAAACGAAAACGTTTTAAAAAAACGCTTTCTGTAGGGACACGTTTTTGCCGGATCCCCGGACTGCGCCCGTAGCGCTACGAGCGTTCGCTCTTGCGAAATGACGGCAAACCCCACATTTATCAGTTCCAGACTACATCTCTGTGAGCCTCCTCTTTCCCAGGGAGGGCTGGTGGGGGGGCCTGCAGCCGTACTGAGAGAATTAAGAGAAACTGACGAACACAACCTCTATTTCCAACCCAATTTCCTTTCATGCACCCTTTCCCCCACCTTGCCACCTCTCTCTCTCTCGTCTATCTCTCTATCTCTCTCCTCTTCTCTCGTCTCTTTCTCTATCTCTCTCCCTATCCCTCCACCGCGTCTCCCTCTCTCGTCTCTCTCTTATTTCCGCGTCCCCTTTCGCGCCCCCGCCCTTATGCCCTGGACTCCCTCTCCCCTCTCCCCTTTTTTTTCCCTTCCCTCTCTCTCTCCTCTCCCGCTATCGCTCTACCCTCTAAAAATGGACGCCCTCTCAGTCTATCTCTCTCTCTCTCTTCCTCTACCCTCCTTACTTTCTCCGTCAGCCGTCGTCTACTCTCCCTCTCTCTCTCTCTCTCTCTCGTCGTCAAACCTGATTCTCTGTGTAAAAAAAAAAAACCTGCGACTTTCCTCTCTGTCTACTTTTAACCACTATCGACTCTCTCTCTCTCTCTCTCTCTCTACTCTCTCTCTCTCTCTCCTCTCTCTCTCTCTCTCTACCTCAGTCTCCTTCTCTGTGTAAAAAATGCGACCTTCTCGGTCTATTTTAACCAATCTCTCTCTCTCTCTCTCTCTCTCTCACTCCTCTCCTCTCTCTCTCTCTCCTCTCTCCCTCCCCTCTCTCTCTCTCCTCTCTCTCAGTCTCTCTGTGTAAAAATGGGACTCTTGTCTTTTACCTCTCTCTCTCTCTCTCTCTCTCTCTCTCTTCTCTCTCTCTCTCTCTCGACTCTCCCTCTCTCTCGCTCTCTCGCACCTTCTTGGTGTAACAATCATAAGTCTTGTAGAACTTTTTAACCATTCTCTCTCTTATCTCTCTCTCTCTCTCCAGAGCTCTCTCTCTCTCTCTCTCTCTCTCTCTCTATCTCTCTCTCTCTCTCTCTAGTCGTCACCTTCTCTGTGTAAAAAATGCGACTTCTTGTCTAACTTTTAACCATCTCTCTCTCTCTCTCTGATCTCTCTCTCTCTCTCTCTCTCTATCTCTCTCTCTCTCTCTACTCTCTCTCTCTCTCTCTCTCGTCACCTTCTCTGTGTAAAAATGCGACTTTCTTGTCTACTTTTAATCATCTCTCTCTCTCTCTCTCTCTCTCTCTATCTCTCATCTCTCTCTCTCTCTCTCTCTCTCTCTCTCTCTCTCTCGTCACCTTCTCTGTGTAAAAATGCGACTTTCTTGTCTACTTTTAACCATCTCTCTTCTCTCTCTCTCTCTCTCTCTATCTCTCTCTCTCTCATCTCTCTCGCTTCTCTCTCTCTCTCTCTCATGTCCCATATTCTCTGGTGTAAAAATGCGACTTTCTTCGTCTTTACTTTTAACTCAGCTCTCTCTCTCTCTCTCTCTCTTCTCTCTCTCTCTCTCTCTCTCTCTCTCTCTCTCTCTCTCTCTCTCTCTCTCGTCGACACCTTCTCTGTGTAAAAATGCGACTTTCTTGTCTACTTTTAACCATCTCTCTCTCTCTCTCTCTCGATCTCTCTCTCTCTCTCTCTCTCTCTCTCTCTCTCTCTCTCTCTCTCTCTCTCTCTCTCTCTATCCCTCTCTCTCTCTCTAAGGACTAATGGAAGAATAGGCCTAACCTAAATTCTTATCCTTGTAAAATAAACTATCTGAAATCTGAAGTCTCTCTCCAGAGTCAATAGTAGTAACTAAAGATTAAGTTTTCAGTTTCTTGATTTAAGATGTGTTCGTGATGGATTGTTAAGGAAAAGAGTATTACCTATCAATGGTTCTTCTTTTAGAACAACATTCAGTGAAGATATTAATTTTCTATGTCCTGTTTGTAAGGTAAAAGAGGATGAAAACCACTTCATATATGTCTGCCCGTTATATAATGATATGAGACTGAAATATTTGAGTGAACTTGGTCAATCGTATACTGATATTTTGTGCAACGGATCTGTGTTTCAAAATCGTAAATTAGCTTTATATAATGTTTATGTTCTATTCCCTTTGTATTCGGAAACGTATGGATGTGTATTTTGGAAGGTTAACCATGTTTCTAGTCTAGTGCTATTTTGAATTTTTGTACCTTGACCCTGTTTCTATGGGCTAATGGCCTAAAGGAATTAAAACTTTGTTCAATTGTTCTCTTCTCTCTCTCTCTTTATTCCTCTCTCCCTCTCTCTCTATTATCTCTTTGGATGTCTCTCTCCCTCTCTTCTCTCTCTCTCTCTCTATCTCTCTCTCTCATTTATATGTTCTCTCTCTATCTCTCTCTCTCTCTCTCATCTCTCTCTATCTCCTATCTCATAACTCTCATCTCTCTCACTCTCTCTCTCTCTCTCTCTTCTCTCTCTTCTCTCTCTCTCCTCTTCTCTCTCTCTCTCTCTATCTCTCTCTCTCACTCTCTCTCTCTAAATTCAAGACCCAGAATAATTTCTTATCCTTGTAAAATAAAGTATTTGAAGTTTGAAGTCTCTCCCCCTCTCTCTCCCTCCCTCTCTCATTCCAATCGTAAATTGTAACTTTGAAAGGGAGCAGGTTGTAGTACTATAATTTGAATGTCTGACTTTCTTTTTCAAAAAGAGGCTTGAGTGCTGACCGTTGCAAGTTTGAGTTAGATGGTTTTCATACGGCTTCAGAAACCCTCAAAGTGGAACAAGTAGTGAATTAATGGACATTTTGCTTAAGTTCAGGGGGTGCTTTAAAGACACACACACCCACGTCACGTGTCAATTCCCTCTTATGCTAGGAAGATTTCTTAAGATTTCTTACCAGCTATAAGAGGGAAAACACGTGGTGTAGAGTTGGCACAGTTGGTATCGCGTTCGCTTCGTGTCAAAGTAAACCCAAGTTCGAACCTGGGTACAGGGGATTTTTTTCCTCCCAGTTCTGCACTAGGCCTTAAACGGTCTTTCGGATGAGACGATAAACCGAGGTCCGTGTGCCCATGCATTTAGCATACGTTAAACCCAGTGGCAAACGAAAAAGTTGTCATTTGGTCAACGATTAATCCCCCCCCCCACACACACACACACACACACCCTCCTTCATCAGTGACAAAAATCGCATGCAAACAAACAAAAACATTGGCAGGGACGCTCTCTCCAGGTGGGAGCAACCAGAATTTCACAGAGACGTCTCTGTGACTATAAAGTACTAATACCTAATAGTAATACGTGAACACCGTGATTTTGACAAGTGACGTGTGGGGGGGAGGGGGGGGGGTAGTCTTTAAAGCTGTGAAAAGAAAAAGATGGTTTACTTCACAGCAGATTTATTATTTGTTTTAATACTTTTTGGTAATGGCATTTTTTGTTTGTGGATTGCATTTGGTTTAAACAAGAATTTATTCAAGAATAGAAAATCATAACAAAGCAGCAATACATTTATGAACTTCGAGTACAACAAGCTAAGAGCTTATAAAGCGTACTCTAATATTTAAGTTGCACAGTAAGGACTGCACACGCAAAACTAATTTAACATTGAAAAAATAATAACATAAAAGCAACAACAGTAGTAAACACTTATATACAAAAAGGAAAAAAAAAAAAGAAAAAAAAAAAAAATACACAACAAAATTAAGTAAATCCAAACTACATGAATTGTAGGGGCAATATAAAACATTATGTCAGCTTGCATTGAATCAGAGTCATCACAAAGCTAAAAAAACAAAAACAACAAAAACACATGGGATTGTAAAGTCATGTCAAGAGCAGAATAAATATTTGTTTATGCAAGTTTGCGCCCCTTATCAAAGGGAAACGACGAATCATGTTACAGTCAGAATTAATCATGTTATTGAGAATTTGTTTGACAATTGAATAAAATTATAATGAGTAGTATTCTCAATAATTTAGTTTAGGAAATGGACAAAATATGCATGGAAAAATAATTTGACATATGCATCATTGCACGCCTAGCCGACCACAAACCTGTTAGACCTTTGAATGAACTCGCAAACTGCAAGGAATATTCTAGAGTTCTCTGAGACATTTTTATATTTACTGCCAAACAATAACACTGCACAGTCAGTTTTAACATCATCTGGCAATGGTTTCTGCACGAGCTTGCTGGAAGAGAGGACAATACAAAAGGAAATGTTCAGCATCTTCAGCATCAAATCCGCAAGCACATACTGTACTATTGGAGAGATGTCGAAGGAATAAATCATCTTTTAAGTCACTCATTTGTAGTCTCAGTTTGCAAATTATTACTTCAGAAGCTCTGTCAGGTAAATAATAATATTGTGGTACAACGTTATCTGTTTCTCGGAGAAAACGCTTAAGCATGCTAATGGAATCACATTGCTTAATATGATCAGGAAGAATGTTCCAAAGTACAGTTGCAGAGGGAAAGAATGAGGATCTGTGGATTGCATTTAGGTTGGTTTGGTTTGGGTGTTTTGTTGGGTTGGTTTGATTGGTTGCGCGTGTGTGTGTGTGTGTGTGTGTGTGTGTGTGTGTGTGTGTGTGTGTGTGTGTGTGTGTGTGTGTGTGTGTGTGTGTGTTAGAGAGAGAGAGAGAGAACGAGAGAGAGAGAGAGAGAGAGAGAGAGAGAGAGAGTTGCTTTGTATATGCGCTGTTGCTGGTTAATGCTGTTTTTGTTGTCTGTTGATGAATCATTGATTGTAAAGCGCTTTGGGCTCATCTGAGGTAAAGCGCTATATAAATGTACAATTATTATTATTATTATTTTCAATGTCAAGGTGTTTAGGTGGTTAGGGTGCCTCAGGGAACACAAAGGGGAAGCAAGAAGGAGAGAAAGACAGGATGAAGAAAGAGTTACAGAAATAAGAAAGAAAGAAGAAATCACGGAAGAAAATGAATACAAAAACAAAAAGAAGGACGGACAGAAAGAAAGAAAAGGAAGAAAGGAAGGAAGGAAAATAAGAAAGAAAGAAAGAACGAAAGAAAGAACGAAAGAAAGAACGAAAGAAAGAAAGAAAGAAAGGGAAAGAACGAAAGAAAGAAAAGAAAAAACGAAAGAAAGAAAGAAAGAAAGAAAGAAAGAAAGAAAGAAAGAAGGAAAGAAGGAAAGAAAGAAAGAAAGAAAGAAAAAAAAGAAAAAAGAAAAGAAAGAAAGAAGAAAGAAAGAAAGAGAGAAACAAAGGCAAAAATGGAAAGAAGGAAAATAAGAAAGAAAAGGAATGAAGGAAAGAAAATGAAAGAAAGAAAGACAGAAAAGGAAAGAAAGGGAAGAAAAAAAGAAAGACAGAAAGAAAGAAAGAAAGGAATGAAGAAACAAAGGCAAAAATGGAAAGAAGGAAAATAAGAAAGAAAAGGAAAGAAAGAAAGAAAGAAAGAAAGACAGAAAAAGAAAGAAAGATAGAAAGAAAGAAAGAAAGAAAAAAAAAGAAAGAAAGAAAGAAAAGAAAGAAAAGAAAGAAAGAAAAGAAAGAAAGGAAAGAAAGAAAGAAAGAAAGACAAAAAGAAAGAACGAAAGAACGAACGAAAGAAAGAAAGAAAGAATGAAAGAAAGAACGAAAAACATAATTTTTGACATTCAAAAAAGTGTGTAGAAACAGGGTCAGAAGGACGAACAACGAGAAACAGAGATGACACTGTAAAGAACGAGAGAAAGAAAGAAAGAAAGAAAGAAAGAAAGCGAGTACGTAAGAAAGAAAGAAAAAGTACGTAAGAAAGAACAAGAAGAAAGACAGAAAGATTTATTAGGAAACAAAAAAAACGTAGTTTCAATATAAGGACCGGAGACGCACTGAAGAGAATCGAAGGAAAAGACAATGAGAATCCTACATGGAAGAAGACCATTCATTTCTGTCTTGGGTTCTGTTATCAAGAATTATAGGTACTGACTGCAACAGTTCCAGACTTCCTAGACTACAGGATAGTATAGTCGCTACCCATTTATCACTGCTCCAAGCTCCACCTCTTCTGGTTAAAAAAAGGAAAGATTAAAAACAACTCGCGCGCACGAAGACGCGCACACACACACACATATATATATATATATATATATAAACGTACAAGAATTGAAGAAGAAAAAAAAACCACACCATTAAACTTTCCTCTTATATATATATACAGTTTGCTTTAAAAAAACTTGTTTTGTGTCCAATATTTAAGTTTGTGAGCCTAAGAAAGAAACTGAATAACTTTAATTTCACAATTTATTCTGTGTTCTGAAAATAAAAGAAAATAATGTGCTGATTTACTTTTTCTCCCAATGGGGGGAGATAGACAATGCCTATGCAAAGACAGCTGTTTCATCTTTGAGAAAGATTCTTCAGTCTGCATATCGGCCTGCAAAGTATGTCCACAGTGAACATTCAAACTGAGCTAGAAGACTTTCTACAAGAGAAAGGTTGTCCTCTTTGCACCAGATTGAAAGTCCACAATAAAAGCAAACCAGCACTTAATTAAAAAGAAATGGTAACAATCTTGTGTAAAATAACAAAAATAATAATGCTCTAAAGTTATAATCCCTCGAAGAGAGTAGAAGAGATGGGATGCCATGTTGGTGGATCCAGTGAAGGATTCAATAAGGGAGGTCATAGAAATCGTAGTAAACACCAACATACTCCCGGTGAGGAGGAATGTAGAGAGGTGTGCCTGGATCAGGTAGACTGATGCGCTTTCCTTCTTCCCTTATATATATTTGAATTCGGCATTTCAAATGCACCAACGTTTCAGTCCTTCAGAGTAGGGGTACGGAGCTCAACTATTCACTGAGATTTATCTTTGAATAAAGCGAAAGCTCGTATAATATGTGTGGAGTGGGAAGCCTGGCTGTGCGGCTGTTATCGTTTGCTGTATAACACACACACACACACACACACACACACACGCGCGCGCGCGCGCACGCACGCACGCACGCACGCACGCACACGCACACACACACACACACGCACACACACACACGCACACACACACACACACGCACGCACGCACGCACGCACGCACGCACACATACATACACGCTGGCACGCACACACGTACACACACACACCATGCACACACTTATATGCACACACGTAGGCACGCACGCACGCACACACGTACACGCACATACCATGCACACACATACATACACACACGCACGCACACTCACACATCCACATCCACATATGCCATGCAACGCACATAAACACACACACATACCTATACACACAAACAACACACACACAACGCGCGCGCACACACACATACACACACACACTCACATACACACACACACACGTAGACACACACACACACACACACACACACACACACACACACACACACACACACACACACACACACACACACACACACACACACACCACACACACACACACACACACACAACGCGTTTAATTTTTGACTGTCTCAAGGTGTCTTCCAATTAAAGTTGCTTTGTGATGATTCAAACTATAACCAGGAGCATGTACACTCATATAATACGCACACAAACATAGACAAGTAATTATATAAACTTTGTTTATAATGTTGTATCTATGCCTCTCTTGCACGCGACCTGCCTGATATGAGAATGGCACAGAAGGTAACGCGTTCGCCTCGTATGACAAGTAAACCCGAGTTCGAACCTGGGTACAGGGGATTTTTTCCTCTCACTTTGCACTAATGCCTTACGGTCTGAACGCGGAGTCTTTCGGATGAGACATAAAACCGAAGTACCGTGTGCCCATGCACTTAGCCACACGATAAATCCCTTTCTCACGACCGAGGCAACCAAAACGCTAGTCAGTTCATACATTTTGTCTAGATTAGATTAACTGCAACTCCCTTCTACTTGGTTGCCCACAGGCGCTTCTCAAACCCTTACAACAACTTCAAAACTCTGCTGCTAGAATGGTCTTCAAAGCCAAGCGTCTTCAACACACATCACCTCTACTTAAAGAGTTACATTGGCTACCCGTAAATGACAATAGGATCTTTCGAATACAAAAATTTAAATCATCAGCAGTCATCATCAGCAGTCAAACTCTGGAATTCATTGCCTTCTGCTGTCAGACATAGTCAATCTTTAGCATCGTTCAAAACAAACCTGAAAACCCATCTGTTCCGGCAGTCTTTCCAATAACACCCCCATCTCCATGTGCACGTGTGCGTGTGTGTGTGTGTGTGTGTGTGTGTGTGATTGTGCGATGTGTGTGTGTGTGTGTGTGTGTGTGTGTGTGTGTGTGTGTGTGTGTGTGTGTGTGTGTGTGTGTGTGTGTGTGTGTGTGCGTGCGTGTGTGTGCGCGATGTATGTCCGTATGTTTGTATGTATGTAATTTGTGTGTGTATGTGTATGTATGTAATTTGTGAGCGTGTGCGCGAATGTGAGTGTGCGTGCGCCCACGGCCGCACTTCCAAGCAGGTGTGTGTGTGTGTGAGTGTGTTGTGTGTGTTCTGTGTGGGTATATCTGCTTGCATGTGTATGAGTGTATGCGTGCGCAGGAGAGATTGTGTTCACTAGAGGGGGGGGGGGGGGGGGGGAGAGTGAGTGTGTGTGAGTATGTGTCTGTGAGTGTGAGTACACGTGAGTGCTTTGTGTATGTGAGTGCGCGTGTGCGTATGTGTGTGCGTGCGTGTGCGCGTGTTTGTACAAGTGTATGCTTGAGTAAGTTTGTGTGCGCTTCAGTGAGAATGTGTTTTCTGTGTGTTTGATGAAATGTGTGTGGGTATGTGTGGGTATGTGTGGGTATGTCTGTGTGCAAGAACGCGTTCACGCTCGTGCGTGCACGTACGTGCGTGTGCGTCTGTTTTGCGTGTGTGAGTGTTTCAATACTGATTGTAAAGCGCTTTGTGCTCGATAAAAAGCGCTATATAAATATCCGTTTATTATTATTATTATTAAGCTTGTTGTGCTCGTTCTCATTTGTTTATGTTGCAGCTTTACTATGTGTTACTCAATTTAAAAAAAAAATTAAAATTCGTTAAAACCAACAAAAAATAGTGACCGCCATAGAATAGTGAGACTGTTGTATTGTATTGTATTGTATTGTATTGTATTGTATTGTGTTGTATTGTGTTGTATTGTATTGTATTGTATTGTATTGTATTGTATTGTATACCTTTCAAATTCGGGGTGTTGCCACCTGGAGAGAGCGTTGCCGCTGGTCCCTCTTTTTTTATGCAAGTTTTTGTGTGTGACTGAAACGGAAGGGGGAGGGATACTTTTTGATCAATTGACTATACCTTTTGCTGCAACTGGGTTCTTTATTGATAAACAGACTCGGAAGAAAGTAGACCTGGGTCAGATTTGACAGTTATACAGTACATGTATGCAAAAATGTAGAAATCTGATTCGGGCCTACTTTTAGTTGATTTTGTTGCATACATTTATTCTCTTTTAATGACCTGATGATCTCCTAGGTTCGGCCATGTTGCAGATCCTTTGTTTATTTAGAACTGTTTGTGTTTCTTGTAATCTCTTTTAATTATCTTTGATGAACTGGGGATACGTTTGTAATCATAGGACAAAACCCGTCACGATTTTACACGAATATTATCCGTTTTAGAATGATAAAACTTACAATGCTGTAATACAATGCAAAACGTTTCGTTTTTTGCTTTGCTCTTCCAATGTGCATGTTTTCCCAGATACATGGGTCTAGTGATGGCGGTGATGGCGGTGTACACGCTAACAGTAATGAACACTGCTCTGGGAATGAAGTACAACTTATTCCAAGTCACCGACCCCCTCACTAACACCACCACCTTCGTCTCCCGCCTCGCCCCGGTCTACCTCCGCCACAGAACCCTCATCGACATCCTCTACATCCACGTCCTGCTCGTCACCATCCCCATCATCACCCTCGTCGTCGTCATCGTCTGCACCGCCGCCATCATCTTCCGGCTCAAAGTCGCCGCCGATTGGCGACGCAAAACCGTGACCTCCATGACCTCGATGGAGAAACAGGAAGTGACGTTGACGCGGATGTTGGTGACGATGTGCTGCGTTTGCGTGGTGTGTATGACGCCGTCGGTGACGCGGGCTTTGGTGTTGTTCAGTCGTCTACCGGGGTTCCTGAACACCGGGTATTTGTGCAACGCTTTCAAAGTCACTGTGGCTTTGACCCACATGTTAGAGGCAGCGAACGCGTCCATCAATTTTCATATCTATCGCAAGCAGAGTTCTCGGTATCGTTCTACGCTTCAGCAGTTGTGTTCCTGCACAGCAGACCACAAGAAAAAGTGAGAAAGGCAGTAAGGCGTGAACTTTGCAGAAAAAGAAACTATAAATAAAAAATAACAGAATGAAAAGGACATTCTCGGATAGAAAAGACATCTTTTCTTTCTTGTCTTGGTTTTCACACAGTAGCCTTCTTCTTCTCTTCTTCTTTTGAGGCTTTAGGTCCCTACCACGCGCTGCGTATCTGCATGGGGACCAGCACTAAAGGTGTTAACATGTTGCCATAAACTGCAATGTTTGGGGGGTGATGGGGGAGAAGAAAGACAATGAGCGCTAAAATATGAGACTTTTATTCAATCTGAAGCAGACTGCAACGTCACTGGAACATACAACAAACACATGACAAGTGTAAAGTGACGTTATTTTATTCACAAGAGACAAAACAAAACTACTGGATATTTTGGCGAATGCGCCTTTATCAACATAGACAAAACATTTGAGGAACTCCTACTAGTTTTGTTTAATTTTATAGTCCCCCGTACACGAAACTGATGAAATATCTGTTGTTGTTTTTTTGTATCAGACATTTTATTACCAGCCGCGAACGTAGTGAGCGAAGCTGGTAATGTTTTCAGTCGATTCTGAAGCCGACTATCTATCTATCTATCTATGTGAACACGATAACGTTTGAACGGAGGGACATAGGACGCTTACATTTTGCATGCCGATAGGTACTACGGATATCTAGGCTAAGGTCGAAAATGAAGGTCATAGGTCAATGGTCAAGGTCACCGGAGCCGAAGATATATCACGTATTGACTACAAAATTCTCCTTGTTTTCAAGTCACTGAATGATCAGGCTCCCTCATATCTCTCTAACCTTCCTCATCTCTATGTCCCAGCACGCCAGCTACGCTCGTCATCAGATACTCGTCTCCTCTCTCGTCCCTCCATCCGTCTCAAATCTGCTGGCCAACGTTCTTTTTCCTATCAGGCACCACCCCTTTGGAATTCTCTGCCTTCTGCTCTTCGACACTGACTCAGTCTCCTCATTCAAAACCTCTCTGAAAACCCATCTTTTCCCTGTCACACGCTAAACATTTTCTGCGCCCTTTTGTTCAGTTGTCTAGTTCTGTGTGCCTGTGAATGGGGTGGGGGTAGAAAGTATGTGTGTGTGTGTGTGTGTGTGTGTGTGTGCGTGTGTGTGTGTGTGTGTGTGGATGGATGGGTGGGTGTAGGCGCATGTGTGTCGTGCATGCCTCTGTGTGTGTGTGTGTGTGTGTGTGTGTGTGTGTGTGTGTGTGTGTGTGTGGGTGTAGGCGTGTGTGTGTGTGTGTGTGTGTGTGTGTGTGCGCGTGTTGTGTGCGGATGTTGGATGGGTGTGTGTGTGCATGTGTCCTGTGTGTGTGTGTGTGTGTGTGTGTGTGTGTGTGTGTGTGTGTGTGTGTGTGTGTGTGGATGGATGTGTAGGCGTGTGTGTGTGTGTGTGTGTGTGTGTGTGTGTGTGTGGTTGTGTGTGTATGCATGCGCGCGCGTGTATGTGTGTACGTGGTGTGTGTGTGTATGTATGTGTGTGTGTGTATATCTTCTGGAGTATGATATGTGTGTTTTGTCTGTGTGTGCAGTGGTCTGTGTATGTGTTTGGGCAACCTAGAGTCTATGCTTTACTGAATGTGAGATAAAAAATCGAGTCTGTGTCTATGTGTGTCTGTGCTTTACTGTGTATGTATGTGTATGCATGCTTGCATGCGCGCGCGTGTGTGTCACTGTGTGTGTATATATATGTGTGTGTGTCTGTGTCTGTCTGTGTGTGCTGCTATGTGCATGTGTTGTTACTGGCTGTCATTCTTGAATACTATTTTTGTTGTCTGCTTATTGTTGAATCTGGTTGTAAAGCGCTTTGGGCTCATTAATTTTGAGGTAAAGCGCTATATAAATGTACTATTGAACATTTAACCTATCTCTCACCCTAAAGGTCCAGCCACACTACATACGAATGCGATGCGATGCGATCCGATTGTGACGATGTTCCTGTGAGTCGTGAATCACGTGAAATACTTCCGCCTATGAACTATTTCACGCGAATCATGACTCACAGACATCGTTGCGATCTGATCCGCGATTGGGATCGAATCGTAGGCAGGGTAGCGGCCCCCTAAAGACCCACCACGTCACGCGTCAAAATCACGGGTTTCACGCGTGTTTTCCTCTTTATAGCTGGTAAGAAATCTTGTTTTGACCAGGTTTGACTCCCATACAAATGTCCCCAAATTAAAAACGAAACATCATTTTAAAGAGCAGCCTCAATTTGAAGTTGGGTACATTTGTATGTGGGTCACAGCTACCCCCCAAAAAACCCAAGGGACTTAATCGTGGTGCGCCAGTGTGTCTCTAAAGACCCACCAGATCACGTGTCAAACTCACGGGTTTCACGGGTTTTCCCTCTTATAGCTGGAAATAAATCTTGTTTTGACCAGGTTTGACTCCCATACAAATGCCCCCAATTTGAAAACGAAACATCATTTTAAAGAGCAGCCTCAATTTGAAGTTGGGGACATTTGTATGTGGGTCACAGCTACCCAGAAAAAAAACAAGGGACTTAATCGTGGTGCGTCAGTGTGTCTTTAAAAGTTAGCATAAAAGTAGAGGGAGAGGGAGAGGGAGAGTACAGGAAACGACACCAGGCGGAGAGTTCCAGAGAGTTCCAATGTAGTGCTGGACTGGATGGGATTTCCTGCTTTCACTTCCAGGAAGGACTAAGCTTAGAGAAACTTTGAGCTAGTCACTGGAACTGCCTACTACTACTACTAATACTACTACTATTACTACTACTTCCGACCGAGTTGGGTTTTTTAGTCCCCGAGCCGAAGGTTCGGGGAGCTATTGTTTTCGTCTGGTCCGTCCGTCCGGGTGTCCGTCCGTCCGGCGTGCCGTCCGTCCGGTGTCCGTCCGTCCGGTGTCCGTCCGTCCGTCCGTCCGGCGTGCCTCGGTCCATCCGGCTATTCGTCCGTTTTTCTCAAAAACTATTCAGTCTATCATCATCAAATTTGGTATACTAGTTTGCCAAGATGCAAGCTATCCACTGATGTATTTAGTTTTACATTAAGGTCAAGGTCGCGCCAGTTACGGGGTTCAAACCCCGAAACACATAATCGCTAATATCTCGCGAAGTTTTGTATTTTAATGCAGGTTTTTTTCCACAACATTTCTTGATGAATGGTCTATAACACAGTTGTCATGAATTTTTCTGTGCGCCGCGTGTGCGCATGATCGCGCGCGCTCAAATCACGGGTCCGAACCCCAAGGCTATATATAAAAAAAAAACTATTCAGTTACGTGCTGTTTTGATGCGTTTTTATGTAGTTACGTGCTGTTTTGATGCGTTTTTATGTATGTGTACAGCCGACACATTCTGATTTCGGAGTAGCTCGGCGATGCTGCGAGGGGACTTTGCAGCCGCTCGGCGTTGCACTTGTTTTTTCTTCTCCTTCTTCCCATCACTTAGGCCCTTATCTGACTAGGCGAAAAGCATGTGCATTTTCGAAAAAAAATTGCCTAGGCGTGTTATCATCCTTCTTTATTCCTCGCTATGATAACACGAACTTAGGCAATTACCCCCACGATTTAACCATACACGCTCGCTCCCTGCTGAAATGGGTGAAACTTTTCCTTAAAAAATATTGCAAACCTGTGGACTGACACACCACACGTGCATTCATCAACACATATACGCGCGCGCGCAGACGAACGCACACGCACGAGCGCACGCGCACGCACACGCGCGCATGTGCGAACACACACGCGCGAAGAAGAAGCAAGCACAAGAAGTCACACTGAC
>CM065682.1:74438555-74443555 GCA_017654935.2 Phymorhynchus buccinoides | reverse complement strand
GAAAATTGAGCTAGATAAACATTTAAAATTCATTATGTCAAGGTTTAGGTGTGGAGTTTCAGAGATTTCAGTACATCGCTATCGCTATAAGAAACACACTGAAACAGATTTAATTTGTCCTCTTTGTAAAAATGCAAAAGAAGATGATATTCATTTTGTATTGTGTTGTCCTGTCTTGTATGATCTAAGAAAACGATATATCCCACAAACAATTCTTCAGTTATCCAAACCAGTTTTGTTTTAGCCTGCTTTTTGCTTCTACGAAGGAGAGAATTGTGCGAAACCTATCAATTTATTTATATAAAGCTTTATACGTACGATCAGTCATGATGTCGTAAGAAATGTTCATTTTGTAAATATTGTTAGTCAGTACTCTGTTATATTTTGTTATCCTGTACCCCCTTCATGAGGGGCAAAGGCCTTAATGAATAAACAATTGTCATTCTCTCTCTCTCATCTCCTGATCTGTCTCTCTTTCTCTTCTCCTCGTCTCAACTCTGCTCTCCCTCTCTCTCTCTCTCTCCTCTCTCATCTCTCTCTCTCTCTCTCAGAATAGAATCAGGAAGTAATGTGGCCCTAAATTTTATTATGTAGCTTGAACAGGTGGGTCTTCAGAGCGAATTTGAAACGTTGCAAGGAATGGATACGGCGAATTTCGCGTGGTAAAGAGTTCCAAACTGACGGGGCCGAAAAGAGAAAAAAGCAGCGCTCACCAAACATGTTATGTTTGTTCGTGTACTAGGAACACAGAGAATTTTAGAATCTGAAGACGACCGCAATTGCCTTGATGGAGAATAGCTATAAAATAAAACCTGACAAAAACTACGTTTTTTTTTTTTTTTTGGGTGTGGGACTTAACAGCCGCCGCTGTGTCATAAACAAGCTATTTAACGCCAAAGAAAAAACAAACCGGCAGGTGCGGTCGTGTCCAGCAATGCTTGAGTTTCCAGTCATCGGTCCAACTTCGCATCTGCTACCCACCATCCCCCAAGGACCTTCTCTTGTTTATTGACAACACACGTCCATAAATGCATGAGGCTGGGCCTATTTTCTGCCATTCTGTCGAGAGAGGAGATGAGTGAGAGATCGAGTGAGGAGAGAGAGAAGAGTGAGAGACGAAGAGACAGAGAGACAGAGGGAGGGGACCAAGAGAATCATGGGGACAGAGGACCTGTTGAGAGACAGGCAGCAGAGGAAGGAGACACACGGACGGAGGGCTTGAGGGGACGAGAGATGACTGACAGAGACGGATGAGTGAGAGGGGGAAGGAAAGTGATATCGATGGCGGATGCCAGAGGTGAGATCTGTCTGAGAGCAAGAGGGACGGAGGAGAAAGAGGAGGAGGCCAGAGATTCAGGCAGAAAGTGATAGAGTTCGAGAGAGAGACGAGGAGACAGCCATAGAGAGACGGAGATGCGTGAGGAGAGAGAGCATGAAGAAATGGACGGGGAGAGACGGGGAGGGGGAGGAAGGAGGGAGAGAGAGCAGAGATGAGAGGGGTCGAGAGGCGACTACGGAGGATGGAGGGGAAAGAGTGAAGAGGGGGAGAGAACGGTGGCCCGGACGAGAGCAGGAGTGAGATGACCCGATGAGAGAGGAGAGATGCAAAGACTATTCTGGAGAATCGGGGAGAGAGCGAGAGAGAGACAGAGCGGGGGAGAGAAGGAGACGAGGAGAGAGAAGAGAGAGAGAGAGAGGAGAGGATGACGAGAGAGAGAGACGGAGATGAGCCCAGAGAGAGAGAGAGCGCGAGAGAGAGTCCAAGACGGAGAGCGACACCCCCGGAGAGAGGATGGTCGCGCTGATTGATGGCGGAGTGAGGACTTGATTACGGAGGAGACTGAAGATGTGAGAGACGAGAGGATAGAGAGAGGAGGAAACTAAAGAACTTCTTCCAAAACTTGGAAACTTGATACATATAAAGGGTTATAGAACATTTAGGAAAACGATTATCTTCCATTCTGTCTGAGAGAAAGAGGAGAGAGAAGAGAGAGAGGGAAGAGAGAGAGAGTGAGAGAGAGAAGGAACGCGGTGACGGAGAGACCAGATAGAAAGAGGACTTGAAAACTTGAAAACTTAAACGGGATGAGAAGTATATATATTTTAGGGGGGGGCTACTATTCCAATCTGGCATTGATACATAGATTGACATCGTACATCAAACGTGATGACGTACTGAGAGACTCGATAGAGAGGGAGAGGAGAGAGAGTTTTAAGGAAAGAACGAAAGAGAGAGAGAGTGAGACGTGAGAGACTGAGAGAGAGGACGGAGAAGAGAGAGAGAGCGACGGAGAGGGAGGAGAGATGAGAGGGGGGGCCGGGAGGGAGAGATGAACCGAGAGAGAACTTCGATGAGGGACACGACAGAGATGAGAGAGAGAACTAGAGAGAGATAACTTGAAAACTTAAACTTTATTTTACAAGGATATAGATTTTAGGCAACGCCTATTCTAATCTGTCCGAGACCGAGAGAGAGAGGGGAGAGAGAGAGGAGGAGGAGGAGAAATAGAGAGAAGAGAAGAGAGGAGATGTGAGAATCGAAGGAAGACGTGGGCGATAGAGAGACGATGGAGAGGCGGACGACGAGGGAGAGAGAGAGTGAGAGAGAGAGTGAGAGGGATAGAGAGTGAGAGAGAGAGAGAGATTGAGCGAGAAAGAGAGAGAGAGAGAGAAAGGGGAGAGGAGAGGAAAACGGAGAGGACGCGCAGATGTCTGAGCGAGAGAGAGAGAAGAGAGGAACTTGAAAACTGAACACACTCAACGCGTTATTCGTCCAAGGATATAGGGGTTTTTTTTTTTTTTTTGGCAAACGCCTATTCTTCCCAATCTGTATTGATCACATATATGACATAGAACCATCAAACGTGGCACATACGACGAGAGAGAGAGAGGACGAGAGGAGATAACTCGAGAGGAGCGTGCGGGGAGAAAGACGGAGAGACCTGAGAGAACATCGCAGATGGTGACACGACACGGGGGGGGGAACCGAGTATGAGAAGAGAAGAGAGAGGAGAGAGAGAGAGAGAACTTGAAAACTTGAAAACTCAAACGTTATTTTCCAAGGATATAGTTTTTAGGCAACGCCTATTTGTTCCAATGTGTTCCTTGATACATATATACGAACATAGAACACATCAAAACGTGGCATGTACGAGAGAGAGCAAGAGAGAGAGAGTTTTAGAGAGAGAAGAGAGTGAGAGAGAGCAGAGACAGAGAGAGAGACAAAAAAGAAAAAGAGAGAGAGAGAGAGAGAGAGGGGGGGGAGGGAGAGAGGAGAGAGAGACGATTGGGGGAGAGGGAGAGGGAGGGAGGGGATGGGGGATGGGGGATGAGGGGGATGGGGGGTTTTGATCGGGGGGGGGGGGGGGGGGGGGGGGGGCGGGGGGGGGTGGGGGGGGGGACGGGGGGGGTTGAGGGGTGGGAGAGAGAGAGAGAGAGAGAGAGAGAGAGAGAGAGAGAGAGAGAACTAGAGAGAATAACTTGAAAACTTAAAAACTCAAACGTTTATGTTCCAAGGATACAGATTTTTAGGCAAAGCCTATTCTTCCAATCTGCCCTTGATACATAT
Source organism: Phymorhynchus buccinoides (assembly GCA_017654935.2). Classification (NCBI taxonomy): domain Eukaryota; kingdom Metazoa; phylum Mollusca; class Gastropoda; order Neogastropoda; family Raphitomidae; genus Phymorhynchus; species Phymorhynchus buccinoides. The sequence continues at coordinate 74,439,987 of CM065682.1, read as the reverse complement.
ATACTTAACACAAAAGATCAAACAGAGAGAGAGAGAGAGAGAGAGACGAGATGGAGAGAGAGAGGAGAAGAATGCGGAGACGTAGATGAGTTGACGCGCGAGAGAGAGAGTGGAGATGGAAGAGAGAGAGAGAAGAGAGACAGGATGCGGATGGAGGAGAGTGTTGTGAGACTGTGAGAGCAGACCGTCGGGAGAGAGAGAGACAGAGAGAGAGAGAGAGAGATGAGAGAGAGGAGAGGGGGGGGGGGCGGGGGGGGACAAACAGACAAAAAAAACGTATACACGCAATAGGAAGAAGGGTAACAGAGACAGAACGCAGGAAGCGAAGTGTGTGATCGATGTTGTCAGAATTTTCACTGCATGCATACCTGCAACACACACACACAATACACAACTACAAATACGCGCGCGCACACCCACATGCATACACCACCACATCACCGCAAACACACACACACACAACACACACATCACACACACACACACACACACACAAACACACACACACACATATACACACACACAAAAACACACACACACACTACCCACACACACACACACACTGACAGTCACACACACGACATACAGTGACACACAGACACAGACCACCAGACACACACACACACACACCCACACACACACACAACACACAACACACACACACACACACACCCCACAACATACACACAACAAACCACATACACACACCACACTACACACTACACACTACACACTACACACACACACTACACACTACACACGACACAGACACACACACACACAGACACAAGACACACACACACACGCACGCACACACACGCACACACGCACACACAAACACACACGGCACAAACACACACACCACACACACACACACACACACACACACACACCTTCAATTGCCTGAAGGAGTAGCAACAACCCCCAGTACAGCGAAAAAGAAGAAAAGAAAAGAAAGTATTTAACAAAAAACATTCCGTAATTGAACTTTATAAACTGTTATTATTACCGTTATTGTATATTTTTATTAGTGTCATATAAAACCTTGTATTGGTTTTAAAGGGCAATAAACATTGATTCTGATTCTGATTCATTCTGATTCAAGCACATACGCATCTCAACTTTTCACATAGAAACTATTCACTTGAGAAGCAACGTTCTCGTCATCTTAGTGGGGGGAACAAGGACAGGATTAGGATCGGCGTAGGATTATACTCATAAAACTGAAAGAAGCCGACTTCTTTGGGATTCAGGGTCTGTCGTAAACATGAGCGCACGGGGGGAGGGGGGAGGGGAGATGGGGGGGGGTTAATCCTCTCCGCAGGTTAAACAATGGCTTAGCCAAAAAACGAAATGGAACAGCACACAAAAAGCTTTCGTACCGCGGTCTCTTCCATTATATGTTCTATCCTTCATGTATTCGACCTTTATT
>CM065682.1:74398555-74431055 GCA_017654935.2 Phymorhynchus buccinoides | reverse complement strand
CCAACTGCTCTTTGGTTAAGTCCGAGCTGACGATGGTCTTTTGCATGTGGCTGCATTCGTCCGTAAAAATCCGCCTCCCACCATCCAACCTTAGCTTTAGTTGAAAGAAACTTCAGTTTTGTTACCTCTATGCAACTAACTTGCGGCCGTGTGCCGCCTTCACTAACTGCAAGCGTTAGCTGTATCCCCCACGAACTGAGTCGGGGAAGTACAATGGTGCCAGTCGCTGATTCCTTCCGACCTGGCTGGAAGGGTTTCATCCCGGACCAACATTTTGCATTTGTGAGTTCTACTCACTCTGCCAAAAAGAAATAGGAAAACTGTGGAAAGGTCACGATCATTTTCTTCCGATGTGGTTGAATAGTGCGAGGAGGCTTATAGATTTGCGACCATGCTCTCTCTCTCTCTCTCTCTCTCTCTCTCTCTCTCTCTCTCTCTCTCTCTCTCTCTCTCTCTCTCTCTCTCTCTCTCTCTCTCTCTCTCTCTCTCTCTCTCTCTCTCTCTGCGCGCGTGTGTGTATGTGCGCGTGCGTGTGCGTGCGTGCGTGCGTGCGTATGTCTGTGTCTGTCTTTCGATACAAAACAGTAGCACAAAACTGAAACGAAAAAATATTCTGGACATGACATGAAAAAGCAATCAAGAGCTATTAACGAGATTAGCCAGCAACTAATCACCGAATCGATCATTAATGAACTCTGAATGACACGGCACATGAGAGCCAAGGATAAAGTGAGCTATAGTTAGTTCGTCTTTGACTGGTTTACTACTACTACTACTACTTTCTTCTTCTTCTTTCTTCTTCTTCTTTCTTCTTCTTCTTCTTCTTCTTCTTCTTCTTCTTCTTCTTCGATCGCTCAGACACCCTCCTGTCAATTATGAGCGCAGATGCGTCATGTTGCCGTTATGCGCCTATGTAAGAAACAATCTATTAGGCCCAGCATGTCCGACTTTTTTGGGCTGGTGAGAATCGTTTTGAAAGTGTTTCTTGAAACAAACAAAAGGCAGGAGAATGGACCCCGGTAAGGGCAGACAGATAGTAGATGACAGCAAGCAAAGGGAAAAGGCAGAGTCAAAGAGAGTGGCGGACTAGAGGAAGCTACAAGCACGGAACTTCCAGAAGGTGGGGCAACTATTTATACAAAAGACCCCCCCGGTATCCCCGCGGGTGAGACTGGTTTACTAACCTTGTCATTCTCTGACAATGGTCGAGTCTTCGTAGATATTTCTATGGCGGGGGGAACGTCCCTGCTGTTGTAAATAGAATCTTCTTCTTCTTCTTCTTCTTCTTCTTCTTCTTCTTCTGCGTTCCCAGGCCATATGGCCATAATGGATAAGTTACGCATGTGTCCGGTTTTCAGTTTTCACTGGTCTCCCCGCTAGCGTACAGCCGACACATTCCGATTTCGGAGGAGCTCAAAGGAGAAAAATGATTTGGAAGATTGTGTTTTTAAGGCAGGAGAATGGGGCCAATAAGTCACTGTAGACAACCATCTATTGTACAGCTCTCATGTTACTGTTGGCCCCTACTAGAAGCTAATGTCAAACAATTGTAAAAGCCATGTGGCAAAGGGCCATTATGTCAGACATAGGCTAGAACACCAAGGCTACGTCAAAATGTTCTTATGCTGTGCGTAGTCACGCAGCGACTGTCTTTAGCCACGACAAGCTCCTAGCATAACATCACCAGTTTCAAAAATCCCCCCGAAGACGTAGTGCGGCTGCCCACGTGGCGGGGGTAATCAAAACGGTCACACACGTAATGTTCTCATCCTTAGCTGATGCGTTTGTACCATAGTGTTCAAGTGCTTCGGCTGTTGGCGTGATCCCTGGAGTCTTTTAGCCAGCAACATCAAGAACAACAAAGGACCATCAAGCTACAACACGCTACACTACCCTGTCTACAATGAAATCAGAAGTAATCATCTGTGGACAAAATGTCCATGAATAATTTACCCGCATCACCAGCAGCTGAGATTACTTCCACGTCAACTTAAGGTATTTGGTATATTCTAGTCACAGAGACTTATTTTTGTTAAATTCGGGCTGCTCTCCCCTGGAGCGCGTCGCCGCAAGTGCAGCACCTACCCAATTTTGTTTTTGGATTTTTTTTGGGTGTGTGTGAGGAGGGGGTGTGGGCACACTTGGAAAACCTAGCTATCAATTTGGCCATACCGGGCAGCGGGATTTTCCCCTGCTCTTACCGACTTTCAACTGCCGTGGGATTTGTTACGTGCGTAAAGCGCAACGGGTCAGACTAGCTTTAAGTCCCCATGCGAAGGACTGGACGTTCAGTTCGATTTCCCTGTCAAACTAGAAAGAAAGGGCGAGGAAGGAAGCCGGGATTCGAACCCGGGTCACTCAACGCTGCCGTCACGCATTACATTCGGCAGGCGAGCGTCTTAACCACTTTGCCACCTTTCTCCCTGCGCTGCATACGATTCGATTCACTGCGATCCGATTTTGACATTTGTGAGGCATGGTGATGAAGATGATGAAAATTTCATGTGATGAAATCCTACTAGTTATGTTCACTATTATGTGTAGTCTCCCTGTATACACGAATCTGATGAAATATCTGACTTTCTGTGTTGCCGGTAGAGGTGGGGGGAAAAACCGGTTTGAACCGAAAAACCGGTGCTAAACTTTCGCGGTTCGAAAAACCGGTTCGAGTTGCTGTGAACCGGTTTTTTAACTGCAAACTGAAAGTAAGTTTTTCTTAGAATAACGCATTCTTTTCGAAGAACAACACTGATTCTCAGCGCAGATTGGGCGTTTGTAAACCAAGAGTAGCTGTTTCTAGTTTGTGGTGGTGCATGGCTTTGACTTTGACTTTGAGTGTTGAGTGTATGTGTGTGTGTGTGTCATAACTTTCGTTATTGTGTGTGTGTGTATGTCTGCGCGTGCGTGCGTGTGTGTGAATATTCTGACAAATAAATATGTGTTTGCATAGGTGAAACTAGTGATGCGAGTACTGGTTAAAAAAACGGTTAACTAAAACCGGTTCGAAGAGGGAAATCCGGTTTAAAACCGGTTCGGATTTTTGAACCGGTTCTCAACTCTAGTTGCCAGACATTGTATTTGATTCGTACGTTGTTGCAGTCTTACATGAGTATTACAGAGTTATTTTGTAGACGGAAATATTTCACGCTAACCATGCATGACTCACAGACATCGTCACGATCGTATCGTATTTTGGGGGTCAAATCGTATGCAGTGTGGCTAGGCCTTAAAGACCCACCAAATCACGTGTCAAAATCACGGTTTCCACGTGTTTTCCCCTCTTATAGCTGGTAAGAAATCTTGTTTTGACCAGGTCTGACTCCCATACAAATGCCCCCAATTTCAACCCGAAACATTTTAAAGAGCAGCCTCAATTTGAAGTTGGGGACATTTGTATGTGGGTCACAGCTACCCAGAAAGGGAAAAAAACAAGGGACTTAATCGTGGAGCGTCAGTGTGTCTTTAACCCTTTCACCGCCAGCCATATTTCAGCCAAAAATGTCCATTACATTTACCTGGGTAGAGAACAAAAACCATATGCAGTATTGGGGATTCTTCTGTGAAATATATAAAATAAGGTCTATCCTTACTTCCCAAAACTAAGACAATAGGGTCTTTGGATAATAGACCCCAATTTGATGCCTTTTAGTGACATAGGTGTTGAATCATTGTGGTGCTAAAATGCGACTTTGGCGGTGAAAGGGTTAACTCACCGTAACCTACCTCTTCGTTGGAAATTGCGAAAGGTCGTCTCTCCTTCTGGGCAGTGCATCTCTCGTTCTTACTCTCCCTGTGGCAAATGAATTCCTCGTAGATATCGTCCCTTGTCATGAAAGGCTGTTGTTACTCTCTGATTGCACCACGATGCCTCTCATTCATATCGTCTCCCCACGTGGGGATACCGGGGGGCTGGAGGTCTCTCGTACAAATAGGTCCCCCACCTTCCGGAAGTTCCGCGTTTGTAACTTCATCTAATCTGTCACTCTCTTTGACTCTGACTTTTCCTTTTGCTTACTACCACTGTCATCTACTATATTTTTGCCTGACTTGTCCATTCTCCTACCTCCCCCCCACCCCCCAGACACTCTTATACAACAAGGTTCTGCAGCCGAAGACGGACATGCTGGGCCTAACTATTTCTCAGTCAGCGCATAACGACAGCATGACGCATCTCGGCTCATAATTGACAGGAAACTGTCTGAGCGAGCAATGAAGAAGAAGAAGAATTCGTATCATGCGTGTTGTGGGGCTTCAGTTCACAGTTCACAATTCACAAATAAGTATTGTCTTGAAATAAAATGAAGAAACGCATTTTTCGGCGTGCTCTTGCATGGAAGTAAATGGCAGGTCGGCTCTTCGATCCATATAACAAAATCCTTCTGCGGTTATACTGTATCACAACTTTCCACATAACCACAACACTTAGCCACCCCTAGCAGACTTGTTCAAAAGACCGGTACAATTGATTTAGCGGCAAGGCGAAACTCAAACTCAAGATGCCTGTAACCAAACAAATTCAACTGAGATCTACTCACCACAACCAAATCTGGGTATTGTTTCGCAAGAGCGAACGCTCGTAGCCATTAAAGCAGTTCAGCAAAACCGTTCCTAAGAAACACCTTCGTTTTGCCGATAGTTTGGCTAACGTTTTGTTCTTCCCCCACACCGAGCACGCGGCGAATGATCCGGAACTATCACGTGGCTTGGACGGGGTTAATACACTTCTGACTGTTGATTGGCCCATTAAGGTTTAGTTTTGTTGTTGTTGTTTTTAGCAAATCAGGTTAGGTTAGGTACATTATAGTCACAGAGGCGTCTCTGTGAAATTCGGGTTGCTCCCACCTGGAGAGACAAGAACTTATAATATTTTTCCGAAAGCGTTTTGCATAGTCATTTCTTAGACCCCATTAGGCGTAACAGTTATTCGCGCGAACAGCAACCTCTAGTGAAACTAAACCCTGGGGTTACTTTCACGAGAGGTCGCTATACGCGCGCGTTACGTTTGGGTCAAAAGAGGGTCTAAGATTTTACAAAACGTTTGCGGAAAAACATTAACAAGCTCTTGTCTGGTTGGACACATTTTTTTTATTTTATTCGCCAAACCCTAATGGGCCAATCAACAACAATAAATGTATTAACCCCGTGCAAGTCATGTGATAGCTCGCCGCGTGGTCGGTTTTTGTAGGAAGAGAAAAACGTTAGCCAAACTATCGGCAAAACGAAGTTGTTTCTTAGGACCGGTTCTTTTGGCAAATTGCGCAAACAGCAACGAGCGTTCGTTATTGTGAAACGAGACCCTGACTGCCTACAACACATACAAGCGTCAGAATGCTGAAGAAGACCACGAGATGTGGTAGAAATAGAATGCTGAAGAAGACCACGAGATGTGGTAGAAATAAATGCTGAAGAAGACCACGAGATGTGGTAGAAATAGAATGCTGAAGAAGACCACGAGATGTGGTAGACATAGAATGCTGAAGAAGACCACGCGATGTGGTAGAAATAGAATGCTGAAGAAGACCACGAGATGTGGTAGAAATAGAATGCTGAAGAAGACCACGAGATGTGGTAGAAATAGAATGCTGAAGAAGACCACGAGATGTGGTAGACATAGAATGCTGAAGAAGACCACGCGATGTGGTAGAAATAGAATGCTGAAGAAGACCACGGGATGTGGTAGAAATAGAATGCTGAAGAAGACCACGGGATGTGGTAGAAATAGAATGCTGAAGAAGACCACGGGATGTGGTAGAAATAGAATGCTGAAGAAGACCACGAATGTGGTAGAAATAGAATGCTGAAGAAGACCACGGGATGTGGTAGAAATAGAATGCTGAAGAAGACCACGAGATGTGGTAGAAATAGAATGCTGAAGAAGACCACGAGATGTGGTAGAAATAGAATGCTGAAGAAGACCACGAGATGTGGTAGAAATAGAATGCTGAAGAAGACCACGAGATGTGGTAGAAATAGAATGCTGAAGAAGACCACGAGATGTGGTAGAAATAGAATGCTGAAGAAGACCACGCGATGTGGTAGAAATAGAATGCTGAAGAAGACCACGAGATGTGGTAGAAATAGAATGCTGAAGAAGACCACGAGATGTGGTAGAAATAGAATGCCGAAGAAGACCACGGGATGTGGTAGAAATATCCAAGTGAGTACTCTTTGTCTCTGTGGAAAGGACACAATAATAGTATCACATTCCAGAGACTGGGAATCCACCTGCAAAAACCAAGAAGCTCAAGTCTTTTAATATTGGTTGATGAAATGTGGGAATAAGATCCCCACAATCGCTTTACTTCTAAACCAACATAGCTCACTATCAATCAGTAAAGCGCTTGCCTTTAATCCCATGGGTGCTACTCTTCCGAACCGCTTGACCGAATCGCTTCAAATTTTGTGTGGTGGTGTGTCACCATGAGAGGAAGGCATCCGCGTAAAACTTTTCGCCGTCCTGACGTTGACCTTGGCGTATGACCTTGTTTACACTGGTTTCAGTATTTTTAATTTTACCAGAAACTGAACTTCAGTTTTTTGCAATTCATCCACACACACAAAAATGACCACAAGCGATTTGGGGCGTTTTGAACTTAGTCTAGTTGTTCTATCTTGGAAGTTTACAAAGGCAATGTAATCATTTTACAAGGCTTATCAGACTCAAACTGTCTCTGTCTCTCATTTTAACTGTCTGTCTGTCTCGTTATCTCTCTCTCTTAACTTGCCCCCCTGAATCGTCCGACGGGGCTCTGCCCCTGTACCCTGCCGGGGCCATGGGTCCCTGGACCCCTGCCTTTCAGTTTTTCATTTTGGGGAGTTTGGCCAGTTTGGTCTATTTACATTACATGTAATCAACAGGTCCTTAAAGACATACTGACCCACCACGATTAAGTCCCTTGGGTTTTTTTCTGGGTAGCTGTGACCCACATACAAATGCCCTCAGCTTCAAATTGAGGCTGCTCTTTAAAATGACGTTTCGTTTTCAATTTGGGGGCATTTATATGGAAGTCAAATCTGGTCAACAACAAAAAAGATTTTCTACCAGCTATAAGAGGGAAAACACGTGAAGCCCGTGATTTTGACACGTGACCTTTAATACCGTTTCAGACTATTCGATTTTTGTCCAAGGAAAGGGATCGCGAGTCTCATTCAAAAACAAACAATCACACACACACACAAAATGTTCACTAATATAGCGATGGCTTGGAGTCAAAACGGACTATCTTTAGATAGTCCATTCAACTTATTACGAAAACTAATAACTTGTATTTTTTTTTAAAAACTGCAGAAATATAAAAAGCATAACACCCTTTTTATATTTCTGCAGTCATTGTTTGATACAAGTTATTAGTTTTTGTATTAAGTCCAATAATACTTCAAGACTCCAAACCATCGTTAAATTTAATTTTTGTTAAATTATTTGAGTTAAACTGAATGAAGCTTACAACCTCTTTATTTCGACAAAATCGACTACAGTGGAACCTCCCTTATAAGACCTCCCATTATAAGACTCCCTCCCATATAAGACCTACTTCTCTGAGACATTGCCCTTCTTAACTTATACTCTTATTATACATACTTGTGGCGGTGCCATAGCCGATGAGGTTTAACCGAGGCGTGGTTACCGCTACACCTATCTGTATTAGTAAAAAAAAATCGGGACTTTACTGGTTTCGTACTGCCTCCAGGCATTGCCTCCAGTATTGTTCCCACCATATTTGTATTTACAAATGTCCCATATGTGTCTGGTTCAGACCTAGAGGACGTAAAGCACCATTGTCGTCATTGCCCTTCTTTGTAAGTATTCAAATCCCCTCCCTTATAAGACCTCATTTTGGATGATTTTTGAAGGTCTTTTAAGGGAGGTTCACTGTAGTCTGACACGGCCTTGTAGGAACACCCTGTTCTGTAAATCAACCAGAATGGAAATCTGCAGCTTCCCAAAATGGCTCCAAGCATTGCAAGGCAATCACTCTTTCAACAATCACAATAATCCCTTATTTCAACCACCTTTCTCCTAGTGCTTAGCGACCCCTTTCTTCCACAAATTAGCTCAGATCCTGCATTGCCTCTTTCGGAAAGCTGGTCGGTCGTTACCCCATAGATTGTGTTCAGGTACTGTCATCATGAGCGCGTCATTAAACAGTTAACACCGGTCGTAAAATGTCACTAGGAATTATTCGGAAATAATTAAGGGGGGTAATTTCATGGTGCGTGGGAGTGATCTTGCCTAACTCAATCGGTCAAACAGGGGAAGTCACTCTACCATCAGCTCTCGTAGCCCATCGACGCGTGTGTTTGAGCAGACATACAGCACTTAGAACACCGTGCGTCATTCTAAAGATTTATGTCATTTATATTTTTACGTCACATTTTGCAAGTGTTATCAGTTTGTAGCCAATGGCCACCCCTAATTTTTTTTTTTTTTTAAATGCTTGCAAGTCGCTGACTCCCATCCTGCGGTTTCAAGCTTCGACGCCATCGTTGCATTGTTGCTATAACATTTGACCGAGTAATGGAGGTAAGCAACTCTAATTTTCACGAAGTGCTCCCCCCTAGTTTTCTCTCTCCCGAAAATCGTCTATTAGACCGAACTAGGGGAGAGCACTTCGGGAAAATTAGAGTTGCTTACCTCTATTACTCGGTCAAATGTTATAGCAACAATGCAACAATGGCGTCGAATTCGCTAGTTATTGCTTTATGTGGCGGTACCATAGCCGATGAGGTTTAACCGAGGCGTGGTTACCGGCAAAGGCACTTTTTTTTCCTATTTTTTTCGAGTTGTATCCATTAACGATAGTTTCATTTGTACTTTAAACAGCCCCCCTCATGTTTACGACCCTCCATCTCAAAGTCATTGTTTTTTGCACCCACTCCCTCTCAGCCCGAGTGAGCCTTGAAGGCTTTGCCTCTTGTTTGAAATACGTGTTACTACCCGTGTTAAGTGTTTAAGAAGCACTCGTGATCATCACGGCACCATGTGACTCATCCATGTTGATCCCTTGTTGCCTCGTCGGTAAAGAGCGAGGAGTAGGGTCTCCGTACACGTAAACATTTTTCACTCTTTCCCCATGACAACGCAGTTGATAGGCCAGTCATAAGATCACTTGCACGTTACTGTGTTGCTATGGAGAAAGAGGGAAAAATGTTCCTGTGTACGGAGACCACTAGGGCACAGTCATACGGAGCAACTAAGCTCAGTGTGATTTCGGACTAGCGGAAGATGCTGTGTCTCGTAAATGGTGTAGTATAGTACTAGGCCTATAATCTCGGTAAAGGTAAAGATGTGCCCCCCCCCCCCCCCCCCCCCCCTGAATTTCTCGGTTAAGAAGCTGTTCATAAAATACAGCTTTATGTTTGGTAAGAAAGGCAAAAACGGAAAAATGGAATGAACAGAGAAATGTTGGACATTGGACATTGCTTACCTATTGGACATTGTGTGAGTTACTAAATTGGTATGAGTACACGAATTTTATTTTATTACAGTTTTATGTGCAACTGGTTTTTTTACTACTGTTTGCAGTCATGCTAAAATGATTAGTTTATTAAATGTGACCCAGCACCACGAAAGGGACATTAAGTCGCTGGGCTAGTTTCTGACAACAGGCTTGCAAAGTCAAAAAATCTCATTTTTTGTCAATTTTGAGCTATGAATATTTTTGTGTTCTCTAACATCTTATCTTTCATATTTATAAAGGATCTTTACTGTGGTCTCTATCTTTACTGTGGTCTCTAAATGGTCTTATAAGTGTTTTAAAAATGGCCGAGTAGGTCAATGCATTTTCTTGTATCAGCTAGGCTAGACTTTAGACATGTTTTCTTTAATATCAAAATGGCCGACAATGCTCACAGCTACTAACTTTAAATGCTCATAACTCATAACTCGGAACGGAAAAAGATACAAGAATGGTTCTTGTATCATTAGAAAAAGCATTGTCTGACGTTTTCAATTGTGTTGTGTTCTCTAACATCTTATCTTTCATATTTATAAAGGATAATCTTTACTATGGTCTCTAAATGGTCTTATAAGTGTTTAGAAAACGAGTAGGTCAATGCATTTTCTTCAGCTAGGCTAGACTTTAGACTGTTTTCTCAAAATGGCCGACGCTCACCCTACTAACTTTAAATGCTCATAACTCTGGAACGGAAAAAGATACAAGAATGGTTCTTGTATCATTAGAAAAAGCATTGTCTGACGTTTTTCAATTGTGTTGTGTTCTATAACATCTTATCTTTCATATTTATAAAGGATAATCTTTACTATGGTCTCTAAAAATGGTCTTATCACCCTGCTAACTTTAAATTAGTAAAATGAGTAGGTCAATGCATTTTCTACAGCTAGGCTAGACTTTAGATGTGTGTTTGTCTCGAAACGGGCCTTATGGCCGACCGAATCGCTTCAACCTGTGAGCCCTCACGGGGCGATGGCAACTTTAAATGCTCATAACGCAAAATGCGCGAAACGGGAACGGAAAAAGATACAAGGCGTTTCTGGGCCCGATTCCTTGTATCATTAGAAAGAGCATTGTAAACCGGAAGCTATGGCGCATACTAGCATGATGCAAAACATCCGTTCACTAATCGCGTCATTGCTGTAAGGCTTTGTCACCGGGGCAGTGCCTGGCAGCAAATTGTCTCGGGAGAGCGCGTCACTCTCAGAGCAGCGCCAACGGGAAACGGGGCCTTATAACTCTGCCGTCTTAACGAAATCGCTTCAAATTTGCTGTACTCAGCATTACCAGTACTTGGCGTTACCGTTACTCCGTTAAAGTTACCAATACTTGGCATTAACCCTTTCACTCGGCGTTGCGCCATAACTCGCCATATGATTCTTGTATAATTAGAAAGAGCATTGCCATGTACTAGGCATCATCCATTCACTACGGTCCGTTGTCTTCATTCACCTCGACATTTAAACCCTTTCCTGCCAGGTAGAGAAAGAGAACAAACTCCATCTGCAGTATTGGGGATTCTTCTGTGACATATATAAAAAAAGGTATATCCTTACTTCCCAAAACTAAGACGATAGGGTCTTTGGATAATATACCCCAATTTGATGCCTTTTAGTGACATAGGTGTTAAAAACACAATCACTGTGGTGCTAAAATGCGACTTTGGCGGTGAAAGGGTTATAAACGAGAATTGGGTTTTTTTTTTTTTTTTTTTCTTTTTCGCCGTGTTTATTATTTATTTTATCTTCATGTGCTTGTGTGAGTGTAGCGCGTGTTGATGCTTTTTAGTTCAATTGTATAGAAAGAGAATTGTCTGAAGTTTTCAATTGCATGATTTTCTCAGAATGGTCAGTTTGACACTTAATGTCCCTTTCGGGGTGCTGGGTCGCAAATGTGTTTCTGTTTATATGTCCCTTTTTGTTTATTGGATTTCAGTGGAGGAAAATATCAAAACAAAAAGCAGTGGGTCGAAAGCAAGCCAAAAGAGGATAATGTGCGTTTGATTTAGAAAATTGCAAGGTAAATATATGAAAACGCAATGACAAACAAAATAACAACAACACATATGCACACGCGCGCGTGCGCCTTCAGAGAGACGAACCCAGAGGGCGGAGTGGGTGATGCTGGGGAGGGAGAGGGGAGAGAGAGAAGAGGTGGAGGTCGTGGGAGGGGAGAGTGGGGGGGATTTGGGGGGGGAGAGCGGGGGGAAGAGGGAGGGGGAGAGCGGGAGGGGGGGGGAGGAGGCGGGGAGGGCGGGGAAGGACACTTTACAGAGAGGTAGGAAAGGAGGGAATGGTGGAGATGGGGGGGGAGGGAAGGGGAGGATAGAGGGAGGAGGGGATGGATGGGGGGCAGACCGGGGAGTGGGGGGAGGGGGTGGGGGGATAGCGAGAGGGGGGGGGGAGGGGGGGGGGGAAGGGGGAGGGAGGGGACCGAGAGAGGAGGGGTCGGGGACGAGACAGAGGGGGGAGATTGGCGAGAGAGGTGAGTGGGTGAGCAGACAGCGGGACCGACAGAGAGGAGGGAATGAGAGCGAGGGCGAGGAGAGAGAGAGTTGGGGGTTGAGAAGGAGAGGGGGAGGGAGAGGAGGGGAGGAGAGGAAGGAGGGGAGAGGGTAGGGGTGAGGAAGGAGGGGAAACTGCGAGAGACCCCGAGGGGGGCTGGGTATGGGCAAGGGAATGGGGAGGGAGAGAGAAAGAGAGACGAAGATAGGGAGAGACAAGAGATGGGGGAGAGGTAAAGAGAGGGAGAGAGAGGAGTGTGCCGTGTTTATTAGGGGAGAGAGAGAGTGAGAGTGGGGAGAGAATTCAATTACGGGCATTGGAGAGAATGGGGCGGAGATTTGAGGAGAGCGGGCCGTCTCTTATTGGGGGCGACAGAGAGTGGGTGAGGAGAGAGGGGAGAGATGGAGACTTGAATTTATAAGTAAATGGGGGAGAATAGGAAGTGAACAAGGAAAGGGTGCATGAGGGGGCGGAGGCGATACGAGGAGAGGGGAGAGGGAATAGAGGAGGAGGACAGGATGGGAGGAGACGTGGGGGAGGGGGGGCGTGCGAGGGAGAGGTGGAGAGGGACAGAGAGGGGGGAGGAGGAGGGGGATGAGGCGGGAGAGATGGGAGAGGAGCGGGAGCGAGCAGGAGGGGAGGGGAATTTGGGGGGAGGGCGGGGTGCTGAGAGAGCAGGGTGAAGAGTAGCGGGAGGAGGTGCGGTAGGGAGAGAAGGAAGAGGGATGAGGGTTAGGGAGAGAGTGAGGAGGGGGGGGGAGGGGGGAGGATCCTTGGGAGGGCAGAGGTGAGAGAGGAGGAGAGAGAGGGAAAGAAGATAAGAGAGAGAGAGGAGAGGAGGGGGAGAGAGAGAGAGACGAGTGGATTGAGGAAGGAGTGAGAGAGAATGACTGAGAGAGAGAAGATTGGACAGAAGAGTGGGGACGACGCGAGGGAGAGGGGCGAGAGAGGGAGGGTTGGGAGGATGACTGGGTTCGAGAGAGGGTGAGAGGAGGAGGGGAAGAGAGGGTTTCATGGACGAAGGAGAAGAGGAAAGGAGAGAGGAGGGGAATGGGAGAGAAGGAGGAGACGATTGAGAGAGATGCGGGAGGAGGGGGTGCGGAGCAGGGTGGAGCGACGGAGAAGGAGGGCGATGAAGGATGGGAGTTGGAGGATTTGGGTGAGAGGCAGGAGAGGAAGAGAAATTAGAGTTGACGGTGATGGAGAGACGATGAGATGAGAGGAGGTGTTTGTTGTGAGGGGGGGAGCTAGTGGAGGAGGGGGAGGGTGAGGGGGAGGGGAGGGAGGATTATGAGGGGGAGGGGGGGGGGGGGGGGGTGGAGAACGAGGGGGAGGGGAGGGGGGGTGGGCAGTTCGGAAGGAGGGAGGGACGGGGGTGAGGAGGGAGGGGGGCGGGATGGGGGGGGGAGGTGGAGGACAGGGAAAGGGCGGGAGAGGGAATTGCAGAGGGGAGGGGAGGGAGAGTAGGGGGAGGCGAGGGGGGAAGTTTTCAATTGTATGGATGACACCCGGAGGGATCAAAGGAAAGGGTGATGGCGGGGGGCGATTGACCACAACGGAATTGGAGTCCATTGGGAGAGGGGGGTTGAGAGTGTGGGCAGTGGGTCGAAAGCAAGCCAAAAGAGGATAATGTGCGTTTGATTTAGAAAATTGCAAGGTAAATATATGAAAACGCAATGACAAACAAAATAACAACAACACATATGCACACGCGCGCGCGTGCGCCTTCAGAGAGACGAACGAGAGAGAGAGAGAGAGAGAGAGAGAGATAGAGAGAGAGAGAGAGAGAGAGAGAGAGAGAGAGAGAGAGAGAGAGAGAGATTTAGTTTCCAAGGAGAAAGATTTTAGCACGCCCAAGAGAGAGAGAGAGAGAGAGAGAGAGAGAAGAGAGAGAGAGAGAGAGAGAGAGACAGAGAGAGAGAGGAGAGTAGAGAGAGAGACAAAGACAGAGAGACAGAGAACAGAGAGACTTGAAACTTTACAGACGGAGAGAGAAAGAGAGAGAGAGTCATAAACAAGCAAGTAGACGCAAACACGTGTCCACCGGATCGAATTAGCTACCGACGTATGTCCACACTTAGATCAGACCACATCAAATCCCCCAGAAAGCCCCCCCGACCGACCATTTCATCAGTACTCAAACCTTAAAACCTAGCAATCTAAAAATTAAAAAAATCCTTACAACAAAACTGCGCTACCCCGTCAAAAACAGGCAACAATGTTCCTAAATATCACACAAATCATCACAGCATAATCTCTCCTAATTATTAGGGGGAAAAAACAATTACCATCATTATTAATCTTCCATTTTCTCCGTCCTTGTTACCCGTCGTCTTCTTGTCTTCAGCAAATTAGCTTAGATCCCACCAACATTGACCCCCATATACCCGTTCCCCCCCCCCTTCCGTACCCCACACCCACTCCTCCCCCCCCGGTTTGGAAGGCAAATCGGTCGTTACTCTTAAAGGTGGACCCGGTACCCTGACCGATGAGTTTTTGCAAGAAACACGTCGAGATCACGAGAAGAAAGACAGCCTTTTCAAGGATCGGAACACTCACTTTGCTCTGGTTTCCTAGAAATCAAACCGTCAAATCGGCGATTCCTCCTTGGCGGAGGTACTGGAAGTCAACTTCTTTCATTGAAAGAGACTTTTCTAATAGCCGCCTGAGTTTAGACCAAATCGTTTGCACGAAATGTTCACAATGCAAGTCTTTTTTTTCTTTTTTTTGTGTAATTTTATAGAGTTTACCTAAAGGAGTTTCGCTCACAACAAAGAAAATAGCTCCATTTTGTTTTTTACTGAACTACAAAAAAAAGAAAAGCTTCAACCACAATGAGTGGCCTCCACCCACCCCATCCAAAATGGCTTCTCTCTCCGGCATCTCCGCCAAGGAGGAATCGCCGGTTTTGACGGTTTGATTTCTTGGAAACCAAAGCAAAGTGAGTGCTGCAATACATTTATAGCGCCTAATCTTAAAAAAGCCCTAAGCGCTTATAATAATAAATGAATAAACCAGCAAGCAATATAAATAAAGAAATGACAAAAATATATTATGCACACGCGCGTGCGCGCACACGCACGCACTAAACACAGACACACGCACGCACTTTAACAGACACACACACACAAACACACACACGAACGCATCACACGCGCACACGCAACACACACGCACATACTACACGCATGCACACAAGCACACGCGGATGGAAGGGGCACAGTACTTTGAAAAGAAACATAGCAGGCTATGATTTGAAAAGTGTAGATTTGAGAGAAGACTTAATTTAACCGTTCAATACTGTCGTACGCTATAGCGTACACAGCGTTTAGCCATTCACCATTCACAACCCCGCGAAGCCTGGCAACCCAAACTGGTATAGAAGTGTTCCTCTACGGTCCCTTAATAGTTTTCAACCAATGAAATCACTTCCCGTCTATTTTTAGTACCGCAATGAATGAAAACGAGTCACTATCCCTCTCTTCGTCTTCTTTGTCATGCTTTTTCTAAATCTGCTAATAATGAAAAATTTACTTTGGAATTATAACATATGCTAGCTTTTATTATTATAAACAATACCGCAAATTTTCAAAACTGTGCGGTTAAGCATTATTTTTTAAATAATTTTTATGTAATGATGCAAACCCGCCTAGTATGGAACGCTTGTGTACGTCAGGTACGCTATAGCGTACAATAGCATTGGTTGGTTTGTTAAGCCCGTCGTATGTCCCATATGTGCCTTCCCAGGTCGAGAGGACGTAAAATTCCAAATAACTGAACTTAAGCCCGTCGTACATGGCGAAAGCCGATACGCGACGTTAAACTGAACTTCCATCCAATAGCATAGAGATGCCCCACATGGCCGAAAGGCCAAAGAGGGCGTTAAACATTATTTCCAATAGCATAGAGAGAGTAGGGAGTTGGCAGATATCTGTAAAACGTGTTTTCCTGGTGATATCGACGTGTTTCTTGCAACAACAAAAACTCATCCGTCAGGGTGTCCATTTAAGACCGCACTTAGGTGACTCACCCTTATCGATCCTTCGTGTTTCTCTGCTGCTGGTAAAGAGCAAGGATTATATAGAAGGCTACTACATTTTACTACGTTCCGTGTCATTACGGTACAAAACGAAAAAGGGCAAGCCAAACTGCATACGATCCGATTCGCTACGATCCGACTCTTCACATTCGTGAGGCGCATGATTCACGTGAAATTCTACTGTCTAAATAAGTCAAAAGTCATGTCATATGTCATAAGTCGTAAGTCATAAGTCATAAGTCATGTTTCTTTATTGGCATTGGTACAGCGCACATGGAAACTTGGCCTCCACCAATGTAAAAAAATAAAAATATCAAATAAAAGTATGAAACATAAATTTACATTAACAAAATATGTAACTCTCACACCACACCCAATCATTCATCCGCTCTCCGCTATCTTGCTCACTCATCATGCAACCCACCACCACTTCCGCCTTCATTTCGCACCCTTTCTTTTCTTTTTTTTCCTTCACTTCAATCACTTCCTTCACTTCAATCTCCCATTCATGTACTCTCTCTCTCTCTCTCTCTCTCTCTCTCTCTCTCTCTCTCTCTCTCTCTCTCTCTCCCTCTAAAGTTGTGTATATTTTTGTACAAGGCTTTTAAACTTCGAGATATCGTACTATCGTGAGTATTTTTTTTGTTTTTTGTTGTTTAGTTTTAGTTTTTTTTTTGTTTTTGTATTTGGATGATTGATTTTGTGTACTTTGAAATATTGTCACACACCCTTCCAAATGGGACGATGCCTTTTCGGGAATAAAACATTGTCATTGTCATCTCTCTCCCCTCCCTCTCTCTCTCTCTCTCTCTCCCTCTCTCTCTCTCTCTCTCTCTCTCCCTCTCTCTCTCTCTCTCCCTCTCTCTCCCTCCCTCTCTCTCTCTCTCCCTCCCTCTCTCTCCCCCCCCCCCGTCTCTCTCTCTCTCTCTCTCTCTCTCTCTCTCTCTCTCTCTCTCTCTCTCTCTCTCTCTCTCTCTCTCTCTCTCTCTCTCTCTCTCTCTCTCTCTCTCTCTCCCCCCCCCTCTCTCTCTCTCTCTCTCTCTCTCTCTCTCTCTCTCTCTCTCTCTCTCTCTCTCTCTCTCTCTCTCTCTCTCTCTCAATAGAGTTACTTCAATGCGTTATATTATTAGGCTAATGTTTAGTACTTTGGAATTTGGAATGTTTTGTTTTGCATGTTGAGTTATTTTTTCGAGTTGCTTTCATATTACTTTTCTTTCTGAGGACAGGATGGGGGGAAAAAAGCTGTCAATCTTACTCCTTTATCCTCAATAAAGATCATTTTGACTTGACTTGACTTGACTTGACTCACAAACCTCGTCACAATCGTATCGTATTGGGGTCAAATCGTATGCAGTGTAGCAGACCCTTTCTATAAAATAAAAAAAGGGCCAGCCACACGACAGCTAAAATCGCGCGGCTGTACGATACGATTCGATCACGTGGTCTCCAAGAACAAATGTGATTCGCGCTTCGAGATCACGAGATCGAATCGCATCGTACAGTCGTGCGATTTTAGGTGAGTCCGGTTTTCAGTTTTCACTGGTCTCCTACCGATGCATTCAGCCGACACAATCCGATTTCGGAGGAGCTCAGAGTAGGGAAGTTTGAAGATTTTGTTTTTTAAGAAAATAAATACAATACGGCAGAAAGATAGTAGATGACGGTAAGCAAAGGGAAAAGGCAAGAGTCAAAAGAGAGAGGTTAGAGGAAGCTACGAGCACAGAACTTCCAGAAGGGTGGGGGAACTATTTATAGAAAAGAACACGCACCCCTCCCCCTTGGAATCCCCACGGTGAGAGACTGCGTTCCAATGACAAGAAACTGAGCAATATTGCCCCCAAAACTTCATAAATAATAAATGTCTCAAAAAATTAGTGGTTGTAACTGACCGGTTACAGATGATCCTATCGGCAGATTATAACCGTTGTGACCTCGACCTTGACCTTCCGTGTACTAAATATTCGGACTAGCAGTATTTCATCAGATTCACATTTAAGTATTAGGTATTAGGTACGTTGTAGTCACAGAGGCGTTTCTGTGAAATTCGGGTTGCTCCCACATGGAGAGCGCGTCGCAGCCAGAGGCGCGCCACCCAATTTTTGTTTTTGGCATGCGATTTTTGTGTGACTAATGAGGGGGGGGGGGGGGGTAAATGTTGACCAAATGACAACGTTTTCGTTGCCACTGGGTTTAACGTATGCTAAGTGCATGGGCACACAGGACCTCGGTTTATCGCCTCATCCGAAAGACTCCACGTTCAGACCGTAAGGCCTAGTGCAGAGTGAGAGGAAAAATCCCATGTACCCAGGTTCGAACTCGGGTTTATTTGACACGAAGCGAACGCGCTACCACTGTGCCACTCCACACTACGCAGTAGACTCTCACGAGAATCGCGCCTCACAAATGTCACAGTCGGATCGCATCGTATGCAGTGAGTCGATTCACCCTATATTCCTTTGAACAAGTATAGTTTGCACTCGGTTCAAAGGTTACTTGTTTGGCATTACGATCAGGAGACGATTTTCGGAGAGAGAAAAAACTAGGGGAGAGCACTACGTGAACATTAGAGTTATTTACCTTACTTACTCGGTCAAATACCATAGCAACAATGGCGTGGAAGAGTGAATGAATGAATGAATTAATTCTATTTTTTATAGAGGGTAGTAGAGTAAGCAATAATATGCTTTTTTACATCCAGCCCTCTGGGCAAAATACATATATAAAAGTAGAAAATGGAAAACGAAAATAAGCACATACAAAGTAATATAAAGCATGCAAAAAACATCCCTATATTGTAACACATCAATAACAAAATCAAACCCAATCCTACTTTTCATGTGAAGCGAAGCGAGTGAACGATTTGCAAACATTAACCCTTTCACCGCCAATGTCGCATTTTGGCACCACAATGATTTAACAACCATGTCATAAAAAACTCTTGAAATCAGGGTCTGTTATTCAATGATATTGTGTTCCTACATTTGGGCGGTAAATGTGTCACAGAGAAATCCCACAATATTGCAGACAAAATCTTTTCTGTGGCCAAGTAGCTTTAACCCTTTAAAACCGCCAATGTCCCATTTTTGCACCACAATGATTCAACACCGATGTCATTAAAACCCTTGAAATCAGGGTCTATTATTCAATGATATTGTGTTCCTAAATTTGAGCAGTAAGGATTGACCCTATTCTAAATGTGTCACAAAGAAATCCCACAATATTGCAGATAAAATCTTTTTTTGCAGACAAGTAAGTTTAATGGACATTTTTGGCTAAAAAATGGCTGGCGGTGAAAGGGTTAATGGTAATTTTTGGCTCAAAGATGGCTGGCGCTGAAAGGGCTAAAGGGTTAAAAACTGATCTAACCTGCAAAACGTCGAGAACTCTCAAAGAAATAAACATTGAGGTTGACCCAGACAGCTTTGATGGCGAGAAACACAAACCGAGTGTGTCTAAATCTAGATCTACTCAAACGCAGCATGTTCGGAGGGTGATTGTTACCATCTGAGGGGGCAATTGCTATCATACAGTCTTGACATCTGTAGGGTCCCCCTTACCAAAAATGCTTCACAATAAGGGGTACCATTATAAATCACATGTTAACGGACAGAAAGTTACCACTTTCAGATTGCTATCATGCATTTTTGGAAAGGGGTGACTCTATAGATGTCAAAAAATATACATGATTTCATTCCCTCCCCCCCCCTCCTCTCTCTCTCTCTCTCTCTCTCTCTCACTCTCTCTCTCTCTCTCTCTCTCTCTCTCTTTTTTTTTCTTTTTTTTTTATTCCTCTTCTTCTTCTAGTACTACTACTACTACTACTACTACTACTACTACTACTACTACTACTACTACTACTACTACTACTACTACTACATTTATGACTATAATGTACCTAACCTAACCTAACCTACTACTGCTGCTACTGCTACTACTACTACTACTACTACTACTACTACTACTACTACTACTACTACTACTACTACTACTACTACTACTACTACATTTATGACTATAATGTACCTAACCTAACCTAACCTACTACTACTACTACTACTACTACTACTACTACTACTACTACTTCTTTTTTCGTCTACTTCTTTCTTCTTCTTCTTCTTCTCCTCCCCTGACTTCTTCTTCTTCTCTTCCTCCTCCTCTTCATCATCATCATCACCATCTTGTTATTCTTCTTCTTCTACTTCTTGTTCTCCTCCTCCTCCTCTTCCTCCTTTCCCACTACTTCCTTCTTCAACTTCTTCTTCTTCTTCTCCTTCTCCTTCTTCTTCTTCTCCTTCTCCTTCTTCTTCTTCTTCTTCTCCTTCTTCTTCTTCTCCTTCTCTCCTTCTCCTTCTTCTTCTTCTTCTTCTTCTTCTCCTTCTCCTTCTCCTTCTTCTTCTTCTACTACTTCTTCTTCATTTTACGTCCTATCTGTTTTATTCACCGACTCTTTCTCTGACTCCTTCATCTTCTCCTCCTCCTCCTCCTCCTTCTTTGAACGTCCAATCTGTTTTATCCACCCACTCCTTCCCTGACTCCTTCTCCTACTCCTCCTCCTCCTCCTCCTCCTCCTCCTCCTCCTCCTCCTCCTCTTTCTCCTCTTCTCCTCCTCCTCCTCCTCCTCCTCTTCCTCCCCCTCCTCCTCCTCCTTCTTCTTACGTCATATCTGTTTTATCCACCGACTCCTTCTTCTTCTCATTCTTCTTCTCCTCTTTCTCCTCCTCCTCCTCCTCTTCCTCTTCCTCCTCCACCTCCTACTTCATTTTCTCCTCCACCTCCTCCTCCTCCTCCTCCTTCTTCTTTTTTCTTTCTTTCTAGTTTCCTTGATAATATCGTCAGAACGGATCCTGGCCTCGCAATCGCTCTCTAGTGGGGGTGGGGGTGGGGGGTTCCACTACAATGTCCCTTTGTCATGCAAACCAGTCCTTATTTCATTCAGACACCACCGCTGATGCCTTGTGCTCTTTGCTTCCTTTGGAGAGGCTGAGGGGGGGAAATATTTTGACGGGACGAAGACACGAAGAAGATGATAATGGATGAATAATTCATCCGTCGACGCGTGTCCTTATCTCGACACTCTGGAAATTAGTTTCGTTTTTTTTGTTTTGAATAAAACATTGTGCGCACGCATATATAAAAAACACACCAAAAGTATGCTTGTTGAATAATATCTTTTTCATCTCACTTTCGCTATAATGCATATACCACTAAGATATTAGTTTTATGCCAATCATTGCAACATCACGGAATAATGTCTTATATACTGTCTTTTTTTAAAATTATTTTATACACACGTGAATCATAAATCAAAAGACGTTGTGGGGTTGGGTTTTTTTAACAGAATGGCTTCAGCAGTATGACTAACTTTTCTTTATTATATACACACGTGAATCATGAATCAAAAGAAGTTTGTTGTTGTTCTTGTTGTTGTTTTACAGAATGGGTTAAGCCGGTGTCGTATATAATACTGTCGCTCATAAAATTGTGTCGCAGCGACAGTATTTCCTGGGAAATATGCAGCTTATTCGTGAAAAAGTGTCGCTGAGCGACATTATTTTATAAAAAATTGAAGCGCGACAGGATTTCACAAGAAATGTCCATAAAATGGCGTCGCTACCTAAAAATAAAATCGTGTCGCAGCGACAGCATTTCACGTCATACTGTGAAATATTGCTGCCAAAACGCTACGACCATATTTCACAGAAAATATTAACTCTAGCAGCAACATTTCACGTGGAAATGTGTCGCAAGCGACAGTATTTACTGACTACAATAGTTCACAGTGTCCTGTCGCAAAAAACTGTCGCAAAATTTGGAGCGACAGTATTTTAAGGCATGAGACAATATTTTATAGGACATTTTTCGTGAAAATTTGTCGCGCAACAGTTTTTTTTTCAGAAAATAATATCGCTGCAACAGTATTTCACGTGAAATGCTATCGCTGCGACACGATCCCACGGCGACAGTATTATATACGACACCGGCGCCACACACGCGTAAAATCGTATGGGGATGCGATGCGATTGCGTCACGTGAGTCATGATTCACGCGAAACACTTCCGTCTAAAAATAATTCTGCCATTTTCGCTCACTATTCTCAAGTAGATCCCGATACACGAATTTCACGTGAATCATGACTCACATCCAACCAATAAACAACTACACAAGCGTAAAGTGACGTTATTTTATTCACAAGAGACAAACAAGAAAACAGCAAACAGCAAATAATTATAGTAACAAGCGCGAAATCGCAATAGTTTGTGGCACGCGGTCTATTATTACCACTCCAGTCATGAGTCACCTCCCCTGCCTTTTCAATAATTTTAATCTGTAAAGCAGAATGTTATCTCTGCACCATTTCGTAACTTTTTATATCTTTTGGAAAACATTTAAAACTATGTATCCTACTTATGCTCGTCGAAAGAAGCACCGCATACTCGTCGTGTCTGTTGTAGTGTCTGTATTACGTATGTTTATTATTTTGTACGCTTTTAAAATACATCATTTTAAAGAGCGGCCTCAATTAATTTTGAAGTGTCGCCTCGATTTGAAGTGCGACAATTTTGTCAAAATGTGCGACAATTTTGGACCGACAGACCGACCGACAGACCAACCGACCGACATAGTGAGTTATAGGTTTGTGGCTTGAGCCACAAACAAAAACCAATACTTCCCCTCTACTGTAGAGGGGAAGTATTGTTTTTTGATCTCGTTGATTTTTTGCTCCTTTTGTTGCCTGCTTTTTGCTCCTTTTGCTATATTTGCTGTTTGCTGTTTTCCTGTTTGTCTATGTTGATAAAGGCGCATTCGTCGAAATATCCAGTAATTTTGTTTTGTCTCTTGTGAATAAAATAACGTCACTTTACACTTGTCGTGTAGTTGTTTGTTTGTTGTATGTTCCAGTGACGTTGCAGTCTGTTTCAGTTTCTTCTTTTTTTTTCCTTCTTTTTTTCATGACTCACATCGTCAAAATCGCATCGCATTCAGATGCGATTCGTAAGTTCTGTGCTTGTAACTTCCACTTATCTGCCACTCTCTTTGACTCTGCCTTTTCCCTTTGATTTCTATCATCTACTATCTTTCTGAATTATTGACCCATTCTCCTGCCTTTTTAAAAAATCTTCCAAATATTTTTTTCTCCTTTGAGCTCCTCCGAAATTAGCTTGGTATGTTAGAGTTTCTGTTTGAGGTCTTTTTTCCAAGGGAGTTCGTTTATTGTTGTTATTTTGAACATTGCTCATTTGTACGCGTTTTTGCTGCTTGTCCGGAGAGAGTATGTATGTAGAAACGGCTAATGTATTCAGGTCCATTACTCGTCTGAAAATAAAAAGGAACTTTAAGAAGAGAAACAGGGGGCACTGCTCCTAAGGGGGATAACCATGAATAGCAATGTTTGACTTTTCGACTGGACTGGAAAGCTGGAAATCCGTTTGAACGGAAACGGCACGGCGACGGCAACGACAAGGGCAACAAGTATGTCGTGTTAATCCCCCCGTGAGGATACCGGGGGTGTCTTCGTCAAAAATAGTCCCCCTACTTTCTGGAAGTTCAGTGCTCCTAACTTCCTCTAATCTGCCACTCTCTTTGACTCTGCCTTTTCCCTTTGCTTTCTATCATCTACTATCTTTCTGACTTATTGGCCCATTCTCCTGTCTTTTTTTTCTCAAATCTCCAAAATAATTGATCTCCTTTGAGCTCCTCCGAAATCGGAATGTGTCGGCTGTACGCAGTGGGGAGACCAGTAGTTATTGAAAACCGGATGCATACGTACCTTGCCCATTATGGCCATATGGCGTGGGAATGCCGAAGAAGAAGAAGAAGATGTCCTGTTAATCGCTCAAACTAAAATTTCTACTGCATGAACCCGTAAAACATGAAACAGCAACGGCACTATTGTATTGTATTGCATTGTAGTTTGTATGATTTTATATTTGCCTGCACATTTCAGTCAAATTTGCCCATGAGACCAATGGTAAACATTAACCCTCGTCTCATGGGCAAAATGTGACTGAAATTTGCTTCATTTCATGAGTTAATTGGCATGGGCTTCTTACCCGCCCATGGGCTTTTTACCCCGTCTTCACCTATCGACAGCACCGGATGGCACGAGGTTTGGGAGCATGTAGCGAATTCTGCCATTGCCGGCCACGAAATAGGGACAGTGCCATGAAATCTGAGAAGAAAAAAATGCCTGTCACCTATGGAAAGGGAGGGGTTTGGGTCTAGGTCGTGTTTTGGATAGGTAGGGCACCATCTCTTTCAAACAAAACTCCAACTCAAACTCTTGTAGGCCTATTTGTCGTAAAACCAGCAAAGGAATTATTGACACAGAAGTGGTTAGCACACACCACGAAAGAAAATAAAACAAAAAGCACAAGGTAAAGTTCGTGACGAAGTAAATGCAGCACATCATATAATAAAAAGGCAAGTGTGTGTCTGTGTGTGTGTCTGTCTGTATGTCTGTCTAAAACACAAAACGGGCCTTATAACTCCGCCGTTTTTCGACCGAATCGCTTCAAATTTGCTATCAGCCCTAACGTGGCGATGGCAACGGCAACCGAGGTGGCCGTGTCATTTGCACGGTTTGGCAAATGCGTGAAATGCGTATCCACCGGCCTTTCGGCACCCGTATCTCCGGTATTTCTGGACGGATTGCCTTCCAGTTTGGAAGGTAGATGACCAGGGACAGTGACTATATGTGTGCCAAACTGGAAGCGAATCAATTTATAAACGCGCGCGATATGCGCCGCTTGACCTTTTCACAAACCGCGGCGAAACGAGACATGACATTGACTCGAAATTTAGAACGTGCATGACCAGGGTTAGTGACTATCTGGGTGCAAACTTTCTACAGCATCCATTTATAAACGCGCGCGATATGAGCCAATTGACATTTGCACGGACCCAAAATTTCAAGCCGTCCACAAATCCACAACAAACAGTTTACACAGAAACAACTCAGTACTGCACGCGCAGCCAACAAAAGGGTTGCAGAACAGATTACTTTAGCGAAGTAGAACATCCCACTATTCACCGCTATTGTCTTCCAGCTCATTGACGTTGAGTATGAGGTTAACGCGTGCACGTGTGTGTATGGGGTGGGGGTGGGGAGTAGGGGGCGAGGGTGGGATGGGTTGTGGGGTGCGGTGGGATGGTGGTTGGGGGGCTGGGGAAGCTAGGGGGGTGGGGGTGGTGGGGGTGCTGGTGTGGGGTGGAATGGGATGAGAGAAGAAGATGGAAGGAGGGAGAGAGACAAAAGTCATAATATAATATTTCGCGGACCCGGCAAAACCGGTACTCAGCGTTACCGCTACTTGGCGTTACGGGTACTAGGCGTTGCGCTAGTACAATTAATAAGAGCAAACCGCAAGTGGGTACACAGTGTGCATTCATCTAGAAAATGAAGTTCATCCTCCACTACCTTACAAGATTTACAAAGTCTTTCTTCTCTTGGAATATTGCGATGGCGACCCCTTTCAGTTTGAAGGTCGTATTGACTTATTCTTAAATTAAGCGACAAGAACAAACAGAAAAGGCGGCGTGCCGTTTCCGTTTTGACGAATTCAAAACTGCGGGTTCCATCACGGAAACTTAGGACGGCAACGGCAAAAAAGCTGCCGTGCCGTCAGGATGTCGTTTTGACGGATTTCCAGTTTTTAAATTCTCCTACATAAAACTGGTTTCTGTGTAGACGGCAATGAAGAGAGAGAGAGAGAGAGAGAGAGAGATGAGAGAGAGAGAGAGAGGACGACCCGAGAGAGAGAGCGAGAGAGACAGAGAGAGAGAGAGAGAGAGAGAGAGCAGAGAGGGGACCCCACCCCGAGGTGGAGAGGCGGGAGAGAAAGAAGATAGAGTAGAGAGACTAGAGAAGAGCAGAGTAGAACCCCCCCCCCCCCCCTCCTCCCAGAGAGGGGGCTGCATGAGAGGAGAGAGAGAGGGGGGGCTGGAGAGAGAGAGGCTTGCTTGCCCCTTGTGTGTACGAGACCGAGGGGGTGTGAGACAGAGAGAGGGAGAGAGGGAGGAGGGGGGCTATGGAGAGAGAGAGGGAGAGAGGGAGAGAGAGAGGGGGAGAGAGAGATTGAGAGAGAGTGAGAGAGAGAGGGGGGAGTTCTTGGAGAAGAGAGAGAGAGAGAGAGTGAGAGAGAGGGGGGGCTGGAGAGATCGAGGAGAAGAGATTGGATGAGAGAGTTCTGTGTGGTATGTGGACGAGAGAGAGGGAGGGAGAGAGAGAGATATTTCGTTGCGAGATGAAAGAAGAGAGATAGAGAGAGAGTAGAAGAGAGGGGGGGGGCTGGAGGGAGAGAGAGGAGAGATAGAGGGAGAGTGAGTGTTGAGATGAGGGGAGAGAGAGGGGGGGGGAGAGGTCTGGTAGAGAGAGTGAGGAGAGAGAGAGGGTGTTTATCCATGTAGCTGGAGAGAAGAGAGAGAGAGAGAGAGAATATTCTGGGGTGGGGCTTTCTGGATGAGAGAGAGAGAGGGGCGTGGGAGAGGGGTTCCTGGTGAGAGAGAGAGAGAGAGAGAGGAGGGGGGGGATCTCTCATAGGTGAGAGAGAGGGGTTGGAGGGGGCTGGGCGTGTGGGGGGGGCTGGAGAAGAGAGTTAGTTTATAGAGGGGGGTTGTGGGTGGAGAGAGAGAGATTCTCTGGAGAGGGTGCGCAGCAGAGAGGAGTAGGTTTTTGTAGGGGGGGAGCATAGTGCGAGAAAGACTCGTGGTAGTGCGTGTGTGTTGGTGTGTGATGTGTGTGTTGTATGTGTGTGTGTGTGTGCGTGTGTCCACATGTGCGTGCGTGCGCGATCAGTGTGTGTGTGTATGTTGAGTGTGTGTGGTGTGTGTGCGTGTGCGTGCGTATGTGTGTGTATGTGATGTGTGTGTGTGTGCGTACATGAGTGTGTGTGTCCATGTTTGTGTGTGTGTGTGAGTCTGTTTGTATTTGAGCATTATGAATAATGTGTGTATGTGTATAGGTGTATGTATATATATATGTATATTATATATATATATATGTGTGTGTGTGTGTGTGTGTGTGTGTGTGTGTTATGGTGTGTGGTGTGTGTGTGTGGTGGTGTGGAAATGTGCGTGTGTCTGTGTGTGAATGTGTGTTTGTCTGTCTGTGTGTGTGTGTGTGTGATATGTATGTTTCTCCATGTGTCTGTTCGTCTGTGCCTATGTCTACGTCTGTCTGTGTGTATGTATATGTAAAGCGAGTGTGTGTAGGTATAGAGCGTGTAAGGTAAATATGACATTTTTTGTAATAAATCATTTTATACTAAAATGGACAGCCACACGTCCACAAAAATCGTACGACGATACGATTCGATCACGTGATCGAATCGTTTTCATACAGTCGTGCGAGTTTAGCTGACGTGTGGCTGGCCTTTATACAACTTATACAGCGTATTATTTTCAAACACTGCCTATTCCCATCCATAATGTGTAATTTAAAATTTTAAAAAAAATGTTAATATTAATCACTTTTTCCCCATGGCAGCACAGTAATATGCAAGCGATCTTACGACTGGCTATCATTTTGTTGCCATGGGGAAAGAGTGAAAAAATGTTAACTCTGTATTGAGATCTTAACTAACTCCCTCGTGCCTTTTGCAACACACATACCGCGAAGTGAACGAACTGAGTCAATACTCTTTTGTTTTACGAAGAATTAGTCTCATCTCATGTGGTATTTTGGTGCTTTATACAATCAATCACAATCACAATCACAATCTTTCTTCTCTTGGAAAATTGCGATGGCGTCCCCTTTCAGTTTGAAGGTCTGAATTTACAGTGACAGAATAATCAGCATAATGATTGTGGTCGCCTAAAAGACCCACCACGTCATGGCTCACATTCCCTCTTATGCTAGGAAGAATCCTTAAGATTTGTTACCAGCTATAAGAGGGAGAAACAGCGTGAAAACGAGAAAACCGTGATTTTGACACGTGACGTGGTGGGTCTTTTAGGAAAGAGGAAGGAAGGGTCGCAATATTTACGCGTCCAATAAAATGGAAATGTGTGTGTGGTGGTAAGTAAAATGTTAAACAGTGTGCAATAAAAGATCACAGTTCCAATATTGAAATATCAGATCCACGCAAAACTCAAGCACTCGCAGACAGCAAGCACCCCAGCTACACCCCCTGAAACCCTCCTCCCCCCCTCCCTCCTCCCTCATACACATAGAGACAGACAGACAGACAGACAGACAGACAAAGGCAAAAGACAGAGGTGAAGAGAGCGAGAGGGAGAGAGAGAAGAGAGAGAGAGAAAGTGAGGTCGACTGGAGAGATGAGAGATTCGAGAGAGAGAGACATGGAGGGGGTGAGCGTGGGGAAGATTGAGAGGAGGACCGGCGAGAGAGAGAGAAATAACAAGAGAGGAGAGAGAGAGAGAGAGAGAGAGAGAGAGAGAGGAGAGAGAGAGACAGAGAGAGAAGAGAGATATTGAGAGATGAGAGAGAGATGGAGAGAGAGAGAGAGAGAGAGAGAGAGAATACGAGAAAACAAGAGAGACACAGAGAGAGGGAGAGAACACAAACACACAGAGGTGTCTCTGTTAAATTCAGGTTGCTCCCACCTGGAGAGCCGCGTCGCAGCTTTGCATGCGATTTTTGTGTGACTGATAAGGAAGGAAAGGTGGGGAGGATGTGGGTGTCAAATTTTGACCAATTAAATGACAACTCTTTCGTTGCCACTGGGTTTAACGTAATGCTAAGTGCATGGGCACACGGGACCTCGGTTTATCGTCTCGTCCGAAAGACTCCACGTTCAGACCGTAAGGCCTAGGCGCAGAGTGAGAGGAAACCTTCCCCCCCTGAAACCCAGGTTCGAGCTCGGGTTTATTGTGCACGAGGCGAACGCGTTACCTCTGTGCCACTCTACACTCTTCAGTCATACGAAGCGTACGAATGCAAACTATGGAACCCAAACTCAAAGGAACAACAAATCGTTGAAAACTCCTGGGATAGGAAAGTTATCCGAAGGCCAAGAGAAATGGCTAGTTAGAGGAAAATGGATGCATCAGCAGCTTACAAATGTGTTTATAGATATAGCCAACGGGTGGTTTGGAGACAATTGTATATGCCGAAAAAATAATGTTCATGGATAATGTTTTCCACCGCAGAAAATGAATTAGCGCTTGAAGAATTCTGTGTGTGTGTGTGTGTGTGTCTCTCTCTCTCTCTGTGTCTCTGTCTGTGTTTGTGTCTCTGTCTCTGTCTCTGTCTCTCTCTCTCTCCTCTCTCTCTCATCTCTCCTCTCTCTCTCTCTCTCTCTTCTCTCTGTCTGTCTGTCTGTCTGTCTTTGTCTGTCTCTCTCTCTCTCTCTCTCTCCTCTCTCTCCAGGGCTGGGTGTAAAAAAGAATGTTACTTAACTCATTAACCTGTATAAATAAAATTTCGTTCGTTCGTTCTCTCTCTCTCCCTCCCTCCCTCTCTCTCCTCTCTCTCTCGCTCCCTCCCTCTCTCTCTCTCTCTCTAAAATCTCCCTCCTCTCCCTCTCTCTCGCTCTCTTCGCTCCCTCTCTCCCTCTCTCTCTATCTCTCTCTCTCTCTCTCTCTCTCTCTCTCTGCTCTCTCTCTCTCTCTCTCTCTCTCTCTCTCTCTCTCTCTCTCTCTCTCTCTCTCTCTCTCTCTGCTCTCTCTCCTTCTTCTCTCTTCTCTCTCTCTCTCTCTCCCTCAGTTATTGCATGTGTCATTTACACATCAAAATCTTTCTCACATTCTATCTCACACCATGCCATTTTTTTGACAGATAGTAATAGAGTTCTTAAAATCACCCCCACCCCATTCCCCCCCCACACCAACAGCCCAGCACCCCCCCCCCCCTCACCCCCCTCCCCCCCCCCTCAACCTCCCCCCTCCCCCCATTGAGTTCTTGTTAGTCTCTCGTTCTAAAAATACATGATCCAGACAATCAAAAAATACTTGGCTCCACACAGAGAGTCTAACAGAGGCGGATCTGAGGGGGGGTGTTTCCAGGGTTTCCGGAGATAACCCATGCGCAATCCGCCAAAAAACTCTGGAACTAAGAACTATGAAAAAGCTTGCTCATTACACGCAGGAAACCCATCCGTAATCCCATCCGCTTATTGTTTTGTAAATAAGTGTATGGGGTTTCCGCACGGAACTTGCGGATTGCGGATCTAAGGCCGTGTACACACACATAAGCGGATATTCCATGCGGAAACCCGTGCGCAATCCATAAATAAGTCAAACAAAAGAAGGGAAAAGATTTGCGCGCACGTGTCCGAATTTCCCCTATATGCGTAAACTTTTATCCTTCTTTCTTCCACTTATTTGGGGTTTTCCGTACGGAACTTACGCGTCTACTGTGAACCCGGCCTAATGCGCACAAGGCCTAAAACCAACAGTATACTGATGATGTCTGGAGGGCAATGAAAGCTAGCAAGAGAATGAAGTGGGATTTATGCCCCACATGGCCGAAAGCCTTATTTCGTCAAGTGGGATCTTCCTTGTCGAAAGAAAAGAAGACCTTTCTTAAAGACAAGAAGACCTTTCTTAAAGACCCACCACATCCATAAGTGAAAATCACAAGTTTCACGCGTCTCTCTCTCTCTCTCTCTCTCTCTCTCTCTCTCTCTCTCTCTCTCTCTCTCTCTCTCTCTCTCGCTGGTAAGAAATCTTGTTTTGATCAGGTTTGACTCCCATACAAATGCCCCCAAATTGAAAACGAAACATCGTTTTAAAGAGCAGCCTCAATTTGAAGTTGGGGACATTTGTATGTGGGTCACAGCTACCCAGAAAAAACCCAAGGGACTTAATCGTGGTGCGTCAGTGTGTCTATAAAGACCCACCAGATCACGTGTCAAAATCAGGGGTTTCACGTGTTTTCCCTCTTATAGCTGGTAAGAAATCTTGTTTTGACCAGGTTTGACTCCCATACAAATGCCCCCAAATTGAAAACGAGACAGAGACTTTGAAGAGCAGCCTCATTTTGAAGTTGAGGACATTTGTATGTGGGTCACACCTACCCAGAAAAAAACCCAAGGGACTTAAATCTGCTGTGTCAGTGGGTCTTTAAAGACACACTGACCCACCACGAAAAATTCCCTTGGTTTTTTTTCTGGGTAGCTGTGACCCACATATAAATTCCCCCAACTTCAAATTGAGGCTGCTCTGTAAAATGATGTTTCGTTTCGAATTTGGGGGGCATTTGTATGGGAGTCAAATCTGGTCAAAATCAAGATTTCTTATCAGCTATAAGAGGGGAAACACGTGAAACCCGTGATTTTGACACGTGATCTGGTGTGTCTTTAAAGACCCAGCACGTCACGTGTCAAAATCACGGTTTTCACGTGTTTTCCCTCTTATAGCTGGTAAGATGTCGAAATCTTAAGAAATCTTCCTAGCATAAGAGGGAATGTGACATGTGACGTGGGGGGTCTTTAAGCTGTTAAGTGCGCTCATCTACAACCACTAGAGGCAATGTCACTCCTGGGGAGAAATAAAGTATCTTCGGGTTAGGAGAGTAACGTCCCTTCCTCTTGACTTTTTTGTTTGACAGACGTGAAAATCGATGACGGACGGCTTACATCAATATGGTTCTTCCTTCGTTCATACAGCCTAGTTGTTCTGTAGGGATTGCATGAAAGATCAATAGCCTTTCCTTCGGCCTATAATGTAATATAGTTTGGTAAGATGTTTTACCTTCATTCGTTCGTACAGCCTAGTTTTAGTTTTAGGATTGCGTAAAAGATCAATAGCCTTTCCTTCGGGCTATACTGTAATATAGTTTGTTAAGATGTTTTACCTTCATTCGTTCGTACAGCCTAGTTTTAGTTTTAGGATTGCGTAAAAGATCAATAGCCTTTCCTTCGGCCTATACTGTAATATAGTTTGGTGAGATGTTTTACCTTCATTCGTTCGTACAGCCTAGTTTTAGTTTTAGGATTGCGTAAAAGATCAATAGCCTTTCCTTCGGGCTATACTGTAATATAGTTTGGTGAGATGTTTTACCTTCATTCGTTCGTACAGCCTAGTTTTAGTTTTAGGATTGCGTAAAAGATCAATAGCCTTTCCTTCGGCTATACTGTAATATAGTTTGGTGAGATGTTTTACCTTCATTCGTTCGTACAGCCTAGTTTTAGTTTTAGGATTGCGTAAAAGATCAATAGCCTTTCCTTCGGGCTATACTGTAATATAGTTTGGTGAGATGTTTTACCTTCATTCGTTCGTACAGCCTAGTTTTAGTTTTAGGATTGCGTAAAAGATCAATAGCCTTTCCTTCGGCCTATAATGTAATATAGTTTGGTGAGATGTTTTACCTTCATTCGTTCGTACAGCCTAGTTTTAGTTTTAGGATTGCGTAAAGGATAATAGCCTTTCCTTCGGGCTATACTGTAATATAGTTTGGTGAGATGTTTTACCTTATTTCAAGGCAAACCTGGGGTTGGGGGTGGGGGTCAATCCATCTTCTTCGAAGCGCAACAAAGCATACAGAGGCAAATGTTAAGAAAAACAGCTCAGCATTATCTATTAGCATGCCCCCTGTTTAATGC
>CM065682.1:74378555-74393555 GCA_017654935.2 Phymorhynchus buccinoides | reverse complement strand
ATCCACATGTATGTGTACACGGCCTAAACGTTGCGTCATGCACATGTATACGCGCGAATTCTGAGAGGAAAACCCGTTCCGCAATCCGCTAAAGAAAATCATTTTAAAAAAATCTGTAAGACATATAAAGGAGCGTGCACATACGAGAAAAAAAGGCAACAACAACAAAATATATATACATATATAATTTGTATCGCATACTAACCATCTTACTCAATACATCTGTATTGTTAAAAAAAATCGGGACTTTCCTGGTGTTGCACTGCCTTCGGGCATTGCCTCCAGGATCGTTCCCACCATCTTTATCTCTATAAAATATGTTCCATATGTGTCTGTTCCAGGCCGGAGGACGTTAAATGAATTTTCATTCAAGAAGAAAGAAAGAAAGAAAGAAAGAAAGAAAGAAAGAGAAAGAGGGAGGGAGGGAGGGAGGGAGGGAGGAGAGAAAAAGGAAGAAAGGAAGGAAGGAAGGAAGGAAAAGGGAAGGAAGGGGGAAAGAAGGAAGGAAGGAAAGGAAAGAAAGAAAGAAAGAAAAAGAAAGAAAGAAAGAAAAGAAAGAAAAGAAAGAAAGAAAGGGAGAAAGAAAGAAAGAAAGAAAGAAAGAAAGAAAGAAAGAAAGAAAGGAAAGAAAGAAAAGAAAGAAAAGAAAGAAAGAAAGAAGAAAGAAAGAAAGAAAGAAAGAAAAAGAAAGAAAAGAAAGAAAAAAAAAAAGAAAAAGAAGGAAAGGAAAGAAAGAAAGAGAAAAAGAAAGAAAGGAAAGAAGAAAGAAAGAAAGAAAGGAAGGAAGGGAAGAAAGAAAGAAAGAAAGGAAAGAAAGAAAGAAAGAAAGAAAGAAAGAAAAAAGAAGGAAAAAAAGAAAGAAAAGAAAGAAAGAAAGAAAGAAAGGAAGGAAGGAAAGGAAGAGAAAGGGAGGAAGGAAGGAAAAGAAAGGAAGGAAGGAAGGAAGAAGAAGGAAGAAAGGAAGGAAAGAAAGAAAGAAAAAGAAAGAAAGAAAAGAAAGAAAAAAAGAAAGAAAGAAACAAAAGAAACAAACAACAAACAAACAAACAAACAAACAAACAAAAGAAAAACAAACAAACAAAACAAAGAAAGAAAGAAAGAAAAGAAAGAAAGAAAGAAAGAAAGGAAGGAAGAAAGGAAGAAAGGAAAAGAAAGAAAGGAAGGAAGGAAGAATGAAACACGCGGAACCCCATCCACTTATTTCTTGCTTTCTTTTACTTTGTATGCGGAGGATTGCGGGTGAGATATGAGCATGGGTTTCTGCGTATTACGAGCAATGTGTGTACACGCCCTAAAAAAGCATCCTTCATTATATTACCTTTTCACATTCCCCCCCCCCCCCCCCCCCAAAAAAAAGGGCCTGCTATAACTACATACGATTCGGATCTGAATGCGATGCGATTGTGACGATGCGAGTCAATGATTCACGTAAAATTCATGTCTTGGGTCTATTAAGTATTAGGTAGATTTATAGTCACAGAGGAGTCTGTGAAATCGGGTTGCTCCCACCTGGAGAGAGCGCGTCGCAGCCAGAGGCGCGCCACCCAATTTTTTGAGGGGCATGCGATTTTTGTGTGACTGATGAGGAAGCAAAAGGGGGGGGGGGGGTAAATTTTGGACCAAATGACAACTCTTTTCGTTGCCACAGGGTTTAACGTGTGCTAAGTGCATGGGCACACGGGACCTCGGTTTATCGTCTCATCCGAAAGACTCCACATTCAGACCGTAAAGGCCTAGTGCAAAGTGAGAGGAAAAATCCCCTGTACCCAGGTTCGAACTCGGGGTTACTTGACAGGAGGCGAACGCGCTACCACTGTGCCACTCTACACTATTATGGAGAATAGTCAGCGAAAGTAGCGGAATTATTTTTAAACGGAAATATTTCACGCGAATCATGACTCACGTGGCCCAGTCGGATCGCACCCCCATACGATTTTACGCGTGTGTGGCGCCGGCTTAAGTGTGACCGCTGTTGTGTTTATAGATAAATGTTTCTTTCAAAGACCAAACAAGAAAGAAGGAAGGAAGGACACAAGGAAGAAAGAAAAGAAGGAAGGAAGGTAGGAAGAAAGGGAGGAAGAAAGGAAGGAAGGAAGGAAGGACGGAAGAAGAAAGGAAGGAAGGAAGACTGAAAGTAAGAATGGAAGGAAGAAAAAAAGAAAAGAAGGAAGGAAGAAAGGGGAGGAAGAAAAAGAAAGGAAGGAAGGAAGAAAGGAAGGAAGGAAGGAAGGAAGAAAGGGAGGAAGACTGAAAGCAAGAAAGGAAGGAAGAAAGGAAGGAAAGGAAGGAAGGAAAGAAAGGAAGGAAGGAAAAAGAAGGAAGGAAGGAAGGAAGAAAGGAAGGAAGGAAGGAAGGAAAGACTGAAAGCAAGAATGGAAGGAAGAAAGGAAGGAAGGAAGGAAGGAAGAAAAGGAAGGAAGAAAGGAAGGAAGGAAGGAAGGAAGGAAAGAAGAAAGAAAGGAAGGAAGGAAGGAAGAAAGGGAGGAAGACTGAAAGCAAGAATGGAAGGAAGAAAGGAAGGAAGAATGAAGAAAGAAAGAATGGAAGGAAGAAAGGAAGGAAGGAAAGAAGGAAGGAAGGAAAGCAAGGAATGGAAGGAAGAAAGGAAGGAAGGAAGGAAGGAAGAAAGGAAGGAAGGAAGGAAGGAAGGAAGGAAGAAAAGAAAAGGAAGGAAGGAAGAAAAGAAAAGCAAGAAAGGAAAGAAGGAAGAAAGGAAAGAAGGAAGAAAGGAAGGAAGAAGGAAGGAAAGAAGGAAGGAAGGAAGGAAGGAAAGAAAGAAAGAAAGAAAGAAAGGAAAAAAGGAAGGAAGGAAGAAAGAAAGAAAGGAAGGAAGGAAGGAAGAAAGGAAGGAAGGAAGGAAGGAAGGAAGGAAGGAAGGAAGAAAGAAAGGAAGGAAGGAAGGAAGAAATAAAGAAAGGAAGAAAGGAAGGAAAGAAAGAAGGAAGGAAGAAAGAAAGGAAGGGAAGGAAAGAAAGAAAGAAAGAAGGAGAAAGGAAGGAAAGAAAGAAAGGAAGAAAGGAAGGAAGGAAAAGCAGGAAGGAAGGAAGGAAGAAAGGAAGGAAGGAAGGAAGGAAGAAAGGAAGGAAGAAAGGAAAGAAAGGAAGGAAGAAAAAAAGAAAGAAATCAAGAACAAAAGAAAGAAAGAAAGCAAGAAAGGAAGAAAAGAAGAAAACAAAAGTCTGAAGCAAACTATGTCGTCAGACAACCCCAAACTTTTTTTCTTAATATTGTTGCTGATTGAATCCACTATAGGCCATTTGCATTGGCCAATCTTTGCTGTGCAAGTTTTAAGAAATAAACAGAGGGAAAGGAAGTTAGTGTTATTTGTTCGGGGGGTGGGGGGTGGGGGGGGGGGGGGGCTTTTCTGGTAGGTTGAGGGTTGACAGGGGGGGATAATGTGGGATGCTTTTAGGAATATAAAATGTGCAGCGTATTTCATAAGGCCTACCTGTCACGCAATACTATTTTTAGCATACGACAAGTGTGCCTAGGCCCTTTTTCCAAGTCGCGCGCGCCTCGCTATATGACATCATATCTATTTTTAGACGTCACTTTTCAAATCGTATCATGCGACCCAGTTTTTCAAATCTCCAACGGCCTCCCCTCAAATCTCAGGCCAACTAGTAGTAATAATAAACTTGTAATTTAGCCATTTTCTTCTATTTGATTGTCATTCCAATAAAGGAAAATCTTATTGTAAGTTATGAAATTTTTTACACTTTATTAGTTTGTTAATTAAGACATTGAATGGCTGATATATCCTAAAATCTGGCAATCTAACCGGCCAAGTTATGTCACCTCTTATTTTTATAAAACCTATTTTATCAAAGCCATTCTTTCATAATGTTGTTACTAAACAACTCTTTCAATGTCCTACAAACCAATTAGCTACTTTTATTTGACGTCAAAAAACAGAACATTGACGAAAGCTACACCGACGCTGAGTCAACGTCACAGTCCGTCTGACCACCGGTGTGGACTCAGTCCTAAAACCGGGTTTTCGGCTGGCTTGTTTTTGTTACTGGACATTGAATGCTAATTATATTTTAACTGTGTCATCTAACATAGTGACATAGTATATGTATAGAAAGGTATTACTTTAGTGTATTAATCCATTAGGAAAGATCGGTGTAATGTGGTATGAGTTTAGATAAATTAATTATTTAGTAGCTTGAACCTGTTTCAGTGGGCTCTAAAATACATGGTTTTTCATAATTATTATATTATATAGTTAGATTTCCTTATTATATTAGTAGTCAGAAAGAGAGTTCATCCTCTTTCTTCTCATAACAACATGCTTTCTTCTCATATACAACAAGGGTTTAGTGATTAGTGGCATAGATATCTGTGTTGGACTAAACCAAACAAACACAGATCTGGTCACTCTCGCCACCCACAGAGCCATTCTGGCCGAGTCCAGTGACTGCTGTCCTTGCGGTCCGGCTCTCGAGCATATATATAAAAAGTGCCAAAAAATTTGGGTTCACACTTTTTCAATCAGCAAATTAATAATTTAACACTAGGTTTATAGATTATCGTCTGCTCAATCTCGGCTTGCCTTCTCATTCATGCTGTTGATGTGAATCTACAGTGACTACTGATGTATTTGCTGCACTGTCTTCTTATGTCTTCTTTAGTCTTTAGTTTTTCTAGTCTTCCTTAGTCTTTCCTAGTCAATAAACAAAGTCAAACAACTGTCTGGTTTCCTCTATATGTTCCTGGTCTGTGCGGAGTGTGCCTATCTTCACCCTCCAATCCTTATCCCTCATCAACTTCCCTATCCTTATCCCTATTCACTTATCCCTTTACCCCCTTACCACCCCATTACAAAAAAAAGAACAAAGGGGACGAAAGAAAGAAAGAAAGAAAGAAAGGAATGAAAGAAAGAATGAAAGAAAGAAAGAATGAAAGAAAGAATGAAAGAAAGAAAGAAAGAAAGAAAGAATGAAAGAAAGAATGAAAGAAAGAAAGAAAGAAAGAAGCGGACGGATAGATGGGCAGAGAGAGAAGGGGAATAAGGGTGAATGGGGGGGGGGGGGGGTTCTTCATATAGGCGAACAACAAAAACATAGTCTTCATAAAACACCACCAACAAAACAGACAGACAGACAGAAAGACGAAGTGACGAAGACAAACATAGAATTTGAAGGGAAATAGATCACTGGTGGGTTTTTACAATATTCACCAAAAAATATAAACAAAATCAAATTTCAAACACAAAAACAAAGATTTAATAAATAAAATAAAACATTAAAGATTTATTACATTTGTGTGTTTTTGCGGGGTTTTGTAAAAAATCTTTTGTTTGAAATTATATGTGTTCTCTTTTTTTCCTTTTTTTTTTTACTGATATATAAACTCAGAAAACTTTGCTTGGGCCCGTTTTTAACTTCTGGTTACCAAATAGCAAACACAAACGTGATATAAACGGTTGGGTTGGTTGGTGTCGTTTTTGTTAGAAATAATGGGTCTGGATAATATTCCGGATGAACTCCAAACAAATTTTCAAGGAACGTTTTGTTTTTGTCTGCAATACTCGAACTCTCCACAAAGCTGTTTATAGAAACACGCACAGATGAACACACGAACAAAAACCAGCCACACCACCACCAGCAAAACCATAGTCTTTATAAAACACCACCAACAAAACCATAGTCTTTATAAAACACCACCACCAACAAAACCATAGTCTTCATAAAACACCAACAACAAAACCATAGTCTTTATAAAACACCACCACCAACAAAACCATAGTCTTCATAAAACACCACCACCAACAAAACCATAGTCTTCATAAAACACCAACAACAAAACCATAGTCTTCATAAAACACCAACAACAAAACCATAGTCTTTATAAAACACCACCAACAAAACCATAGTCTTTATAAAACACCAACAGCAAAACCATAGTCTTCATAAAACACCAACAGCAAAACCATAGTCTTCATAAAACACCAGCAGCAAAACCATAGTCTTCATAAAACACCACCAACAAAAAACATAGTCTTCATAAAACACCACCACCAACAAAACCATAGTCTTCATAAAACACCACCACCAACAACACCATAGTCTTCATAAAACACCACCACCAACAAAACCATAGTCTTCATAAAACACCACCAACAAAACCATAGTCTTCATAAAACACCACCAACAAAACCATAGTCTTCATAAAACACCAACAACAAAACCATAGTCTTTATAAAACACCACCAACAAAACCATAGTCTTCATAAAACACCACCAGCAAAACCATAGTCTTCATAAAACACCACCAACAGCAAAACCATAGTCTTCATAAAACACCAGCAGCAAAACCATAGTCTTCATAAAACACCACCACCAACAAAACCATAGTCTTCATAAAACACCACCAACAAAACCATAGTCTTCATAAAACACCAGCAGCAAAACCATAGT
This sequence comes from Phymorhynchus buccinoides, assembly GCA_017654935.2. Classification (NCBI taxonomy): domain Eukaryota; kingdom Metazoa; phylum Mollusca; class Gastropoda; order Neogastropoda; family Raphitomidae; genus Phymorhynchus; species Phymorhynchus buccinoides. Next base: position 74,387,130 of record CM065682.1, on the reverse strand, counting down.
CTTTATAAAACACCACCAACAAAACCATAGTCTTTATAAAACACCACCAACAAAACCATAGTCTTCATAAAACACCACCAACAAAAACATAGTCTTCATAAAACACCACCAACAAAAACATAGTCTTCATAAAACACCACCAACAAAAACATAGTCTTCATAAAACACCACCAACAAAACCATAGTCTTCATAAAACACCACCAACAAAACCATAGTCTTCATAAAACACCACCAACAAAACCATAGTCTTCATAAAACACCACCACCAACAAAACCATAGTCTTTATAAAACACCACCAACAAAACCATAGTCTTTATAAAACACCAACAACAAAACCATAGTCTTCATAAAACACCAACAACAAAACCATAGTCTTCATAAAACACCAACAACAAAACCATAGTCTTCATAAAACACCACCAACAAAACCATAGTCTTCATAAAACACCACCAACCAAGTCTTTATAAAACAAAACAAAACCATAGTCTTTATAAAACACCACCACCAACAAAACCATAGTCTTCATAAAACACCACCACCAACAAAACCATAGTCTTCATAAAACACCACCAACAAAACCATAGTCTTCATAAAACACCACCAACAAAACCATAGTCTTCATAAAACACCACCAACAAAACCATAGTCTTCATAAAACACCACCAACAAAACCATAGTCTTCATAAAACACCACCACCAACAAAACCATAGTCTTTATAAAACACCACCACCAACAAAACCATAGTCTTCATAAAACACCACCAACAAAACCATAGTCTTCATAAAACACCACCAACAAAAACAACAAAAACACCATAGTCTTCATAAAACACCACCAACAAAACAATAGTCTTCATAAAACACCACCAACCAAAACCATAGTCTTCATAAAACACCAGCAACAAAACCATAGTCTTCATAAAACACCAGCAGCAAAACCATAGTCTTCATAAAACACCACCACCAACAAAACCATAGTCTTCATAAAACACCACAAAAACAACAAAACCATAGTCTTCATAAAACACCAACACCAACAAAACCATAGTCTTCATAAAACACCAACAACAAAACCATAGTCTTCATAAAACACCACCAACAAAACCATAGTCTTCATAAAACACCACCAACAAAACCATAGTCTTCATAAAACACCACCAACAAAACCATAGTCTTTATAAAACACCACCAAACAAAAAACCATAGTCTTCATAAAACACCACCACCAACAAAACCATAGTCTTCATAAAACACCAACAACAAAACCATAGTCTTTATAAAACACCAACAACAAAACCATAGTCTTCATAAAACACCACCACAAAACAACAAAACCATAGTCTTCATAAAACCCAACAACAAAACCATAGTCTTCATAAAACACCAACCAACAAAACCATAGTCTTAATAAAACACCACCAACAACAAAACCATAGTCTTCATAAAACACCACCAACCAACAAAACCATAGTCTTCATAAAACACCACCAACAAAACCATAGTCTTCATAAAACACCACCAACAAAACCATAGTCTTTATAAAACACCACCACCAACAAAACCATAGTCTTCATAAAACACCAACAACAAAACCATAGTCTTTATAAAACACCACCAAACAAAACCATAGTCTTCATAAAACACCACCACCAACAAAACCATAGTCTTTATAAAACACCACCAACAAAACCATAGTCTTCATAAAACACCACCACCAACTAAACCATAGTCTTTATAAAACACCACCAACAAAACAATAGTCTTCATAAAACACCACCACCAACAAAACCATAGTCTTTATAAAACACCACCAACAAAACCATAGTCTTCATAAAACACCACCACCAACAAAACCATAGTCTTTATAAAACACCACCAACAAAACCATAGTCTTCATAAAACACCACCAACAAAAACCATAGTCTTCATAAAACACCACCAACAAAACCATAGTCTTTATAAAACACCACCACCAACAAAACCATAGTCTTCATAAAACACCACCAACAAAACCATAGTCTTTATAAAACACCACCAACAAAACCATAGTCTTTATAAAACACCACCACCAACAAAACCATAGTCTTCATAAAACACCATAGTCTTCATATAAAACACCAACACCACAAAACCATAGTCTTAATAAAACACCAACCAACAAAACCATAGTCTTTATAAAACACCACCAACAAAACCATAGTCTTCATAAAACACCACCACCAACAAAAACAAAACCATAGTCTTCATAAAACACCACCAACAAAACCATAGTCTTCATAAAACACCACCAACAAAAAAACCATAGTCTTCATAAAACACCACAACAAAACCATAGTCTTCATAAAACACCACCAACAAAACCATAGTCTTCATAAAACACCACCAACAACAACCACCAACCATAGTCTTCATAAAACACCACCAACAACAAAACCATAGTCTTCATAAAACCAACACCATAGTCTTTATAAAACACCACAAAACAAAACATAGTCTTCATAAAACACCACCAACAAAACCATAGTCTTCATAAAACACCACAACAAAACATAGTCTTTATAAAACACCAACAACAAAACCATAGTCTTCATAAAACACCACCAACAAAACCATAGTCTTCATAAAACACCACCAACAACAAAAAAAACCCATAGTCTTCATAAAACACCACCAACAAAACCATAGTCTTCATAAAACACCACCACCAACAAAACCATAGTCTTCATAAAACACCACCACCAACAAAACCATAGTCTTCATAAAACACCACCAACAAAACCATAGTCTTCATAAAACACCACCAACAAAACCATAGTCTTCATAAAACACCACCAACAAAACCATAGTCTTCATAAAACACCACCAACAAAAACATAGTCTTCATAAAACACCACCAACAACAAAACCATAGTCTTCATAAAACACCACCAACAAAACCATAGTCTTCATAAAACACCAACAACAACAAAACCATAGTCTTCATAAAACACCACCACAAAACAACAAAAACATAGTCTTCATAAAACACCACCAACAAAACCATAGTCTTCATAAAACACCACCACCAACAAAACCATAGTCTTCATAAAACACCACCAACAAAACCATAGTCTTCATAAAACACCACCAACAAAACCATAGTCTTCATAAAACACCACCAACAAAAACATAGTCTTCATAAAACACCACCAACAAAACCATAGTCTTCATAAAACACCACCACCAACAAAACCATAGTCTTCATAAAACACCATAAAAAACACCACCACCAACTTCATAAACCATAGTCTTCATAAAACACCAACAAAAACATAGTCATAAAACACCACCAACAAAAACATAGTCTTCATAAAACACCACCAACAAAAACATAGTCTTCATAAAACACCACCAACAAAACCATAGTCTTCATAAAACACCACCAACAAAACCATAGTCTTCATAAAACACCACCAACAACAAAACCATAGTCTTCATAAAACACCACCAACAAAACCATAGTCTTCATAAAACACCACCAAAACCATAGTCTTCATAAAACACCAAACAACATAGTCTTCATAAAACACCACCAACAAAACCATAGTCTTCATAAAACACCACACCAACAAAACCATAGTCTTCATAAAACACCACCAACAAAACCATAGTCTTCATAAAACACCACCACCAACAAAACCATAGTCTTCATAAAACACCACCAACAAAACCATAGTCTTAATAAAACACCACCAACAAAACCATAGTCTTCATAAAACACCACCACCAACAAAACCATAGTCTTCATAAAACACCAACAACAAAAAACCATAGTCTTCATAAAACACCAACAACAAAACCATAGTCTTCATAAAACACCAACAACAAAACCATAGTCTTCATAAAACACCACCAACAAAACCATAGTCTTCATAAAACACCACCAACAAAAAACCATAGTCTTCATAAAACACCAACAACAAAACCATAGTCTTCATAAAACACCAACACCAACAAAACCATAGTCTTCATAAAACACCACCAACAAAAACATAGTCTTCATAAAACACCACCAACAAAAACATAGTCTTCATAAAACACCACCAACAAAAACATAGTCTTCATAAAACACCACCAACAAAAACATAGTCTTCATAAAACACCACCACCAACAAAACCATAGTCTTCATAAAACACCACCAACAAAACCATAGTCTTCATAAAACACCACCAACAAAAACAACAAAACAAAAACATAGTCTTCATAAAACACCACCAACAAAACCATAGTCTTCATAAAACACCACCACCAACAAAACCATAGTCTTCATAAAACACCACCAACAAAACCATAGTCTTCATAAAACACCACCAACAAAACCATAGTCTTCATAAAACACCACCAACAAAACCATAGTCTTCATAAAACACCACCAACAAAACCATAGTCTTAATAAAACACCAACAACAAAACCATAGTCTTAATAAAACACCAACAACAAAACCATAGTCTTAATAAAACACCACCAACAAAACCATAGTCTTCATAAAACACCACCAACAAAACCATAGTCTTAATAAAACACCACCACCAACAAAACCATAGTCTTAATAAAACACCACCACCAACAAAACCATAGTCTTTATAAAACACCACCAACAAAACCATAGTCTTAATAAAACACCACCACCAACAAAACCATAGTCTTCATAAAACACCAACACCAACAAAACCATAGTCTTTATAAAACACCAACAACAAAACAAGTCTTAATAAAACACCAACAACAAAACCATAGTCTTAATAAAACACCAACAACAAAACCAAGTCTTAATAAAACACCATAGTCTTCATAAAACACCACCAACAAAACCATAGTCTTCATAAAACACCACCAACAAAAACACCATAGTCTTCATAAAACACCACCAACAAAAACATAGTCAAAAACACCACCAACCATAGTCTTTATAAAACACCACCAACAAAACCATAGTCTTCATAAAACACCACCAACAAAACCATAGTCTTTATAAAACACCACCAACAAAAAACCATAGTCTTCATAAAACACCACCAACAAAACACATAGTCTTCATAAAACACCACCAACAAAAACATAGTCTTCATAAAACACCACCAACAAAAACATAGTCTTCATAAAACACCACCAACAAAACATAGTCTTAATAAAACAAACAAAAAACCATAGTCTTCATAAAACACCACCAACAAAAACCATAGTCTTCATAAAACACCACCAACAAAACCATAGTCTTCATAAAACACCACAACAAAACCATAGTCTTAATAAAACACCAAACCATAGTCTTCATAAAACACCACCAACAAAACCATAGTCTTCATAAAACACCACCAACAAAACCATAGTCTTCATAAAACACCACCAACAAAAAACCATAGTCTTCATAAAACACCACCAACAAAACCATAGTCTTCATAAAACACCAACAACCAACAAAACCATAGTCTTCATAAAACACCAACAACAAAACCATAGTCTTAATAAAACCCATAGTCTTAATAAAACACCAACAACAAAACCATAGTCTTAATAAAACACCACCACCAACAAAACCATAGTCTTCATAAAACACCACCAACAAAAACATAGTCTTCATAAAACACCACCAACAACAAAACCATAGTCTTCATAAAACACCACACAACAAAACCATAGTCTTCATAAAACACCACCAACAAAAACATAGTCTTCATAAAACACCACCAACAACAAAACCATAGTCTTCATAAAACACCACCAACAAAAACATAGTCTTCATAAAACACCACCAACAAAAACATAGTCTTCATAAAACACCACCAACAAAAACATAGTCTTCATAAAACACCACCAACAAAAACATAGTCTTCATAAAACACCACCAACAAAAACATAGTCTTCATAAAACACCACCAACAAAACCATAGTCTTCATAAAACACCACCAACAAAAACATAGTCTTCATAAAACACCACCAACAAAAACATAGTCTTCATAAAACACCACCAACAAAAACATAGTCTTCATAAAACACCACCAACAAAAAACCATAGTCTTTATAAAACACTTCTTTCCATTACTGATGTGTATCATATACAGAAAACCACTCCTTACTGCCGGCAAGTTTTACACCGACAACAATCAGAGCATAAACAAGAAGTAAATACCATTATTGAGTCTTCGGCTATTTGTTGTAAAGTTAATCTTATAGCAATCAGGACCACCAAGACGCAATGAGTATGAAACTGATAGTGGTTTTTCTGTTTAATTAAGGTTTGCTAATACCTGATACCTATACCAACCACAGAAACCACCACCTAGACCCAACAAACACCCCCCCCCAATCACCCCCCTTCACTCTCCCATAGGGCTGACACCAACCACGCACACTTTTTTTTTTTCCTTACTCAAAGGACACATTTCTATTAATAGATGGTCTTCATATATGAGCACTTTTAAAACTACTGTCCTATTTCGTGGCCACACCAACACCGGCCACATACGAAGACAAACCGAGTATAAATTCGCTACAGATGCTCCCAAAAGTAACGTTTATAATAACAGTACGTAATATCGCCATCCACCAGCCACCGCGCTCACAAAATCGGATTTTTAGTCTCATTAAATTGATCAGCATTATACCATCTAGTACGCATCCGCTATTCCTAAACAGATAAATTGTACGAACTCAAGGGGAAGAAGGGGTCCGTTCCCATCACTCTAATTATTCACTTCAAATTATATAATAATTATTTTGTTTTTTATTACACATACACAACACAACCGGAGTCACTTTCACGTACCCAACCCATACTCAACACCACCACCTCCGTGAAGTTAAAGGTTGGATATCCCATTGCACAGTCGTTGTTCAACTTATCTATTACATCTCCTTTACCATCTTACTACTCCTCCCAATATCCTTACACTACTTAAACAACACACTAACTTCACTCCCTTTCACACACCCTCCCCCAATACACAAAAACCCACCCCCACCTTCCCCCCCCCCCTCTGACTTCCACCCCAAACACACACATTCCCTTCAAAAAAAGTCATTATATATAGATATTTATTTTCAAATAAAATAAAATTAAATAAAAAAAAACACCTAAAAATTTTTTCACCCAAAAAAAAAACAGATACAAACAAAAAACATTAACCTATTAAAAAAAATATAATTAATTAAAAAAGTATAACAACTAACAAAGCCCATCTGATTTTTTAGTTTCCCATTATATTTAATATATTAAATAAAATTGATATTTAAAAATAAGAATAATTCACACAAGTACACATTAAAAACAACAGTACCAAAAAAAAAAAACATTAAAATGCTAAATAAGCAGGATACAAATGCATGTATATTAAAAAATAACAAAACTCATAAACAAACAACACTAAAAAGTAAAAAGCCCACAACCAACACCCATACGTCATCTCCCATACATAGGAACAACCGACGACCGGGTATAACATAACAATATACCAAATTTTCAAGTCTTCATGTGTTTTGATCGATGAAAAACGCACCACCACCAATCAAACCAACATGATAGGTCTTCATAAATATACACCATCCAACCACAACACATACATCGAAATAGAATTTCTGACCTACTTTGTACTATTTAATAAAAACACCACCAAGAGCCCACCTAAAATACTCTCACCCAGATTTACACAAAATATTACCGCCACATGAGGAAGCTCTTGTACCCCATGGTTTTTAGAAAGCAGTCACAATGATATCCATAACACACACCTTACGGCACACTAAACCCACTAGTCTTCTATATAAACACAATTAGACAAATGAACCCGCCAGGCAAAAATATTGAACCCTATGAAATGTTGCAAAAGAGGTGCCCTGTCATTAGGACAAAATATAAAAACACCACACACAATCCAAATCTACCAAAACCAAATACACAAACTGTACTGTCCTAAAGCTTAATTCAATTATTACAAATACAAAACATCACACCAAAACTAAAGCAATATAGACCCGATATCGTTTCGCGTTAGCGTCGTTTAGGTTCCTTCCTTCTAGTTAATTTGATAATAAAAATCGTTATGCTAAACACCAACTGAGAACTCAATATCAGGTTTATACACGGGTCATTTAATCTAGATCTGCCATTTCATATGTTTTTAAAAACAGAAACACTCTAGAGCTAGCACACAACACCATTCATATTAGTCCTTCAGTTTAACATATCAGAGCCCGCAGAGACCAGATCCCCGAACAGACACCATCCTCTCATTGTTCATGTCCCTTTCGCACATTTTGGCTATTACTTTCTTTTCAATTCACAACACACGACCCCAATATGAGCCAACTAAACCACCCATCAAACAAAAACACACGGGCATCTAAAGGGTTCTCTATTAAATGACTCCACCGAACAAAGCACCACAAAAAATCCATAGTCTATTTTAGAAATCAACCACCACCAACGAAAAACCAAATACATAGTCTTCCATAATTTTTGTTGTATCTTGATATATAGTACTAAAACACCTCGCAATCACCCGCACCAATCTTAAAACCTATCTAAAATAAC
>CM065682.1:74368520-74378055 GCA_017654935.2 Phymorhynchus buccinoides | reverse complement strand
GTTTTGTTGGTGGTGTTTTATGAAGACTATGGTTTTGTTGGTGGTGGTGTTTTATAAAGACTATGGTTTTGGTGGTGGTGGTGTTTTATGAAGACTATTGTTTTGTTGGTGGTGTTTTATAAAGACTATGGTTTAGTTGGTGGTGGTGTTTTATAAAGACTATGGTTTTGGTGGTGGTGGTGTTTTATGAAGACTATGGTTTTGTTGTTGGTGTTTTATGAAGACTATGGTTTTGTTGGTGGTGTTTTATGAAGAATATGGTTTTGTTGGTGGTGGTGTTTTATGAAGACTATTGTTTTGTTGGTGGTGTTTTATTAAGACTATGGTTTTGTTGTTGGTGGTGTTTTATTAAGACTATGGTTTTGTTGATGTTGGTGTTTTATAAAGACTATGGTTTTATTAAGTTGGTGGTGGTGTTTTATAAAGACTATTGTTTTGTTGGTGGTGTTTTATAAAGACTATGGTTTAGTTGGTGGTGGTGTTTTATAAAGACTATTGTTTTGTTGGTGGTGTTTTATTAAGACTATGGTTTAGTTGGTGGTGGTGTTTTATAAAGACTATTGTTTTGTTGGTGGTGTTTTATAAAGACTATGGTTTAGTTGGTGGTGGTGTTTTATGAAGACTATTGTTTTGTTGGTGGTGTTTTATAAAGACTATGGTTTAGTTGGTGGTGGTGTTTTATAAAGACTATGTTTTTGTTGGTGGTGTTTTATGAAGACTATGTTTTAGTTGGTGGTGGTGTTTTATAAAGACTATGGTTTTGCTGGTGGTGTTTTATGAAGACTATGGTTTTGTTGGTTGGTGTTTTATGAAGACTATAGTTTTGTTGGTGGTGGTGTTTTATGAAGACTATGGTTGGTGGTGTTTTATGAAATGGTTTTTGAAATTGATGTTGTTTATACTTTTTGGTGAATATTGGTAAAACCCACCAGTGATCTATTTTCCTTCAAAATTCTATGTTTGTCTTCGTCACTTCGTCTTTCCTGTCTTGTCTGTCTGTTCGCCTATACCCCCTCCCCCCCCATCACCCCCTTATTCCCCTTCTCTCTCTGCCATCTATCCGTCCGCTTCTTTCTTTTCTTTCTTTCTTTCTTCTTTCTTCGTCCCCTTTGTTCTTTTTTTTATATTCCTAAAAGCATCCACACATTATCACCTCCTCGAGTCACCGTCAACCTACCAGAAAAGCCCCACCCCCCCCCCCCCACCCCCCGAACAAATTACAACTAAACTCACCTCTGTTATTTATAAAACTTGCACAGCAAAGATTGCCATTGCAAATTGGCCTATAGTGGATTCAATCAGCAACAATATTAAGAAAAAAAGTTTGGGGTTGTCTGACGAACATAGTATGCTCAAACTTTTGTTCTGTCTTTCTTTCCTTCTTTTCTTGCTTTCTTTCTTTCTTTTGTTCTCTTGATTTCTTTCTTTTTTCTTTCCTTCCTTTCTTTCCTTCCTTCCTTTCTTTCCTTCCTTCCTTCCTTCCTCATTTCTTCCTTCCTTCTTCCATTCTTGCTTTCATTCTTCCTCCCTTCCTTCCTTTCTTTTCTTTCTTTTCTTTCTTTCCTTCCTTTCTTCTTTCTTCCTTCCTTCTTTCCTTCCTTTCTTCCTTTCCTTCCTCTCCTTTCTTTCCTTCTTTCTTCCTTTCTTTCTCTTCCTTCCTTTCTTCCTTTCTTATTTCTTCCTTCCTTTCTTCCTTCCTTCTTTCCTTCCTTCCTTTCTTTCTTTCTTCCTTTCTTCTTTCTTCCTCTCTTCCTTTTCTTCCTTCTTTCCTTCCTTTCTTCCTTCCTTTCTTTCTTCCTCCCTTCCTTCCTTTCTTTTTCCTTCCTTCCTCTTTTCATTCTTCCTTTCTTCCTTCCATTCTTTCTTTATTTCCTTCCTTCCCTTCTTTCTTTCTTCTCTTTTTCTTTCTTCCTTTCTTCCTTCCTTTCTTCTTTCCTTCCTTCCTTCCTTATTTCTTCCTCCCTTCCTTCCATTCTTGCTTTCATTCTTTCTTCCTCCTTCCTTCCTTTCTTTTCTTCCTTTCCTTCTTTCCTTCCTTCCTTTCTTTCTTTCTTTCCTTCCTTTCTTTCTCTTCCTTCCTTCTTTCCTTCCTTCTTTCTTCCTTTCTTCTTTCTTTCTTCCTTCCTTCTTTCCTCCTTCCTTCTTTCCTTATTTCTTCCTTCCTTCCTTTCTTTCTTTCTTTCCTCTCTTCCTTCTTTCTTTCTCTCTTTCTTCCTTCCTTCTTTCCTTCTTCTTTCTTACTTCCTTCTTTTCTTTCTCTCCTCTTCTTCCTTTCTTTTTCCTTCCTTCCTCTTTTCATTCTTTCCTTTCTTCCTTCCATTCTTTCTTTATTTCCTTCCTTCCTTTCTTTCTTCCTTCCTTCTTTTCTTCCTATCCTCCTTTCTTCCTTTCTTTCTCTTCCTTCCTTCCTTCCTTATTTCTTCCTCCCATTCCTTCCATTCTTCCTTTCATTCTTCCTCCCTTCCTTCCTTTCTTTCTTTCTTTCTTTCCTTCCTTCCTTCTTTCTTCCTTTCTTCTTTCCTTCTTTCCTTCCTTCCTTTCTTCTTTCTTCTTTCCTTCCTTTCTTCTTTCTTTATTCCTTCGTTCCTTCCTTCTTTTCCTTCCTTTCTTCCTTTCTTCCTTCCTTCCTTCCTTCCTTCCTTCCTTCCTTCCTTCCTTCGAATTCCTTCCTTCTCCTTCCTTACTTTCTTCCTTTCTTCCTTCCTTTCTTCCTTCCTTCCTTCCTTCTTTCCTCTCTTTCCTTTCTTAACTTCTTTCCTTCTTTCCTTCTTTCCTTCCTTCCTTCCTTCTTTCCTTCTATCTTCCTTTCTTTCCTTCTTTCCTTCCTTTCTTCTTTTCTTCCTCTCTCCCTTCCTTCCTTCTTTCCTCTCTTCCTTTCTTATTTCTGTTCCTTCCTTTCTCTTTTCTTATCTTCCTTCCTTTCTCCCTTCCTTCCTTTCTTTTTCCTCCTTCCTCTTTTCATTCTTTCCTTCTTCCTTCCATTCTTTCTTTCTTTCCTTCCTTCCTTTCTTTCTTCCTTCCTTCTTATCTTTCTTCCTTCCTTTCTTTCTTTTTTCTTTCTTTTCTTCCCTCCTTCTTTCTTTCCTTCTTCCTTTCCTTCCTTCTTCCTTCTTTCCTTTCTTCCTTCCATTCTTGCTTTCAGTCTTCCTTCCTTCCTTTCTTTCTTTTCCTTCCTTCCTTCCTTTCTTCCTCCCTTTCTTCCTACCTTCCTTCCTCTTTTCTTTCTCTTCCTTGTGTCCTTCCTTCCTTCTTTCTTGTTTGGTCTTTGAAAGAAACTATTTATCTATAAACACAATAGCGGTCACACTTAAGCCGGCGCCACACACGCGTAAAATCGTATGGGGGTGCGATGCCTCTTGGCCACGTGAGTCATGATTCGCGTGAAATATTTCCGTTTAAAAATAATTCCGCTACTTTCGCTTCTCTATTCTCCACATAGTGTAGAGTGGCACAGTGGTAGCGCGTTCGCCTCCTTCAAGTAACCCCGAGTTCGAACCTGGGCACAGGGGATTTTTCCTCTTCACTTTGCACTAGGCCTTGTACGGTCTGAATGTGGAGCCTTTCGGAGGAGACGATAAACCGAGGTCCCGTGTGCCCATGCACTTAGCACACGTTAAACCCTGTGGCAACGAAAGAAGTTGTCATTTGGTCCAAATTTCTTCCCCTTCCCCCCCTTTTCTTTCCTTTTCAGTCACACAAAAATCGCATTCTTCTCAAATGCTTCTGGGTGGCGCGTCTCTGGCTGCGACGCGCTCTCCAGGTGGGAGCAACCCCGATTTCACAGACTCCATCTGTGACTATAAGCTACCTAATACTTAATAGACCCAAGACATGAATTTTACGTGAATCATGGACTCGCATCGTCACAATCGCATCGCTCTTCAGATCCGAATCGTTATGTAAGTATAGGCAGGCCTTTTTTTTGGGGGGGGGGGGGGGGGGGGGGGGGATGTGAAAAGGTAATATAATGAAGGATTCTTTATTAGGGCGTGTACACACATTGCTCGTAATACGCAGAAACCCATGCTCATATCTCACCCGCAATCCGCATACAAAGTAAAAGAAAGCAAGAAATAAGTGGATGGGGTTCCGCGTGTTTTTCTTTTTTCCTTTTTTTTTGTTTCTTTCTTTGTTTTCTAATTCTTCCTTTCTTTCTTCTTTCTTTTCTTCCTTTGTTTCTTTGTTTGTTTGTTTGTTGTTTGTTTGTTTGTTTTTGTTTGTTTGTTTGTTTGTTTGTCTTGTTTGTTTGTTTCTTTCTTTCTTTCTCTTTCTTTTTCTTTCTTCTTCTTCTTTCTTTCTATTCTTCCTTCCTTCCTTCCTTCCTTCCTTCCTTCCTTCTTCCTTCCTTCCTTCCTTCCTTCCTTTCTTTCTCTTTCTTTCTTTCTTTCAAAGTAAAAGAAAGCAAGAAATAAGTGGATATTCTTCGTTTCCGTGTTTGCCCGCTCTCTTCTTCGCTTCTCATCTTATTTGATGTTTCTTTCTTCCTTCCTTCCTTCCTTCCTTTCTTTTCTTCCTTCCTTTCTTCCTTCCTCTCTTCCTTCCTTTTCTTCCTGTTTGTTTTGTCTTCTTTCTTTCTTCGCGCTCTTTCTTTCTTCGAGACTCCCTCCTTCCTTCCTTCCTTCCTTCCTTCCCTCTCTTTCTTTCTTTCTCCGTTCTTTCTTCTCTTGTCTTCTCTTTCTTTCTTTCTTTCTTTCTTTCTTCCTTCCTTCCCTTCCTCTCTTCTTCCTTCCTTCCTTTCCTTCCTTTCTTTCTTTTTTTTTCTCCCTCCCTCCCTCCCTCTCTCCCTCCCTCACCTCCCTCTCTTTCTTCTTCTTTTTTCATTTCTTCTGAATGAAAAATTAATTTACGTCCTCCGGTCTGGAACAGACACATATGGAACATATTTTATAGAAGATCAAGATGGTGGGAACGATCTCTGGAGCGCAATGCCCGAAGGCAGTGCAACACCAGGAAAGTCCCGATTTTTTTTTAACAATACAGATGTATTGACGAGTAAGATGGTTAGTATGCGATACAAATTATATATGTATATATATATTTTGTTGTGTTGCCTTTTTTTCTCGTCTGTGCACGCTCCTTTATTATGTCTTACAGATTTTTTTAAAATGATTTTCTTTAGCGGATCTGCGGAGGAACGGGTTTTCCTCTCAGAATTCGCGCGTATACATGTGCATGACGCAACGTTTAGGCCGTGTACACATACATGTGGATGTTCCGTTGCGGAATCCCGTGCGCAATCTGTAAATAAGTATAAAGAAGAAGAAGAAGAAGAGCGAAGAGGAAGAAGAAAAAGGCGGGCGTATCCATATTTTCCCCTAATTCTTATATATTTTTTTCTTCTTTCTTTTACTTATTGGGTTATTTCCGTCGCGTGTAATGTTCCGGATGTACTGTGTACTAAGGCCTTAAAATTGTGTTCTGATTAGTTTGACACGAAGCGAAGGAAGATCGACGGGCCTCGTGGCCTTTTGTTTCGGTTTCGTAAATAGACTTTGTTGTGCAATGCTTTCAGTTTCTTTAGTAATAATCATCCTGACAAGCAGGTAACGACCAACACAAGCCAATATGTCGCCCGTTAAAGGTCTCGGCATACACGTGAACATTTTTCACTATGGTATGTCTTCCCCATGGCAACACAGATGATCTGCACGGGTATTACTATTAGGTATTAGGGTATTAGGTACTTTATAGTCACAGAAGCGTCTCTGTGAAATTCGGGTTGCTCCCACCTGGCAGAGCACGTCGCAGCCAGGAGGCGCACCCACCCATTTTTTTTTTTGGCATGCGATTTTTGTGTGACTGATGAGGAAGGAAGTGGGACGCACTTAAATTTTGACCAAATTACAACTTTTTCGTTGCCACTCCTGGGTTTAACGTATTCCAAGTGCATGAGCACATGGGACCTCGGTTTATCGTCTCATCCGAAAGACTCCACGGTCTGGACCGCAAGGACAAGTGCAAAGTGAGAGGGAAAAATCCCTGTACCCAGGTTCGAACTCGGGTTTACTTGACACGAAGCGAACGCGCTACCACTGTGCCACCACAGTACGAGTCATCTCCCCGTGGGGATACCGTTGTGTGGGGGGTGGGTGGGTCTTTCATAAGAAATGGTTCCCCCACCTTCTGAAGTTCTGTGCTTGCAAAACGTAGCCACTAATTTGCCACTCTCTTTGACTCTGCCTTTTTTACCTTTTGCTTTCTATCATCTACTATCTTTTCTCAGTTATTGACCCATTCTCCTGTGTTTTTCTTTTAAAAACCCCCAATTTCCAAATAATGTTTCTCCTTTGAGCTCCTCCGAAATCGGAATGTGTCGGTTGTACGCTTTCGGGGGAGACCTTGAAAATTGAAAACCGGACACATACGTGCCTTATACGCATTATGGCCGTATGGCCTGTGAAACGCAGAAGAATAAGAATAAGAATGACAAGTCACATTAAGACTGGCCTATCACTGTTTTGGCATGGGGAAAGGGTAGAAAACTGTTTACGTGGTATTAAGACAATCATTAGCAAGAGAGCTCCAATATTTCTTAACCGAGTAAAATGCTTTTTAGTCCCCGAGCCGAAGGTTCGGGGGGCTATTGTTTTTTGTCTGGTCCGTCCGTCGGTTCGTGTCCCGTCCGTCCGTCCGTCCGTCCGGCTATTCGTCCGTTTTTCTCAAAAACTATTCAGTGTATCATCATCAAATTTGGTATACTAGTTTGCCAAGATGCAAGCTATCCACTGATGTATTTAGTTTTACATTAAGGTCAAGGTCGCGCCAGTTACGGGGTTCAAACCCCAAAACACATAATCGCTAATATCTCGCGAAGTTTTGCATGTATTTCAATGCAGTTTTTTTTCACAACATTTCTTGATGAATGGTCTATAACACAGTTGTCATGAATTTTTCTGTGCGCGCGTGTGCGCATGATCGCGCGCGCTCAAATCACGGGTCCGAACCCCAAGGCTATATTTTCAAAACTATTCAGTTACGTGCTGTTTTGATGCGTTTTTATGTAGTTACGTGCTGCTTTGATGCGTTTTTATGTATGTGTACAACCGACACATTCCGATTTCGGAGTAGCTCGGGCTCCCTTTTTAAAAAAAACCAGCCTGCTCGGCGATGCTGCGAGGGGACTTTGCAGCCGCTCGGCGTTGCACTTCAGTGTTTTGGTTTGACTTTGTTTGCTGGTGACATTTTTCCAGAAGAGGGTCTTTAAGGAAGTGGCATTTTTGTTATTTGCATGGGCGTGTCGTTGTGTGTGTGTGTGTGTGGGACAATGATGACGATTATGTCATCATAGCGTTAGTGCGTGCGTGCTGAAGTATTTTGTGTGCATTCATGTGTGTGCGCGCGCGCGGCCTGTGTGTCTTGTGAGTGTACGTTAGAGAGAGAGAGAGGGAGAGAGAGAGAGAGAGAGAGAGAGAGAGAGAGAGTAGAGAGAGAGAGAGAGAGAGACAGACAGACAGACAGACAGACATACAGACAGACAGACAGACAGACAGACAGACAGACATACAGACAGACAGACAGAACAGACAGACAGACAGACAGACAGGGACAGACAGAGAGAGAGAGAGAGAGAGAGAGAGAGGGCGACAGACAAGAGAGAGAGGAGAGGGAGAGAGAGAGAGAGAGAGAGAGAGAGAGAGAGAGAGAGAGAGAGAGAGAGAGAAAGAGCGACAGAGAGATAGAGAGAGAAAGAAAGTGAAAGAAAGAGAGAGAGAGACAGAGACAGAGACATAGACAGGGATAAAGAGACAGGACAGACAGAAAAAGAGCGAGAGAGAAAGAGAGATAAAGAAAGAAAGAAAGAGAGAGAGAGAGAGAGAGAGGAGAGTAGAGAGAAGAGAGAGAGAGAGGAGAGAGAGGAGAGAGAGAGAGAGAGAGAGATAACAAGCGTCGCATATCTATAAACCACCTCACACTATCCAACCAAATCGGGTGAAAATGGTCGTGACATTTCCACAGTTTTCCTTTCGTTTGACGGAGTGAGTAGAAATCACAAATGCAATTTTGGTCGGATGAAAAACCCTTATAACCTCGTCAGAAGGAATTAGCGACTGGCACCGTTTTACTTCCAACCCACTCAGGCAGTTGTAATAATAAAGAAAACTTATATAGCGCACATTCCAGGCTAGCTGCTCATGGCGCTTTACAAAAAAAATACATTTAACCAAATCACATCAATACCCATGCTCGCACGCACACAAGCACACACACTGACGAACACAGCATATCATTTACATGCGCATGCACACATACATACATACATACATACATACATACATACATACATACGTACGTACGTTCGTACATACATACATACACACAGACACAAACACACACACACATCCCCACACACATGCATAAGCACATGCCAGCGCGCGCATGCACACACACACTTTCTGTCTCCCAACTTTCCCATGCCATTCCTCATCCACACACGCTTTCATTCTCACAATCCGATCATGGTGGACAGTAGTGTTCAGAGAATAGATGGGTTTTCAGGTTGGTTTTGAAAACTGACAGGGAGTTGGAATGTCTGAGAGACAGAGGGAGTTTGTTCCAAGTAGCTGGGGCCTGAAAAGAAAAGGATCTCTCGCCATAAGTGTTCGTTTTAATTGAGGGAGGCTGTAGAAGACGAGAATCAGAAGAAGAACGAAGCTGACGAGATGGAATGTAAGTATGAAGTAGATCAGACAGGTAAGTAGGAGCAGAGCCAGAAATGACAGCAAAGGTAAGAGCAGAAAGCTTGTAGTTGATCCTGCTGGAGATTGGCAACCAGTGCAGAGAGTGCAGAAGAGGAGAAACATGTTGTGTGGGAAATACAGCCAATTGCTTGCTGATAGTGAAGTCGGCACACGGCCACAAGGGGTTGAATAGAGTTCACAACTGAATGTTCTTCCAACTAGAAAGGTGGAATAGAGTGAGGCGGCTTTTAGTATAATATTGACTACTGCAACCCATACATTAACCCTTTCGCCGCAAAGCCATTTTTTCAGCAAAGAAAATCCCATTAAATTTAACTGGGTAGAGAACAAAAAAGATATCTGCAATATTTGGGAATTCCTCTGTGACATGTATAATATTAGGCCTATCCTTACCTCCCAAAATTAAGAAAATAGGGTCTTCGGATAACAGGCCCTGATTTGATGCCTTTTAGTGACATGGGTGTTAAAGCATTGTGGTGCATAAACGCGACATTGGCGGTGAAAGGGTTCGTATTTATATATCCACGTTCCTTTTAGGCATAGTGTAACTGCTACACAGTATAACAATGGGGTACCTCTCATTCTTCAGTTTGTGTTCAATCCTGTCAAGAGCTCCGTAATGTTCCACGGTCTTTATATTATTCACAGAGAAATGGTACACTACTTAGGTAATTACTTAATGTTCACCCGTAGGGGCAAATGTTAAGAAAGCTCCCCCCGCCCCCACCTTCTCTGCACCCTTCCATTCATGTCAGGCTGTTCCGTCGACCCGCTGTCGCATTCTCAGATTACTGCTGACACTAAACTGACCCTAAACCTATCGCTAACCCTGACAT
>CM065682.1:74356020-74361020 GCA_017654935.2 Phymorhynchus buccinoides | reverse complement strand
GTTTTGTTTGAAAGAGATGGTGCCCTTACCTATCCAAAACACGACCTAGACCCAAACCCCTCCCTTTCCATAGGTGACTGAGGCATTTTTTTCTTCTCAGATTTCATGGCACTGTCCCTATTTCGTGGCCGGCAACGGCAGAATTCGCTACATGCTCCCTAACCTAGTGCCATCCGGTGCTGTCGATAGGTGAAGACGGGGTAAAAAGCCCATGGGCGGGTAAGAAGCCCATGCCAATTAACTCATGAAATGAAGCAAATTTCAGTCACATTTTGCCCGTGAGACGAGTGTTAATGTGTACCATTCGTCTCATGGGCAAATTTGACTGAAATTTGCAGGCAAATATAAAAGAATACAAACTACAATGCAATACAATACAATAGTGCCGTTGCTGTTTCATGTTTTACGGGTTCATGCAGTAGAAATTTTAGTTTGAGCGATTAACAGGACATCTTCTTCTTCTTCTTCGGCATTCCCACGCCATATGGCCATAATGGGCAAGGTACGTATGCATCCGGTTTTCAATAACTACTGGTCTCCCCACTGCGTACAGCCGACACATTCCAATTTCGGAGGAGCTCAAAGGAGATCAATTATTTTGGAGATTTGAGAAAAAAAAGACAGGAGAATGGGCCAATAAGTCAGAAAGATAGTAGATGATAGAAAGCAAAGGAAAAGGCAGAGTCAAAGAGAGTGGCAGATTAGAGGAAGTTAGGAGCACTGAACTTCCAGAAAGTAGGGGAACTATTTTTGACGAAGACACCCCCGGTATCCTCACGGGGGGATTAACACGACATACTTGTTGCCCTTGTCGTTGCCGTCGCCGTGCCGTTTCCGTTCAAACGGATTTCCAGCTTTCCAGTCCAGTCGAAAAGTCAAACATTGCTATTCATGGTTATCCCCCTTAGGAGCAGTGCCCCCTGTTTCTCTTCTTAAAGTTCCTTTTTATTTTCAGACGAGTAATGGACCTGAATACATTAGCCGTTTCTACATACATACTCTCTCCGGACAAGCAGCAAAAACGCGTACAAATGAGCAATGTTCAAAATAACAACAATAAACGAACTCCCTTGGAAAAAAGACCTCAAACAGAAACTCTAACATACCAAGCTAATTTCGGAGGAGCTCAAAGGAGAAAAAAATATTTGGAAGAATTTTTTTTTTTTAAAAAGGCAGGAGAATGGGTCAATAAATTCAGAAAGATAGTAGATGATAGAAATCAAAGGGAAAAGGCAGAGTCAAAGAGAGTGGCAGATAAGTGGAAGTTACAAGCACAGAACTTACGAATCGCATCTGAATGCGATGCGATTTTGACGATGTGAGTCATGAAAAAAAGAAGGAAAAAAAAGAAGAAACTGAAACAGACTGCAACGTCACTGGAACATACAACAAACAAACAACTACACGACAAGTGTAAAGTGACGTTATTTTATTCACAAGAGACAAAACAAAACTACTGGATATTTCGGCGAATGCGCCTTTATCAACATAGACAAAACAGGAAAACAGCAAACAGCAAATATAGCAAAAGGAGCAAAAAGCAGGCAACAAAAGGAGCAAAAAATCAACGAGATCAAAAAACAATACTTCCCCTCTACAGTAGAGGGGAAGTATTGGTTTTTGTTTGTGGCTCAAGCCACAAACCTATAACTCACTTTGTCGGTCGGTTGGTCTGTCGGTCGGTCTGTCGGTCCAAAATTGTCGCACATTTTGACAAAATTGTCGCACTTCAAATCGAGGCGACACTTCAAAATTAATTGAGGCCGCTCTTTAAAATGATGTATTTTAAAAGCGTACAAAATAATAAACATACGTAATACAGACACTACAACAGACACGACGAGTATGCGGTGCTTCTTTCGACGAGCATAAGTAGGATAAATAGTTTTAAATGTTTTCCAAAAGATATAAAAAAGTTACGAAATGGTGCAGAGATAACATTCTGGTTTACAGATTAAAATTATTGAAAAGGCAGGGGAGGTGACTCATGACTGGAGTGGTAATAATAGACCGCGTGCCACAAACTATTGCGATTTCGCGCTTGTTACTATAATTATTTGCTGTTTGCTGTTTTCTTGTTTGTCTCTTGTGAATAAAAATAACGTCACTTTACGCTTGTGTAGTTGTTTATTGGTTGGATGTGAGTCATGATTCACGTGAAATTCGTGTATCGGGATCTACTTGAGAATAGTGAGCGAAAATGGCAGAATTATTTTTAGACGGAAGTGTTTCGCGTGAATCATGACTCACCGTGACCCAATCGCATCGCATCCCCATACGATTTTACGCGTGTGTGGCGCCGGTGTCGTATATAATACTGTCGCCGTGGGATCGTGTCGCAGCGATAGCATTTCACGTGAAATACTGTTGCAGCGATATTATTTTCTGAAAAAAAACTGTTGCGCGACAAATTTTCACGAAAAATGTCCTATAAAATATTGTCTCATGCCTTAAAATACTGTCGCTCCAAATTTTGCGACAGTTTTTTGCGACAGGACACTGTGAACTATTGTAGTCAGTAAATACTGTCGCTTGCGACACATTTCCACGTGAAATGTTGCTGCTAGAGTTAATATTTTCTGTGAAATATGGTCGTAGCGTTTTGGCAGCAATATTTCACAGTATGACGTGAAATGCTGTCGCTGCGACACGATTTTATTTTTAGGTAGCGACGCCATTTTATGGACATTTCTTGTGAAATCCTGTCGCGCTTCAATTTTTTATAAAATAATGTCGCTCAGCGACACTTTTTCACGAATAAGCTGCATATTTCCCAGGAAATACTGTCGCTGCGACACAATTTTATGAGCGACAGTATTATATACGACACCGGCTTAACCCATTTCTGTAAAACAACAACAAGAACAACAACAAACTTCTTTTGATTCATGATTCACGTGTGTATATAATAAAGAAAAGTTAGTCATACTGCTGAAGCCATTCTGTTAAAAAACCCCAACCCCACAACGTCTTTTGATTTATGATTCACGTGTGTATAAAATAATTTTAAAAAAAGACAGTATATAAGACATTATTCCGTGATGTTGCAATGATTGGCATAAAACTAATATCTTAGTGGTATATGCATTATAGCGAAAGTGAGATGAAAAAGATATTATTCAACAAGCATACTTTTGGTGTGTTTTTTATATATGCGTGCGCACAATGTTTTATTCAAAACAAAAAAAACGAAACTAATTTCCAGAGTGTCGAGATAAGGACACGCGTCGACGGATGAATTATTCATCCATTATCATCTTCTTCGTGTCTTCGTCCCGTCAAAATATTTCCCCCCCTCAGCCTCTCCAAAGGAAGCAAAGAGCACAAGGCATCAGCGGTGGTGTCTGAATGAAATAAGGACTGGTTTGCATGACAAAGGGACATTGTAGTGGAACCCCCCACCCCCAACCCCACTAGAGAGCGATTGCGAGGCCAGGATCCGTTCTGACGATATTATCAAGGAAACTAGAAAGAAAGAAAAAAGAAGAAGGAGGAGGAGGAGGAGGAGGTGGAGTAGAGAAAATGAAGTAGGAGGTCGGAGGAGGAGGAAGAGGAAGAGGAGGAGGAGGAGGAGAAAGAGGAGAAGAAGAATGAGAAGAAGAAGGAGTCGGTGGATAAAACAGATATGACGTAAGAAGAAGGAGGAGGAGGAGGGGGAGGAAGAGGAGGAGGAGGAGAAGAAGGAGGAGAAGAAGAGAGAGGAGGAGGAGGAGGAGGAGGAGGAGGAGGAGGAGGAGGAGGAGGAGAGAGAAGGAGTCAGGGAAGGAGTGGGTGGATAAAACAGATTGGACGTTCAAAGAAGGAGGAGGAGGAGGAGGAGAAGATGAAGGAGTCAGAGAAAGAGTCGGTGAATAAAACAGATAGGACGTAAAATGAAGAAGAAGTAGTAGAAGAAGAAGAAGAAGAAGGAGAAGGAGAAAGAAGAAGAAGAAGAAGAAGAAGAGGAGAAGGAGAAGGAGAAGAAGAAGAAGGAGAAGAAGAAGAAGAAGAAGGAGAAGGAGAAGAAGAAGAAGGAGAAGGAGAAGAAGAAGAAGAAGTTGAAGAAGGAAGTAGTGGGAAAGGAGGAAGAGGAGGAGGAGGAGAACAAGAAGTAGAAGAAGAAGAAATAACAAGATGGTGATGATGATGATGAAGAGATGAGGAGGAGGAAAGAGAAGAAGAAGACCAGTCAGGGGAGGAGAAGAAGAAGAAGAAGAAAGAAGTAGACGAAAAAAGAAGTAGTAGTAGTAGTAGTAGTAGTAGTAGTCCTAGTTAGTAGTAGTAGTAGGTTAGGTTAGGTTAGGTACATTATAGTCATAAATGTAGTAGTAGTAGTAGTAGTAGTAGTAGTAGTAGTAGTAGTAGTAGTAGTAGTAGTAGTAGTAGTAGTAGTAGTAGTAGCAGTAGCAGCAGTAGTAGGTTAGGTTAGGTTAGGTACATTATAGTCATAAATGTAGTAGTAGTAGTAGTAGTAGTAGTAGTAGTAGTAGTAGTAGTAGTAGTAGTACTAGAAGAAGAAGAAGGAAATAAAGAAAAAAAGAAGAAAAAAAAGAGAGAGAGAGAGAGAGAGAGAGAGAGAGAGAGAGAGCGAGAGGGAGGGAGGGGGGAGGGAATGAAATCATGTATATTTTTTGACATCTATAGAGTCACCCCTTTCCAAAAATGCATGATAGCAATCTGAAAGTGGTAACTGTCTGTCCGTTAACATGTGATTTATAATGGTACCCCTTATTGTGAAGCATTTTTGCTAAGGGGGACCCTACAGATGTCAAGACTGTATGATAGCAGTTGCCCCCTCAGATGGTAACAATCACCCTCCGAACATGCTGCGTTTGAGTAGTTATAGATTTAGACACACTCGGTTTGTGTTTCTCGCCATCAAGCTGTCTGGGTCAACCTCAATGTTGATTTCTTTGAGAGTTCTCGACGTTTTGCAGGTTAGATCAGTTTTTAACCCTTTAGCCCTTTCAGCGCCAGCCATCTTTGAGCCAAAAATTACCATTAACCCTTTCACCGCCAGC
>CM065682.1:74346020-74351020 GCA_017654935.2 Phymorhynchus buccinoides | reverse complement strand
ACATTTGCGACCCAGCACCCCGAAAGGGACATTAAGTGTCAAACTGATCATTCTGATAAAATCATACAATTGAAAACTTCAGACAATTCTCTTTCTATACAATTGAGCTAAAAAGCATCAACACGCTACACTCGCACAAGCACATGAAGATAAAATAAATAATAAACACGGCAAAAAAAAACCCAATTCTCGTTTATAACCCTTTCACCGCCAAAGTCACATTTTAGCACCACAGTGATTCACTATGTCACTAAAAGGCATCAAATTGGGGTCTATTATCCAAAGACCCTATCGTCTTAGTTTTGGGAAGTAAGGATATACCTTTTTTCATATATGTCACAGAAGAATCCCCAATACTGCAGATGGAGTTTGTTCTCTACCCAGGTAAATTTAATGGACAATTAGGCCTATGGCTGAAATATGGCTGGCGGTGAAAGGGTTAAAAAGACTTTGACGAGGTGAATGAAGACAACGCACTAAACTTATCAATGACCGTAGTGAACGGATGATGCATACTAGTACATAGTAGTACAATGCTCGTTCTAATGATACAAGAACCATTCTTGTATCTTTTTCCGTTCCCGGGTTATGAGCATTTAAAGTTAGTAGGGTGAGCGTCGGCCATTTTGAGAAAACACAATCTAAAGTCTAGCCTAGCTGTAGAAAATGCATTGACCTACTCATTTTTAAACACTTCTAAGACCATTTAGAGACCATAGTAAAGATTGTCCTTTATAAATATGAAAGACAAGATGTTAGAGAACACAACACAATTGAAAACGTCAGACAATGCTTTTTCTAATGATACAAGAACCATTCTTGTATCTCTTTCCGTTCCCGAGTTATGAGCATTTAAAGTTAGTAGGGTGAGCGTCGGCCATTTTGAGAAAACAGTCTAAAGTCTAGCCTAGTTGTAGAAAATGCATTGAACTACTCGTTTTTACACACTTCTAAGACCATTTAGAGACCATAGTAAAGATTATCCTTTATAAATATGTAAGATAAGATGTTATAGAACACAACACAATTGAAAACGTCAGACAATGCTTTTTCTAATGATACAAGAACCATTCTTGTATGTTTTCCGTTCCGGAGTTATGAGCATTTAAAGTTAGTAGGGTTAGTGTCGGCCATTTTGAGAAAACAGTCTAAAGTCTAGCCTAGCTGTAGAAAATTCATTGACCTACTCACTGTTAAACACTTATAAGACCATTTAGAGACCATAGTAATGATATTCCTTTATAAATATGAAAGATAAGATGCTAGAGAACACTACAATATTCATAGCTAAAAATTGACAAACAATGAGATGTTTGACTTTGCAAGCCTGTTGTCAGAAACTAGCCCAGCGACTTAATGTCCCTTTCGTGGTGCTGGGTCACATTTAATAAACTAATCATTTTAGCATGACTGCAAACAGTAGTAAAAAAACCAGTTGCACATAAAACTGTAATAAAATAAAATTCGTGTACTCATACCAATTTAGTAACTCACACAATGTCCAATAGGTTAAAGGACCTAAAGGTCAAGGATGTGCCCCCCCCCCCCCCCCCCCCCCCAGACATTCTGCTTTAATTCTTTTTCCCCCATTTCTCTGTTAATTCCATTTTTTCCGTTTTTGCCTTTCTTACCAAACATAAAGCTGTATTTTATGAACAGCTTCTTAACCGAGAAATGCAGGGGGGGGGGGCACATCTTTACCTTTACCGAGATTATAGGCCTAGTACTATACTACACCATTTACGAGACACAGCATCTTCCGCTAGTCCGAAATCACACTGAGCTTAGTTGCTCCGTATGACTGTGCCCTAGTGGTCTCCGTACATAGGAACATTTTTCCCTCTTTCTCCATAGCAACACAGTAACGTGCAAGTGATCTTATGACTGGCCTATCAACTGCGTTGTCATGGGGAAAGAGTGAAAAATGTTTACGTGTACGGAGACCCTACTCCTCGCTCTTTACCGACGAGGCAACAAGGGATCAACATGGATGAGTCACATGGTGCCGTGATGATCACGAGTGCTTCTTAAACACTTAACACGGGTAGTAACACGTATTTCAAACAAGAGGCAAAGCCTTCAAGGCTCACTCGGGCTGAGGGGGAGTGGGTGCAAAAAATAAGGACTTTGAGATGGAGGGTCGTAAACATGAGGTGGGGGGGGGGGGGGGGTTAAAAGTACAAATGAAACTATCGTTAATGGATACAACTCGAAAAAGAAAGAAGAAAAAAAGTGCCTTTGCCGGTAACACCACGCCTCGGTTAAACTCATCGGCTATGGTTACCCGCCACATAAGTAATAACTAGCTTTAATTCGACGCATTGCCATTGTTGCTATAAACGATTGACCGAGTAATGGAGGTAAGCAACTCTAATTTTCACGAAGTGCTCTCCCCTAGTTCGGTCTAATAGACGATTTTCGGGGAGAGAAGAAACTAGGGGGGAGCACTTCGTGAAAATTAGAGTTGCTTACCTCCATTACTCGGTCAAATGTTATAGCAACAATGCAACGATGGCGTCGAAGCTTGAAACCGCAGGATGGGAGTCAGCGACTTGCAAGCACTTTAAAAAAAAAGAAAAATTAGGGGTGGCCATTGGCTACAAACTGATAACACTTGTAAAATGTGACGTAAAAATATAAATGACATAAATCTTTAGAATGACGCACGGTGTTCTAAGTGCTGTATGTCTGCTCAAACACACGAGTCGATGGGCTACGAGAGCTGATGGTAGAGTGACTTCCCCTGTTTGACCGATTGAGTTAGGCAAGATCATTCCCACGCACCATGAAATTACCCCCCTTAATTATTTCCGAATAATTCCTAGTGACATTTTACGACCGGTGTTAACTGTTTAATGACGCGCTCATGATGACAGTACCTGAACACAATCTATGGGGTAACGACCGACCAGCTTTCCGAAAGAGGCAATGCAGGATCTGAGCTAATTTGTGGAAGAAAGGGGTCGCTAAGCACTAGGAGAAAGGTGGTTGAAATAAGGGATTATTGTGATTGTTGAAAGAGTGATTGCCTTGCAATGCTTGGAGCCATTTTGGGAAGCTGCAGATTTCCATTCTGGTTGATTTACAGAACAGGGTGTTCCTACAAGGCCGTGTCAGACTACAGTGAACCTCCCTTAAAAGACCTTCAAAAACCATCCAAAATGAGGTCTTATAAGGGAGGGGGATTTGAATACTTACAAAAGAAGGGCAATGACGACAATGGTGCTTTACGTCCTCTAGGTCTGAACCAGACACATATGGGACATTTGTAAATACAAATATGGTGGGAACAATACTGGAGGCAATTGCCTAGGAGGCAGTACGAAACCAGATAAAGTCCCGATTACTTTTATTTTTTTACTAATACAGATAGGTGTAGCGGTAACCACGCCTCGGTTAACCTCATCGGCTATGGCACCGCCACAAGTATGTATAATAAGAGTATAAGCTTTAAGAAGGGCAATGTCTCAGAGAAGTAGGGCTCTTATATGGGAGGGAGTCTTTATAATGGGAGGTTCTTTATAAGGGAGGTTCCACTGTAGTCGTCTTACTTGTCGAAATAAAGAGGTTGTAAGCTTCATTCAGTTTAACTCAAATAATTTAAAAAAACACCAATTTAACGATGGTTTGGATCGTCCTTGGAAGTATTATTGGACTTAATACAAAAACTAATAACATAAGTATCAAACAATGACTGCAGAAATATAAAAGCAGGGGTGTTTTAGCTTTTTTATATCTCTGCAGTCTTTTAAAAAAAAATACAAGTTATTAGTTTTCGTAATAAGTTCAATGGACTATCTAAAGATAGTACCTGTTTTGACTCCAAGCCATCGCTATGTTAGTGAACATTTATAGTTGTTTGTGTGTGATTGATTTTGTTTTTGAATGAGAACTCGCGATCCCTTTCCTTGGACACAAATCGAATAGTCTGAAACGGTAATTAAAGGTCACGTGTCAAAATCACGGGCTTCACGTGTTTTCCCTCTTATAGCTGAGCTAGAAATCTTTATTTGTTCGCCCTGACCAGGATTGACTAATTCCATATAAATGCCCCCAAATTGGAAAACGAAACGTCCATTTTAAAGAGCAGCCTCAATGTGAAGCTGAGGGCATTTGTATGTGGGTCACAGCTAACCAGAAAAAAACCCAAGGGACTTAATCGTGGTGGGTCAGTATGTCTTTAAGGACCTGTTGATTACATGTAATGTAAATAGACCAAACTGGCCAAACTCCCAAAAATGAAAAAAAACTGAAAGGCAGGGGTCCAGGAACCCATGGCCCCAGCAGGGTACAGGGGCAGAGCCCCGTCGGGACGATTCAAGGGGGCAACGTTAAGAGAGAGAGAGATAACGAGACAGACGGACAGTTAGAATGAGAGACAGAGACAGTTTGAGTCTGAGAAGCCTTTGTAAAATGATTACATTGCCTTTGTAAAATTCCAAGATAGAACACCTAGACTAAGTTCAAAAACGCCCCAAAATCGCTTGTGGCAAAAAAACTAAAATTGGATGAATTTTAAAAAAACTGAAGTTCAGTTTCTGGTAAAAATAAAAATACTGAAACCAAATGTAACCAAGGTCATGCGGCCAAGGTCAAGGTCGATGATTGCGATAATTTATACGCGGATGCTTTCTTCTCTTGGTGACACACCACCACACAAATTTTTAAGCGATTCGGTCAAGCGGTTCGGAAGAGTAGCACCCATGGGATTAAAGGCAAGCGCTTTACTGATTGATAGTGAGCTATGTTGGTTTAGAAGTAAAGCGATTGTGGGGACCTTATTCCCACATTTCATCAACCAATAGTAAAAGACTTGAGCTTCTTGGTTTTTGCAGGTAGATTCCCAGTCTCTGGAATGTGATACTATTATTGTGTCCTTTCCACAGAGACAAAGAGTACGCACTTGGATATTTCTACCACATCCCGTGGTCTTCTTCGGCATTCTATTTCTACCACATCTCGTGGTCTTCTTCAGCATTCTATTTCTACCACATCCCGTG
>CM065682.1:74339781-74345520 GCA_017654935.2 Phymorhynchus buccinoides | reverse complement strand
TAATGAAGTGTGATTCTGCCCACATGGCCGAAGCCTTATTTCGCAAGTGGATCGTCACCTTTCGAAAGAAACGAGACCTTTCTTAAAGACCCACCACATCCATGAGTGAAAATCCACGGGTTTCACGCGTTTCTCTCCTCTCTTCTCTCTCGATCCTCTCGAATCTCTGTCTCGTCTCTCTCTCTCTCTCTCTCTCCATCTCCCTCTCCTCTCTCTCTCCTCTCGCTGGTAAGAATCTTGTTTTGATCCGGTTGACTCCCTACAAGATGCCCCCAAATTGAAACGAAACATTCGTTTTAAAAGAGCAGCCTCAATTTGAGGTTGGGGAAATTTTGTATTTGGGTCACGGCTACCCAGAAAAACCCAAGGGACTTAATCGTGGTGCGTCATGTGTCTATAGAGACCCACCAGATCACGTTGTCAAAATCAGGGTTTCACGTGTTTTCCTCTTATAACTGGTACAAATCTGTTTTGACCAGGTTTGACTCCCATACAAATGCCCGCAAATTGAAAACGGACGAGACTTTGAAGAGCGCCTCATTTTGACTTGAGGGGTTGTATGTGGGTCACACCACTACCCGAAAAAAACCAAGGGACTTATCTGCTGGTGCAGTGGGTCTTTAAAGACACACTGACCCCCCGAATAAAAATTCCCTTGGTTTTTTTCTGGGTAGCTGTTGACCCACATATAATTCCCCAACTTCAAATTGAGGTCTGCTCTGTAAAATGTGTTTCGTTTCGAATTGGGGGGCATTTGTATGGGAGTCAATCTGGTCAATCAAGATTTCTTATCAGCTATAAGAGGGAAACACGTGAAACCCGTGATTTTGACACTGATCTGTGTGTCCTTTAAGACCCAGCACGTCACGTGTCAAAATCACGGTTTTCACGTGTTTTCCCTCTTATAGCTGGTAAGATGTCGAAATCTAAGAATCTTCCTAGCATAAGAAGGGGAAAAGTAGTAGACATTGACGTGGGGGGGGTCTTTAAGCTGTTAAGATGGCGCTCATCTCAACCACTAAGCGGCATGTCACTCCTGGGAGAATAAAGTTCTTCGGGTTTCGGAGAGTAACGCCCTTCCTCTTGCTTTTTTGTTTGACAGACTTGAATCGATGACGGACGGCTTACTCAATTTGGTTTTCTTCCTTCGTTCATAACAGCCTAGTTGTTCTGTAGGGATTGCATGAAAGATCATAGCCTTTCCTTCGGGCAATACTGTAATATGTAGTTTGTTAGGATTTTTACACTTCATTCGTTTCGTACAAGCCCTAATTTTAGTTTTAGGATTGGCTTAAGTAAAAGATCAATCGCCTTTCCTTCGGCTATACTTTTAATATAGTTTGGTGAGATTTTTAACCTTCAATTTCGTTTCGTACATCCTATTTTTAGTTTTTAGGATTGCGTAAAAAGATCAATAGCCTTTCCTTCGGCTTATACTTTAATATAGTTTTTGGTGAGATGTTTTGACCTTCATTCGTTCGTAGCACCTAGTTTAGTTTTAGGATTGCGTAAAGATCTCGCCTTTCCTTCGGCCTATAATAATATAGTTTTGGTAAAGATGTTTTACCGTTCATATCGTTCGTACAGCCCTAGTTTTAGTTTTAGTATTGCGTAAAAGATCAATAGCCCTTTCCTTCCTTCGGCCTATAATGTTAAGTATAGTTTGGTGAGATGTTTTACCTTATTTCAAGGCAAACTGGGGGTGGGGGTGGGGTCAATCCATCTCCCTTCGGCGCAACAAAGCATACAGAGGCAATGTTAAGAAAACGCTCAGGCATTATCTGTTAGCATGCCCCCTGTTTAATTGCGGTTCGCGCTTAATTTCTCCTGATTATCTTTAATTGTGACATTCTCCTTGTGTGGTAGGCAAATCTTCCATGTGAAACCAACATATTAATATTTGAAACTGTACATCTCTTCATTGTCTGGTTCGAATCGGTTTTAAACTTGTTCTAACTGTTCTCATTAATCATGTCAAATCAAACATTCCAATCATTTTTGTGTGAAAGCGCAGGTGTCGCGGGCTATATTGGTCTAATTGGTTGATAACTCGTTTCTAGACATGTAACATGGTTGTAGTTACTTTTGTTGATGCTTATATATTGGTTCATAACATATTGTTTCATAATGTGTCTCTCAATCCCCCTTTTTTTTCCTCCTTCCTTTCTTTTTTGTGATTTTTCCCACAATGTCACTCTTTTATTTCTTTTCTGGTTTTCTATTTTGTTCACTTTGTTTGTTAGTTTTGTGAATAATGTTTCCAAATATTGAAAAAAATATTTTCTAATTGGTGAGAACACAACTTCCGTCATTTGAATCATATGTAAGGTATTGTGTACGGGTACGTTATAAGCTATATGTTTGTTGTTACCCTGTTACCTCATTATTTGTTTATAATTTGAAATTGTTGAATACAAAAAACGTTTAAACCAATGTAAGAAACGCCCTCCTCTGCACCTTCCATTCAGGCTGTTCCGTTCAACCCGCTGTCGCATTTCTCAGATTACCGCTGACACTAAACTGACCCTAACCCTATTTCTAACCCTAAAAGAATGCGACAGCGGTTTCATGTCAGGGTTAGCGATAGGTTTTAGGGTCAGTTTAGTGTCAGCAGTAATCTGAGAATGCGACAGCGGTCGACGGAACAGCCTGACATGAATGGAAGGGTGCAGAGAAGAAGGAGAGGGGGGGAGGGGGGGGGGTGGGCGGGGGGGGGAGGTGGGGGGGGCTCAGGTGGCCCGGGGGGAGCTCTCTTAACATTTGCCCCTACGGGTGAAACATTTGCCCATACGAGGTGAGCGCGATTACCTAAGTAGTGTACCATTTCTCTGTGAATAATATAAAGACCGTGGAACATTACGGAGCTCTTGACAGGATTGATCACAAACTGAAGAATGAGAGGCATCCCATTATGATACTGCGTAATAGCTACATTCTGCCTAAAAGGAACGTGGATATATAAATATGAACCCTTTCACCGCCAATGTCGCGTTTTAACACCACCACAATGCTTTAACACCCATGTCCATAGAAGACATCAAATCAGGGCCTGTTATCCGAAGACGGCCTGGAATTTTCTTAATTTTGGGAGGTAAGGATAGGCCTGATGATGTTTATACATGTCACAGAGGAATTCCCAATATTGCAGACACTTTTTTTTTTTTTCTCTACCCAGTTAAATTTAATGGGATTTTCTTTGCTGAAAAAATGGCTTTGCGGCGAAAGGGTTAATGTATGGGTTGCAGTAGTCAATATTATACTGAAAGCCGCCTCACTCTATTCCACCTTTCTAGCTGGAAGAACATTCAGTTGTGAACTTCAATCAATTATTTGTGTGCCGTGTTCCGAATTCACACTATCGGCAAGCATTGGCTGTATTCCCACACAACAGTTTCATTCCCTCTTCCGCACTCTCTGCACTGGGTTGCCCAAGGTTCCAGCAGGGTCAACTACAATCTTTTCTCTGCTCGTTTACCTTTGCTGTCATTTCTGGCTCTGCTACATACTTACCTGTCTGATCTTCCTTCATACTTACATTCCATCTCGTCAGATTCGTTCTTCTTCTGATTCTCGTATTCTACAGCCTCCCTCAATTAAAACGAAAACTTATGCCGAGAGATCCTTTTCTTTTCAGGCCCAGCTACTTGGAACAAACTCCCTCTGTCTCTCAGACATTCCAACTCCCTGTCAGTTTTCAAAAACCAAATCCTGAAAACCCATCTATTCCCTGAACACTATTGTCCACCATGATCGGATTGTGAGAATAATAGCGTGTGCGGATGATGAATGGCAATGGGAAAGTTGGGAGACAGAAAGTGTGTGTGTGTGCATGAGCGCTGGTATTGTGCTTATGCATGTGTGTGGGGATGTGTTGTGTCTGTGTGTATGTATGTATATATGTATGTACGTACGTACGTACTTACGTAATGTATGTATGTATGTATGTATGTACTTGTATGTTAAGTGTGCATGCGCAATGTTAACGATATGCTATGTTCTTCAGGTGTGTGTGCTTGTGTTGCGTGCGAGCATGGGTAATGATGTGATTTGGTTAAATGTATTTTCTGTAAAGCGCCGATGAGCAGCTAGCCTAAACTGTGCGCTATATAAGCTTTCTTGAATATTACAACTGCCTGAGTGGGTTGGAAGTAAAACGGTTGCCAGGTCGCTAATCGCTTCTTACGAAGGTTGGAAGGGTGTTTTCATCCGACCGAAATTTTGCGTTTGTGATTTCTACTTCACTCCGTCAAACGAAAGGAAAACTGTGGGAGAATGTCACGGCCATTTTCACACCGATTTGGTTGGATAGTGTGAGGTGGTCTTCTAAATATGCGACCACTTGTTATCTCTCGCCTCGCTCTCTCTCTCTCTCCATTCGCTCTCTATCCTCTCTCTCTCCTCTCCTCTCTCCTCCTCTCTCTCAATCTCTCTCTGCTCCTCTCCTCTTTCTTTCGTTATTCTCTCCTTTCTCTCTACGCTCTTTTGATCTGTCTGTTCTGTCCATCTTTCTCCTGTCCTATTGTCTCTGTCTCTTTCCTCTCTTCTTCTCTTCCCTCTTTCTTTCACATTCTCTTTACCTGCTTCTCTCGTCTCCATCTCTGTCGCTCTCGCTACTTCCTCTCGCCCGTCTCCTACATCCAGTGTCTCGCCCCACTCCCCGAATTCCCCCCATCCACGTCCATTCTCGTCATCGGCACTCCCCATAATTCTACCCTCGTCCTCTCCCTCATCTCATCTCACAAATCTTCTGCTCTCTCTTCTCCCCTCCCCTCTCGCTCTGCGCATCTCTCTTCCTTCTTCCTCGTCTCTCTTCCTACTTCCAATCGTCCTCCCTCTCTCATTCCCTCTCTCTGTTGTCTCTGTCTGTCGCCCCTTCCTCCTACGGTCCACCTCGCTCCCTCATCTCTATTCCTACCCTCTCTCTGTCTCCTCTCTGTCTGTCTGTCTGTCTGTCTGTCTCTCTCTCCGTCTCATCTCTCTCTCTCCTCGTGACTCAATCTTCCTTTCAAAATCTTCATCAAATCTCTCTCATCTCTCTTGTCTCTCTCTCTCATCTTCAACAGGTACATTCTCTCTTGCTCTCTCTAACGTAACACTCACAAGACACACACAGGGCGCTCGGCGCTCACACACATGAATGCACACACAATACTTCAGCACGCACGCACTAACGCTATGATGACATAATCGTCATCATTGTCCCACACACACACACACACACACACGCCCATGCAATAACAAAATGCCACTTCCTTTAAAGACCCTCTTCTGGAAAATGTCACCAGCAAACAAAGCAAACCAAAACCAGTGCAACGCCGAACGGCTGCAAAAGTCCCCTCGCAGCATCGCCGAGATACTCCCGGAAATCAGAATATGTGGGCTGTACATATACATAAAAACGCATCAAAGCAGCACGTAACTACATAAAAACGCATCAAAACAGCACGTAACTGAATAGTTTTTTTTTTTATATATAGCCTTGGGGTTCCGGACCCGTGATTTGAGCGCGCGCGATCATGCGCACACGCGCGCACAGAAAAATCCATGACAACTGTGTTATAGACCATTCATTCAAGAAATGTTGTGAAAAAAAAACTGCATTGAAATACATCCAAAACTTCGCGAGATATTAGCGATTATGTGTTTCGGGGTTTGAACCCCGTAACTGGCGCGACCTTGACCTTAATGTAAAACTAAATACATCAGTGGATAGCTTGCATCTTGGCAAACTAGTATACC